>CAMRHE010000243.1:0-1200000 GCA_947044405.1 Leptodactylus fallax
GTATTTGGATACCACAGATAGAGACTCGCAGTGCTGTTGATGTACTGGACAGCACCTGCTAAATCCCGGTTTACATCCCAGCTCAGTGTATGGATTCGGCAGGACTGTCAGTGTGCTGAGTGGAATCTGCTGTTGGATTACATTGCATTCAGTTGGTTTCCCTGTCTGTTAAAGAGGACTTCATTTCTCCCAAGATCCTGATAACCGTGAGGAGAGGACGCTTCACTATAAAAGAAAGGACCGACTTTGGGCCCCACCGCGCGCTTCTACGGACTGTAAGCGGTCCACCTGGACCACTGGGGAAAAGGGGGTGCACCCAAATGTGAAGTCAGGGTCAGTTAGGGATAGTTTTGAGTATATTGTTCATTCAGTGTCCATACTGCAGAAGTGGACAGAGTAAAAGTAGAAACCATTGCAGAATTTGCCTTGAAATTGTTCATGCTATATTGTATATTTTGCTTGTCTTTAGCCCTGTCATTTTACCTTTAACTAGCCTTTATTAACTTATAGTAAATATATATTTTTTTTCTTGAACTACCGCGTGTGCGTTCATTTCTGGTTGCGGAGTCCAAACCACCTGCCTTGCTCTCGGTTCACAAATTGGCGTAGTCGGCAGGATCCGCTTACCAGAATGGACGGTGACGCACCCGTTCGGGAGAATGGTGCTGGAGGAAGAATGCCAGCAGGGGCTATAATGAGTCAGTTAGCTAAATTTGATGGCAATAATATGTCAGTGAGTATGTGGGTGGAACAGATACGAATGATACAGCGAATGTACCAGACCGCACCAGAAGTACTAGTAGAGCTAGCAATATTGACATTACAAGGGGATGCTAAGACCACGGTGATACTGAGGCCATTTGAACAAAGGCAGACATTTGAGCAAGTAGTCCAGATTCTAGAAACCATCTATGGAGAAACTGCATTGCTGGGGTCTCTGCAGGCTCGGTTCTTCCAGAGGGTACAACAGGAGAATGAAAGCCTTCCCCAATATGCAAATGCCCTACAAGAACTGCTCCGAGATATTCAAAGGAAGGAAAGAGGGGGCTCGCCAGCCTTCTGTAACCCTGATCGGACTCTCCGTGACCAGTTTGTCCTGGGGATACGTGACGGCAGTTTAACTGTGACTATGCAGGATTTTATACGACGAGAGACTGATGCTAAATTCCATGATGTACAGGTAGAGGCCATCTCCCGTGCCAATAGTATGGTCCCGAGGCCGCAGACCGCAGTTGGAGTTACTTTGTCACAGGGGGCTAGTTCTGGCTCAGAGACAGTAGAAAAAGGGACGGTTAAAGAAATTCTCACAGTAATGCAGAAACTGCAAGAACAAATGGAACACTTGCACACTCGTTGTGATGAGCAGTCTATGAAAATTGCAGACTTCCAGAAGACTGGAGATGAAAGGGTGAGCCATCCACACCCAGCAAGTCAGAATCACCCACCACCCCGCTGGAGGGGTGAGGATAGGACCTACCGAAGGGGTCCAAATCATTTAGTGCAGTGCTCAGGAGAAATCGAAGGGGCTTACCGAAGGGGCCCAAACAGATGGCCAGAACGACGGGGGATACGCTGCTGGGAGTGTGGACGGATGGGCCACGTTGCTGCTAGATGTCCAGAGCAGCGACAAACTTATGAGAGACCGCCGTTAAACTGAAGTCCCCTGCTGCTGAAGGGCGTGTAGTAGGGGAGACTGACAAGGAGACTATGTGGGGAGAATGCCCTGATGATGACCTGATCGCTGCAAGTCCTGTCATACAGGTGGAAATGGAGGGTATTCCGGTTACCGGGATGATTGACACGGGTTCCCAAGTAACGACCTTGAGTAGAGACTGTTATGAACGGTACTTCCGGCAACATGTGAAATATGATCCCCATACATTCGTACGAGTGGTCGCAGCTAACCAGTTACCAGTTCCAGTCGTGGGAGTGGCCTGGATGAATGTCCGGGTATGTGGCCAAGATCTAGGTAGGAAAGGCATTGTGGTGGTACAGGAGTCACATGAAGTAAAGGTCCCTGTCATTTTGGGGATGAATGTGTTAAAAGAATTAGATCAGATCCTCTTTGAAAAGAAAGGTCACGGTTATTGGAAAGAAACCACCACCCATCGGCCTACTCAAACAGCTTTCCAGCGGCTGATCCGGACATGTGGCTTACAGAAAAGTTCAGATGCACATCGTCCTCTGGCTCGAATTTCAGTTCCTTTGCATACAAAAGTTACACTGCCACCCAGTCGGGAGACAATAGTGTCCATGCCCGTAGGCACCTGTCGGAAACTAGAGGGCATAGCTGTGTTGGTAGAACCACTGCAGGCAGCCGAAGCAGGTGTTGATCCGCTAGTGGCCCGTTCCTTGGCAATAGTTCGCAATGGAAGAGTACCACTTCGATGTGTAAACACTCAGGACCAGAGTGTGGACCTGACCCCAGGGAGGCTGCTGGCTAACATCTATGTGACTCCGGAGGAAGTAAGGAAAGTAACTCCAATGCAGCTGAAGCCGACTGAAAGGGATGAGTGGACCGTAACTGTGTCCATGGGAGAAGATGAGGAACCCACCTCTGAATGGAATGGCTGTGCAATTCGAGAACAGATGAAGATGGATGTAAGTTCATGTTCTCTGGAATGGGTGCAGAAGGTAGATGAGCTGTTGTGGGAGAACCGAGCCACCTTTGCACGGTATGCTGAAGATTTTGGATGTACCACAGGGATCTACCATGAGATTCCCACAGGAGACACCCCTCCAATTAGAGAGCGCTACCGACAAATTCCTCCACAGTTGTATCAGGAAGTGAAAGAACTGTTAGCTAAGATGCTACAGGGTGGGATCATCCAAGAAAGCCAGAGTCCCTGGGCGGCTCCTGTGGTGTTAGTAAGAAAAAAAGATGGGTCCATCCGATTTTGCGTAGACTATCGGAAGTTAAACGCTTGCACCGTACGAGATTCCTACCCCTTGCCACGGATTGAGGAGTCCCTCTCAGCGCTAGGGAGAGCCCGGTACTTCTCCTCACTAGATCTGGCTAGTGGGTATTGGCAGGTGCCGATGGCCACAAAAGACAAGGAGAAGACGGCATTCATCTTGCCCATGGGACTATACGAATTTAACCGGATGCCCTTCGGGTTGACAAATGCACCCGGAACGTTTCAGCGGTTGATGGAGAAATGTCTCGGTGACTTCAACTTTGAGTTCACTCTCATCTACTTGGATGACATTATAGTGTATTCTGCGACCTTTGAAGACCATCTCCACCAGTTGGGGCAAGTATTTCGAAGATTGCGGGAACATGGGCTCAAATTGAAACCCAGTAAATGTCGGTTGTTCCAATCTGAAATTGATTACTTGGGTCACCGCGTATCAGGAGAAGGGGTGAGACCATCAAGAGACAAGATAGCGGCTGTTCAAGATTGGCCGATACCGACTACCCTGCGAGAAGTGAGGGCGTTCCTTGGAGTAGCCGGTTACTATCGACGGTTTATTAAGGATTTCGCCAAGGTAGCAGCACCACTTAATGCTCTCCTACGAGGCACATCCGGTGGTCCAAAGAACCGGTCCGTGAAGTGGGGACCTGAACAGGAACAAGCCTTCCAGGCATTGAAGGATGCACTGACAACAGCCCCAATCTTGGCATATGCTGATTACCACTTGCCGTTCCAGCTATATACAGATGCAAGCCTGTATGGTCTTGGAGCAGTGCTTTCCCAGCTTCAGGATGGCCAGGAGAGGGTCATAGCGTACGGCAGCCGGTCTTTGAGAGATTCTGAAAGAAACCCCGAGAATTATAGTTCATTTAAATTGGAGCTGTTGGCACTGGTATGGGCCATGACCGAGAAATTCTCTGAATATTTGACCGGTGCTGAAGTTTTAGTACTGACTGACAACAACCCACTAGCTCACCTGGAAAATGCCAAGCTCGGGGCGTTAGAGCAGAGGTGGATAGCCCGAATGTCTACATTCAATTACCGCATTAAGTATCGGTCCAAGACAGAGAACCAGAATGCTGACGGACTTTCTAGGGTAACTGCCCAGACCCCCACAGAAGACGTGGATCATGAGTTGGAGCATGTGGAGGTGCCCGATTTCAGCAGATTTTCACAGGCCTTGACCGCCACTAATCAGTTTGAGATGGAGGGGACTGAAATGGCTCCTTTCTTTGGTCCCTCACGACAGGAATGGGCACAGATACAACAGACCCATGAGGGGCTGGCGCAGATGATCAAGTGTGTTGAGAAAGGCCAGAAGCCCTGTAGAGAGGAAAGAGAACGACTGACACGTGAGATATTATCTGTTTTGAGTCAGTGGGAAAAGTTGGAGATGAAAAATGGAGTGCTATGCCGAAAGATCTATTTACCTTCTGAGATCGACATTCGATACCAAATTGTGGTGCCTAGTGAACTGGCTCGCTCCTTGGCAGTTGAGGCTCATAATAAGAATGGACATTTTGGTCATGAGAAGACCTTTCGTTGGTTACAGCGACTGATTTACTGCCCTGGTCTTCGTCAAATGGTCGAAGAAGTATGCCGCAGCTGTCGAACTTGTGAGATCCATAAGGCAATAGAACAGAGAGCTCCCCTGCAAACCATCGTGACCCAGGAACCTTTAGAAATCGTCATGATAGACTATCTAATGGTGGGCCCATCCAATAGCGGACACCAGTATTGCCTCGTAATGGTGGATCACTTCACCAAATTTGCGGTGGTAACCGCCACCAAGGACCAGACAGCTGAGTCAGCAGCTCGTGCTCTGTGCCAAGATTTCATTCGAGTATATGGGTGCCCCCAACGCATCCACTCCGACCAGGGCGCCTGCTTTGAGGGACACGTAATGAAAGAAGTTCAACGTATCTACGGGATAAAGAAGTCGCACACGACTCCATACCACCCTCAGGGAAATGGGGCCTGTGAAAGATTCAACAGAACTCTGCTACAGATGCTGCGGACTCTGGAGGAAGACAAGAAGTTACAGTGGCCTCAGTTCTTGTCTGAAATGGTGTGGGCCTATAACAATCAGGTCCATTCTACAACGGGGTACTCTCCTTATACACTTCTCTTTGGGCGGTCTGGGCGAAGTATAGGAGAATTACAGTTGAATGATGTGGATGGGTTCCCTCCGAGGGATCCAACCTCTTGGGTGCGGGCGCATCGGCAGAGACTTGAGACGATCCATCGATTGGTGCGGCAGCGCCTGCAAGAACATCCCCATCCTGATAAGACCCCAGTGCAAGAAGCACCATTGCAACCAGGCGACCTGGTGCTAGTTCGTGTCAAGAAACCCCAAGGGAAATTGGAAAGCAGATGGGAGGCTTTGCCGTATCGTGTTGTTGGCCGCAAGTATGCGAATGGGCCAGTGTACCAGGTCCAGAAAGAAGGAACTGATTGTGTTAGAGTACTTCACCGAAATATGTTGCGCCTGTGTCATTCTGAAGGGACAAATCACGATGGGCCTGCCAATGTGAATGAGCTCCCACAGTCAGAGAATGGAGGTGCGGAATGGGCCTCAGACGAGGAGGATGATTGTTGGCCGATCCCTGCTCCTGGGGATGTTCCACCTGTGACTACTGTATCTGCGGCCTGTGCCCCCTCTGGTGCGGAATCCGCTGGTCCTTCTCAGCCCATAGCTGCAGCACCCCATAATATACCACCGGTCCTCAGACGGACCACTAGGCCAAATGCTGGTATTCCCCCTGTTCGGTATGCGCAGGATGAGTTTGTTTGTCCTGCCATACATCGGTATACTACCACCCTGTGCATAAAAGTACAACCCTCTGGATATACAGTCATAGGCAGGGACTGCCAATCTTAAAGTGGGGGGGAATATGTAAGAGACAGCCAATGTTGTCCTAAGCTTTATTTGTCTGTATAAACTGTTAATGTTGAATGTATTTCTGTGATTCTGTTCCTTTAAGACAGCAGCCATTGTAATTGTGACATGATGCTGGAGTGAGACCCCCCCCTTTTATGTCAGCCTGCCTGTTCTGCAGACAGAGTGTGAGCAGAGAAGCAGGAAGTGACGAGACAGAGAGCAGCAGCCATCTTGGCAAGTGTTGTATTGAACTGGTGTGGAGATTTTTCTGTACAGCTAAGCTGTATCTTGGTCCAGAGACAAACAGAGTGTAAAGAGACAACAGGACTAGTGAGTCCACGTGAAAGGAACTGTGCTCAGTGGCTGATCAGTGAGACTGACATTGTGACTGTGTATTTGGATACCACAGATAGAGACTCGCAGTGCTGTTGATGTACTGGACAGCACCTGCTAAATCCCGGTTTACATCCCAGCTCAGTGTATGGATTCGGCAGGACTGTCAGTGTGCTGAGTGGAATCTGCTGTTGGATTACATTGCATTCAGTTGGTTTCCCTGTCTGTTAAAGAGGACTTCATTTCTCCCAAGATCCTGATAACCGTGAGGAGAGGACGCTTCACTATAAAAGAAAGGACCGACTTTGGGCCCCACCGCGCGCTTCTACGGACTGTAAGCGGTCCACCTGGACCACTGGGGAAAAGGGGGTGCACCCAAATGTGAAGTCAGGGTCAGTTAGGGATAGTTTTGAGTATATTGTTCATTCAGTGTCCATACTGCAGAAGTGGACAGAGTAAAAGTAGAAACCATTGCAGAATTTGCCTTGAAATTGTTCATGCTATATTGTATATTTTGCTTGTCTTTAGCCCTGTCATTTTACCTTTAACTAGCCTTTATTAACTTATAGTAAATATATATTTTTTTCTTGAACTACCGCGTGTGCGTTCATTTCTGGTTGCGGAGTCCAAACCACCTGCCTTGCTCTCGGTTCACATAATACAGGTCATGTTTGTGGGGATCCTCTGATAATGGTGTATGTGAGTGAAGGTAAGAATATACAATCCTGTCAGTGAGGCTATTAAGAATGATGGACCTGTTAGCTTCTATTGGATAATACAGGTCAAGTGATGTGATATGGAGGAAGTTTATTGATATGAAAGCCCATTATATATTTGCTTTTGTGAATACGTCTAGAAGGGTAGGTTCTAGAGAACTGAAACCATGTCTAAAATCTACAGAAACACCTGATTTATCTAGGTACCAAATTTGGTGCAGATTAGATAGAAAGAAATCCAGCCATGATTTCCTTATTTTGACTGGTTTATATTTTCATGTATATAGTGTCCCTGTCGGATAACCTGTCCACAATAAGGAAATCATGGCTGAGTTTGACAAATCCCAGACCATAGAAAGTTCCTGGATTCTTGGTTGTATCTATTGGCAACCAATCAAGATAAAAGACTGTCACCACTAAGATGTGTAGAGAAGATCTTTAAAACGTATTACTTATTTTCAGAAATGTTTAACTTTTAATCGTCTACAAATTTAAATATTGTAATGGGAAAGCCCTTTAAGGAACCCAAAAGAATCAAACCAAAAGTCACAACCAAAAGTCATAGTTAAGTCAGATAACAAGACCAGGATCAGGACTAGATATTAGGGCAACTACAGTAACATAGTAGCATAGTAGACGAGGATGGATGAATGAAGACACAGGTCCATCAAGTGTAAGCTATATCATCTACTTTGTTGATTTAGAGGTACAGGGAAAAAAATCCCTCGCAACATCAAATCCAGTAAACAGTATAAAACCCTAGATCAACTTGTTTTACCAAAAATATAAAACCCATAACCAGTAATATTTTTTCATTCAAGAAAGGCATCTAGGCCCTTTTTGAACTTGCACAATGAATACTCTGTCACAAATCCTCATAGCCTCACTGCTCTTACAGTAAGGAGTCCCAATCTTTGATGCTGCTAAAATGTTCTTTCCTCTTCCTTCCTTGATTACTTTGCAGAGTTTAGTATCATCTGCAAATATGGACACCCTGTTCTGTAAACCCTCTACCAGGTCATTTAATAAACAGATTAAAAAGGAGACCAACACTGACTCATGTGGCACTCCACTGGTGACTGTGACCCAGTCTGAGTATTTACTATTAACAAGCACCCTCTGTTTCCTATCACTGAGCCAGTTGTGAACCCAAATGCATGTTTTCTCCCAGTCCCAACATTCTCATTTTGTGTACCAACCTTTTATGTGGTACAGTATTGATAACCTTTGAAAAGTCCAAATACACCACAACCACCACCAAGACCAAATAGCCATGTCCAGTCTAGAACTGACCTCTTCACAGAAACTGATCAGATTAGTCTGACAGTACCAATTCCTCATAAATCTGTGCTGGTTGGGTGTTATAAAGTTATTTTCATTAAAATACTCCAGGATAGCATCTCTTAGTCTTCAAATATTTTACTCACCACTGAGATCAGACTTACTGGGCTATAGCTTACAGGATCACTTTTGATATATATTTATGTAAGCAGGTGACATATATTGGAGAATTTACATGATCTGGCATCATGTCACCAGTTATTGCATTTTCCAGTGTAAAAACAGTAGAGAAGAAGGCATTTAATACAGTGACTGAATACCTGAATAGGATATGTTTCAGCCATCACCTGTAAGCCAGATCATGTTTTACTGGTTGCAACTATCTCTATCATAGTGAGAAGTCAGGCTCATTAGTGGATCAATGAGAGTTGAGTAATGGTCCACCAGTTGACATAATGGGCAATATGGTTATAGAAGACAATAGGGGGGAAATGTTCACTGTACTTTACAGTACACAGGAAGGTAACAGCAATGATTCAGGTAAATGTTGTATGAATGCATTAATGAGGTCACTTCTAAGTCCCCAATTGGTCAAATCAATTATGATGTTTCAATGTCTTGTTGATAAATGAAATTCGAAATGTAACTAATAATGAACACAGTAGTAAAAGAGACCATTTCTCTTATGAATTAGTTATTTGTCTACATTGTCTCCTATAGTCATAAGAAAGGCCCAACAACCTGTGGATCTACAATTATCAGCATGTCTTGGGCACAATGTTCTTTGTAGAGGATGTTGTGGGTTATGGTGTCTAAAGAAATAAAACAGCTATAAATTGAAGACCACTATCTTTCAAAAAAAGACCACTATCACTTCAAAAATGTATATTGTGCCAACAATGATTGCCAAGATATTTACCAAAATTAGAGCAACTGATGAAATGGAAATTGTTATGTTCGAAAGAAAGTGGATTCAAATTACCCAACACATCAAATGGTTTTGAAAGCTTTTTCATTTTTAGATTGTTCTTTTATGGTTTGAGAAATATATAGAAAGATTTCTTTTTCTTCAGCTTTCAGGGCCCAGAATTAATTTCAGTTGTTAGAGTTGTTTCAAGTATGGAGTAGGAAGAATGGAAAAAAACATGTTTGGACTTGGTTTTCAGGTGCTTACAAAAATAAAATGGCATTATTATTAAGGGAAGGCATGCTGTTCGAGTGAATGGCCTCCATTCTCATGACTTCCAGAATGAGGTCCTAGAGGAGAAAAAAATCTTGGCAGAGCCCACACATGATGGAATGCTGCTATTGTACTCACTTCATTGAGATTGCAAGTTTTATATAAAACAAAACAATGAGGGATTTTTTTTGGAAAAAGACTTTTAAAGGGTATCTCCAAGACCTTGAAGAGTCTTAGTAAAAGTTCAATTCTTAACTTTAATTGCAAATTAAATTCTTACATATCAATTTTTTTTAATGTAAACCCCAACCAGTCCAGCCTAGACATGATGTGGTTAAGTAATAGGCACCTCTACTCTGAATATAGCATGTTCCATGGACCATATTGCTGCCTAAAAATTGAGTAAGGAATAGTAAGCAGGGTCTTATTAAGAGAAAATGCTTCATTGGGCACTGGAAATCATTGGCTACTTACAAACCACTTGGCCCATGATAAGTTTGATTTGGGTTAATAAAATGCATTTGAAGAGTACTTGAATCCCTGTTTTTCCATCCTTGACCTTCCAAACCTTACAGACCCTTTCTGGCCTTTGGTTCATGGTCACAGTCCTAATGCCCTAATGGCCAGCCTTTCCATGAGCAAGCATACACTGATCTGCTGCTTTAATTGCAATAGGCATCAAGGCGTGATTTCCCAACCACGTCTGCTAGAAATTAGTTCCAAACCTCAATTACTCTTTCAGTGACCAATCCACAGTAGTTTGGCCATGTATGTAGGTGTATGTTGTAACTGTATGAGTAAAATACATAGCCTTCATTGACTATAGTCACACAAAATACATTGATTTGACATCATTAAGCAATTCCTGTTCCCAGAACCAGAGATCCATTTTATGCTATCACTTCCATCGTCCCTATAGCTTCTCTAATCTGCTTATTGCTTTAAGACTTTTCTTGGTAAGGGGTGCAAACACATTTTTATACACATAACAACCAGCACAGCATATAACAATAACTAATAACCCCAAACATGCCATAGTTAACCTTTATATTAAGGTTTTAAATCCCATTTAGCCCTGTAGGATCTTTTCAAACTTTAACTAAACCCTCTATTATATGGCTCCATTAGAAAACCATTACATACAATCCCTTCTCAGCATGTACAGAGCCCAGCTGCCTCCAGCTTGGAGCACGCGGCATTGTACTCTCTCAAAAACTTCTAATAGGTTCTATTCTAGAAGTCAATGCTACTCAATTAAGTACTAATGATTGACTCACATGAAGGGATGTTTTTTTATAATGTGTTGGAAAGTGACAGAGGCAACTGTTCAATCAAAAGGTGATTGTCAATACAAGAATTCAGTTGGGTGGTGCTATAGATGTGATTTAGGTGGTTTTGTTATATACACAGGATAGTTAGTTATAGAATATGCTAGTACAGTAGCCTTATATGCCTACTTTATGATAGTTTTATCTTTCTACTGCAATATTTCGCTCCTTGGTACACCAGACTTAATAAATTTGCCCCATAGACTCCATCCACTACTTTGCCCTATTGTCTGTCAAAGTATATTCTTAAACATTAAAGGCAGTAATATAGTGGTTATATTCTTCTACATTGAAGGCAGTATTAAAATAGATATATTCTTGGACAAAAAGGCATTTTTATGGCATATCCTTTTATATTGTAGTATTATATTCTATGACATAGAGAACAATATTATATATATATATATATATTACACACATATATAATGTGTGTATTATATGTGTGTATTATATATATATATATATATATATATATATATATATTATATGTGTGTATTATATATATGCAAACACCGTTTTATATATATATATATATATATATATATATATATAAATCGTCTATTGAGGCATGCTCACAGTAGTTGTATCTCAGTGCACATGGGCACTTGTTTAAGATATTACTTTACTATGTTACCTAGGAATGTTTATAGCATCACTTTGACTGAAGCTTCCATTTAATTGTTATGGTGACAATGTTACCTCCAGTCTCTGATTGTCCTCATTACTGTTGACAAGCTCATTCTTATAGGCTGGTGTTAGTATATCATTACTTTACATTATCATAGTCTTGTCTTGGGAATAATTGCACTCCTGACATTCTAATTAGTTTCGGTGACCTACCGTAGCAGGTATCTGGTGATGGTTTTCCAGTCCCGCTTCTGTTATATGACTGCTGCAATCAATCTAGATGCATGTCCTCATTTCTTACTTAGCAAGGTCAGTGACGGAACTTAGCACAATGTAGTCCTACTTCTCCTGCATAAATCTTCCTGTGAGTGTAAACCATAATGGATGATAATTCTGTTTCAACCACAGATACGTACGTACATTGCTTACCTTCAAGAACGCTGTTTCCTGCGACCTTTACTTGTGTTCAATTCTCTGTCTCCGCACAAAGCCAGATATTACTCATCCAAGCAAATTTCTTGCAGCTAATAAAATAATGTTTCTAGGGACAGCAGGTCCCAGACTCGTCTAGCAGTGGCATGTAGGGTATATCTGACCTTTTCTTACAGGGTTAGTTTGTATTCAAGTTCAATAAATAAAGAATCTTCCAACTACTGAATGCACTAGCGTTATATATGAAGTGATTTAGAAGTTTAGAATGAGAGAAAAAAAAACTTAATATTCACAGGGTGTGATTACATCTTAAGCAATAGGGATTAAATTGGTTTATTGGGTGCATAAAATTGTTTTCTGCATACTATTCCCCTTTTCAAGGATATAACCAAGAACAAATACAGTTTTAAATATCAAAAGTTTAAACATAAAGGTTCCCATCCTTTTCTATGAAATCTAATGCTTTATTTTGTCAGTTTGAGCTATATCTGTTTATTTGAAACCTGAGTGGCAACCCGCATAGCCTCCAAAATTATTCCCACATGAGTTGTCAACCAGACCTGTGAATACCAAGCCTACTTAGTTATGCAAGTAATGGGTTCGGGATCATTCAGAGCTCTGGGGAAGTTGAGTAACAACCAGGAGAGACAACCTGAGGTTTCTCAGTTGAATAGAATCTTTTATAAGAGACTAGCAGAAGGACCTGGCTTCGCACGGGTATATTTCATTTTTTGTTTGTGTAGTGACCACATAAGAATTGGCCAGTTTTGCACTTTACATCCAGTATGGCAGTCCAGTATAGGTACAGTCTATTTATGGCTGTGTTGCTATGGAAACCTGGTAAATGAAATGAAATGCCAACTTATATTGGCTGATACACGTGATATGACTGAATATTTAAAGACCTGAGAACTGCTATTGACTCATACAGGTCATAAATAGCTTGGTTGCTGTGGAAACCTGGTGTAAAGCTGTGTGTATGTCAAGACTGAAGAACCTGTAACAGTGTCATCCACAGCACCCTGCCCCTTTAAAGCTGACTTACAGCAGTGAAGAAAAATGGCTGGGTTGTTATGGAAACATGGAGTGCAGCTGTGTGCATGTGGCTTAATTCCTTGTCAGATTGGAGACGGGCTTGGGTCTGCTGGGTTGTTTCAGCAGATAGCTGTTGTCTGTGAGATATCTTGTCAGATTAGAGACAGGCTTGGGTCTGCTGAGAGTTTTCATTAGCTCGAGCAGCAGCCATGCATTTTGCTGCAGGGGGCATGAGTAGTTTAAAAATGTTTCAATTTATAAGAATGCTGACATCCAGTATGGCAGTCCAGTCAGTGGCGTAAATACCGGGGTAGCAGTGGTAGCGGCTGCCACAAGGCCAGGGACATTTGGGGTCCCGGCGGGCCCTTGATGTTTTTTTTTCTTAAAATAGGCCGTTACCTGCTGGTGTAACACCAGCAGGTAACGGGCCCTATTTACTTACCCATCACCGCTCCTGCTCATGGCCGTCTGCGCTTCACATTCTACAGAGGCGGCTTTGAGCAGGAGCGGGGATCAGTAAGTAAGTCCTGCAGGCCGTGAACCCCACAAACACTGCTATCATTATACTCTGGGGTCTTTTCAGCAGGCTTCGGGCCTCCTTGGTGACATCCCAGACGTCGGTGGGCCAGTCCGACGTCATTATGCATTGCGATGCATGCCTGACTCACGTGACATCTGGTCCAACATTGAAGAGGTAGCGGGAAGTATTAACTATATGAAGGGGCCACTATGATACTGTGTGCAGGGGCCACTGATACACGTGATATGACTGAATATTTAAGGACCTGCGAACTGCTATTGACTAATACAGGTCATAAATAGCTTGATTACTATGGAAACCTGTGTGCCTGAGGAGAGTAAGCGCCTGCGAGCTCTTATTGGCTGATAAGGGACATGTGACCGTGTGTATGGCAGTTGGAATATGAGTGAAAGACGTGCAGGCTTGTATTAGCTAATATTGGTCATTTTTTGGGAATACTGTATCTCAGGAACGGTACGTCCAAGAGAGCTGAGACCCAGTCTATAATATTCCCGGACACCTGATGTACATGTGTGCCAAATTTGGTGAGGATCGGTCCAGTCGTTTGGTTGCACATAAAGAACAGACAGACAGACAGACAGACAGACAGAAACTCATTTTTATATATATAAGAGACAAGCCATATTTTATCAAGTCCATAAATAACCGATTGGTGGGGTCCAATTTATTAATTTACTTATTTTTCAAAAACTTCTGGAAAAAAAAAGGGACCCAAATCTTACCTAATAGTTGTTCTGACATAACATGGCATATATTTATCAGTGAACATTCTCATCGGAGGCTGATAGTAAAGTAGATAACTTTATCTACTTTAAAGTTATCTACTTTACTTTACTGTTGCTTTGTATAGATGAAATCAAGGCCCTTAAAATCATTCTGTTTCTGTACATGAGGTGCTCTAATACGGAACATCTACTATAGGTATGTTGGTGTGTATTGGGGTTTAATTTGTGGAAAATATCATGTGCTTGGAAGTTGGATTTATCTAATCTCAGATTCCATTTCTCTCTTATTTATATGAGCAGAACTATGACTGGTAAAGTATTTGTGAATCATTGAGTTAGTGCTGTCTACTGCTCAGAGAAACTCAGAGTTGGGCATGTTCTAGAAAATGTGGAATGTCGTGCTTATGCCATTGGTATAAGACATGAAAACTACTTGCCTCATCCCTGTTTGCCATTATGAGCAGCATTTTATAGGTAATAATTTAACCAATTTAGATTAATTTGTGATTAATCTTGGGCAAAATGAAATGGCCACCGCCACATGTAACACAAGATAAAAGAGCAAAAGAGGAGGGGCATCACATGGTCTCTGTCTCCTAGGCAGGCTTTTGCTATCACCTGACAGCCTCTCAGTTAAACATGAGTAGTAGGTGGAGAGGTTACAGTGCTGATGTCATATTCAGCATCTAACATACTGGGCAGAAATTAGAAGAGCCGTTTTGTAACAAAGCAGCCTAGGGGAAAGACGTGTTATCACTGCACGATCCAAAGCAATTGCAGCAGTGCAAAAACATTACTAGTGGAAAATCAACACCAACATTGCGATAGTGTTACAGAATTATAGGAGGAGGACTAGTGAACATAGTTTAGCTAGATTTAATCAATTTTAGACAGGTATACAAAATCATAGGAGTGTCAGATCTGCCATTAGTGTTTCTGCACTGTGATCTGACTGTCCACAAGTGTCTTATTTTGTTTTTACTGACAAATCCAATCCCTTCAGTGCAAAATTTTATTTTGTTAAGGATGTTTTTTGCTATAGTGTTTTTTGTTAAACGATAAAGAAAAACTGTCAATATTATTACAAAAATCTAAGCTGACTCATGTAGTGTGTACTAGTCTAATACTCACTGACCAGGTCATTCTTTCAGTGCTAATTCTCATTTCTTTCTTTTTTTTTTTTTTTTTGTAGAAAACAAATAAAACAAATACATGCAGAGTCAGAATTGTCATCAATCACGATTATATATGTAGTGAAATAAAATTACTGAAAATAAAAAACAGGGCAGAAGAGAGGCTAAATGAGGAGGAGGAAACACTTGTGCTACTGTCACACCATCCACCAATGCAAGTACTAACAATAAGAATTTGGGTGATAACAGCAACACTACTTCTGTTCTTGGCAGCGCTCCCAGTAGCTGCATGGTTGTTGTACATCCTGAGAACAAAGATGAAGCTTTTGATTACTTTTCTCACCTATGTTATTCACAGCAGGATATGAGATCTGACAGCAGTGAAACACAAATGTTGAGTCAGGGTTCTGTGTGTTCCTCCTCCTCTACTATTGTAGTATGCTTTTCCGCATTGTCAACCATGTCTTCATGTTAACTGACAGAGATCCCATTGCTTATTAGTCATGTGGCATCTTCTGAGAGAGATATTCCTCCTAGCTCAAGTCTTCCTCTTCTTAATGAGATGGATAAGAATATACAGTTTTTTTGAATATAGGGGAAGCAGAGGTGGAAGACATGACTCTTAGTGGAGGTAGTAGTGTTAGATGTTGTGATACTGGTCATGCTGGTAGGGACACTAGGACGAAATCTGGTGGGAATGATAAGGGTATGGAGGAATCCCATTACTATGAGGAGTCAGAATAGGTGCGGAAAATGATGACATTTCTGTATCTGATGATGATTCTATTGCAGATAAGTCCTGCCAAACATTTCAGGGTGAGAGGGTGACACGAGGGGAAGAGGGTGGTGGCAACTGCAATAGTAACACCTCTATTTGATGTTCATCCTCAACATTAAAAAAAAAAAAAACATGCCCAGGATAGGCCTAAGGCAAGTTCGGATGGTGATGGAAGTGTTAGTGATCATGGCACTGGTGATACTGGAAGACACATTTCCACTGCTGCCAACACAGTCATGTAGTCATCTCCCATATGGGATTTTTTTTGACATTACCAAATGACAAATCCATGGCAAGATGTAAGATCTGCCGGCAGAAAATAAGCCATGGCTGTGCAGATATACATGTAGGAACTACACCAGCACAATTTGTAAAATAGAATTGGCAGTGGCACTTGTAGGCAAAGTGAGCAATCTTACTCCTTCTCCCCATGATCTTCTTTGTAGGCTAGTCGCATCCACACCTAGCACATGGTCAATGCTGTTATCATCATTATCTCCACCTGCTTCTCCATGCGAACATGTCATCCATAAGGGAGTGTATGTCCAGGAAATGGAAATATGCATCTAATGCTTAGCTTTCATGGCCCACTGGGGCCCAGTTCCAACAACTCATTTGCTTCCTCCAGTTTCTTCTCACTGGACCATTTCCTGCCCCCCAGCTTCACTACGGAAAACCATTTCTTGCTCTCCCCTTACATCATTTCATGTCTGTAAGATGCAGCTCACATGGCGTGGCACATGCTGGAGCATCTGTTTGATCAACAGAAGGTGGTGAATGGTTAATGTATAAAGCAAGTGTCAGGGACAATGTGTTATTTTGAAATACTCCATTGGAGGCTTATGAGGGAAGTGTGTTGCCTTCTGAATCCCTTTGAGAAGGCTTAGGCCACTAAATGTGTCAGCAGCAGGGACAACTGCATCATCAGTGATGTTATCAGGCAATGAAAGGTGGAAGATAACTTCTACCTCTAAGTCACTGTCAATGCCCTAGGATTATGCAAGAGGAACTGGAGGAGGAGGAAGAACTGGGCCTGGATCATGGTGGTCGAGGACCAGGGACTCCTAGACTGGAGTAGGAGGAAGACTTTCCTGTAGATGCAGAGGGGGCCTTTGATATTTCACAGCTGGGAGGAGGCTGACCATTATTTAATTTTCTTGAAATTCTGTAATTTGTCACTCTGCCAACACTATGTTGCTGTGGCATTTGCTCATAAAGTGATAATGGGCAGGACAATCCAGGTTCTCTTCTGGCTCCTAAGTGTTGTCATCAAAGAAGATATTCCACATTTTTCCTGGCAGGCTAGTCACTGACAGTGTGCCACAATTTTTTCTTGAAATTCTTGAAATTCTGAAAATTGTCACTTCGCCAATGCTGTGGCATTTGCTCCCATAGAAGGATAACTGGTTGGTTAATCCAGGTTCTCTTTTGGCTACCAAGTGCAGTTCTTATGATCAGAGAATTCCACTTCAAAAAATATTCCAGCTTTTGTAGTTGTCACTTGCGACTGCTACATTGCTGGCATAATAACAAGAAAACCACCATTGCTTCTTCCAATATCAATGCCATGTTGGCGTGGTCGTCTGCTCCCATAAAGAGATAAATTTTTGGTGGCTTTTTTTCTGGAAAACCACTTCTTCATCACTTTTTAATCAGGCATATTGTGACAATTTTTTTCTTCCAAACAACAAGCCTATTGTACGTACAGGTCCCTAAAATGGGCTAATTGTTGTATAATGCCATTGTTTTTTCCAATATAACCACTGCGTGAAAAAACATGGGCAAGCATCTTCCCCAAAACAGGCTAATTATTGGAGTGTTTTACATGCTGAAACACATAAAGGAAAGTGGCATTGCAGTGTATGGTTAAACTAGAATTTGTATCCACTGCCTATCATCCGTTTTCCCATAGACATATATGTCACTGTCACTTTGACTGTATTTGGCTTAGAGATATAGAGATTGGCTAGATTGACTAGAGTCCTAAGAGACATTGTCATACACTATGTTTTAAGCCAATTTAAACTTTGTTTTATGATCAACTTATTTGATCTGAAAAAATCTTTGGACCAAACCACCTGAACTTGAAATGAAATGAATCTTCAGAGGTTCACTCTTGTCTACTTACGGGCATAGTTTTATATATAAATTTTTTTAGACAACTTCAAATACATCTTATTTAGTACATAAATTGTGCAACAGCACATTGCTTTGCATGATATTTTATTTCTCTGCCTGACAATCACCAGCCGCTTAGCTGAATAGAACATTAGCCTACATCCCGAAAATAGTACTAAGAAAAATGCAATTCTTACTTCTAAAGCAGAGGGAAAAATCACATCACCATAGATCTTAAGCATAGAAAGTCTTTGATATCTTCTTATATTGAAAAAATGGCTGACAACTGATATCTGAAACCTGTGGTGTCACTTTATTGTAGCATTTGATGAAACAGAGAGGGGTTTTTGGCAGTTTCCTGGAAAGCTGAAAATCTTGTTGTCTGTACAATTTCCATCAGGTTCTGGATACTATAACACTTAACACTTTCTTTTACCTCTTTTCTGTAGATCCTGGTGTTTGCCATTGCTAGAGATTTTGACTGCATCCCAGGATTCCAAGAGAAGATCTACTATATTGAGCAGCAAGGAGAACTTTTGAAGGACCAGCTTCTTCTGAATGGTAAGAGCATGAATCTTTGGTGGTATTGTATGGACATAGTATCTTGAAGGGGAATTTCATGTTTAGTTTTTCAAATGATGGCTACAATAAATCAGACAATAGAAATTCTGGAATTCTACTACTAGCACTAGAAGACTTCAGGAACTTCACGAAAGGTGGGAGGCTTCATATTGAGAATCAGTATTGGTCCCAGTTCATGGACTACCACGGATCTTGTCAAAGAATAAAAAAGTTGAATTTCTTTACGCCTGTACTTATTGCCATTGTGTATTAGGAGTACACAGCTCCATAACTGTATAGTCCCAGGTGTAGATTAGATGATGGCAAGATGACAACAAATATTTATGGGAACTACCTATGGGAAGCTAAAATGAATAATATAAAAACTTCCCAAACATAGGTTAAACATATCCTTCACTAACAGAGGCTAAAAAGTCATTGGGGTTTCCACTTTGTATGTGTCCGTTTAACACATCTACATGTTTTATGTGTCTATGTAATGTATGCTCAGAGCTTTCTTGGTGCATATGTTAATTGCATGCATAAGGTGTAGTGTGAAAGTAGCCTTATCAAGATCTCCTTAAAATGAACTGATTTCAGGGTGCACCACTCCTGGGACCTCCAGCAAAGAATTTATAGTGCTCTTTGGATGTGACTAAATTACAGAATAACATGTGATATAATTTAAGGTTAGTACAAGCAAAGCAAAGTAATCTTCCTTTATAGTTACTCTCTCTTTAGGATCCATAGTTTGGACATGTGTAAATAGTGGAGTAGTGGAGTAAATAGTGGAGTAATAAAATACATACTCACTTTATTATATTGTATTGTGTTGCATGTCTTAGTAGAAGGCTTCTTTTAATTATATATACTTTTCTTATGTTTGTCTAATAATCTGAACATTTTTTAATTAATACTAGTTAATGAATTTATGTGAAACCCTTGAGAAAAACTTCTTAAAACATCTGAGGCACAAAAATATACAGTAGTCACTCTTCAGGTAATGACACACATTTTTTAATGCACTTTTAAAGCTAAAACTGGATGTGTATCATAAAGATTGAGAACTTATAAAAAGCAGATGGCAATTTTGTTTCTCCTGGTTTTGTTTCTCCGTTGGCTTAGGGGTTGTTCACACTACCCCTGGTAACTATCAGTAGTGTCCGTTGCTATTGTCCTTTACAAGATTTTAGCAATGGACAATAGCTGAACCGTCACAAATTCGTTAAAATTTCCAATAATTTCAATGGGATTTTATCTTGTCTGTTAGTGACCGTTAGTGTCTGTTATACACCCAATCCGTCATATGTTCGTTTTTTTTCATGGACAAAAAATTCTACATCCAGGACTTTTTGTTCGTAAAAAAAAACGGTTTAATGACGGACGTCAAGCGTCCGTTATTTTTTAACATTAAAGTCTATGGGTAACGGTCAATAACGGACGGGTGTCCGTTATACTGTCAGTTGTTACAGTATAAAAACGCACACTAACGGACACTAACTGATGCTAATGTGTCCGTTTTTTTTAACTGTTCCATTAAATGGATCAGTTAAAAAAATGAACACATTAACATCAGTTAGGGGGCATTCACACTACCGTTGGTGACCGTCAGTAGTGTCCGTTGCTATTGTCCGTTACAAGATTTTAGCATTGGACACTAGCTGAACCGTCAGAAATCCATTAAAATTTCCATTCATTTCAATGGGTTTTTATATTGTGTCCGTTAGTGTCCATTTGTGTCCGTTTACACCAAATCCGTCAGAAGTCCGTTATTTTTTCGCGGACAAAAAATCCTACATGCAGGACTTTTTGTCCGTTTGAAAAAAACGGATTCTTGACAGACAGCAAGTGTCCGTTATTTTTTTAACATTGAAGCCTATGGGAAACGGACTTATAACGGACAGTAACTGTCAGTTACTGTCCGTTATTTTATGTCCGTTTTTTTCCTGCGAATGCTCAGAAAGCAAAAAAAAAAACAAACAAAAAAAAGGACAGTGTTAAAAAAAACGGACAGTGTTAAAAAACGGACACTAACTGATGCTAACTGATGCTAATGTGTCCGTTTTTTTTAACTAATCCATTAATTGGATCAGTTAAAAAAAACGAACACATTAACATCAGTTAGTGTCTGTTAATGTCTGTTATGATAGGTGTCCGGTTTTTTTTTGTTTCTCTTTTTAACGGACACTATCAGAGTGGACCTCAATGGTAGTGTGAACCCTGCCTTAGTGTCCGTTAATGTCTGCTATGATAGGTGTCCATTTTTTAAAAAAAAATTTTTTAACGGACACTATCATAATGGATATGCAACGGTAGTGTGAAACCACCCTTATAAAACTGCGGAAGAAAATCTGAATTTGTGTCCTTAATCATAATGGACTTTGAGTGCCATGATATGTATGTGTGCAACAGAGTCTCGTAATAGGGCCTGGACATATGCACTAAGGCTACATGGACATAGCTGTGTGTTGTGTACAGTTCCATAAAAACAGAACGGTTGGCACGCGGATGGCATGCGTGTACTGTCCAGGGTTTCGACTGACACATACATTTGAATGAATTAATTCAAAACAGATAGGTCGTATGCATGGGGCCATAAAAATGAATTGGTCAGTGTGCTATCTGTTCAAAAATGGATAGCACACTGGTGAAAAATGATTTTGTGTTCATGGGGCCTATAAATAAAAATAATGGGAAGTTGGCATAAGGAGTAGTCGGCTGGGAATTTCATCATCTCATGAAAGAAAAACAATCCACAAGTGTTCAGAAAATAGTGCATACATGAAAAAAAAAAGTAGCTTATTAGTATTCAAGACAAGCTATAGAAAATGTCTCACCGCAAGCAACAGAAGGTCTTAAAAGGTACCCATGTTGTTTGAAGAGCAAACATGTGACAGCATAAAATGGAAAAATAATAATTAAAACACAAATACATGAAAAAAAAAAAAAAAATTAAATATAATAATAATCAGGCATCTATCAAGGTGTGTGTTTATCTTGCTACTGTGTGAATAAATGTGAAAAATTTATTTTTGTTTGTTTATGTGCAAAAGTGCTTTTCAGTAGATTACAGAATGAAACCACACTTATTGTTCTCCAAATAGGTTTAGATTTTTAATAAAAGCATGTATACTGCTTCAGTCCTCTGAAACAATAGACACATAAAAAAACAAAAAAAAACCTCCACATGGGTCTGCAGGGCTTTATGGTTTTATATCTACATGAAATAGAAATGTAAAATGTGCAGAAAGTGGTTTAAATTGTATTGTTAGCTGAGGATACAACCATAATCTGCAGAAATAAAAATCCAATCAGCAGGCTTTGTGATATTACCCAAGCTTTACAATTTAATCTAAAAATGACTGCCACGCACCCCAAAGGAACAGGGCTTAAATCAATGGGCTATCTACTGAAAAAGTAGGGGCATAAAATTTCATAAGTTTGGAATTTTACTGTTTGGATGGGGATATTAAAGAAAAATCGACTCACTTTTTGGACTGACCTAGGGGGATAAATAATAATGGAACCCAGGGAGAATGAATAGGCTCCTGGTGATAACAGTGCAGTGTTGAATAGTCTTAGTAGTAGAACATTCCAGGCATAGAAAGCAGGTCTCCATCCTATACAACTGTTAAAGGGATTGTCTCATCATGATCCCTTTTACATAAGCTCTTATTGCTAGAGGAAGCTGAAGCTGATGAAGCTACTGTATATATTTCCCATGCAGAGAATTTTATGGCCAACGACAGAAAACAATGACAGGCCAGGCCATCAAAATGAGAGCTGCCCTTTATCAGCTGTTCTTTGCTCCTTCTCATAGTGGGAACTGCAAGTGGAAGACTCCCCCTTCCCCCCATGATAAGTGATATCATGGAAAAGGGTTTGGTTTTTAATATATTCCTTTCAACTACATTGAACATGGCAATAATATAACACAAGCAGGAATGTGTTTCTGCACAAAACTGTACTGTCAAGGAGCTGAAATCTTATGGGCACACAACCTTTACCCATCAATCAGGAGCAGGCTGCCAATCATAGCTTTGATCTTGTTCCAGTGGCATTTTATTCTCTCTTATTGTGTAATCCCATACTTATTACTGTCAATGCTAGGATAGATGAGAGGAGGGAATGCCTTGTATGCCATACTTGGTGTGCCCCTATAAACAATGTGTGGGCTGAGCCTACAGTGAAGGACGTATGCAAGTGGGCAGAAACATGGTTAAAACCACCCCCTTGCAGTCCCCTTGCCTGAGCGCCACTCTTAAACTGCATTGGGAACATGATTATCATTAGCATCTCCATCATCAATATCTCAACTGCAGCAAGGAAGTGACAGAAAGGCCAGCACTTCAACTCCCCCAAGGGAGTTTGATGTAAAGACAAAAAAGAGAAGCACCGAGCAGTTCGTCGTGCATTACCACTTATATTGAAACAAAAAACGTACAAGTAGTAATGGCTCCTCACCTTGTGAGATTGTGTATGTAACAACAACCAATTAATGCAGTCATCAAATCACAATCAGAGTGTAGGATCGCAGCAGAAACCTATAAGCACCTATTCCTAGGTGCAGAGGGAGTAACAACAAAAGGACCAAAGGATTGCACAGATCCAAGACTATTGAATAACCAACTTTTTATTCCAGAAAATAAAACCACACAATTAATACATTTATTTTCTGGAATAAAAAGTTGATTATTCAATAGTCTTGGATCTGCGCAATCCTTTGGTCCCTTTCGTTGTTACTCCCAAGGGAGTTTGAGTAAGGGATGGGGCCTAGCCACACCTGGGGTAACCTGGTTCTTAGTACACAGCGGCAGCGCCAGACATTTATCACTTGTCTGGTTCATCAGAAAGGATCATTGCAACACTGATCCTCCCCAGCTTCCACTTCCTAATGTCCCAGCTAGGTGATGAACAGGAGCACCATAGTAGGGGACTATGAACCAGGTTGCCTGTTGTGCCATTAAGTCCCACCCATTATTCAAACTTCTTCAGGGTGGTGCTCCCCTTTAGTGAAAATGAGGGCAGCCCCCCTTCTTTACTGAAAATGTTTGTGTACACCCATGCCTACTGTCTAGAGATGAACAAGAATTATTGGCAAAGGGAGTGGCGTATCACATGACTGTGGTATCAGACTACACATGATTTGTTTGTAGTCTGTAGTTATGAAGACAAGGAGCTGTATGCACAAAACCATATGAGATTTTAGATTAGCATAATTTAGCTAATTTATTTCTTACTTTAAAAGCATTAGAGTAATAAAAACTTTGATAGCAAAATACCCAGATGGCAAATATCTTGCATAGTTAAGGCTGTGATACCCACCCTAGTTGGGACTTGGGAAACACATGGTGCAATACTTTGACATATATGGTGCTATATATTTTAATTTACGCTCTATTTATTTTTCATGTATCTTGTAAAAGCATTAAATAAAATTGTACTTAGAGAATTATGATTCAGTCTAAAAATCCATACTTCTAGCAGATCCATATGACTATTATTATATTTTCCTTTCCATCCTTTCAACATGTCTGTGCTCCAGTTAGAAAACAGTGTGGACACTAATGGTGTTATTAGTATGTCATGCGAACATCTTCTCTGGGATCCATGCTAATAAGGCCATTCGCGGCATAACAGCCCCATTCTTAGAATTAGCTGAGCTTCACATGATAAATACCTAACATCTGTGTTCCTAATGCATATATTTAGCTTTCCCTCTTCTGACTACAACATACTATATATTGCTCATGCTGTGGCATTACAAACCACAAACATGTTATGTTACTAAACATTAAAGACTTATGAAATATTTAGTGGCTGGTGGTTTATAGGGCTATATGAAAATAATCAGGTCCACTTGTATGAATAGGATCCATATTCATTTCAGGAGTTATCTGCTCCCTTTCTCAGGCCAATATGGTTCATATTGGCCTGAAAAAGGGAGCAGGTGAATCCCAAAACACATTGCCATGTTAGAATTTTTTGGTGTTTCGACACTATTATGGGACCGGCCGAGCAGGGACTGAGAGGAAGGAGCTGCATCTTGTTAAAGAGTGTAACTGATGTTGACTTACCAGTGAGATATGCTGTATACTGTTCTACTATCTGGAGAGCCCCTGTCTACTTGGGCCCAGTGTTATATATGATGCTACTTGACTATCAGAATTCCACTAGTGTGGCACCCTTGTACTGTCTCATTTTTTAAGTTTTATGAAAGGCAACTTCAGTTGGATTCTATACAAATCCTTTTGGAAAACATACTTTCTGCTTCAGACTTGGCTACAAAAGTCAAGTGTGGGGAAACCGCAGTCACAACTTCACTGACCCTGAAAAAGGTAGTGGGTTAAGAGCGGGGTTTTATCTTGGATGTTAGCATCCTGCTCTAGAGTTAATGCTTTAATTAGTCATTTGCAATGATATGAAAGGCAGTAAAAAAAAGCAATCCGTACTGAATTGGTCTGAAGTGGATATAATGGATCTGTTTATATTACTGTATGCCACCTATATGGGTACATTTAAAAGTCACAGCCTAGGTGAAGCCCCAGTCATGTCTTGCTATTTGCTGACAGTTTTTCATTTAACTTCAGAATAGTGTGATGCCAGTACCTGCACGCTACACGCAGAGAAGACCTTCCGAAACATTAATCTTGTTTATTCTTAACATGATTTTGTGGCTTTTCGGGGATTTTTAATTGACTATAAATCAAACAGCACACGTGAAAAATGAATGCAATTAACAGAAAAGCATATTGCCATACATCCTGCATACCAGAGTGAAAAGTACCCGGGTAGTGATTTAAATGTCAGAATGAAGGGTGTGCTGACCCTCACTGAAAGCCTTTAATTCAGAGTCTAATTAATGACTGACCCTTTGTTCTGCTCCTTGATGGATTACAGGTTACATCAGAATACAGAATATCGTCAGAGCTCCTGTATATTGTATACAGCATTGTTGCATTTAACACTATTGCCATTTAATGTAAATTGTTTTACTTGCACCCATCTCCACTGCCTCTCATTGATTGTATCCAGGTCACATAGGGTTAAACGTATGAGCTCCTGGTCATTGTCTGCTGAGTCCCCAAATGATAGCTGATTTATTTAAAGGCCAGTAACATTAATATAAATTGCGTATCTGTATCTGAAACCTAAAATATTAATATTATCTTTCAATATCTCTAATGAGGCTCAAGTTCCTTAAAGATAATCATTTTCATGGATTTGAAGTAAAACAATTATATTAAGGAGTGAATGAGGCCTTGGTTATTAAATGAATCTTAAAGGGAAAACTTAGCTGCTCTCTTTCAGAAACACCGCCGCCACAAGGATTGTGCCTGATATTGTAGTTCAGTGAATGAGGGAGAGCTGCAACAGCTTGTGGGTTGGACATGTTTTTGACCTTCTTGTGGCTTCATTTTGGGACTTGTGTTTCTTTCTGATTGAGGATCTTAAGTTTACTACTATTGTGGGATCACAAGATATGGTCAGACACAGCATTGCTAGACATATTCTTATGCATTCTGTTACTTATGGGTCAAATTCTAAGTTTAGATGCAATACATGAAATACAAGAGTGAGTGCATAAAATTGTATTGTACAGAAAATGTGTTGTTACAATTTTTATTGAACTATAATAACAATAGTTCATTTTACAACAAAGACCACAAAATCCTATAATACCTTATGCGTACAGTCAACTCAAAGATGTTAGAGTTACAAGATATGGGAACTGCACAAACACCTGTAGTCAATGTATCTTCCTCCAGCAGGTCTCCCTCATGATACTGTATCTTTCCCATGTAAGTTCCACTCCTATGAGTCACGCTTGGGTCTGTTACACCTTCTTGTCTGCTTACTCTTGGAGATGTACAGTCTCACCTTTATGACTGAAAAACTTCATACAATGTGCACAGAAGCTTAACTTGAAGCTCCTGGGCCCCAGTGCATAACCTGTAATGGGGCCCCCACTTACCTCACATTGCTACCAGGGCCAGTAGCAATTGCTACCTCAGCACCCCCCTATACTCAGGACATGCAAATGAAGAATGATGGTGCCACTTCCTTATCAACTACCTCAACCATTTACGGCATGTCAAGTTTCTCCTTCATTTACTCTTGTAACTGCTGCACTTGTGCAGTGTTCACACTTTTAGACTGGCCATACATATTAGGGTATATCTGCTAAAATCAGATGCTAATCCTTTTTTTTATTAGACACAAAAGTGTAATCTACCACACTTTTGTGTCCAATTAAAAAAAACAAAGCTGACAGCAATGGATCTCTTTTTGTTTAACCTGAACCCTTTGCAGACAGATGTCCTTCTATGTGTATCATTTGCATGTGTTTTCAGTAGATCCATTAAATGGATGTGTATCTGCTGAACCACCATTACATGTGTATAGGGTTCTTCTCACTTTCCTCGACAGCAGATGTAAGAGAAGATAAGGATCAGGCAAGAGATGTAATTTAACGCTCCCAGGCCCCAATGCAAAATCTTTGTCTTTTAGAATAATTGTATATTTTATGTGGAAGGGGGACCTTTGTGCCTCCTCAGAGTCCAAGGCCCAGTAGTGCCTGCCCCCGGATCAGGCAGGTCTATGCCAACTGCCAGATCCTTACGCTCTTGTGAGGAGCCAGAAGAGTCTGGTTTTCTCTCATTTCTTAGTCTAGCACACACGCATTGCTCGGCAGAGCCATCATGCATGCACATGTGGGAGTCAGACAAGATAGCTGTCAGTTAAGCAAGTGTTTATACCTAGCTACACTGTATTGCCAGCTTTATTTAGCATATTTAAGAGATACTTGGGATAGTGAGAGATCTACTGATGTGAAAATCAGTGTGAACAATACAGGGAAGTACATGCCATTCATTACTCTCATTATTTATTAAGAGCCTATATTATATAAAACATAACATAGAACAGCTTTTATTATTCAGGAACCTATATTTTTACAAAATCTGTGTGAGACTAGGCAAAAGTCTCAGGAGATAGGCTGAAGTTGTAGTCACATGCCATGTATAGTACTGTTGTTCTGTTGTGTGACAGATGACCTTTTGTTCCCACTCAGCCAATAGGATTCAACTGCAGCATCTATACCCATATAACTATGTAAGGAAGTCTATTAAACAAGTATTAAAGAACTCATTTGATAAAGCTTGTGTCCAACTTTGCAACCATTTTCTGATTAGCTAAAATAAAAATTTGGGAACTATGTGTAAACAGCTATTATGCAGACTAATGTGTATCCAATGGTTACAGACTACAAACAAACTCTGTGTAGTCTGGTCCTGCAGTCACTGCTTTCCCTATCCTTTTCTATTTGGTAATTTTGCAAGGGGTAGGGCTCATATTGCAGTCATATATACTACTGGTTAAGAACACAAACAGAGTTTGTAATTTAAAACTGTGGAGACACATTAGCCTGCATAGGGGCTGTATACAACAATGGTAATTTTCAAAGATTCAAAATATTTTTGCTTACAGTTTGGATACTATTTTTCTTCTATAAAACAACAGATTTTTTTTTTTTTTATGGATGACCTCCTAATAATCTCCCATATACATTATATATACTTTCCTTAGAAATAATCCATTGTTGTTTGTGGGAAAAACTCTGCCATTTCTAAACAGTTGCTTTTCTCAGGTTACCTTTGTCTAAATTGGATGCAATACAGAAGTCAATTTAAGGCTTCCATAACTTTTGGATAGCTGCCAGACTCATTACAGTTAAACATGCTATTGACTCCAATGTGTCACATTTGTGGTTGGTTGAAGTCGGCCAGCTGTTTTTTTAATTGGCTAAATCAACGGGCAACTGTTCAGTATAAGCTAATAAGTCAGTCCTCCTTGTGCTGGGAGCTTTGTGTTACCTACAAGATGTGCTTAAAATCTTCTAAGCAATGTATGGGCATGTCACTGAGAGCAAAGCAAGTGATATTCATTATAGTGAAGCCATCCAGTCACTGGCAACATTGGATTGCCAACAATGGCCTTTAAAAAAAACAAAGTTATTCTCTACCGTGGGACTTAAACCATATACAACCATATGAGTCTTATTGGCCTATATGAAACAATATACAGCTGTAGACACAGCCACAATACTAGTGGAAGGGGAAACCATCATTTCGTCAATTTAACGGTAAGTACCACAATAATTTTGCAATATTTCAGTTAAAACCTACATAAAATATTGACTAACCTTGTAATCATTCAACTTTACCTATCATGTTATGGCTTTGAGTTGTATCATATCTTTCTGTCCATTCACATCCAAAGATCAGTTTTGAATTCTGAACATATATTGATACCAAAGCAGTAAGTTCAGAAATTAGTGGCTTAGAGTTGGAGAAAGAACTTTTTAAGGCTAAGGCCCTCATACCTATAGGGAAACCGCTGGCGTTTCTGTAGTTATAATTGACATGCTGCGATTTCCAAAACCGCAACGTTTTTGGAAATCGCAGTGTGTTCACTGCATGTATTTTCCCACAATGTTTGGATGGGGTTTGCTAGACTGTAAAACGCTGAGTTTTTTTCTGCAGCGTTTCCACCCCAGCCAACTCACGGCATTTACGCCATGTGGGGCCCCATTTCTTTGAATCATTGTGTCATACGCTGCCTCCCATTCAGTACTGTACTAAGCGTACTACAGCGGATCAGTGTGGCCTGGAGTTCTCCTTTAGGTTATTGAGTCACATGTTTGACAGTAGAATGTAGATACAACACTGTCTGTTTCCAAGTTCTACCAGAGGAATTTAAAATCTCTAGATGTGACTCACATGTATGTAGGCTCAGATTTACACATATATCCTATTTGCATGCTACCTTTATTCACAGGACAGTAGTATCATATTTAGCTTGTTTTAGAAACAGAAGTTTAAACTCTTGCCAAAAAAGCATTAAGAAAAGATTTTTCACTATCAGGACTGACTTTTTGAATAAAAATCTGTAGACAGATCAATCTGCTCTATTGCATACCAGACTTAAACAAAATTAGATTATTGGCAATGAAAGGGTTAACTGTTCTTTCTCTGTCTGTATTATTGCTACTGTTAGGCTTGCACAGCACAGATATTTCCCACACTTCTATCTATGATTTCTATCACTAATCTGCCTGTAATTGATTAAATCTGATTAAACTGTGTTATTACTCTCCTACGATTGTCTAGCTCTATTGCAAGCTTTGCAGCACTCAGTGCTCTGTGTCATGCAGTGAAGAATAACGCATTCATCCCCTACTTCCACCATCACTGAAATGCCTCATATTCCAACTCACATAATCTTATATACTATATATGACATGATCACTGTAATGTGTCCACCTACCACTGACTATTGACTGAGAGTCTGTCAGGTGGCGCCAGAATGTCACTGTAACTCACAAGACATGTGTCTCTCTTGTATTTTTACTGTGCCATTTTAGTTCATTTATTCAGTTTCGTTAAAAACTGAACAATTTAAAATATTTGGGTCGAAGATTCGGTTTGTCCAGCTCTACTTCTAACTCAAAAACGAATACAAGGGTTTGGCAATACATGAAATACTAAAGAATTTCTGGAGTGTTTCTTATATAAGGATCTCTTGGAAATGCTTAAGCAACAAGCTAGTGTGAAGATACAGGACACTTGTGTGTGTGTAAAGTATTCGCATGCAGACATCTTATGTGTTTCCTGCTGACTTGACACTAAACTTCTCTCTTCTTATTGTTCAGTAATTTTTGTTCTGTTACGATCCAAGATTATTTGTTATGGAATTACAGTTAAATCTGCTCAGCCCTTAGTACTTAATAATACTCCTTATTAGGGAACACAGACATCAAAGAGAGGGTCAACCACTTAAGATCCCAATGGACAAGCCAAAGCGAAGAGCTGCTAAGTAAGCATAGCTCTCAATTTGGTGAACTTGACAGGATCATGGATTACATAGTTGTTTTCTGACATGTAATCCCTCTGCAATGGATGTTCCAGAAGTTAGATCAGTTGGGTCGCTGGGGTGACTGTTTTAAGAGAAGGTGTTATCCCCTTAAGAGATGATTTAACTTGTGGCATTTATAACACGTGGTATCTTTAGTAGTTTCAGTAAATATGTTTTGCATTGCACAATGCTTCTCTGTATATTTCAAGATTATATAAATTCCATATATCAGGACACATACACATTTCACACCTGCTGTATATCATTCCCGTAAAGCTGTCAGTCATAAGGACAATTACCATTAGAAGTGTTGGAAAATCAGTGCAGCATTTCATATGCTCAGTTATAGACACTTCTGGAATAAGAATATAGCATTTCTTATAAATGAGGCCCATCTTTCTTCATATTATTACTTGATAATGCCAGGGAATCATTCTAATGTCTTCTGATGATAATGGAACCACGGAGAACAGTGGTTTAATGCATCTTCAAGATTACATTTTCTTCCCATAGCTGAGCTGAGATAGTAATGTGTAGCTCCCAGACAGAGTAATGAATGCAGTAGTGTTGATCTAACATCTGTTTGTAATGTATACACACATATTTTAAACTTAAGACTCTTCATCTCCATATTGAAGCCAATTGCATGTATAGATAGAAGGTGAATTTAAGTAGTAGTAAGGAGAACTATTCCTGTGGAACTCTCAATCTGTTTCCACTGTTTTATACACAGTATAAATTTCATACAGTTTTTATACACAGAGACAATTTCATACAGGTTGGTGAGGTGTGGAAGGAGGTTCACTTAAGCCTCAGGGGAATACATATATACAGTGCATTCCATGTAGACCCTGGTTGGCTTTGGAACAAGGACTCCAGTGTAAAATGGTAATGCTAGTGTTAGACGACCAAGACAACCCCTTTTTAGATGAGATGTGGCTGTACTTAGAATAATTTTGTATTGGCAAAGGGGCAAATGAATTGGTAGCCATGTAATACATTGAGGTCCCCTGGAAGAAAGCTGCTTACTTACAAAGAAGCACTAAATCAAAAAAAATATGTGTTGTTTGTACTGTATGAAGAAGAAATATTACCCTGAATATTGCAAAGTTTCACTCTTTTTTTTGGCAGCTATAACTGGCCTCATGGTATAATTTTTCTAGTAAATCCAGCTTCAGAAAAGGATTACTATGAATTCTGTCATCATCCCTGAAATTGTGTCTGGCATGAATCAGAGCAATTTAAAAAAATTCCTAAACACCATATCAGATGAGTTTTGTTTTGTATATATTAAATAAAGTCTTGGATGTTCTCCGGGATGTGTACTCTTGATGTAGGCTTTATCAGATGGGATATTTTGAAGTGGTGGCATAAGCCATGGATGGGGGTACATTAGATCCCTTAATCAGAGATTACAAAATGAGCATCGCATTCCATTCATCTCCATCTCTATCAAGATACAGGCACTTTGTAGCCAACAGATGGAAATGCCATCAATCTAAAAATATGAGCACATGATATAAACATCTAAGACATGCATATTATCCCCGCATACCCATGTAACATAGAGGACTGTTATCTTCCAGCATCGTAAATGTCATTACAGACCTCTGAAGTGTTTGCATATTTGTATCCTTACAGCGTATGGCTCATACATTGTCAACATCTTCGACAATACTTTATCTTTCTCTCTGAAGAACGCAATCCGATGCTTGATTTTCGGTTTTAACTCTTTGATACCTGACAGAAAACTGCAGTTAAATAGACAACTGATTTAACATTGCATTTAAAAGAGGTCTTTAACTATGGTACTCTCTATATATTATTACAGTATGTTTTAATTATAAAAATAGTAATACATTTTTATTGTAAGTAATAGGGTTCATGTACAGACAAAATGAGACATTCAAGAGTACTAAATGAATCAATTCACACAATAAGACCAAGTGCCCTCGCAAGAGCTTACAGTCTATGAGGTAGATACATTGTAACAAATTGTGGCAGTCTGTAACGTCTCTGCCTGTTCGGGTCTCGGCACCACCCTCCGCTCGCACGCTGTGGCGAAGGAGGCGTGTTCGGTTTGATTCCTTGCGTAGGTTTCTTATTGCTCAGTCTGAACATGGTCCTAGTCAATGTAATGGATTTCCGGCCACACCCGTGTTCTGAGCATTTCTCTCTGGACTGCATAGAGTTAATCTCTTCCTGGCCTGTGTGATTGACAGCCTGTGTACCTATCAGGTCTGAGGCTCGGCCCAGACTTTCTATATACTGGATATCACTTTCTCAGCAAGTTGCCGGTTATTGCTCTGACTTTGCCTGCTCTCTTTGTGCCCTTGATATTGACTGTACTATTTCTCTGACCTCTGGCTTGCCTTTTGACTATTCTCTTGGATTTTGATTCTGTACTGCATGGCTCGTTTGTTACCGACCCCTTGGCTTCCTGACCTCTATTTTTGTCGTTTGTTTTGTCTTGTCCTGTTCTGTGTGTCACTTACCCAGTATAGGGCTTGTCTTCTGGTTGTCCTTTTACCATTTAGGGTAACTGAGGCAATAGGAAGGGACAGTGGCTGGGGTGAGATTAGGACTCACTTGTCTCTGTCCTTCCTCCCAGACCCCTGCAGTAGTGTAGGGTATTGCTACGGTTGGCAAGACCCTAACACAGTCATCTTAATGACATGGTTTCCTACTATTGCAAATATGTGTTAAACCCTACCTTTCCTGATAAAAGGGTGGTCTCATCAAGACAGACTCTCCCCACACATCCTATAGATGGGGGTATCCCTTTTTTATGACTCCCTTTTATTAGCTACAGTGCGGACCTACTCTTGCTCTGAAGGGCCTGTACAATCTTTGTATTACATGGTCTGTCATTCATTTGCATGGCTGGCTTGGAATAGTTTGTTTCACCTATAGATGTATGACTTCCTGAAGTTTAGACAGTGGTAACAGCAGGAAATTTCTGGAGCTAATAAAGATGACTTTGTTTAAATCAGCCTTGTCTTCCTTAAGAAAACCTCTGAAAGTGGAAATTTAACAGGCCAAAGCATGATGTTTGCTTACAGAATACAGTAGTAGATGAAAGATGTTAGCATTCACAACGAGCCTTAGGTTCATCTGCCAGAGTCTCCCCACGTCTGATGGAATTACATTTACAGCTATGCATTTGTTTGTATCGGGCAGTGCCAAATAGTGAATACATCTGAAAGAATTATGCTAATCTGCATGGTGTTAAATGTGTCTCGAAGGTGTAGGTGCAAAGGCCATGAAATCTCATCATGCCTCCAGCCTCAGATGATCTGTGAAATACCAATCAGGTCACATTACCTGCACTGTAGATGGAGTTGGCGAACCAGGCAGCCTTGTCTTCCTGCATACTGCAGTCAATGGAAAACCTGACATTACTCTGCTAATAAATAATTGCATAGAATTATCTTTATCTATGGACAGAAGCTTGTAACCAAGTGTAGCATAGTAATAGAGGCCATACAGGTCAGAATTCTGACCATTGCTAAAGGCACATGATTGTTACCATCCCTTTGTCGATTTTACCCTTGTTTCTATCGATTTGCAACTCACATTTTTGGTAAAAGGATTAATTCTCTTTTGTCAAATGATTAAATGATTAAGAATGATTAAAAATTCTGTTCTGGTGTTTTATAGTTATAGTTTTATAGTTGTATCTTTTTTCTTGGAAAACTGCTGGGTGGCAGCCAGAAAACCTGCTATTTTAGCTCCCATTCTGCTTCCCTAAAACCCTGAATGACAAGACAAGAAGTCACAGTTACACAGAGCAATAGTTGTGGTCTTTCAATTCTTACCAAAACAGGAGAAGATCTTTGGTAAAATTTCACTCTCTTCTCTCTGGTGGGAAACATACCAAATGTTGGCAAGCTACATGGATAGATCTTTTTCTGTTTTATATAAATAGAGCTCATTGTGAATGATATTTTTGTTCCAGTTTCTCACCATATTTAAGATCTCTGCAGTGAATGGAAATTCATTTCCCTAGAGAACCTGAAAACATATCATGATCATGAACTACTCCCAAGGATCCTGGGATCATGACAAGTAGAGGGCTCTGATGCACTATAACGGGCTATATAACAATGTACGCATGATATAATTCAGCCAGGTTTTCATCCTGGATGTTAAAAAGAATGTTTCAGTTCACTGAAATGTACAGTAGGTCTTAAAGATGTTATAGAACCATTTTTTTCCAGAAATAAGTTATCATCCATTTCACCATGCATATATCTATAACATATCATAGTATCATTTTATTATGGTTTACCCCTTTAACTTTAAAAGAGAAACTTTAGTGATTTTTTTCTTGAGTTTTATTTTCTTGATTGCCTGCAAGACCATCACCTCAGTAGCAATAGTTGTCTACTGGCAGTGTCTTTCCTTCTGTCTTTTTCAATACGTCACATGATCACAGATTGACCTGTTTTTTCTATCATTGATTGCTGTACAAACAGGAAGTGCCTCTCTGTTACTTGTAGATACTATCAATAATTACCATGTGACCCTAGGGATTCATCAGTTCCGCCCCCCTCTGTTCTTCTGTCCTAGCTCTTTGGTGAAAATGACTCCCTACTCCAACTGTGCCGTCTACATAATCTGCTTTCTATAAGCCCCTCTTTCACATGCTGCCAATACTTCCCCCTGCTCTGTCAGGCAGGTCACCATGCCCCACTACCTTCCCCAGTGCTATCAGGAGCAGCTGCTGCAGCTTTCAGGACTTCACATCATCCTCACAGTCTAAGGTCTTAGAAGATATATAGTATTATGTGTTCTGCAGTGTTTTGCAGAAACAGGAAACATATGTGACTACAGGTAGTTTAAATAGATACAGGTACTACACATTTGTACAAGGACTAGACATGGGTGACAGCTTCAGTATTAGCAGATTTTGAATCTAATTTAATGACTGCCATTCAATAGCTTAAAAAGTTGGAGTGTCACTTTAAAATTAAAACCCCTATCCTGTACATGTTCTTGATGATGAACTGATCACTCAGGTAAGATCAGCTGCTATGACCTGTGTAAGCAGTGTGTAGTGTAAGCACAAGCAGATGGCCTGCCTATATGTTGCTTATTTACACTACAAGGCAGAGATGGGAATTAGCAGCCTTAGGGCTATTCAGACATTCTTGCAGAAGGCGTGTCATTGATGGACTGGCACTTGAGGTTTTGACCACCATGAATCTAAATATTAATTGTATAGAAGTATTATACATTGTATAGTGGTTATTAGATTAAACACGATACAGATTATTTGGACCTCGTATGGTGGTATCATTTGAGCACTGTATGGTGATGTTATTTGAGGACTCTATGTTAGGGTCATTGGAGTACTCTGTGGTATATCATTTGAACAGTGTATAGTGTCATTATTTGGGCACTGTTTTAGCTCTCCGTGTTGGTATATGTAAAATATCTTATGGTGGTATTATTTGGTCTCTGTATGGTATTCTTTAGCTCTGTATGATGATAGTATTTGGGTAATGTATAGTGTTATTAATTGAGCATTGTATGGTATTTTTTGACACAGTGCAAAGTATTTGAGAATTGTATGGTGGCATTTATTTAGACATTTTATGGCACTACTACTTTACCATTATACAGTATATTATTTTCACACTGTTATTTAGACGACTGTATGGAAGTATTTCATGGCCAATGCATGTAGAGTCCTACTTTGTATGAATTTTAGGTGCTCATTTATGTACAGTGACTGACAGTACAGTATAACCACAAAGGGCACCATTCAACATAAACATTGCTAATAGTAATTTTTCCACCATGCATGGTAGCCTGCACTATTTTCTATTGTGATGTTCTAAACATCAAATCACACAAGCTGCACTGCAATAGGGCACATAGCAGAACTACATCCTACTTATTATAGTCTGAGGCATAGCTGTAAATAATATTAGCTGCTAGAAATGATGTGACCTAGCAGGCAGAGAACACCACCTCTCCATCTGTGTTCCATTACTGTGAATCTCAGCTGAAGATCTTATTATGAAAATGGATGGGATCAGATTAACCAGGCAGTCACAATCATTTTCTGCTCTAGGCAGCCTACCATTCAACAAATATGGGGAACACTTCCAAGACGCTTCTGTCCTCATACATTTTGTCTTGGAGAATAAGAAGGCTGCGCTATTATGTTTCCTGAGCCTCTCCTGGTAAACAGTAAACTGCAGTTTTCTTTCTCTCTGTAGTTGGTTTTCATTGCAGCTACGGGAAATGAATGGAATGGGTGATTTGTTGCCTGAACTTTGCTGAGACGTTCCCAAAATTCTAATTGACTATGGTGGAGAATTTAAAGGGACAGGGAGATTATGCGATGGGAAATTCACTCGGATTGCAAAACTTGTCTCTCATTTCTGGTTGTTTTTATTTGCATTTTTATAACTATTTAGGAGCACATCTGTGTTGTCTTATTTCTAAGAGAATCATGTTGCTTCTGTAGGGTGGCAAGAGAGTTACTGGTCCCAAATCCACTTATATAGTGGGTCCTACCCCAGAGCCATTGATAACACAATTTAACAATACGACAGACAAGACAGCTGCATCTTGATGCAATCTGCATGATGATGTCACTGCAATGCTCCCGTGCATTAGAACATTGAAGTTTTTTTTTACCAGTAATTGCACAAAAGCTGTGCTCGTCAGATCGGGGTTAAGTGAAAAAAAAAATTCTGGTGCACTCAGGGGGCATTATTTAAGGGGGGACATCAGAGGGTTTTATTCACAGGATTGTATCAGGTGGCACTGCTAATCTCAGGGAGCATTCAGGGGTTTTATTAATCTCAGGGGACAACCAGGACAATTTTGGGATGTTATTAATTCAAAGACCACTCACAAGACATTATTAATTTAAGTGGAACTCTCAGGGAGCTTTATGACTTCAAGAAACACTAGCTATGCATCTGGCATGCATTACCTTTACACATGTAGTATACTATATTAAAGACTTACAGTTCTTTAATTTCTTGGTATTGCAGCTCAACTCCATTCGGCTAAGCACTGAGTACTGGCATCTGACATCCAGGGCTGGGAAATGTAGTTTTTACTGCAATACCACAGGGCTCTATGGCAGTATAACCTGATGAACACCCTATGAGAAGACTTTGTAAGTTTCACAGGCTGTCGCGAGTATACCGGTGTAGTGTCCAGGAATAGCGGTGTAGAGCACTCCCATTTCTTAGCAGTTACACCACTATTCCTGGACGCTACAGCGGTATACCCGCGACAGCCTGTGAATCTTACTACCTTCTGGCTCATCTAGCCATACTTTCTACTTTATAGCATCACGTTTTCCTGGCTGATCTAGATATTGTACCTCCTGGCTCATCTACTGTATTACTGACAGTAAGGCCATCTGCGGCCGAAACGTCACTCATTCTACTGATTACTAAATATTGGTGAATAAAACCATATCTTCACTACAACTAATTTTTGTCTATGAAGTCTTCTCATTGGTTGAAATTACGGGTTGAGACCCTACTTCGCAAAAGACAAGCAAGTGCCTTCTGCACTTCTCTGATGAACACCAGGTAAAGGTTTTTCGGAAAGGATGCGCTCCGTCAATTAACTATTGCGTTTTACATAGAATTCATTGAATCGAAAAGGTTACGGTATGATGTGTCAGGAAAACAGGGTCGCACTCATCTGGGACTGTCGACCATCTAGGATAATGGTGCCGTAGGTAGTGAGTATATATATGGATGGAACATCTGTTCCTATGGGGTCCCAGGAATTGTGCTCCTCGAAATGAGATCACAGGATAATAATGAATGGAAGTAATTCAAGCTTTGTTTGGATTGGATAATGCGTTTCGGAGTTTTTAAGCGTCAAAAATGGCGCACCGCTTCATCAGATAAGTATTGGGGTAATGCGAACAGACTACCCTGTATTCAGCTGTTTAGTCTGGTAGCACAGGATACTAAGCTGCCAAAACAGAGTATCACTGTGGTGGGATACCGCATCTATTGTACAGTGTAGCTTTTGCCTTCCGGGTGTCAGCTACCGTGCATCGTTCACACCGGAACAAAGCTACACTGTACAATAGATGCAGTATCCCACCACAGTGATACTCTGTTTTGGCAGCTTAGTATCCTGTACTACAAGACTAAACAGCTGAATACAGGGTAGTCTGTTCGCATTGGTTTTTAAGGCACAGATTTAGACAGTTTGGTTTTTGGATGCCATGCACTTTTGCAGAGCACCTGCAATGCCAGTAAAATGTAATCCCCTGAGATGGGAACCCCATTTTGGAAATTAAATTAATCCAACACTCGAAGTGTAAAAATGTTCTCTATGCCCTTTCAGTGGTGAACCTAGCCTCTTTGCTGCCTGAGGCGGGCTATAGAATGACACCCCCCCCCCCAAAAAAAAAAAAAAAATTTGAGTTTCCATGCTTCTAGCTTCACACGCTGCTATCATCGCACAATATACACAATACACAAAGTTATAAAACAGTTTTTAAGAATTCTTCTTACTGCATTACTTCAGTATCAGATCAACAACACGGCATTAACAATGAAAGTAACTTCACACATCTTCTGCTTGGAGGATGGACGAGCCCACGTGTCCCCCATTCTCTATAATAGGAGTGCTGCAGATAGCTGAGTACTGGACTTTGGCTATCTTTGGCACTCCCATTGAAGTGAATGAGAGCCACGCAGGTTCGTCCATCCACCAAGTGACACACCTATATTCAGCATGGCTGTGGTCAGGCTGAATTCCCACCCAGTGGGGGAAAAAATCCAATTCTCAGGTTCAGTGGGGGAATCAACACACAGACCCCCATCAATCAGGTATTTATTGTCTAACATTTAGTTGCATACAGTGCAGTAACATTTTGTGACTTACAGGTGACGTCTCTGACTAATCCTTCACATTTCCTTTCTCTTCCCTTTGGACCACCATGACCACTTCTTCCAGCTGTGACTTGTCTCTGTAAAGATTGCAGCACAGACATCTTTGGCTCCTCACTTTTCCAGGCATCTGACCCACATTGTCCTCACCTGCTGCTATCCCAATTATAAAATATATGATCTAACCCCCCATAATAAATAATACTCCTAAGTGCATCTTTATATTAATAATGTCCTTATGTATCCTGTATAAATAGTGCCCTTTATTAATAATGCCCCATAGGTTTCCTAATTAAAAGGTTTTCCAGGTCATTAATAAACTAATCAGTGGGGCTCAAAAACCCAGGAACCCTACTGATCAGCGGTTTGAATGGTACCTGTGTAAGTGCCGTGACCGCTTCTCTGTTTACATAGTGTCATTCATCTCATAGCGGCCATGTCATGTAACTACAGCCTCGTCCTATACACGTCTATGTGACAAGGCTGTAATTACATCACACGGTCACTATAAACAGACAGCGTATGATATAAACAGGCGCCATAGCCTCTGCACTGGTATTATGCTCCACAGTTGCCCCTGCACAGGGTATTATGCTCTACAGTGGTCCCTGCACATGGTATTATGCCCCACAGTGGTCCCTGCACACGGTATTATGCTCTATTGTGTCCCCTGCACTCGGTATTATGCGCCATAGCGGCCCCTGCACACGGTATTATGCCCTATAGTGGCCACTGTACTCGGTATTATGCTCCATAGTGGCCCCTGCACTCGGTATTATGCTCCACCGTGGCCCCTGCACTCGGTATTATGCTCCACAGTGGCCCCTGCACACGGTATTATGCCCCATAGTGGCCGACCCATGAACTATTATTATACTCTGGGTTCCCAGCAGCTTTCAGCTCTGTTTAATTGCGCACACACGTCACATGATCAGGAAGGCGACGCAACCTGATGATGTCAACAGAAGGCCCAAGCCTGCTCGGAGTAACATCGGATTGCAGGAGAGGTGAGTAACATTGGTTTTTATGTTCCCTCACCTCCCCTGGGTCACGATTTTATACTCCGGGGTCTGAAAAGACCGCAGAGTATAATAATAATAGTATTTGAGGCCCGCGGCCTCACTTACCGATGCCCGCGGCTGCTCACAGCGTCATCCACTTCCCCTTCTGCGTCCCATAGCAGAAGGGGGAAGCGGAGGTGGCCACAAGCAGACGGCCTATTTATATATAAAAAAAAAAAAGTTATACTCACCTGCGATGCCTTGATGAAGCTGCCGCCTCCTCTTTTTGTCTGCGACGTCTGCATGTCAGTGTAGGAGGCGCGATGACATCATTGTATCGCCGCTGGCACTGACATGCAGAGGTCTCGTAAACCAGTCCAGGACAGGCCGCACTCAGCGTTGTTTTTTTATTAAGCGGCCTGTCATGGGCTGGCTTATGGTAAATAGAAAGTAAAAAATGCCGCCCCCCAGACAGTGACGGACAGTGCCGCCTGAGGCGGCCGCCTCACTTCACCTCATTAGCGGTGCGCCCCTGTGCCCTTTGATACATTCCTTGAGGGGTGTAGTTTACAAACTGAGGTTACTACTTGGGGAATTGCACATTAGTGACCCCTCCAACTCTCTGAAAAAGCAGCATTACATCCATAAACCTGTCCCTATAATGCTACGCTCCAAAAGCCAAAAAAGTGCAGCGCTCCTTCCATTCCAAGAACTGCTGAATGCCCAAACAGTATTGTATGCCACCATATATAACTTTTTTGTACCTGGGGTAACCTGCTTAAAAGTTTTAGGAGTCCATGTCTTTGTTGACACAAAGTGGGCCCAACATTTTGGGCACTGAAATGACACATTGCTTTAAAAATTCCAAATTTCACATTCATTTTTGGAAAGCACTCCTGGGCTCAGAATGATCACTATATGCTTTGTAAATTTCCATTAAGGGTGAAGTTTCTAAAATGGAGTCATATTTTGGGGCTTTTTAAAAAAAAATTTAATTTTACCTCAGAGTCTCTGCAATTACTCGCGAATACGGTGTAAATAACCAAATTAGGCCTCAAATGGGCATGGTGCTCTTTGACTTCTGAGCCCTGTATTTCCAGGTAAAAGATTAGGGCTTTATGTGGGATGTTTCTAAAATCAGGAAATTGAGCATAATAATTGGAGAGCTGACTTTTCACAGTGGCACAAGCTGGGCATGACATATTGGGCCCTGAGATAGCAGTGGGAAAATTGTAATTTTCATTTTGCACCGTTTGCTACCGTTTTTTTTTTTTGGAAAGTAACTCTGGGGTCAAAATGATCACTATACCCTTTACAAAATGAGGTCACTTCTTGGTGCTCTCCACTGCACTGGCACCTTAGGGCTCTGGAAATGTGTCATGGTACCTGAAAATGATTCTGCCCTCCAAAAGCCTAATAGTGCTTCTTGACTTCCATGCCTTACAGTGTACCCAAAGAGCATTTCTGTACTCAGGAAGGGAGTAAATGTGTAATAAATTGTGGGATACATTTTATCCTTTAACCTCTTGTGAAAATAAAAAAGATGTGTGGTTTTATTGCAAATACTATAATTTTTCATTTTCATGACTGAATGTGAATAAAAGCTATGAAACACCTGCACAGTCAAAATAGTAATTATTCCTCTTGATAAATTCCTTGATGGGTGTAGTTTACAAAATGCGGTCTCTTTTGGGGGGTTTCCTTTTCATGGTTCTTTAGGGGCTCTACAAATAAGACATGTCACCAGAAATCTATTCCAGGAAAACCTACCCTCCACAAGCCAAATAGCACTCTTGCTGTTCTGAACCCTGCCATGTACCCATACAGCAGTTTCCGTCCACATAGGGAGTATTGCTGTGTTCAGAAACAAATTGTATAACAAACTTTGAGGTGCGTTTTCTCCTTTAAAGGGATAGTATTACCTCCCCAAAGCATATTCAACAGCCCCCACCATGTTACAGAGCATATTACAGTGAAATACAACTTATTTTTGTTTTGGTTGTCAGTTTTGTAGATTTAGACAAAGACAAATTTTAAGTTTTATACAAATAAGGCTCTTGATCTACTGGAGGTGGGTCTTCAGGCCTGGGAGCACTGCTTTTGCTGCTCAAGTCATAAAGGGTGACGCAGGCAGGAGATGGTAGTTACACTTTAAGTCTAGAATAGTTTTACTTACGCTAGGTTCACACTAGCATTTGGGTTTCTGAAACCCTGTTCGCTTAAAAAACGGTTACACGCGGAAACCCTATTTATGGGGTCTGCTGGATTCCGGCCTGGTTTCTGCCAATTTTATAAGGAAACTGGTGGAGAGAAAAGTCATTTTTATGAGGATTCAGCGGCGAGTGCTCGAACACTAGTGTGAACCTATCGTTACATTGTTATTCTATATGTTTTCTTGATACTGTAACACCCAACAGACCTTCCTTTGATCCCAGAGGATCCTCAAGCTCACGGAATGTACACATGGCTATCAGTACTTTACTGATCAAGACTTTATTTTATGGTTCGTTTCTGACCAAACTTGTTTGGCATGAGCTGGAAGTTCTATCATCATCCTTACAGCATCTGGTGTTTCCCTGGCATTCTCTTCAGGCCTCTTCCAGCTTCTGGCTGAAGTCAAGTGCCATGGGTTTACCTCTGAGGCCTGTGATTGGGCCTCAGCAGTCATGTGGGGTACACAGACATTGAATAGTATGCCGGGGGGAATAGTGTGCGCCCAGGATAAGTGAGGCAAGGTGATTATAACAGTTTATTTTTACTCACCTCCCATGGATTTAACTTATTAACTTAGACCCCAGAGTATAATAGTGTTTATGATCCTGAAACTTTTGGAAAATTTGCGTCGAATGCCACTCTTTTTATTCAGAACAAGTGAAGGAGTACCAATCATCAGGATGTCTTACCAGGGTGGTAGTGTGTTGTGGCATGAACTAACACCAATATGCAGCCCTATTTTGATTTTTGTTTGCTGAATTGGTTCCCTTTTTGCAACTGTTTTATTATAGTTTATACAGAAAGGTGAATCTCTCCATTGGATAAATACAAACCATTAGATCAGCGTATTCTTGAATAAAACACCAGGTTTGTCACTGAAGAGAAGTTTGCAGAACATTACACAATGTTTTGGTTTTTATGAACTTGTGTGAACATAATTGTATATTATGCAGTGAAATAATTTTCCCAGTCAGAGAGATTTCCATTTTTTAGATTTTTCAGGGTTTCTAGTATCTACGCAAAATTACTTTTCAATTGAAGTGAGAATTAGTGTTGACTTTCGGCTACTGCGAAAATTGTAATAAAAAGGCAAAGATCTACATAGCAGAATGTGTGAAGTCTGAAAAGTAAAATGATTAAATCAATGTTACTTTTAATTCTATCCAGGAAAAGCAGTATTATTTTTAATATTTCTGATGTTTTTAGTGTTTCTGGTGTTATTGGATTACAATATAGTAGTACGTTCATATGTTGTACTGTAGAGAAAATTTGAGGCTCTGGTGTATACTAATGTATAAAATGCCAGTATGAGATTAAGAACACTTCGCAAAATTATAGTGTTATATATAACAATATCTTGCAGCATTTGACTATGAGTCTGTAGGTTAGGAGCAAAGTGAGATATGTGGGCATCAACAATGTTGGAAAAGAGAGAAATGCACAAAAACAGCTTATACTAGGTTCACATCTGCTTGGGAACTCCACGAATGGAAACCTAATCCACTTAAAATAGTGGCTACCCGCGGAAACCCGCGGACCCCATAGACTATAATGGGGTCTGCTGGGTTTTCACCCGGTTTCCATCCAAAAAATGCGGAGAAAAAAGTCCTGCTTTTAAGTAGATTTCGGGGACGTCAAACCCCAGACGGAGACTGGGCACAGGTGTAAGCTTAGCCTTACACAGATGTCAGATCTTTGTGCATGTATGAATGTGTGAATGGAGCCTCTATGAATGCACACATGATCTGTATGGCAATCCACACATCCTGTATACCAATACATAGAGTAGAACCTGTATCCATACTATGAAGCTGTAAAGTTTCCATTGAACTCGAGTGTACACAGACATTTTCCCCAGAAACAATGCTCCCTTATACCTAGCCATAAATGAAGTCTCAGAGCATGCCATAGTTTCTATTCTATTTGATCCATAGGAGCCCTAAGTTTAAAAAATCTTCATTTTACTTCCATCTGAAACTAGAATAATGTATGCTACTAAGTAAGAGAGATATTGTCCTGGAATTTGTTAAACTGTATCTGCATTATATTAAAGTGTAATAATGCTATTGCGTTGATGGGGTTTGGTGAATGTTGTATTTCAATAGAAAACAAGCTCTATAATTCTCCGTAGTAACCCCCTAACTGAGCAGAAAAGGTTACTAGAGAAAATCTGTACACATTTTTATTGCCAGTATGTAAAGTTGTAGCATTTGCTAAAGGGGATGATCGTTACTTCAAATGGCTGTATCACCAGTTTTATACAACTTAGAAAAATTTCAGTACTAGCTATAAAATAACCTGAGATATCACTAGTTAAAACACAATCGGGAATTTGAGCTTTATATGCCGCAGTTCATGCTATGTTTTCAACAAGTGATTTCTCTGTTTGTCGCTACAGCTGAAATCTTGGTAGCATGTGAAAGTTGAGAATCTCAGCTTTTTCCATTTTTCTAGGTTGTATAAACCGGAGATACAGCCATTTGAAGTGACCATCCCCCTTTTGCAAATCCTACCACTCTATATACTGCATTGAGTGCATGTGTATGGGACAGACTCTCCCTGACAATGTTTAGAGCATTGCTAGTGGGAACTTCACAGCATGTTTCCTATTAAAAGGAAGTTAGATAGGTATAAAAAAATGTTTACTAAACACCCTATTAATAAATAAACCAATTAAATAAATAAAATAGGAGATACACATTAAATTGATTGAACTTATGATAATAAGTCTTCCATTGGATTCCCTAGTCTTCCATTGGATTAAGGAACATTACTTGAGCATAGCCCTAGGAGACTGTACTTGTGATTTCTAAGGCCTTGGATAATATCACTTGAATTCAGGGGTTGGAGACAATGTGCTCCCCTGCCGAGAGTAGCATGCTGTATCTGCACATGCTGTCATATCACCAAAGGTGCTCTAAACTTTCCATAAATTTTTTCTCTATGGTTCTGACAAGTATTGATATGCATGGCTGCAGGATTGATTCCATTTTTTGTACTAAGTATATATACAGAGGTAGCTTGTTGCGTATTGGTTGGAGAGGCTGTCAATACCTCCCTCCATTCTGATATGAACATTCTTCTTTTAAAGAGGCTGTGAGGCTCTATTCACATTAAAGATGTTCACAAGTGAGTAACGCCTGAGATCTGTGAAAAATTCGACCTGACTCTCTCGCGGAAAATCAATGGATTTGTGAAAAAAGGATGCTGGCTCGGCTGTGAAAAGGCAGAGCCGAGAAACATGTTGGTATGAGACATAGCCTTAGTGATTTATATTTATGTTGTCTCCCCCTACTCATTCTACTCATTGGTTATTACAGGAAGTTGAAATCACAAAGGGGTACAATAGATGGCTCATACACTTCTAAAGCAGACCTATTAAGCCCCCAATCAAAATTACTAGTTTGCCGAAAGCTAATGCAGTTTTAAGCATATTAAACCATAGTCCAAACACAACAAACAATATGAGCATTTAGTTATAAGTACTGTATATTCTCTGCATGGAAAAAAGGACTTCTTCCATGGTCCTAAATATCAGGAAGATGTATCATTGTGATGAAACAGTAGAGTCAGTAATAGTTGACGGATAACAGTACAACATCTGAATCAGGACCTTTGCATCCTTATAACCTAGTGCTGAATAAGGCCAAAAGCAATCTTCTTGTTGGGATAAGTATTTTTCCCATGTTTAAGTCTTTAGTCATTGTCAGTAGGGTCACACCCATATCTTCTCTACTGTAACCAAGGGAAACCACGATAGAACCTATGGCTTATAAATCACAATATGCTTTCCCCAAAAACTTTGCCTTGTAATACCCCTAAAGGGTCTGTCTCTCCCCAGTAGGTACTAGAATATTTCTAAGATGGGACCTTACTCACTGACCATGGTAATCTATCTGCTGGGACTCCCAGCAATCCTTACCACTATAAATGTTATTACGTTGTAGTTCCTGGACACTGGTGGTCAGATGTGGTGCTTTGAAAAGGATCCTCCTCCTTCTTGGGATTGGTGAGGGTCCCATAGGTAGAACGCTTAGCAAGGCATATCTGAAAGTAATGCTGTGACTTAATTTGGTGGGAACCACCTTTAATTTTGCAACGTTCAACAACTGATGTATCATAAGAATTTCACAATTTATATCATTTAACTTATTCTGTGCAGAACAAATCCATAGCAAAGCGAAAGCTACATTTCTTGCACCAGTACACACAGATCTCAAGGATTACAGTAGTTTTCCAAACTATTGCCTTCTCTTAAAGAAGTCACCTGGGAAGTATTGTTTTTTGAAAACACATCTCTGAAATGAGGCGATGCAACACACCAGTTGCTGTGTCAAGCCTCAGCACAAATCTATAAGATTTGTCAACCACGTCGGTAACATATCTGCTGAGAGCTGTCAGGACCCCAGAGTCACACACATTTCCAGATCTGAATTCCTTTTATACCTCTCAGTTCAGGTACATGATCCATGCTGTATAAACAAGGTGCCGGTGATAAATTGTATTGCTCCAATCTCTACACTTATGTCAAGAATTTAACACTTTCTTCCTGCTGAAGATATAAACTCTAGACTACGGGTATTCCATAATCTGCATGTTCGCTGTATGTGTGGTTCAGAGGGAACTTGTTACCTGGATTCTCACCATCCTGCTACAGTGCTGTTAGGCTGTGGCCTCACTTTGCAGAAAAGTTGAGCGTTTTGCTGCAGAATTTGCTACAAATTTAGTCTACAGTATATGCAATTTACCCCTCTAATCATCTGGGCTTGATTCACAGCCATAATGGCACTATTGACATTGCCGAGAATGGTCAACTTTAAGAAGCATTGCCTCAAAAATCTCTTGCATGCAGGAGCAGTGAAGCCAGGTGTATTAGGTATTAGGTGTATTAGCTCTGGTTTCATGCACCCAGGAGCAGAATAACAGGGGAGCATGAAGGAAGTGTGCAAGATTTTGGACACAATACCTCTGAATGTGGACTGCACCAAATATTTTGGTATACTGTTTCTAAAAAAAACCCAGCAACTTATTTTCGTAATCCTGGAAGACCTCTTAAATCTTATCCCTATAGCGTCTTTGCATGTTCCACAATGTGAAGAACTCATTCTTCTCCACAAGATTTCTAGAGGACATTTATCGTGGTTTTAGGGTTAAATAATGACATTGATTTATTATTCTGCATACATTCATCTGCCATTCTATTGTCCAACATTGACCTCAGTGGCATAAGCTTCATGATGCACAATACAGTCCCCTTGCCAACAGGCATACTCTTTGTGGCCACAACTCCAGTATGATCCTGCCACTTTACCGTAAATAGGGGTGGAGCTGGAGAGAGGCTAGCAAGGCAAGAGCTCCTGGTGGTGGGATCCAGAGGAAGTGGGTAGCTAACAAGCCAATTTCTCCTTCCCTATTTATTTAGAAACAGAGCAGAGAGACAAATTTTTAGCTTTAAGTGAAGGAAAGCATAGCTACAACTGTTCCACTTTTTTTTTACTAAGCATTTCCATGTTCTGTTTAGGATAATTTGATAGCCGGGGTATGAAGAGAGACAGATGATCTTCCAGTCACATCACTCCCCCCAGTCTTCCGTTTCTCAGATAAGAAGAGTTTTTGAAGCTGGCCAGATTGGTTACATTATTAAACAGTTGATTGAAGTTGTTTTCTGCAACTTAAAGCTTTGCCCATAGGAATAAACTCTTCTTGGCTTGTATTATCTACTCAGAGGATAGTTTCAGGTAACTCTTACTTCACTTTATCATCCCTGCTGTTTCCATCTTCCTCCAGATGCTCTCAAGTATTCATTTTATTCTTTTTTTTCCTCTAAATCAGGGAGATTAAAGAAGACCAGCTGTTCTGCTCCTTCACACCACTGACTGGTCTACTGTATGTCGAGCAATTATCTGCCTTTTGTTTCTGGTGTTATAGTCTTTTACATTACCAGCAAATCTCAGCCATAGTTATCTTTTTCTTCCAAGTAACCAGAGAAGAAGTAGAGATATCACTTAATTTGGAGTATGTAAAAAGAGACAAGGTCCATTTACAGATGCAAATACACATGATAGTAAGAGAGATGTGTGCAAGTATTGTGGCAGTTGTGACCTGTGATTAATAGGGCTAGGGTACCATTTGTCTTGTGGCATGAGGAATGGCATTTATGGAATAGAAATACAAGAATTTAAAGATGACCTTTCACCACCTCCACCAATTCAAGCACTTAATCAGTTAATAGGTCCTGCACCACTGATTCCAGCACAGTTGACATTTTCTCTCTAGCCCACACCATTCCCAAGCAACAAGTGCAGTTAGTTTTAGTGACAATGTGCTATTTAAACTCTGTAATGTCAGAATAGCAGTGTCAGGCAGGGGGGTGTGATTCAGAGCTCCAATCAGAGGCAGCCAGTGTCAGAGTTCAGAATCACACCCTTTCCTGCTGCTGCTTGACACCGCCCTCCTGACAATACAGAGCCTAAATAGCATATCAGGAATCAAGTATAACAGCATTGATTGCTCAGGAACGGTGGGTAATAGAGAAAAAAATTCAACTGTTTCAGAATTAGTGGAGCAACAGCTATTGATTTGTGTAAAGAACTGGATTTATTGGAGATGGTGAAAGGTCCTCTTTAAGAGAGCAGCAGAAATGGAGTGTGCTGGTTTTGTCTGAGGTCATTTCTTGCAGACTTATAACAAAGGCAGTGTCATGAAAAAAAATGGGTTCAGAATGGGTTTAGAACACCCACGACCAGTCTTGACAACAGAAGATCGTGTGTTTTGACATGACTGGGGGCCATTCAAGTTACATAACTGATCAAAGCAGGATCACAGGAGCGTGCTAATCACAATAGCAGGCAATGCCCTGTCCACCTTTGTGATTACATTAGAGAGGACCGTCTGCATATGACTACAGAAATGTTGTGAAGTAGGTAGGCATTGCACGCTAGGTAACCAACCAGATATTTTGCATGACAGACAAGATGATTAGTTTGGATGGGGATGGTGAAAAAATACCCTGTAAATTCTGCAAGTGAGAAGAAGAAAGGCTGAGACAAGTAGGAGCACCTAGATGGTCCTCATAGGGTTATTGCAGTCTAAAAATGATCCAGCCTGCTAACATGACATCTCCAGGCCTGCTTATTCTGTACAATCAGGGCTCCACCATCAGGGCTCCGGGAATAGCAGTTTTTACTGCTCTTCATTTGGGCTATGGGGCATTGTCTTCATTTAGTTTAGACTCCTGATGATCTTGCGATATCTTGCAGGAGAAACGCGGGTCATGTATTTATAGCTTATTAGGGAACATTGTTTATGTATTAGCGATTTACAGAATATAGTGATAGCCAAGAGCTGGGTACTATACCATGGCTCTCACATATGTGCAAGGGTGTTGAGTCCTAATTAGCAGCTAGGAGAGAGTTGGATTTGAGGCTATTTTTGTCTGTTTGTTTGTATCTTTATTTAACCAAGCAGCCTTCAGCCCCTCTTTGTTTGCATACTTCCCTTTCTGACTGCATCCTATGGGAATCGTATCACTTTTATTTGTCCAATTTTTTGGTTATTTAGGGAGTGCATATATATGACAGCAGATGAAAGTTCATTATTGTTGAATTAGCCCCACCTAGTACATTCTTGGTTTGTCACCCCAGGACACCTAATTTCTGTTTTCATCGAGCTGCATTACCAATGAGGGATTTTTCAGGGGCAGATATGTCAAGGTGGTGGAGTGTTCTGGTGGCTTAATTACCCACAGACCACCTCCTCCTAGGTCTGGTATAGTCCACCTGTTTTGCCCTATAATTGTTACAGGGAAATTATAGAACTTTTCCCTGTACGGTTGACTCCCGTATAATCAGTGACGTTTGCCGTCTGTTTACACTTTATTTATTTCATTTTTATAATACGTAATAAAAGTTAGATTTTATTGTTTCTTGAAAGGGATCCCTTTCTGTGATTACTTCTGTACAAGACAATATATGATAAGTTTCACACTTTTAATTCTACATTTTAAATGGTTTTCTAATTTTCTTTTAGTAAGTCTGGAAATTTTAACTTGCTGTGTCATTGGATGCACTAAAGACAGTTTTTCCAAAAAGTTTCCTTTATTCAAACAGCAAAAATCTTCCATTTTGTTTGGAGTTACTTGGAGAATGTCAGCTGATTCAGTGCATATGTTGAGACAGATGGCTTTTCTGCTCTACAGAAGTATTTCTCTGGCAAAGCTATTGACATCTTGTATTATATTATGTAATATCATTGTCTATGTCTGGTGTTTCTACACAATCCCTCTGGTTGATTCCAAGAGTCACATTTGTCGTTAGTGAAGAGATCGATGTCACTTTATAATGGCAGGTCTACTTCTGAAATCTAGCCAAGACATACAGGTATTTAAAATATAAATATAGATTTATGGCTACAATCCGCTGTTTGATTTAGCTTGCACTTAATTGTGCTGAAAGCCATTGAGAACCCCAGCATGTACACAGAAGAGTTCATGAACAGATAGAATTTAATCTTATCTGATGATCTTAATTAAAGGGTTTTCCAATTTTTTTTTTTTTTTACAGATAGGCAGAAATGTGCTAAAATTAATTTTTCTATTTGAGACTAAGTAAAATTTTTCTACCCTTTTGCAGAAATGTGGGACCAACACAGTCTCTGTTACAATCACTTCCTTACTGGTGCAGTCATGTTCTGTTCATTGTGCACTTGACTTCAGTTGTTAGCCACACCCAACATGAGCGTGATGTCATCACTGATGAAAACAGAGGTTTTTTTTAAACTTTATTGACTGCCAGAGCAGCCAGGAGGAGGTGGGGGCTGGTCCTGATCACTAGAAAAGCTAGTATCTGGTTCACAACAGTGATTAGAGGCGATAGCAACAGCAGCAATGTAGACATTGTTTAATTCTTATTTATTTTTAAGCAGTGGCATAACTGGGAATGGCTGGGCCCCCCCCCCCCGCACAAACCGCATTCCTGCGCACACTATTATGCCTTATAGTGGACCCTGCACACAGTATTATGCGCCATAGTGGCCCCTGCACACAGTATTATGCCCCATAGTGGCCCCTGCACACAGTATTATGCACCATAGTGGCCCCTCCACACAGTGTTATGCACCATAGTGGCCCCTGCACACAGTATTATGCCCCATAGTGGCCCCTGCACATAGTATTATGCAGCATAGTGGCCCCTGCACACAGTATTATGCCCCATAGTGGCCCCTCCACACAGTGTTATGCACCATAGTGGCCCCTGCACACAGTATTATGCCCCATAGTGGCCCCTGCACATAGTATTATGCAGCATAGTGGCCCCTGCACACAGTATTATGCCCCATAGTGGCCCCTGCACACAGTATTATACCCCATAGTGGACCACCCATGAACGATTATTATACTCTGGGATCTTTTCAGACCCCAGAGTATAATGATCGGAAACCCAGGGGAACATACAAACATAAAAAACAATGTCACTTACCTCTCCCTGGCTCCTCTGCACTCCGGTGTGCTACTTCGGCCATCTTCAATGTTGGACCAGATCTCGTGTGATCCAGGCCGGCGTAGCAACGCATAATGACGTCAGCTGACCTCTTGGACGTCACCAAACAGGCCCGAAGCCTGTTCGCTCACCTCCCCTGGGCCCCCGATCGTTATAATAGTTTGACTTTCAGGCTCCATATCTCACCATCCACTACAGTTTCGAACATGAGACTATCATCATTTTATAGACAATCATCTTGGCTATCTCATACATAGATATAACTTGTGACTACTTAGCATATGATTAGGTATGCATATTCTCGTCATTTAACTGCATTGTTACTGTTTTACTCTTAAAAATCAAAATTTTTATTATTTTGTAAATCCACTTTTGGCTTTCAACACTACCTAAATCCTTCTGGGTACGCTGTCTATCAGATTCAAGCATGTCACGACCAAATTCTGATCCCAGCACATGTTGGGATGACTCACTTGGGTATGAATACAGCTTTTTCTTCAATTCAACCCACAAGTGTTTTATGAGGATGAGGTCTGGGGACTGTGTGGGGTCAATCCAGCACCTCTACTTCATTGTCATTGAACCATATATTCAATAATCTCAATGTATGCTTCAGGTCGTTGTCCTGCTGGAACACTTTGTTGTCCTTTTCATATCCATAGTACTTGAGTGTATGAAATAACTCATCTCCCATAACATCAGGCTTCCTCCACCAAACTTGACAGTTCCTTCAATTTCTGTTAGCCCCCCTTACCCTTGTTTCTTCAAGACCCATTTGCACCCATCAGAGACCAGTCTATTGACTTTCATCTCCTCACTCTAAATCACCCATTTCTAATCTTCTACTGTCCACTTTTCGTACTTTTTTGAAAACTTGAGTCAATACTTCGTATGACAATATTGAAGTCAGTGTATATGGAACTATATAATGTGTGTTTGTATATATATATATATATATATACATACAGTACAGACCAAAAGTTTGGACACACCTTCTCATTCCAAGAGTTTTCTGTATTTTCATGACTATAAAAATTGTAGATTCACACTGAAGGCATCAAAACTATGAATTAAAACATGTGGAATTATATACTTAACAAAAAAAGTGTGAAACAACTGAAAATATGTCTTATATTCTAAGTTCTTCAAAGTAGCCACCTTTTGCTTTGATTACTGCTTTGCACACTCTTGGCATTCTCTTGATGAGGTTCAAGAGGTAGTCACCTGAAATGGTTTTCACTTCACAGGTGTGCCCTGTCAGGTTTAATAAGTGGGATTTCTTGCCTTATAAATGGGGTTGGGACCATCAGTTGTGTTGTTCAGAAGTCAGGTGGATACACAGCTGATAGTCCTACTGAATGGAGTGTTAGAATTTGTATTATGGCAAGAAAAAAGCAGCTAAGTAAAGAAAAAACAGTGGCCATCATTACTTTAAGAAATGAAGGTCAGTCAGTCCGAAAAATTGGGAAAACTTTGAAAGTGTCCCCAAGTGCAGTGGCCAAAACCATCAAGCGCTACAAAGAAACTGGCTCACATGAGGACCGCCCCAGGAAAGGAAGACCAAGAGTCACCTCTGCTGCGGAGGATAAGTTCATCCGAGTCACCAGCCTCAGAAATCACAGGTTAACAGCAGCTCAGATTAAAGACCAGGTCAATGCCACACAGAGTTCTAGCAGCAGACACATCTCTACAACAACTGTTAGGAGGAGACTGTGTGCACCAGGCCTTCATGGTAAAATAGCTGCTAGGAAACCACTGCTAAGGACAGGCAACAAGCAGAAGAGACTTGTTTGGGCTAAAGAACACAAGGAATGGACATTAGACCTGTAGAAATCTGTGCTTTGGTCTGATGAGTCCAAATTTGAGATCTTTGGTTCCAACCACCATGTCTTTGTGCAACGCAGAAAAGGTGAACGAATGGACTCTACATGCCTGGTTCCCACCGTGAAGCATGGAGGAGGAGGTGTGAGGGTGTGGGGGTGCTTTGCTGGTGACACTGTTGGGGATTTATTCAAAATTGAAGGAATACTGAACCAGCATGGTTACCACAGAATCTTGCAGCGGCATGCTATTCCATCCGGTTTGCGTTTAGTTGGACCATCATTTATTTTTCAACAGGACAATGACCCCAAACACACCTCCAGACTGTGTAAGGGCTATTTGACTAAGAAGGAGAGTGATGGGGTGCTACGCCAGATGACCTGGCCTCCACAGTCACCAGACCTGAACCCAATCGAGATGGTTTGGGGTGAGCTGGACCGCAGAGTAAAGGGAAAAGGGCCAACAAGTGCTAAGCATCTCTGGGAACTCCTTCAAGACTGTTGGAAGACCATTTCAGGTGACTACCTCTTGAAGCTCATCAAGAGAATGCCAAGAGTGTGCAAAGCAGTAATCAAAGCAAAAGGTGGCTACTTTGAAGAACCTAGAATATAAGACATATTTTCAGTTGTTTCACACTTTTTTGTTAAGTATATAATTCCACATGTGTTAATTCATAGTTTTGATGCCTTCAGTTTGAATCTACAATTTTTATAGTCATGAAAATACAGTAAACTCTTGGAATGAGAAGGTGTGTCCAAACTTTTGGTCTGTACTGTTATATATATATATATATATATATATATATAAATATACATTTATATATGTAAATATATACACATACATATGTAAGTAAGTATACTGGGTGCGAATGTAAAACTACTTGAAGGTACAGTGGACAGATGCTGGGATGGCCTGCCTGGAAAAGCACTGACACTCCCACAATCAGGAAGTAGAAACCAGGAAGTACTGCATGAGTCTGAAAATATAAGAATAGTAAAAAATGGTCCAAACACATATAAAGGCACTCAGTTATGTTTATTCATATATATAAAGATAAGTAATTTTCTTACCTTCGTAACTAATATGGGGTAGATGGCCGATTAAAGATGTATATATATATAAACCAAACTTACAGATGGTTTAACTCCAGTCCCATTAAATGAGCCTCAGCAAAGTAATCCATTCCATAGAGATACGTTCTTATGTTTGCTATGGGGCTATTCAGAGATGGCCATGTTCAGGTCATACCCTCACTGGTGGTGTATATGGGTTTACCTTTCAAAACATCACCAAATAAATAGGCTAAAAGATAACAGCCTCCAACCAAATGGGAATCCCTGGATGGCCGACCTTGAGGTTTAGTTTAGAACTGTGTCTGATGAATTTTTTTTTTTTTTTGTAGTGTAAGTACTGAAATGAGCAGAATTTCTTTTCAAAACCAATGAAATGAAGAGCCGATATTTTCTTGCTCGTTTTTGTTCCCTCACTACCTGAATACTGCATATTAAACTGCTATTTCATTGAGTCAAAAGCCATAATTACTGATAAATCTAGCATTAACTTTTTTAATTAACCGTCGAGTTTGTCAAGCCGGGATAAATTGTGATGTTCAGCTGCAACTAATTAAGCCTGAAGTCCTGACAAGCAAAATATACAGTATCAGATCTGACATTTCAACATTCTCCAAACTTTGTCTCTTTATATCTTTAATTACAAAACTCATTTGTAACTAATGCAGTCATTATTAGGGCTGAATCCTGCAAAATGTTTGATATCTATGTAAATATTGAGCAGCCGCCATTGCTGAGTACTGTCAACTGTCTTACAACTACCATTTAGAACCTCATTTATCTAGATCTAAGAGTCCAGTTTTTCAAAAAGTGTATTATCTGCTCTATACAAGTCTATAATTCGATCAGTACACATGAAAGGTATTCATTGTCTGTTCTGCCTTTCCAATATAGGAAACATCAACTTTGTGGTATTCTCAGATAACATTACTACAATCTTGGCAGCTAAACGTTAACTAATTTAGCATTATGGGTTGCCACATATGGGTTGATCCAATTCCTTCTAGAAACAATCCTGATAGCAATGAGCCATTAACCTTATAAGTAGGATCTCTTAGTCTGTGTTAAATAACATTTCAAGCAATATCAATGGGTTTCTCTACCATAGGGACTGGCGGTCAGACCAAATCACCAATCAATGGCTTACATAGATGAGAAAGAGTTGTATAGTGAAGAACATTAACTATTATGATGCTGGGGTTTCCAACAAGGACAGAAGAGTCTGGTGTTAGTTTTCCTATTCACATCCTTTCCATGGCATTTGCTCAATTACCCTTCCCACATTTGCTAACAATATAGTTTACACTAGGGATTAGCAAAGGCAAAAAGAACCAGACAGACCTGGCCACCCTGTCTCCAAGGTCCACATCTTAGCTGCATGGCGTGTATGCTCTTGTTTCCAATGATATGTTAATGAGTAAAGGAAGTAATGTAAATAACTTTTCTAGATTCTGCTATATCTGTACTTTGGCCCTCATAATTGGATAAGTAGATACCTCCTGTATATAAATACTATTAGCAAGTAATACAGCACTTGTCAATGGCTCACTGACTATGAGGAATGACTGAGATCCAGTTAATGACAAGAACAAAAAAAGACATCAAGCTTTGGCTGATGGCACTTGAAGGCAGATGGCACTCATGATCTGGTTAATGGGTGAAATGGTGGCAGTGGAGCGGTGTAATAGATCTTCATGCAGAGTTTTATAGGATAATTATTGGATTTTACCCAAGGATAAAGCAAAATTTGAATAACACCCATATAAATCTTCTCATTGGTAGACCTTGTAGTTGCTAGAAGTCCATGACTTTCATCCACATCTTCTATCACATGGCTTACATCCTGTGCATTGTACTACTCTTTATTGGAAAAATCCATAGCAATCTTCCAACACACATCTCCAGTGTTCCCTGAAATAGTTGCTCATCATTACCAGTCTGGTATATAATGGATTAATAATTAGTGCTATGTGTTCGAAACACTCAACTACCCAAGAAAGATGAAGAAGTGGTCCATCCTTGCAGATTGATCTCTGTGCATCAATTGCTTTAAAACATTCGTAATGGTAGTGTTCTTGTGTGAGCTATAGCATCTTTTGTTACAGTGTGCATTCATTATTACAGGATGAGGCTTTATGGAGAATCTAATGGGCAGTAATATCTAAAAAACGTATATTTTTTACCTTGTAAGTTTTGATTTTCTTTCTGTATTCTCACATTATCTCCAGCTTACTGAACGAGAAAATGATTCACATGAATAATAAAGTGTAATGTGATACTAAATATAGTGGTACTTCAGTAAATTGCTGCTTGTGCCCGCAAGTTCCCCATCTTTTAAATATCTGTTAAACGCCCTTTAGGATGTCTTGGAGACTAGAGTACAATGCAATCAGAAGTATCTCACACTGACATGGTACTTTAATTCTTAAACCTTTATAGTACATTATACTGAATATTGTCAATTGAGGCTGTTGATTATTATTATTATTATTATTATATATTGCAGGCTGATATTTTGCATGGGGAACCAATGTGAACACTTTTTGAGATATGCAGATAAAAATGTTCCATTCTCATCTTAACTGAGGCTATATAAGATTGGTATCAATTTATTTGGCACTTTGGCGCTCTTATTTTGCACTCTGGTGTCCATTAATTGATGCCTAATCCTTGATATATAGTAGACTGTGCCTAATCTTTGGTTTTTCATTGCTGGTGCCCAAAAATCTAATATTTTAAGGGGGTTTTCCCACTGTTGATACTGTTGATGATCAGGTAGATCCTGACTGGCCCTTTAAAACTTTTTCATGCACAGTGTAATGCTTGGTCCTCCTTAGTGGCAGCAAGCAGATCTCCATTTACATTTGCCCATCCATTCTCAGAATCAGGGGTTTAACTTCATATTTACATGCCATGACATTATGTTATGGTTACTACCCTTTTTCATACCCCAGTCAATGCTTGGACAACTCACAGGACAAATCACTAAGTCATTAGTTCTCCCTGATAACAAAACCGTTGAGTGTGTGTTGGAGGAATGGCATACTTTACAATACAAGAAATAGTGAACATAAGGCCTTAAATTAAGTTGCCTTAATCTATGGAGTTCAATGTGGTAAACTGCCCCACTTTACATCTGTATGGTCAGGCTTATCACGTGACCTGACCACAGTGTAGTGTGCGGAGGTGTAGAACAATAATACCTTTTATCCTTCCTCCTCTGTTCCTCAGATCCTGGCCCCTCCATTTAGAAGTTACACTGCTCTCCTTGTACTTTATTATTGTTTATTCACAGATACTGGCTGGTGACGGGTTCATACAGCTTCAGTTACACAACCTTTTCTATTAAAAGATGGCTGGACCATTGTAGCAAACAAGCCCTCTGACCTCGTGTCCCCCTATCTTGTGTCCCCCTATATGTGGTCAAGAACAAACAGATGTTTAGGGCTGACAGCACTGGTGCGATGGTCAGGGAGAATATAAGGTCAGACACAGATATCAGGCAGAGGGCGTCTGCAGCCTCAGCCAGATAGCTTTAAACATGGGAATAGAATGTAGAATATAAGCTCTTGTGAGCAAGGCCCTCACTCCTATTGTTCGATATGTTTATTTCTTTGTCACATTGTAATGTCTCATATTGTCTGTTCATGTGTCCTCTGATTTGTAAAGTGCTACGGAATATGTTGGCGCTATATAAATAAAGTTATTATTATTATTATTATCGTAGAGGGTTTCACTGGCCCATACCATGGTGATAATTGGTTTAGTCCCTGGTTCCTAATGATTTATTGTCCCAGTCCTTTATATCCTGTAATTTAATGACAACTTTCAGTCTGTTTTATGTAACGTTGGGTGGAGATACCTGTAAATTACCTCCAAAAAGGGAAACATTTTAATGAAATGATCATTTAACAAAGTGGAGATTTTCATCATTTCCATCTTTTGGATCTATTGATGTAGTAGTTACTTTTTTTTCTATATTAAGTGACCAGACCCCAGAAGACAGGCTTCATTACAAGATGATGATGATGTCGTAAATACTACAAGTGTCTCATAGTCAATTGCTGTAATCAATGTATACTTTCATTCTCCCTCCTTGCTCCAGCTCTCCCAGCTGTCACTTTCAACATCTCAATGAAACATGGCTGTTACATTTAATATTTTCTTTCATCCTATTTACCTCGGCACTGCATGAATTGAAAGCTCTCATCTTTCATTTATGGAAAGGAGCTACGGGAAAGTGAATGTAATGATAAAAGATGGAGAAATAGAGCTGCAATTGTGTGCAATCAGAGGTGCTGTCTGGTCATGTTCAAGTTATCCCCCATCGCTTTACTATTATCACACAACACTTATACGGCTCGTGACAATCTGAACTGTGATACGTGCATATGTTGTGTTCACTTCCAAATATTTTATTTATTTTTTATCATGGTTAAGTCTCTGTTATTGAATATGTTGTGTTTGCTATTGGGATTACTGGTACAAGAATCTCAAGTGACACGGCACATATGATTCCACCTTGTGTGTACTTCCCACTGCTTAAACTGTTTATGGTTCCAAAATAACAACAGAACTTTCCATATGATGCCTCAATATATTGTACATGGAATTAAATCAGATTGCATCTTTTATTTATTGTAATGGACCTCTGAAAAATGATATATTCCAGGTTGAATATACCTTACCTTGTGTGCTACCTAAACATTAGTTTATTTGGATTGGTTTATTCCTAACTCAGCCTATTAATTCTAGAAGACACTGCATGGCTGCCTCTATATGGTATCTCAGGGCACCTGCCCTGAGGGCAACCCAAATACTGCTGGAACCTTGTCCTAGATAACGAAGACTCTGCCTGTGTAACAACACCCTATCACAAGTTGATGACCCTGCATGTATTTTGGCAAAAAATAGGCAGTGAGATATGAGTGGGAGGGGTTATGTACTTAAAGGGATGTGCTGACCTTCTGATAGCAGCCGGAGCTACATGAAATGGTGAAATTTAGGGATGATACTCTATGTTAGGGAATTTGAGAACATGGGACCCATATACTTTTCTTGCACATAAACCCTTCTGCTTTCTACATCCATAGGTTAATTGGCTCCCAATGTAATTGGTCTCAATGTGTTATCTATGATTTAGGAAAGTTTCCCCACTTAGCTTGTTAAGAATCCAAGGATTGTAATTTGCTTATTCTGGATCATTGCTGCATGACAATAATAGGTTGAGCTGACTGGGCTTTTGTCTTGTTCCCTCTTGACTTCTTTACTCTATAACATAACTCTCTTTGAAGTTCTACTGAGTCCACGAAAGCCTGCAGGTCACTTTTATCAGTGCCGGTCATGTGTAACACTTGAATTGCATTGCATTAGATGAGGTTATGCTTTCCTCTTTTCACCAATTACCGAATCTTCTGCAGATAAGAGGGACCAGGTCTGTGCTGTCACAGAGACTATTTGTATTTTATTTGGCTTCCCAAGGAATGATTAAAGTCCAGACAAGATGTTCCTTACTTTCTAATCTAAGATTAAAATCAACAGCAGTCATTCCTTTTATCCAGTTACCAGCTAAGTAAAGATTCACACTGAAGTGACTGTCCAGGACAAGTAGGTCTAGGATGGGAATTTAATAGCTGAAGAATTACCTCTTCATTTTTATCTCACCTGTACCCACAAATTTCTTCATGAGAAACATTTGAGTTCTTCACAGATTGAAATCGATGAATCTTCAGAAAATACAAAAACCTCAGGCCTCTATTAAGGTTTTTATGTAAATTTTGTATCAAACAATGAATTTACATTGCTGTATTTTGTTAACAGTATATAAAAACAGTTTATTTTCTGCCACACCATACAGCTCATTGGGGGGTGTCTCAAGGAAGACATGACGTTATCTTCAGGATGTAATGCCAGCACTCTGTGTTCACTGGTGTACTGCCTTTCTCAGCAGACATAGCTGAACATGCTACTTCTTCATGTGTTCCTGTCTCTTTAAACTCTCACTTGCTTATTTCCATCTGCCAATCACTGGCTTTTGTCCTGTCAGAGGCCAGAGTCTCTGTATGACACTTTTGTTTTATATTCTAGTGTACCTGGGGCCTTTGGCTTCTGTTTCTCTTACCTGCTGGTCAGTGGCTTCTGTTATGTCTGCAATCTGCTTCTGTTACCTGTTTGACCTATGGCTTCTGCTTCTGTTACCCATTTGACCTATTGCTTTTGCTTCTGTTACCTGTTTGGCCTTTGGCTTCGGTCCCTGTTACCCATGTTCTTTCAGTTCTGTCCCTGTTACCTATGGCCTTTGGCTTCTGTCCCTGTTACCCATGTTCTTTCAGTTCTGTCCCTGTTACCTATGGCCTTTGGCTTCTGTCCCTGTTACCCATGTTCTTTGAGTTCTGTCCCTGTCCCTGTTAGGCTTTTGTACATACTATGAGGGGCCTTTTGCTTCTGTCCCTGCTACCTGTGGTCTTGTCCCTTCGACAATACCTTTGTTACCTGTGTTATCAAACTGTGCTATGTCCTGTCCTGGATTCTGGTTTAGACAAGACGTCTGTAATCTGTATATTCTAGTATGTTGCTGATTCTGTTATCTGTCTGTTCTAGTCTAGTCATGTCAGTTTTTAGTCTGTGCTCATTTTCTGTTCGTCCTGGTTTTAGCCTTGTTCACACATTGCTTATCTGTTTCTCACTGCACCTTAGTCCTGACCTATCTGGTAAGCTGCTACCAAACCGGGACCACCTTAGGAGGTAGCGGCCTGGCAAACTCCCTGCAGCGAAGACCAGATCCCTATATGGGGGTTAAAGTGTGAAAATCAGGGAGACTACTATGATAACTCCCTTAGAGGTGACCCCCAAGCCAAACCAGTTTGGTAGCACAGTGGGTCCACAATCCACTATCTGTTACATATGACCACAGTTTTAATATTTTCACTTTTCCTCAGATAGTCTGGTAGACTTCTAATTTAGAGATTATCTAGGTGAGAAGTCCACCTCAACACATTAGAAACTTTGGAATATTTAGTGTATTTCTTTGGAGTGATGCTTTCCTAGAAACATAGGCACTTCATTGTAGCATTCACTGGGTCACATAAAGTGGGCATGGAAAAACTGATGCAAAGTAAGAATTAATGGCGTAGCTATAGGGGGTACAGAGGTAGCAGTTGCTACTGGGTCTTGAACCCTGTGTAGGTCCCTCTTCTATTTAAAATATACCACTATTCTAAATAGGACAAGATAGTTAGGGGCCCTATTACCAATTTTGCATTGGGCCCAGGAGCTTCAAGTCACACCTCTAGTAAGGATGGCTTTAAAAACGGAAGTGTTATTAGTTTATTTTGTCAATTAACACAATTCATTGAATGAACAAAAGAGGAATTTAAATGAAATGAATATTTGGTGTGACCACTCTTTGGAGGAGGAGTTACACCGAATATTGATTTAACTTTAGAAGAATTGCTCCCCTTACCTTGGTGATGTGGGTCACACGTGGCTCCTGGGGCTTCTGTGTACCTGGCTGCATTTCACATTTTTTGCCCCCTCGCCCTTTCATATTCTTCTGACAATTAACTATTCTGCTGTTTGACAAATCCTGAGCTGCAGAATAAATAATTATTGATGTAAAAATGAATCACTTTGTCGACATAAATGCTCAACTCAGGTCATTTACATTAAAATCCAATTGTAATTTCTCTTCAAAACACAGCACAATTAATTTTAATGTAAATCTTATTTTCAGAATACAAGAGAGATAAATGTAAAGCTGTGACTAGAAGAGTGAGCTTCTATTTCTCTACTTCTTAACTCTTCTACTGGAAACATGGGGCTTCTGAGTATGTAGCTTTACCTACAGCAGAAGTTGTTAGAGATTATCTAGAGAAGTTTTAACATTTTATATACCCAAAACTGTGACTGGGGTACACCACTCTAGTGGGCCACCACCAACACATCTCCAAGATGCACATTACATCTGTACATCCCTCTCGATATCTGTAGAAGCTTTTATATAGCCTCTGTATAGTAGTAGTACATCATACTGTAAGTATTATTCTATTGTAGTATTCTATAAGCACTTTATAGCAGTATTATGTGGGCTCTGTAAGTTAGACACATTTTGTTTAGGTTTAATCTTGATTAATTTCCTTTCAAAACTAGGAATTTGGGAATCCACTTGTTTGTTCAATGTTGGGCCTCCACATATGTGACATTTATAATATTAGTGTCTTCTTATGTAGTTGACTTTTGGGCCTTTTCAGGCACAGGGTCTAGATGTGACTTCTATCTCTGCACCTTCTACATTTACTCCCCTACACTGACAAGCCACGGCCCAAAGGTAACAGCATGAATTGCAACTACTACTACTGGGGACAATGAGCGATGACAATGTCTATAAAGTGCTGCGGGATATGTTAGCGCATGGCGCTATATAACCAAGAGAAAATAAATGATGTTGTTCCTCTGTTATTCCTCTTAGAAATGATGAATGTAGGCAAACAAATTGCCAACTGGATTTTACCAGTTGCGGGTCTGTCTCTACTAAATCTCACATTGTCCAATTTAATGGTAACAGAGGAGGGACAAGACAGCACTGAAACCCAACCTTTCTCTGCCTTTTACTGCATTAATCATTAGACTTTTCTACAATCGTTTTGATAATTTGATATTTTTTTTTAGATTAAAACCATTAATTCTTTTTTGCTAATCGTTTTTATTTTTCGGTTGTAGCTTTTCAATTATATTCTTGAAAATGGGGCTGTCCATCTTAAGCTGCTGTTAATAGCTAGGGAGGAGCAAACTGAAGACCCAAGAGTATAATAAGCAGAGGACAAGGTAGGGTGCATAAAATAACAAGGGTTCCACTGCAACGTCCAGTGCAGGTCCCCATCCTCTTTGGGCCCCTTTTGGCCTCCTGAATGTCAGCAACTCCAGGACTCTGCTGAGGCAGTATCACAGGGGAGCACATGTGGGGAGCACACCAGACACCATGCTGGAGCCCAGGAGAGGGTGAGTATTACTGTTTGTAATGTTTATACACCTACCCTGGGGCTCCAATTATAACCTGAGGTCTGGAGAGATCCCACAGTATAACAATAGCAGTTCTTGTTCAGACCAAACAAGTTGGGTCTAAAACTAAACCGTTGAGCGAACCTTGCACTATTAATGGCAATAAGAGATATGCCTTAAAGCAACCATGTTGGTCATATACTGATAACTCATTGACTTCTGAGGGAGAGTTTTGTAGTCATAGTTTTCTCTGTGACCTGTACTGAGGTCATTGTAGGGAAGGAAGAGTGCTGTAGGTGGCCATTACCTATTGTAAATGATGAATCCTACAATAGATGCATAGATGTGAAAACTGCAGGATTTTAGGATGTTATAATATAGATCTAAAACACACCACCTAAAATTCTTAAAAAATAGGTTTACCATAAAAGACCATTTTCTGATGACACATTTCCTTAAAATAGAATTACCAGACATCCCGCTACAGATATAGTATACCTAGGTCAGCCAAGACAACAGACTTGAGTACACATATTGCACACAAAATAATTTTATGTTGCAGATGCTGTTGTTGCCATATTTCATGGATCCTTAGCACTTTCATTATTAATTTACTTACAGAATGAGTCACAGACAGAAGGCTTGACCATGGTGATTCAAGCTCATGCATTAATATCCTATGATATATCATTCTCATTCTGTCAAAAAATACTTCTGGGAGCCCGAGAGTTTGTAATGGAGATAGAACAACATTTAAAAATGTGGCAATACTACTACTACTACTACTACTAATAATAATAATAATAATAATAATAATAGTCCTTTAATAGTCCCACAATGGGGAAATTCAGTGTGTTAAAGCAGCAAAGATAAGATAAGCAGATTCAAATACAAATACAACATGTACAGGAATGTTCCAAGGTAAGAGGCATTACATTGATAGTAGACAGACAGATAGGAAGTAGCAGAGGGGGGGGGGGGGGTTTAACAGGCAGAACGATATTTCAGTTCTCTGTGTGAATTGATCTCCGCTTAGGTCAGTGTTGGTTGTACAGCCTAACCGCGGTGGGGAGGAAAGACTTCCGATAGCGCTCCTTCTCACACTTAGGGTGGAGCAGTCGGTCACTGACAGTACTGCTCAGCGCGATCACAGTCTCATGCATGGGATGGGACTTCTTCTTCTGCATGGAGCTCACCACGGACAGTATCCTTTTGTAACCCACCACCTGCACTGGGTCCAGTAGGCTCCCCAGGACAGAGCTGTACCTTCTAATCAGCTTGTTAAGTTTATTTCTGTCCCTGGTTGATATACTGCTCCCCCAGCAGGCCACTCCAAAGAAGATGGCTGATGCCACTACCGAGTTGAAGAAAGTCCTAAGAAGTGCCCCCCGGTTTCCAAAGGCTCTCAGCCTCCTAAGCAGGTAGAGCCTGCTGTGGCCCTTCCTGTACAGGACCTCCATATGATCTGCCCAGTCCAGCTTATTATTAAGGAGCAAACCCAGGTACTTATAGGTGTTCACAATCTCGATGCACATCCCCAGAATGTCCACTGGTTTAGAAGGGCCTCTGCCTTTAAGGAAGTCCACCACAATCTCCTTGGTCTTCCCCGCGTTGATCTTCAGGTGGTTCCGCTGGCACCAGTCCACAAAATCCCGGTTCAGTTCTCTGTACTCCCTGTCATCATTGTCTGTGATGAGACCTACTATTGCAGAGTCGTCAGAATACTTCTGTAGGTAGCAGCTAGCTGAGTTGCACCTAAAATCTGCAGTGTACAGTGTGAAGAGGAAAGGGGCGAGAACCGTGCCCTGAGGTGCCCCCGTATTACAGATCACGGTATCTGACACACAGTCTTGGGCTCTCACGTATTGAGGTCGATTTGTGAGGTAGTCTAGGATCCAGTTGGAGAGGTGGTGGTCCACTCCAGCAAGGCCCAGCTTGTCTCTCAGTAACCTGGGCTGTATGGTGTTAAAAGCACTGGAGAAATCAAAGAACATTATTCTCACCGTGTTCCCTGGTTTCTCCAGGTGAGACAGAGCCCTGTGCAGAAGATGGATGATGGCATCATCTACCCCAATGCCCGGACGATAAGCAAATGCACATACAGCTGAAAACCGTCACTGCAGGCCGCGGGTCTGCAGGACCACGGCTTACACTGACAGAAGAGTATGACCTCTGCCCCAACGCAGGCGTGTTGACATCATTCATCTGCGCCTGCACTGTGGTGGAAGAAGGAGGTCGCCCGGCTGCTCTTCGTGGGAGGTAAGGTAAGTAGCATATAATACTGTGTGGGGGCCACATTAGAGTATATAATACTGTGTGGTGGCCACTGTGGAGCATATAATACTGTGTGTGGGCCACTGTGGAGCATATAATACTGTATGGGGTCCCACTGTGGAGTATATAATACAGAGTGGGGGCCATTGCGGAGTATATAATACTGTGTGGGGGCCACTGTGGAGTATATAATACTGTGGGGTGAAATGTGGAGACGATAATACGGTATGAAGGCCACTGTGGAACATATAATACTGTGTAGGGGCCACTGTGGAGTATATTATACAGTGTGGGGGCCACTGTGGAGCATATAATACTGTGTGGGGACCACTGTGGAGCATATAATACTGTGTGGAGGCCACTGTGGAGCATAAAATACTGTATGGGGGCCCACTGCGGAGCATATAATACTGTGTGGGGGCCATTTCAGAGCATATAATACTGTGTGGGGGCTCATTGTGGAGTATATAATACTGTGTGGGGGCCACTGTGGAGCATATAATCCTGTATAGGAGCCACTGTGGAGCAGATAATACTGTATGGAGGCCACTGTGGAGCATATAATACTGTGTAGGGGCCACTGTGGAGTATATTATACTCTGTGGGGGCCACTTGGAGCATATAATACTGTGTGGGAGCCACTGTGGAGCATATAATGCTGTGTGGGGGCCAATGTGGAGCATATAATATTGTGTGGGGGCCACTGTGGAGCATATAATACTGTGTGTGGGGCCACTGTGGAGTATATAATACTGTGTGGGGGCCCACTGTGGAGTATATAATACTGTGTGGGGGCCACTGTGGAGTATATTATACTGTGTAGGTGCCACTGTGTGTTTTTCTTTTAAGACAAAAGATGTTAATGTATGAGTTGATTTGTTCCAAAATAAAATCTCAGTATTAAGGTTAAATTGCCGTGTTGGCACTTTGCAATAAATTAGTGGGTTTTGGGTTGCAGTTTGGACACTCGATCTCCTAAAGGTTCACCATCACTGTACTAGGCCAATTCAAAACTTTGTTTCTCTTCAGTCATTGGTGTGTAGGCTTGTGCTTTAGGTCACTGACCTGCTGTATAACCAACGAGATCAAGCTTAAGGGTGTGTCCATAAATTTGACAAATCATGGATGAAACTGGGGAAGGTGTAACATAAAAAAATTATATTCATCTGTCCCAGGAGCTTTCAGGTGCCCGATGTTTATTAGGCCTCGTGCTGTGCCCAGCATAAGTCCTGCGTCCCACATGACCACTGAGACCAACCAGTGACCTCAGAGGTCACTGAAGAGGGACCGTGATGTCACTCACATATGTCACAGTTCCTTTTCAGTGACCAATGAGACCACTGATTGACGCAATCAGCGGCAGACAACGGAGTATTGGGTACAGAAATGATTTTTTTTTTTTTTTTTTTTACACCTCCCCCACCAATTCCTGGACAACCCCTTTAATGGGAACTACAACAAAGTAATCCACAAAGTCCCAAAGCCTTAATCATAATTATGCAGGTTGATGTTTAGAGGTCTTTAAGAGCTGGGTTACTTAATGACAAATTAGTTGTCAAGTCCAGACTTGATGTATTGGTGTATTTATTCAGCTGCAAAGCTACAACTTCCGGCTTGCCCTGTCAGTGTATAAGTTGTAGATTTGCGAGAGCCAGAGAACCACTAGTTTTAGTAAGGTATATGAGATGAAATATATCTGTTACAAGTGACAATCTTTAGCCATTAGGCCAGATACATTACTAATTGTGACATAATTAAAGGATGGTAACATCTAGTTAGATGATGAGTGGTTGACTAACCCTGATCAATGCGGTATATGGCAAGTCCATCAATAAGGTCAGTCTGCAATCTCGACTAAACTTTAGTTGAATTCCCATAGGCAGAATGAGTTTTGTGCTGTAGCGTTTTACGGCCTCCATGGGGATTCAAATCAAATGTCATGGAAGAGGCACAAAGATTTGCTTCTATAATGGAGGCTGTGAATGTCATGTGAATTGGATAAGAGGACATTGTAAAATAGGACAATAAACCAGAGATAGCTATACAAAGTAGCTGGCAGTAGAAACTCATAATATTCGGAATAAAAAATACCAATAATGTTTCATCCTGTGCTTGACCTTTGCATGCGGCATAAGCTGCTCTGCGGTGCTGAGCCATTGATTGATTTACAGTGTGAAGCATGAATTTTTTTGTATTCACAAATTCCCAAAAAAAGGTTTTATCTTTCAGTGGTTCATTTGATATTAATTTTATATATTATATAATATATTAAATAATATTAAATATCTATGGCATCACTGGATGCTAATGGAGGCCACAAACCTTAAGAGGGAGAACCAGGTCCTAATATGACATGTGATATTTGTCCTAAAAATAAGCCATATTCAAGTCAGTAAATGTATGCATTAAAGAGGTATTCTACTGGATCGGTGATAAATGTTAGATTAATCGGGGGTCTGACCACTGAGACCCCCACCATTTGCTAAAGCAAAGACCCATTCCCTCCAGCTGCATGATTGTGGCAAGTTTTTTCAATGATCAAGCATGTACACTGCCTCTCCATTCAAAGATAATAGATACATAGAAGCGTTGGTGAATGTTGTGAACTGGAATACTTTAATAACATAATTAACCAAAACAGGATACAAAGTCTCATTCTATAAAGAATATGGCACCAAAAAACCAGGAAACCCACTATGCAATATAAAACCTACTAAATGTTCCCAGTATGTCCAAAGATAATAATAATTCATCCAATAAGTAAATAGACTCACAAAAAAATCTAGAAAATATAATATTTTTATATCATATCCAAATTTTACAGAACAAAATTAAAACCCATTAAATGCATATAAAATAATGCAGGGACAAAAGACCGTATGGATAAATAGGGCAAGGGAGGTAAGATAACTCAATAAATATATCCAATGAAAAAAATCATATACAAAAATAGCACCAATTGCTATATATGTTAAATATTCTACCAACAAGCCCACATATACAGTGCCTTGCGAAAGTATTCGGTCCCCTTGAACTTTTCAACCTTTTGCTACATTTCAGGCTTCAAACATAAAGATATAAAATTTTAAGTTTTTGGTGAAGAATCAACAACAAGTGGGACACAGTTGTGAAGTGGAACGAAATTTATTGGTTATTTTAAACTTTTGTAAAAAATAAAAAACTGAAAAGTGGGGTGTGCAATATTATTCGGCCCCTTTACTTTCAGTGCAGCAAACTCACTCCAGAAGTTCAGTGAGGATCTCTGAATGATCCAATGTTGTCCTAAATGACTGATGATGATAAATATAATCCACCTGTGTGTAATCAAGTCTCCGTATAAATGCACCTGCTCTGTGATAGTCTCAGAGAGCATCATGAAGACCAAGGAACACACCAGACAGGTCCATGATACTGTTGTGGAGAAGTTTAAAGCCGGATTTGGATACAAAAAGATTTCCCAAACTTTAAACATCCCAAGGAGCACTGTGCAAGCAATCATATTGAAATGGAAGGAGTATCAGACCACTGCAAATCTACCAAGACCTGGCCGTCCCTCTAAACTTTCATCTCAAACAAGGAGAAGACTGATCAGAGATGCAGCCAAGAAGCCCATGATCACTCTGGATGAACTGCAGAGATCTACAGCTGAGGTGGGAGAGTCTGTCCATAGGACAACAATCAGTCATACACTGCACAAATCTGGCCTTTATGGAAGAGTGGCAAGAAGAAAGCCATTTCTCAAAGATATCCATAAAAAGTCTCGTTTAAAGTTTGCCACAAGCCACCTGGGAGACACACCAAACATGTGGAAGAAGGTGCTCTGGTCAGATGAAACCAAAATCGAACTTTTTGGCCACAATGCAAAACGATATATCTGGCTCTGGGTCGCTCACTAGCGCCCTCTGGGTTCACACTCTCACTATATATATATATATATATATATTTACCTATATATATATATATATATATATACTGTATATATTTACCATATATATATATATAATGTTTATTTATTTATAGACTGAATTATTATTTTTGGACATACTGGGAAAATTTTGTATTTTATATACTTAAATATACTCAGGTGTTAGACTGCAGGGTCCCTGAGGGGGCGGAGCCAGCTCCACAACTTTCCTTGCTGCAATTAGGAGTACAACTAGAAGATGTGCCTGCCTCCATGTCCCATTTCACACTGGCAATTAGTTCAGTGGGCTGCAGCAGGTCACTTAGCCTCACTATGACACAGGCCAACTGTGAAGTAAGACTAAGGAGCAGTTGCTTGCCATCCATGTCCACCCCCCTCTGATCCACCAACAAAGTTGTAAGTGGGTGCTCCTGCTTCACTGAAAGACAGTGTTTACAACTTTGCTGACAGAGCTGGGGGAAGGGGCAAAAATGGGGATGGAAAGCAGCCACTCCTGAGTCCTATTTCACAGTCAGACAGTGTTACAAGTGTGAATGACCCAGGGTAGCCCACCCCTCCCTCTACTGTGTGTGTTCTTGGGTCCACTGCTCCATTGTCCCCTCCAACCAGGTATTGGGCACACTATATTCAGCGTTGGGGGGACAATGTAGGGGCACATTTTCTGTGCCCTCTCCCAGCGATGTGAGTGGTGAGTCACTAGGGTTTATGAGAATGCACACTAGGGTTTTGGGCTTCCAATACTTGGTATTGGGAGAAGGTTGTTGGGCATTCCATGTGTGCCTACATATCTTAATCCTGTGCCCACTTCATGACAGAACTGTCAGGTGTCAACACTGCTTACTGGAATTAGGACCATGTTGTCAGTGCTGTACGTGGTGCCTGTGTATGACCTCTGTACCTGGGGCAGGGCAGCACTATTGGAGCAAATTTGATCGGCAACTGGACGGTGCCATCATCTCTGACAGTGGATACATCCAATATGACAGTGCTCAGGTTACGGCAACATATGTAAGACTAGGTTCACATCTTTGTTGGAGACTCTGTTTGGAGTCTCCAGCACAGACCCATCTAAATCGCCAGACAAAAAAGTCCAACTTTTTCGTCTGGCAATCTCAGTTAAAATGGACAGGCACCTGATGAATTCCATCATAATATAATGTTGTACCGTGTTAGCCATTGAAAGTAGTGGAAGAGTGAAGAAATCAGGCGATACCTTTTAGAGGCTGAGTATATTTGATGGTTAGCCTCTAAAAGATATCGCCTGATTTCTTCACTCTTCCATGAATTCCATTATAGCCAATGAAATCCCTCGCTCTCCGTTGATGTCTGCTATTTTAGCAGTCTATTTGGCCATTCTTCTGGTCCTCCACTGCAGATGTGAACGAAGCGTCAGATGTGTGGAAAGCATGGTAAAGTTATGACTTGGCATAATTCCATCTAGGGTCAATTCTAGCATCTCAAGTTATATGGGGGGAGTGGGGGTTGCCATTTCAGCTTTCGCCTCAGGCAGCAGAAAAGCTAGAATCGGCCTTGATTGTAGTACTGAGTTGCATTTATAGAAAGCAATACAGGTACTGCAGACTGAGTTAGGCCTTATTCACACGACATTGCCGTTTACCATGTCTGTGGAAAACAGCCGTGTTGACCTGTTCAAGTCCACGAAAGGGACTTATTCACATTGGTCGCCTCATGACCGTTATAAAACCCATGTATGTCAATGGGTCTATTCACACAGCTCTATCTATGTCAGTTTTGATGGACAAAGATAGAGCATGTGAATAGACACAATGAAATCAAAGTGTCCTCAAAATGGCCGTGTGAAGGCCGTTTATCACTGTCATGTGACTAAAACCTGGTTCACATCTGCGTTCGGTTTTACATTCTGGAAGTCCGCTTGGGGACCCCCCCGAATGGAAACCTATGCGAATAAAAAAATGGTTTATCCAGGAAACCCGGGGACCCCATAGACTATAATGGGGTCCATGTAGTTTCGGCTCGGTTTCCACAAGAAACATGCGAAACCATGCAAGCAGCACTTTCTTCTCCACTTGCTTCTGTTTAGATCCAAAATGTCAGTGGTTATCCTGGGTGGACTGGGACACTGCCATTGGGAATGTGAGACATTTCATTAGATCTTAGTCCATATCCTTTGTTTTGTACTTGATGACATAGGCATGTGTTCTAGGAAGTATTCAGGTGGTTTTTCCAGTGAGTAAGTGCATTGTATTCTCAATAGACAGCATGCTGAACAACACATCCTTGATTCTAATAGCTCTCTCATTGAATCTAGATAAGCCTTAGATGGTTATATCACATAATATATATACCCTCATCCCAGGTATCCAGAGAAGTCAAACATTTAGTTCAAACATTTAGTTGGCCATTAGTCAATATAATGTATTTGCAACATAATCTTAATTGTCCTTATTAGTCCTTGAATGGATGAATGACTAGATCTTCCTGTCATAGAGTCTATGACTGACAGCTGGTTTGTACAAAGAGGTAATAGAGTCAAGTATGAAATATCACAATGTTGTCTGCCTCCTGGTGGGTAATACCACCACATAACAACCCTTGGGAAAGAGGGATTCATAAACCCCAATCTCCTACTGCAATACCTCCTAGGAAAGAGGGTTTATGCTGTCCTGCAGACGTTTTTAGTACTATTTAAGAACATGACATTGCATAGGCAATATAGTATCCCGCAGAGCTATTTTATAGTCTATAAAATATTTTCTGTGCTATGTGTATTGCCAGGTCTGCACTTGCCAGCTTACCACATCTAGCAGACATCACCACAAAGTTACTTTTGATAAACGCTCGCTGTTCTCTGCTCCTCTATGTGTATAAAGATCTGTTTCTCCAGCCACACCCTGCCTAAGTAAGTTTCTATTGCCCTGCAAAGGTGTGTTTGTTTGCTACTGCTTGATCTACTGTGCATGACCTTGGATTGTATTTTTGACTTTATCTTACGTCTAACGCGTAATAATACCCATCTGATTACCCATTGCTGATCCAGCCTGTTCCTGAATATCACATCTGTGCTGCCAGCCCTGACCTTGGACTGTGTTCACACTCTGTTTTTGTCTGATCCTTTGGTGCACTCCACCATCGTCCTTGAACTGCATGATTAGCTGCCACCTATACCAGGCCACTCAGAGAGATAGTGACCTGGTAGTCTTCCTGCAGCTAAATTCAGATCTCCAGGCATTAAAGGGTAGGTGGCACTGTGAGTCCACAATCCACTGCTTGTTACGCTATGTATAACTAGGACAACATCTAACTGCTAAAAGTTAAACAACACCCTTTTCATTTCTTAAAATTACTCACTTAGGCCTAAAGGGATGAAATTGTGTCAAATTTTACCTCCTGCTTTTATGAAGCATTCATTGTTTATTGGCCCAGTTTATGAACTGTGTTCACCGATCTACAAGTGGAACACTGAATTTAACATTTCCAACCCTATTGCCGTTTTGCCTTCCTGCTCTTTAAATACCAGTTTATTGAGCTGAAACCTCAGTTCTCCAAAACCTGTAAATGATCGTACAAAGCAACAGCAGGAAAGGGGAACTTGGCAGTTAATTAACATAAAAACTATTTCTTTGCTTATTCCTTAGGCGCACACTCGCTCACTACAGCCTTATTAATATGCAGAGAGAGAAAATAAAAACTTTATTGATCTGACAGGCTTCCTCCTGCATCTGAAAACTAAACTCAACTCCTCATAAATGCTCCTGACTGACACTGCTTACTGGCCCCTGCGGCAGTCTCTTTGTAGACGATGCCAGGATGCCCGTCTTTATGTGAAGTTTTAAAAGAACAGCGTTTGATGTGGAAGCAATTGCTTGAGGAGCGCCTGTATATGACTTAGATTACATCATGCGCTTTTAATGATATTGTTCTCTACCGCGTTTCAAGTCAGGTCTCAGTGTGCAAGTCAATATTCTAATGGAGAGTATTCAATTTTGTAACCATTAGTCAACCTCTGATAATTCCTAAACAAGATAAGAGAGGTTCTGTAGATGAGACAAAAAAAAACCTCAACTCTCTGATGGAGATCATGTCATAAACACAGTGATGAGAAGTGATATACTGCAGTTATTTTGCGCTTGACTCCAAGTTCATTTAGGGATTTGAGGACAATGATCATCTCCTATGGAGCTGCAAATGGTTATTGACGGTCATTACTGGGAGACCACCAACAGCCGTTCTACTGCCGATCAATAAGCATTAGCTCATAAATAAAGTCAGCATTGGGTTATTTAAGAAGAAAGCCAAGGATTTTATTGTTGGATTAACTGTACATTGGAGCCATTAATTTCTGGAACATTTTGAATTAAGAATATCTAATTGGAAATATAAGGTTTTATGACTTGTGGAGAAAGTGATGTTGGAAAGAGAAACTATTGTGGTGTTTCAAAGTACAAAAAAATGGTTTATCTAGGAAGATTGGCGCAATGTACCTTAACGTTGAGGCAGGCAAAGTGCGTGAGAAATAATAAAAATGTTGCAAGAGTCATGGACCCTTGAATGATAGGACCTTCATATCTTAAAAGTCTGACATGGGGTTGTAAGAACTGGTGGAATCACATATATAACATCACCCTTGTTGGTTCCCTTCATCACACTCCAATCTGTGAGCAAAAGTTTCCTAACTGTTAAAGCATACCTCCAGTTATAAACAACCAGGTTAATATATGAGACTTTGTAATATATCTTAAATATTATAAATCTTATATTAAAAAATATGTTTTCTTCACGATTTTTCAGGCTGAGTTTATTTCTACATATTAGTCTAAGAAGAGAGGAAGGATAGGATGAGCCTGCTATAAAATACACTCAAATAATCATGCATGATCTGCGAGACACTAAAAAGGTTTCCATTCACAGCACCACTCCTGGACCAGCAGGGGGCTGGGGTGCCACTGCGCAGGTAACAAACAGTGAAGTAAATGCAATACTGTGGCCGCTTCAATCTCAGGATTAATGGGGTCCCAGAGGATGGTATATTCTAAAGATAAGCATCACATTAAAAGACTGGTTACTGTAAATAGAATAGTGTAGTAGACTAATAATGGCGAAGGAAAATGGTTTAAATAAAGTATACTACATGGTATTTGCCACAGAGGAGTCTTTCTGATAACTACATAATTCAACACCGCGTGTGATGACAAGGTACCCCAACAATGCTATTGCACAATCTATGACAGAATAGCAGGCCACACCAGAAAAGAACACAGTCCATAGAAGAACACAGACTGGAACCAAGAGGAGGATAAACAAAGGATGAATTACAGTCTACCAACTCTCCAGGCCCTATATAACCAGGCCCTATAACCAGTTACAGTATTCCATGTTTGCTGGCCTAAGCTTCAGCTCCCCTTAGGTCCAGTCTCTCAGGCGACCTAAACAACTACTTCCCGCTCCAAGTGGCATTAAGAGACATCCATAGCCACAAATCTTCTTCCAGTGTCCCTGTCAGTCTTTCAGGACAGGGGATCTTTTTCTGGCTTCTAAATCTGCTGCCCTTCAGGTCTACATCCAGGACTATATATTTTCCCTGGCCCATATTTTATATCCCTAAGTTTTGGTGGGGAAGGGATGGGGGACGACTTGGATAGTTTCCAGTCTCCCCCTTAGCAGAGAAGGATGCAGGCCCTGCAAGGAGCGTCTCAAGCATATGGACAGTCAGATGCAGCGCATAGACTCCACAGTCTCCAGATTCCACAAGGGGTCATTGAAAGGGGGTGATATTCATTTAAAGTGTAATTGGCCAAATTAAGCTGATTGAATTATCTCTCACCAATTTGTCTCTTCCTGGTGCCGCAGATATTTGGTAGTGTTGGATTGGGGTCCACCAATAAAATTAATTCTGGGAGCCAACTATCAAGCTACATGCAAATATTACCTGCTACTTGTTTGTAAATTCTTAAAATAACCAATATAAATGTATTTTACAGTATTATCTCTATGCCTAGTCCTTGCCTCTGGTTGATTATGTCCTGGAGTCCTATCAGTAACCTGGTACCTGGCTCTTGCCTTCAACTAGGGGCCTCCTAACTCAGTAAGTTGGAGATATATGCTCACACAGCAGCAGGCCTAGGCGGCAGAAAGATACTGCAAGATAATTGGTGATTGGGGGCTCTGCAGTGTGATTGAGAAGATGGGGCAGAAATACTGGTTGGTCTGACTTCATCTAGATGTCATCTCAGCCAACCCATGGTTTTACGGTATATACAAATAAACTTGGTAATTTCTTAAATATTCTACCCAGTAAATACATATGCTTGTACAGTGGCATATATGATAACCTTTTGTCAGCTTCAGGAGATCCTCCTAATGTAAATCTCTGACAGAAAGCTCAATGGTAGCATTTTGTACTTAACCTAACAATATTGCAGCTGTTTTCAGGCTCTGGCCCACATCTTTTTGTACATATCCCTCTACATTTCATTATTTCCATTTCCCCTATGGAGCATGATGACTCTTTGTTGTAATATAGTAAAAGAGAAGGCGCTCATGAGACGCAATGAAGACTGCATGAGAACTGACAGATTCCACTCGTAAAGCAGACCTCAAAGACAAATTGTTTTAATTGTGAGCTTGTTATAAAGACAGTGACCCTCAGCTAATTGGGTAAATGAGAGAAGATCTTCAATTAATGTCTTACTTTACTCTCATTCAAAAGAGGTGCCGACAATTTAAATTTTTCTCATGTGAAAGCACGAGTCATTTCTTGACAAAAATTGTTTTTCTGCTCATTTTGAGACTTACACATGACAGTTTATTTACTTGCAAGGGTCCCATAGGAAGATACTTGTTTACCCATAGCATATGTTTTACCATAATCATCTTTAGATGTTTGGGAATTTCTCTAAATAAATCTGAATAATAGAGGTATGTTGTAATTTATACTATCACTATAGATTTATCTGGCAGTACTGGGATGTGGAAACAAAGCTATTCTTGCTTAAATCCAATGGCATGTATCAGTAGAGTCAGGACCTATTCACATTGGCATCAGAGCAAATTTTGTCAGGAAGAATAGTGCTGCATGCAGCGCTGTAGCTCCTGTCAAAATGAATGGCACTGCCATATAATCCTTACAGTCTGCACAGAAGTCATTTGGGTTTATCATGTGCAAGTGTGACAGATCTGGCAGAGCTTTGTGATTTCTGTTACAAATGGAAGCCATGACACAGATATGAACAGACCCTTATGCATTAAAAATTGTACCTACTGACGAAATACAATGAAGTTCCACATTTTGGAGGACCCATCTAAGTCCTTTATAGATCTAATAATTTATCATAATGTAAGAATGTACAGTCATGGCCAAAAGTTTTGAGAATGATACAAATATTAATTTTTACAAAGTCTACTGCTTCAGTTTTTCTAATGGCAATTTGCATATACTCCAGAATGTTATAAAGAGTGATCAGCTTAACAGCAATTACTTGCAAAGTCAATATTTGCTTAGAAAATGAACTTTATCCCCCAAAACACATTTCAACATCATTGCAGCCCTGCCTTAAAAGGACCACCTAACATCGTTTCAGTGATTGCTCCATTAACACAGGTGTGGGTGTTGATGAGGACAGGGCTGGAGATCAATCTGTCATGATTAAGTAAGAATGACACCACTGGACACTTTAAAAGGAGGCTGGTGCTTGCCATCATTGTTTCTCTTCTGTTAACCATGGTTATCTCTAAAGAAACACGTGCAGTCATCATTGCACTGCACAAAAATGGCCTAACTGGGAAGAGTATTGCAGCTAGAAAGATTGCACCTCAGTCAACAACCTATCGCATCATCAAGAACTTCAAGGAGAGAGTTTCCATTGGTGCCAAAAAGGCTCCAGGGCGCCCAAGAAAGACCAGCAAGCGGCAGGACCGTCTCTTAAAAGTGTTTCAGCTGCGGGATCGGGCTACCAGCAGTGCAGAGCTTGCTGAGGAATGGCAGCAGGCAGGTGTGAGTGCATCTGCACGCACTGTGGGGCGGAGACTCTTGGAGCAAGGCCTGGTCTCAAGGAGGGCAGCAAAGAAGCCACTTCTCTCCAGAAAAAACATCAGGGACAGACTGATATTCTGCAAAAGGTACAGGGAGTGGACTGCTGAGGACTGGGGTAAAGTCATTTTCTCTGATGAATCCCCTTTTCGATTGTTTGGAACATCTGGAAAACAGCTTATTCGGAGAAGAAGAGGTGAGCGCTACCACCAGTCTTGTCTCATGCCAACTGTAAAGCATCCTGAAACCATTCATGTGTGGGGTTGCTTCTCAGCCAAGGGAATCGGCTCTCTAACAGTCTTGCCTAAAAACACAGCCATGAATAAAGAATGGTACCAGAATGTCCTCCAAGAGCAACTTCTCCCAACCGTCCAAGAGCAGTTTGGCGCTCAACAATGCCTTTTCCAGCATGATGGAGCACCTTGCCATAAAGCAAAGGTGATAACTAAATGGCTCAGGGAACAAAACATAGAGATTTTGGGTCCATGGCCTGGAAACTCCCCAGATCTTAATCCCATTGAGAACTTGTGGTCAATCATCAAGAGACGGGTGGACAAACAAAAACCAACAAATTCAGACAAAATTAAAGCATTGATTCTGCAAGAATGGACTGCTATCAGTCAGGATTTGGTCCAGAAGTTGATTGAGAGCATGCCAGGGAGAATTGCAGAGGTCCTGAAGAAGAAGGGTCAACACTGCAAATATTGACTTGCTGCATTAACTCATTCTAACTGTCAATATAAGCTTCTGTTACTCATAATATGAATGCAATTATATTTCTGTATGTGATAAAAACATCTGACAAACACACATAAAAACCAGAGGGCAGCAGATCATGTGAAAATATAATATTTGTGTCATTCTCAAAACTTTTGGCCATGACTGTACTGTGATTACTTTAGGTCATTTGCACACAATAGAAAGAATGTGAACAAGGGCATACATAACCAGGGGCTCACCGTTAATGAGGCAAAGTGAGGCGGCCGCCTCAGGCAGCACTGTCCGTCACTGTCTGGGGGCGGCATTTTTACTATATAATGTAAACCAGTTAAAAAAAACAAAGCTGAGCAGGGCTTGTCCTGGGCTGGTTTACGAGACGTCGCATCTCAGCACAGGCGGCGATACAATGACGTCTTCATGCCTCCTACGCTGAGACACAGACGTGGAGGACAAGAAGAGGAGGCGGCGGCTCAATCAAGGCATCGCAGGTAGGTGAGGAGAACTTTTTTTTTATATATAAATAGGCTGTAACCTGCTGGAGTAACCCCGGCAGGTAACGGCCTATTTATTTACCTACCCCGAATCTGCTCGTGGCTGCTCCGCTTCCCTTTCTGCTATGGGACGCAGAAGGGGAAGTGGATGCCGCTGTGAGTAGCCACGGGCATCAGTAAGTGAGGCCGCGGGCCTCAAATACTACTATTATTATATTCTGGGGTCTGAAAAGACCCCGGAATATAATAATCGGAAGCCCAGGGGAGGTGAGGAAACATAAAAACCAATGCTACTCACCTCTCCTGTGATCTGGTGTTCCTCCGAGCAGGCTTTGGGCCCTCTGGTGACGTCATCAGGTCGCTTCGCCGGCCTGATCACGTGACGTGTGTGCGCAATGAAACAGGGCCGAAAGCTGCGGGGAGTGCACCGGTGTCCAGGATAAGTAAGTAGCACTGGTTTTTATGTTTTTATCCTCCCCTGGATCTCCGATCATTATACTCTGGGGTCTGAAAACACCCCAGAGTATAATAATAGTTCATGGGTGGGCAACTATGCGGCATAATACCGTGTGCAGGGGCCACTGTGGAGCATAATACCAGTGCAGGGGCCACTGTGGAGCATAATACCGTGTGCTGGGGCCGCTATGGAGCATAATACCGTGTGTAGGGGACACTATGGGGCATAATATCGTGTGCAGGGGCCACTGTGGAGCATAATACCCTGTGAAGGGGCCACTGTGGAGCATAATACCCTGTGCAGGGGCCACTATGGAGCATAATACCAGTGCAGGGGCCACTTTGGAGCATAATACCGTGTAGGGGCCAATATGGGGCATAATACGGTGTGCAGGGGCCACTAGGGAGCATAGTACTGTGTGCAGGGGTTGCTGTGGAACATAATACCGTGGCCACTGCGGGGCATAATACCGTGTGCAGGGGCCACTATGGAGCATAATACAGTGTGCAGGGCCGCTGCAAGGCATAATACAGTGTGTAGGGGCCGCTGTGGAACATTATAGTGTGTGTAAATGGGGTGCTATAAACAGGGGCTATGGTGCAGGTTTATATTATACACTGTCTGTTTATAGTGATTGTGTGATGTTATTACAACCTTGTCACATAGATGTGTATAGGAAGAGGCTGTAGTTACATTACATGGCCGCTATGAGATGAATGACACTATGTAAACAGAGAAGCTGTCACGGCACTTACACAGGTGCCATTCAAACAGCTGATCAGTGGGGGTCCTGAGTTTTTGAGCCCCACTGATTAGTTTATTAAACTCAAATTTTTTTTTGGGGGGGGGGGTCTTTTTATAGTTTGCCTCAGGCAGCAAAGTGGCTAGGTTCATCACTGTACATAACATAAAGATACAGTGCCTTGCGAAAGTATTCGGCCCCCTTGAACTTTTCAACCTTTTGCCACATTTCAGGCTTCAAACATAAGGATATAAAATTTTAATTTTTTGGTGAAGAATCAACAACAAGTGGGACTCAATTGTGAAGTGGAACGAAATTTATTGGTTATTTTAAACTTTTGTAAAAAATAAAAAACTGAAAAGTGGGGCGTGCAATATTATTCGGCTCCTTTACTTTCAGTGCAGCAAACTCACTCCAGAAGTTCAGTGAGGATCTCTGAATGATCCAATGTTGTCCTAAATGACTGATGATGATAAATAGAATCCACATGTGTGTAATCAAGTCTCCGTATAAATGCACCTGCTCTGTGATAGTCTCAGGGTTCTGTTTAAAGCGCAGAGAGCATCATGAAGACCAAGGAACACACCAGGCAGGTCCGTGATACTGTTGTGGAGAAGTTTAAAGCTGGATTTGGATACAAAAAGATTTCCCAAACTTTAAACATCCCAAGGAGCACTGTGCAAGCAATCATATTGAAATGGAAGGAGTATCAGACCACTGCAAATCTACCAAGACCCGGCCGTCCCTCTAAACTTTCATCTCAAACAAGGAGAAGACTGATCAGAGATGCAGCCAAGAGGCCCATGATCACTCTGGATGAACTGCAGAGATCTACAGCTGAGGTGGGAGAGTCTGTCCATAGGACAACAATCAGTCATACACTGCACAAATCTGGCCTTTATGGAAGAGTGGCAAGAAGAAAGCCATTTCTCAAAAATATCCATAAAAAGTCTCGTTTAAAGATTTCCACAAGCCACCTGGGAGACACACCAAACATGTGGAAGAAGGTGCTCTGGTCAGATGAAACCAAAATCGAACTTTTTGGCCACAATGCAAAACGATATGTTTAGCGTAAAAGCAACACAGCTCATCACCCTGAACACACCATCCCCACTGTCAAACATGGTGGTGGCAGCATCATGGTTTGGGACTGCTTTTCTTCAGCAGGGACAGGGAAGATGGTTAAAATTGATGGGAAGATGGATGGAGCCAAATACAGGACCATTCTGGAAGAAAACCTGTTGGAGTCTGCAAAAGACCTGAGACTGGGACGGAGATTTATCTTCCAACAAGACAATGATCCCAAACATAAAGCAAAATCTACAATGGAATGGTTCACAAATAAACGTATCCAGGTGTTAGAATGGCCAAGTCAAAGTCCAGACCTGAATCCAATCGAGAATCTGTGGAAAGAGCTGAAAACTGCTGTTCACAAACGCTCTCCATCCAACCTCACTGAGCTCCAGCTGTTTTCCAAGGAAGAATGGGCAAGAATTTCAGTCTCTCGATGTGCAAAACTGATAGAGACATACCCCAAGCGACTTGCAGCTGTAATCGCAGCAAAAGGTGGCGCTACAAAGTATTAACTTAAGGGGGCCGAATAATATTGCACGCCCCACTTTTCAGTTTTTTATTTTTTACAAAAGTTTAAAATAACCAATAAATTTCGTTCCACTTCACAATTGTGTCCCACTTGTCGATTCTTCACCAAAAAATTAAAATTTTATATCCTTATGTTTGAAGCCTGAAATGTGGCAAAAGGTTGAAAAGTTCAAGGGGGCCGAATACTTTCGCAAGGCACTGTAGATCAGGCAGCTATCTATCCATAGAGAACAGGGTCCCAGCTCAAGTTGATCACACCTGTTTAACAATAGATGTATAGCACTTCATGTTCATGTAACACAGAAATCTCATGACCAGTCCATTAGAGGACAGCGGTGCCTGTGGAGGGGCCTAGAGGGAACCGACATGACCACAGAAGAGAGTACTTACTGGTAACGTCTCTGACTTTAGTCATTCAAAATTCGCGTCCTTTCAATCAGGCCTCACTTTTTCACTTCCTCTACCATGTATTTCAACTGTATTGGTGTCCTGTAGATGCCAGTACAGTTAAAAGTGCTGCTTGTGTTTGACTGGTCGTAGCTCTAATGCAGTGGGGGCCGGCAGCGATGGAATATACAGACATCATTTTCATTTCTTGTGCCGGCCATCCAGGCCGCTTTCCATTACAGATGTGACCGGGACCTTGATGCCAGTGCAGTGAGCATTGTCCTGATGGTGGTCCTGACCCAGAGGTCCTGGGTTCCAATCTGACCAAGGACAACATCTGCAGGGAGTCTGTATTTTCTCAATACTAATATGAGTGTGACAATCTCTGTAGAGCGCTATGGAATACAATAGCGCTATGTAAATGTATAAAATAATGATGATCATCACACATAGAGAGCCACAGTTTGGAGACTACTGCTCTAATAGAAAAAGAAAGTTATTTATGTAGTCATCCAAAATATGCAAATGAATCACTTAGAGTGTCGGCACCTCACTAAGGAGTGTGCACTCAATAACTGTCCTTGTGGCTGGGCGCAGTTGTAATCTATATGGCTGATTAAGCACAATAACCATGTTCATTTGCAGGTCACTAATGAATAGACACTTCATTTAATCATGCATATAACAAATTCCCACTTGTGTATGCGGTGACATCATTGTCCTGTCTGTACCTTGATGACAGACTGTCCTGGATCTTAGTGACTGTCTCAGATTCTCCACCCTTCAATGCATTAACATTAAGTGTGCCAAGAACACATTTACACAGGACATATTGCAACCAAAAACCAAAATGCTGTAAATTTGACAAGCATGTTTCTTTTCTTCTAGGAAAAGCACTTCTCCTATGCAAAGTGGGACTGAGCTGCAATATCAGACATGTCCCATGGGCAAGAGTTGTGTTCTTTCTGCAAAAGGTCAATTCCTTTTGAATATTACAGACTGTCTGGAAAATATAATGAACTGCTTTAAAGAGTATGCTAAAGGAATGCTTCTGTATTTATGCCATATCTTCAGAATTTGCAATAATATCTATTAGGTGTGTATCCCACACCTATTGAGAGAGCAGGAATCTTGTGACCTCTGTTCACTGATTCAGAGTGTTGCAGGCTTTATTGGATTTCATGGAGATGTGGGCGCACTTGTCATGAACCAAGTCATTGATTAGTTAAGGAAAGAGTTACAGAAAGATGCACGCAAGCAGAGTAAGGCAGAAAATTATATCTAGATATGTCCTGTACTTCGGGAAGTTGTGCTGCATTTAGGACCAATTCCTACATTTCATCTTTAAGTTATAAGACCTTTCTCTTATGTACAGTAACTGCTTGTGGAGCTGCAAGTTCAGAGCTTTGTGTGTGTTCCCTGTGAAGCTAAGCACAGATGCCTTTAGAGTGCTTAGTAGTAGGTTAGTAAGCAGCATTAAATTAATACATGCTATACATACTAGATCAGACTATTTAGGGTTAGTTCAAAGTCTATACGCATAGGAATAATTACAGTAGGTCTGCATAGGAGCTGTATACACAAAACAGTTTCTCAAGACTGTTTTCAAAGTTGTTTCAGTCTTTATTTTAGATTCCTTGGAGAAATAAAAAAATTGCAAACATATGCATGCCTGTGAAGAGAAACGCACTTATCTAAACATATATGAAGTATATTTCTTAGTGTAGCTTTTATAGCTTTTTAATGTACCAGAGGGCATTGGTTTCACATTGATGCCATGATACTTTTCCCCGACAGAGGGCTCTGTTGAAAGGCTTAGGTTGCCATATACAGTAAAATTTCTCAGCAGCATTTTGGAGTGTAAAACATCTCCTGTTTTCAGATTACCGCCCCCTTTTCCCCAGCTGTACTAGCAGCCCACAGAAACAGCAGGGGTGAGATTTGTTTCCATTTTATTATTGCAAGAACACTTTGAGACATTTGAGAAAATTTCATTGTGTGATTACGGAGAGTTCTTGATCTCTAGAAACACTGAAAAGCTGGTCGCATATGGTGCTATTATCTGTCTGCTGTAGCCGTAGTCAAGTAATATTACCCTGTGCATAATATCCATAATATCTATCTATCTATCTATCTATCTATCTATCTATCTATCTGTCTAATTAATCTCTCTTTTATTTCTATATATAGAAAAAAATGGCTACTAAATAATCCTTGTTTGTGGTCCACACTGCCATTTAGCAAATCATTATCATTTATGGGGTCTGGAGTTGCATCTGATATAGAACTTCAAAATTTCACTTCCAATTCCACAACAGTCATAGATTCAAGTAGTATGAGATTAGAAAAAATGGCTGCTTGCTTTGTTCTGGCTTTTTTTTTTCTCTATGGACTCTGGTTATGCAGTTCAGACTCACTCAACATTCAATTCATGCTCAGGAAGAAAGAAGACGTTTTCTATTCTCATACAACCCCTTTAAACAGAACCTGTAGAATTTGGGACACAAAATCATCAGCTTGTCCTTGTGGTCTGGCAGTGGTTTAGTGTCTCAAATATTGCTATAGTAAATCTGTAAAAGGGGAGAGAAAAAACATACAACCACTAGCTTCTTCTTTTGTAGATAAAACACTTTACTGTACTTCTCCACAAATATACACAACAATATGAATTTTTGCACTTCACCAGTTCAGAACTTACTATTCTCAGATATAATAATAATAATAATAATAATAATAATAATAATAATAATAATAATAATAATAATAATAATAATAGTCCTTTAATAGTCCCACAGTGGGGAAATTCAGTGTGTTACAGCAGCAAAGATAAGCAGATACAAATACAAATACAACATGTACAGGAATGTTCCAAGGTGAGAGGCATTACATTGATAGCAGACAGACAGATAGGAAGTAGCAGAGGAGGGGGGGGGGGGGGTATTTAACAGGCAGAGAGATATTTCAGTTCTCTGTGTGTAATGATCTCCGCTTAGGTCGGTGTTGGTTGTACAGCCTAACCGCGGTGGGGAGGAAAGACTTCCGATAGCGCTCCTTCTCACACTTAGGGTGGAGCAGTCGGTCACTGACAGTACTGCCCAGCGCGATCACAGTCTCATGCATGGGATGGGACTTCTTCTTCTGCATGGAGCTCACCACGGACAGTATCCTTTTGTCACCCACCACCTGCACTGGGTCCAGTGGGCTCCCCAGGACAGAGCTGGCCCTTCTAATCAGCTTGTCAAGTTTATTTCTGTCCCTGGTTGATATACTGCTCCCCCAGCAGGCCACTCCAAAGAAGATGGCTGATGCCACTACCGAGTTGAAGAAAGTCCTTAGAAGTGCCCCCCGGATTCCAAAGGCTCTCAGCTTCCTAAGCAGGTAGAGCCTGCTGTGGCCCTTCCTGTACAGGGCCTCGATATGATCTGCCCAGTCCAGCTTATTATTAAGGAGCAAACCCAGGTATTTATAGGTGTTCACAATCTCGATGCCCGTCCCCAGGATGTCCACTGGTTTAGGAGGGCATCTGCCTTTACGGAAGTCCACCACCATCTCCTTGGTCTTCCCCGCGTTAATCTTCAGGTGGTTCCGGTGGCACCAGTCCACAAAATCCCAGTTCAGTTCTCTGTACTCCCTGTCATCATCGTCTGTGATGAGGCCTACTATTGCAGAGTCGTCAGAATACTTCTGTAGGTAGCAGCTAGATGAGTTGCACCTAAAATCTGCAGTTTACAGTGTGAAGAGGAAAGGGGCGAGAACTGTACCCTGAGGTGCCCCCGTATTACAGATCACGGTACCTGACACACAGTCTTGGGCTCTCACGTATTGAGGTCGATTTGTGAGGTAGTCTAGGATCCAGTTGGAGAGGTGGTGGTCCACTCCAGCAAGGCCAGCTTGTCCCTCAGTAACCTGGGCTGTATGGTGTTAAAAGCACTGGAGAAATCAAAGAACATTATTCTCATCATGTTCCCTAGTTTCTCCAGGTGAGACAGAGCCCTGTGCAGAAGGTGGATGATGGCATCATCTACCCCAATGCCTGGCCGATAAGCAAACTGGAGACGGTCCATAGCGGGGCTCACTAGAGGGCGGAGATGTGTGAGAACCAATCTCTCTAAGATCTTCATCAGGTGGGATGTCAGTGCTACAGGTAAGTAGTCGTTGAGGTACATAGGGTGAGGTTTCTTTGGAACTGGTACCACACAAGAAGATTTCCATAATTCAGGGACTATTTCCTGCCTCAGGCTCATATTATACATATATGTAATTATACCACACAGCTGGTCCCCACAAGTCTTAATTAGCCTTGCACTGATGTCATCTGGCCCTGCGGCTTTCCTCACCTTGATCTTTTTCATCTCCTTCCTCACCTGGGCCCGTGTGAAGGTCAGACTGTGGTCAGATAAAGACGGATTTCTGGATTTACTGGTCTGTTGGGAAGTAGCCGCATGGGGTGAAGTCATTGTGGTGGGGGGAGCTGAAGGACATGCTGGGGTGGGAGGAGCTGGTGTGTGATCAAATCTGTTGAAGAATAGGTTTAGTTCATTAAGCCAATTAACATCTGCCTCAATCTGGCAGACAGACTGTTTATGACCCGAAATTGACTTAAGCCCCTCCCAGACCCCCCTTATGTCTTTTCTTTCCATTTGCTTTTCCATTTTTTCCTTATAACTGGCTTTTCCCTGCCTGATTTTATGCCTCAGCTCCTTTTGTACTTCCCTCAGTCCCTCCTTATCTCTTGTCCTGAATGCCATCATTTTCTCCTTAGGTAGTGTTTTTATATCAGAGTTAATCCATGGTTTGTTGTTGGAGAAGCACCTCACCACTTTTGTGGGTACTGTGTTGTCCACACAAAAATTAATGTAGTCCGTTATGCAGTGTGTAAGTCCTTCTATATCTTCTCCATAAGAATCCTGCAGAACTTCCCATGCGGTTGTGTCAAAACAATCCCTCAGAGCCTCATCACTCTCCTCGGACCATATCCTCACTGTGCGGGTGACAGCTGGTTCTCTACGTACAAGTGGCTTGTACACAGGTCGGAGATGCACTAGATTGTGATCCGATCTTCCCAGGGACGGTAGGGCTGATGAGTTATATGCCTCCCTCGCGTTGGCAAAGAACAAGTCCAGTGTTTTGTCTCTTGTGTGGCAGGTTACATACTGTGTAAAACTGGGCAGTGTGGATGATGGAGAGACATGGTTGAAATCACCCGACACAAGAAAGAGCCTGGGGGTGTTTCAACTGTAAATGGCTCAGCGTGGCTTGTAGGACCTCGCAGGCAGCGTCAGCTTTCGCAGAGGGGGTGACATATGCAGCTATCACGATGACATGTGATAGTTCCCTTGGTAGATAAAAAGGTCTCATGCTCACAGCTAATAGTTCAATGTCCTTACAGCAAGTTTGCTCCTTAATCACAATGTTCCTAGGATTACACCATCTATTATTCACAAACATTGCCAGCCCTCCTCCTTTCCTCTTACCGCTCTCCCTTGTCCTGTCTGCCCGAAGGAGTTTAAAACCATCCAAGGAGACCAGAGGGTCAGGAGTAACTTCAGTGAGCCAAGTCTCTGTAAGTAGCATCATGCTAAACACCCGAAACTCCTGATGATGCCTGGTGAGCGCTGTTAGTTCATCCATCTTGTTTGCAAGAGATCTCATATTGCCCATAATGATGGAGGATCTAGACCTATTTCTCACAGCAGGGTACACTTACAGTCTGAGGTGCTCACAGGCTGGCATCTCCTGTCACTCTATCGTAGGATGATACACTTGAGGCCATTTCCAAACACATGGACACACAGGATTTCTCTCTGTACTCTACACCAAGCAGCTTCTTTCTTGTTGAAACTCTATTCCTGTACTCTTTCTTGCCTGGTCTAGGATCCCAGGGCCATCACTTGATCCATACAAAACAATGTTTAGTAGCCTCAGACCTGTTTTGTCCTCCAACTGTCCCTAATTGCCCATTACCCTCCCAGTCCCAGCCAGAGGCAGACAGAAATTTCTTGCTGAACTGCTGCATCCTAATGCCCAGCAGCTAGTTGATGAACTACTACTTTTATCTAAATAGCCATAGTTACCCCTCTACACATTTGTCTGCCCAAGGTTGTATTGAAAATAGCTCACCCTAATCCTTAGGGTGAGTTCACACAGAGTTTTTTGCAGGAGGATTTTGAAATGGAATTCACCTAAAAAAAACACATCTCCCATTCATTTCAATGGAAGTCAGTAGCAGATTTTTTTTCCTCCAGCTGATTTTTTTCAGCTACAGGGAAAAAAGCAACATGACCTATTATCAGGCATATTAGTTTTTGACATGGTTTTTCCAAAAATTGCATCAAAAACGAAAGCATTTTTTTAAAGTGGATTTTCAAGGTCCATACAGTGTGCTGGAGTAATAAAGCTAAAAAAAAACCTATCAAAAAAACTCAAAACCTAATTACTGAAGCAGATATTTTTAGCCTGAAAAAAACCTTAGTGTGAACCAACCCATAAAGGGATTATCCAGTTTCAGAAAATAAATATTATTGTTTGTATAATGAAAAGTTGTACAATTTTCCAGTATATCTCCTGTATCAATTCCTCATGGTTTTCTAGATCTCTGCTTACTGTCATACTTTGTTTACATCCAGTGGATAAAAATCAGTATGATCTTCAGTTGTTAGAACTCACAATGATCCTATGCACAGGGATCGCCTTCCCCTTATGAATTGATGTCAGATCAGCCATGTTCACTGCCTTTCCATTTATCTCTGTGGAACCTCCAAGTGCAGCACTTTAACTTTAATAAGAGTGATATATATACACAGGTGCATCTCAATAAATTAGAATATTTTTGAAAAGTTCATTCATTTCAGTGATTCAGTAATACAATTCATAGTCAGCGTCTTCCATGATTGTGTGTCCTACTGAACCAGACTGAGGTGACACACTGAATTTACAATACTGAACTTTTTTACAATATTCAAATTTTCTTGGATTTGCGTTTTCATTACCAGTAATCAATAATCAACATTTACAGAAATAAAACACTTGAAATAGAACACTCTGTGTGTAAAGAATCTAGAAAATATAGGAGGTCACTTTTTTAATTTAATTACTGAAAGAAGATATATCTATTATTTCAAAGATATTCTAATTTATTGAGAAGCACCTGTATATATATAGCTTGATTTTGTTGGATTTTTCATTGGTTTTTGTAGTCTTCTGTGATAAAATATCATGGTGAAGTAGTTTCACCAATTGCAGAAGTTCGGGTTAACACTTATTGAGCTCCCCCTAGCAGGGAGCCAGAATTATTTCTCAAAATAGCAATACAGGGGATTTGGATATCTATAACAGTATAATGAAATAAATAATCAGCACATAATTTTAGGATAAAGAAGAAAAAAAAAATCAGTTTTAAAGAGTTACATAGAATTTGAAAAACATGGCTTCTGCAAAGTGCGCTACACCTCTTCACAGGCTGAACTATATTTAGTGTTGTAGGTCTTCTCCATTAAGATAAATATCACAAACAGCCTGTGGGCATGTGTGATGCTGTTTTTGGAGGAAATTTGGCACATTTTTCAAATCCTATACAAACCCTTTAAATAGTAATATTCCACGTCATGGCAGGGTAAGCCAGTAAGGAGATAAGGACGTCAGGACACCTGCTGCCATGGCCACATAATATCTAATGTGCCTACAGTAAGTTGTGTGATGTCTTCATACATTGTGTGACTGGTGAGCCTATTGAAGTTAACATATACTATTGTATCTACCAAACCTATTGTGTAATCTCAACGGTTCTTGACTATGTGCTGCTTTGCTGCAAATCAATGAAATGTTTTTCAGATCAATGTTCTTTGCTTCAGGCCATGATATTTAACTTATTTGTCAAAGTCCCATCTGCTAGACAACATGTGCTATATATTATTCATTTATCAACTATTGCTGGCATTTTGAACTTTGTACTGTTCAGGTTTACAATGCTCTTCGTGCTGGAGAGAGAATTTTGTAACCACTCGATACACACTAGGTACAAATGTAGGAGATCTTACCTGCAAACTGAAGACACCTCTTTGATATTATATTCTTCTAAAGTAGTCATGGAAAAAGTTGGCCTGCATTACCAGAGTCCAGCACAGGATTCACCATGCAGCTATAGAGAACAAATACATCCCCCTATAACTGCACTGAAAACTATCTGCACTTCAAAACAGAAAAAACAACAACGCCGAGTGGCACATAGTGTAATAAAGTTCAGACGTATTTGTATTAGTTATGTGCACGAAAAACTCTGTGGGCGGATAGAAATGTACACTCGCACCAGTGAAAATAATTTGGTGGTCCAGATGTACTTCAAGGCCACAGAGATGGTGTTAAGTTTCCACTGAGGGAAAAGAAGAAATACAGTTTTCAACCAAAAAGATGATGAATGTGGGAAAGAGTTTAGGATGTACTCTCACTTTACTTGGTTGTGATGAGCCACATCCACTATGAAGGCATCAGCTGTTATATATGGAAGCTGCAGGATCTCTGGGCATCAGGATACTCATATCAGGACGAATAGCAACGTGTTGACAAACAAGGGAGTTAGGCAACTCCAAAAAGCAGAGGAAAACCATCCGCACTTTCCAACGATTAGACTTTATTGACAGCTTAGACACACAACGCTTTTGGGGATATGGAGACCCCTTTCTCAATTGTATAAAAAGCATAATGCGTTGTGTGTCTAAGCTGTCAGTAAAGTCTAATCATTGGAAAGCGTGGACGGTTTCCCTCTGCTTTTTGGAGTTGCCTAACTCCCTTTTTTGCAAACCTGAAAACTATCTGGACATCATGAGGTCTGTTTTGGTCCTGCTGGCATCTGGTATACCAGTCCAACCCAGTGTAAAATTTTTATACATTTTTTTGTGTTTAGCTTGGATAGAAGGTTAGAAGCTCAATTGAAAAGCATCCAGTAATGACTTACTGGAGAAAAGTAAGCCAATAAAAGGATTGGAATAAATTCAGATTGAGCTGTGGAGCTCCTGCACACCTAAGAGTAAGCAACCAATACTATGGAGAACTAGATCACCATTTAGCCAAAAGGACCATCAATATATGATTGGAACTAAGGAGAAGGAAAAACATTTTCCATATGGAGCAGTTAAATGATGTATGGGAGCACTATGGAGAAGCTTTATCCCTATGTATACACAACTAACAACTAGATTTCATACAGTAATAATAAAACTGTAGTTGCAGAGCTGGTCAGCTGCTTTTCTAGTATTGACTGAAATAAATATCATTGTGTAATGCAGTGGTTCCCAACCTGTGGCTCTCCTGCTGTAAGATGTCAGGACATACTAGATTTTGTAGTTTTGCAGCAGCTGGAGAGCCAAAAGTAAGAGACCATTGGTGTAATTACTTGGACAGACACCAAGTTCATCCATCCATAAAGATTGGCAGCATTACCCATAGAGCCCATAGAGGTTTATGAGACCTTTACTATGCGATAACTACCATACTAAAATGTCTTTGAACAAGTAGGGAAAAATGTCACCAATTGCATACAATGTTGTGTCTCCCATGGCTCTTTGGAAAAGTGCCATATATGATAGCATATTACAACAAAATATAGAAAACAAAAGCAACTTGAAGGGTCCTGAGCTGGAAATCCAACTATGTTGTTTATTTGGGACAATCACTGTAAAATAAAATACCTGTTGAGGTAATTTATGAATGATATTGAGAATCCCTGCTCTACAGCTTGTCCGATGGGTCATTTTTTAGGTTAGAGGGGTGGTAACTCAGACAAACCAATGCAATCTGTTATTTCATATCTTGCATTGGCCTTCACTGTTTTGTCTTAGATTCCCTTAATTGCCACTATAAACCTTATAATTTGTTATTAGATATTGGTTGGTTTTCTTAGTGCCGGCACAGTCCTTATGAGGAGCAGAAGGGACCAGATATGGATAAATAAGTCTGGTAATTGACACTGCATAAATGCAAAGTATTAGAATATCTTAGTTTTTTTCATTGACTGTCTTCCATAGACAAACTAGTAATTAAAACATACACATTGTCATGTCAATGGTTTACCTTTATTAAGGCAGTAGATGAACAAAGTAGTTATAGTAGACCAACTATAGATAAACATCAATGTGTACAATGGCTGCAAAGAATTATGTATTAATGTGTCCTTTCTCACCTGTCCTCTTGGCTGAACATGACCAGATATGTGTGTCACAAGATGTATAACTTTTCAAAACAACATGAGTTTGCAATATTGTATTACAATGTGCCTATATGCCAATATCCAGTAGTTGTGTTGTGGATTATAGACTGTCAAGGGTTTTGCTTGATACCTCCACCTACCTCCCAACTTTCAGAGGACAAAATCTGCAGAGTGTCAAAATCTGCACGCCTACAACACTGCTTCTTTTGTCCCACCATTTCTTACCCATGTCCTTTTGTGTCCACACACAGTATAAACCTCTTTAGTGTCCTTGATATGGTTTTATATCCCCTCACGTCCCCCACTCAGTATAATGTCCCCCTCATTGCAGACCCCACAGTATTATTGCCTTATCATTGTGGCCACCACAGTATAATTCCCCCTTTTTATGCCCCCCACAGTATATTGGCCCCCATATTGAGGCCTCCCCTTGCCCTACTCTCCCAATTCGACACCATACCACAGCTCCCTGCTTCAGCAATGTACTCATCTGGGTGAGTTGCAGTGTGGACATACCTCCACTGCCTGGGACATCGGGACAGCACCGGAAATCCAAGACTGTCCAGCTGAATCTGGGATGATTGGGAGATATGCTAGCATGCTATTGATATTGTATTGTATCATAACAAATTGGAATACTTGTAGGATGCAATTTTTGGTTACATATGACATAAATTTAAAAGGCAATTTCATATTTTTGCTATCAGTGCCAGGGGAACCTAAGCAGATGCCAAGTGTACCCTCCAGATGCCTAAGCAGTTTGGGGAAAATTAAGTCATTAAGATCCTGAGAATTAGGATCTATTCTTGTAAAGCCAAAGTTGTGCAGATGCATGCCCATAACTATCAGGGTGGTAAACATGGCAACTTTTATGGGGCTTATCAGTCATGGGGTACATCCACTGAATTTATTTATTTTATATAGCAGCATCATATTCCACAGCGCTTTACAGACATTGTCAGTCACTGTCCCATATAGGGCTCACAATCTACATTCCCTATTAGTATGTCTTTGGAGTGTGAGAGGAAACCAGAATACTCGGAGGACACCCACAACAACACAGGGAGAACATACAAACTCCTTGCAGATGTTGTCCTTGGCTGATTCAAACCCAGGACTCCATCGCTGCAAGGCTACAGTGCTAACCACTGAGCCACTGTGCTGCCCTGTAATGTTCCAGACTAATGTACTGTATCCATTATTAGCACAAATCATTTTTTTTCCCACTTGAACACTAAGTAGAAATGCTATTGCTATAGATGGAGGCATTGTGTATTGTTTTTTATATATCTATAGATAACCTTATACAATCTGAACAAACAAATAAAGCCTTTTGTATTGTTTTTGACTTACTAATGTGCACATATAGTATAATTTAACTGAACATGTTACAAATTCTATACTGATCATATCACATCATTCATAAAACACCTTTATAAAGGTGTAAACCCTGCTTTTGCTCTACAATCTATAAACTTAGTGCTTCCTTTCATTCAGCTGTGAAGGAAAGGATATAATGCTGGCTACCTGCAATTGTGGTTAGAAGTTTATCCATGGCAGCAAATTTGTAAAAATCTGCCCTCACTAAACTCCCCTTTGTGGCTATAGGCAGTCACAACTTTTTCACAAACCTGTCAACTGCCCTATCTGAGAAGGCAAGTAGCTAAATTCTCTGATACATAGGTTTATATGATTTGGAGCAGTATTTCTAAGTAAAAAGCAAACCAAATTGTGACAGGTCTCCTAGCAGAAAAAGTGAGAGTCCTGCTTACCCTGCCTACACACAGGATGATTGACAGCTTCTGTGTACACACTGACACATTTAGGGCTGTCAGTCAATCACTATGTGTGGGTAGATAACTAGTTCACTGTCTCACTTTCTCTAGGTATTCTGCAAGGCTTTACTCTGCGTTTTACTCAGAAATCTTGCTCCAAATCATATAAGTCTATACATCACAGAGCTCAGCTTCTTTCACTCTGTCATATGCCGTTTCCATATAGGGCATAAGAAATTACTTGACAAGTTTGTTTTGAATATGAAAGTGGAAGCGGTTGATCTGGAGCTTTGTAATATCAACAAAAAACTCTGAACCCTCTAAGGATAGACATTTTGACCTTTTTAGATATGAGGTGGGGGAACCCTACGTACTTGTTAATGTTTTAATTTTGGAGAGTATTAGGGTGTGTGGAATTTGCGTGATTGCTGAACCACACTCCATTGACTATTGACATGACCATGACAGGTTCCATGATAACATTCTTTCATCTTTTCCTTACAGTGCAGTTTGACGACTGTCAAGGTAATGAAGAAGTGCAATATGAGGTCTCTAACCCAGATTTCAAAGTGGAGCCTGATGGATCATTAATTGCTTTGAGAAACGTGACGGAGAACATCCGGGTTTTGTTCATCAATGCTCGCTCTCTTCACTCTGATGATATGGCAGAAGTCAAGATTCTGGGAAAGAAGGATAGACACAACTCAATAAAGGTAAAAATTATTGTAGATACCTATCTAAACATAAGTAGTCAAGCTTTGTTAGAAGATACAGAATTTGTGGAATCTTGAGGTTGCCATTAGATGCTTCTTTATTGGACAATATATACTATTTAAAAATAAGAGACATTTTTCCTCAACGTGAATTCTTCTTTTGGATTCCATCACTAATATGTATTTTTTTGTATTGTATGACAATAACAACATAGTAACAGAAAAAAGAAATACAGTGGGGCAGATTTATTATTCCTGGTACATCAATTTTCTGGTGTACAAGGCATAAAAATATGCACATTTATTGCACAAAAAATATGTGATGTTTTGTTTTCTGCACCTGAAAGAGGAGCATGGCAAGGGCATTCAGGGGGCGGGGCCATTGGCCCTTACAGATTTATTATTTATGCCAGATTTCTGCTCACTGCTCTCATAGTAAAGAACCCCCTTCTGTATCTGAGTAGACACTTTCTTTCCCCTAAACACAGAGAATTGCCCCTTGCTATAGTTAAAGTCCTAGGTATGATGAGACTCAAGCTCTATTGAGTTTTTCTTGTGCACAGGTGCCCAAAACTGGACACAGTACTCCATGTAAGGTCTGACAACTGATTTGTAAAGTATTGGAACTATGTTTGTGCCATGTGTATTCATTCCCCTTGTGTTGTACCTCATGATCTTTTTTGACTTGGCAACACTTGCTAAAGTTAAGTTTGATGTCAACTAAAATTCCTTAGTCCTTTTCCATATCAATTTTACACATCGTTTTCTGATTCAGTAAATAATTTCCTATGTGTATAACCTTGTATTTAGCAGCATTAATTTTCATTTCCTATTTCTGTACCAAAGTTTCTAACGTATCCAGATACATTTGTAACAGTATGTTGTCAGTTTTTGTGCTAAACAACACAGTTTAGTATCATCTGCAAAAATGTATATGTTACTTGGCAAAACTTCTGTAAGGTCATTTATAAATATATTAAGGAAGAAGAAGCTTTAAGGGTTAGTCTAGTGCCACAGTTTTCCATGGACTCTGGATTGGACTGTGTGGTATGGCAGCTCAACTGCAGTGACTGAGTGGAACAGAGCTGCAATATTGCACACAAGTGTCGCACGTCTTTGTAGTAAACAGCCGTTTGTTTTTCTAATCTAGACCACACCTTTAAGGCTAAAGCCCCACGTTACGGAAAAGCTACTTTTTTGTTGTTTTAGATGTTGCTGCGTTTTCTTGAGCCAAAGCCAGAGTTGGATTGAGCAAAAAGGTAGAAGTATAAGAGCTTCTTATAGATTTCCCATTCCTTTTGTACACATTCTTGGCTTTGGCTCAAAAATATAATATTATCCCAGAGTAGGTCACCCCACATTCCACTTGAAGAGCTTAGTTTTTCCCTGGTCTCTTTAAGAAGTGACATGATAACAATGCATCATTTTATTACTATATACTTTTACTTACATATCTTGTTTGTTTGATGGAATGTGTGTACCCAATGTGTTTTCTGTTATGTGTATACATTTGCAAAATAATAATAAAAAAGGGCTGTCCAATAGTAAGTTTTAATGGCCTATCCTTAGGATAGGTCATCAATATCAAGTCATGGTGGTCCAGTACCTTGTGTCCACCATGATCATCTTCTGCAGGTGCCAAATCTGCAGAGTTTATAGAGCAAGAAACAGAAAGTTCTATATGTTGAGTAGTGTCCATGCCAGGGTACTACTTCTCAGCTACCATTGGAGCTTGCAATAGCTGTTTGCTTCTGGTGCCATGCACTGACATGAATATCAGGTATCTGACTCCCACAAATCTGATATTGAAGACCTATGCTAAAGATAGGCAATCAATATTCATTCTTGGACATCCCCTCTTAAGCTCCTTATACTCTACTGTAACTCCTTTTCACAGTGATAATTCTGTTAATAAAGACAGGGTTCCCATCTGAATGTAGTAGAAGCCCCAACAGTCAAAACCCCATTGACCAAACATTTGTCAACTACCCCATTGACAAAAATGGTCAAGAGGTTTTTTATGGTGGAAAGGCAATCATTATAGAGCTGAGGCAAACAAGAAAAGAACCAATATAAATGTAGATGAGTAAGGAATGGCATTGTGTCAGTTGGCGCCTGCCAGCATCTATAGATTAAAGCTTTGCTAATAGCTAGCTCAAAACATCATGATGTGATAATGTGTAGACAAGTGACAAGTGGCATGGTAAAAAAAAACCTCTATAATGAAATGCAATATTTCTTAATAGCAAATTGATGGCTTTGTGCATCTCTGAGAAAATTGCTAGAAATTACAAAAATACATTTTGTGCTTTAGCACATCATTACTATATATTTGTAGGGTTTGGTGGGGTTAGATCATTTACTCTTTTAAATTTGTAAATCATAAATTTATACTTTGCCTGAGTCCCTTAGTCTATGTTCACACTGCCATTGGGGGCTGATCACCCAATAACCTCAATAATTCAGATCTACTAGTTTGGCGGCAATTCTGTCACATTTAACATTAAATCAATTGATATCCATCAGATGACAAATCTGGCATGGTATTGTGATATCTGTTCTGAATGGAAGTTGCACATATGTGAACATAGCCCTACAAAAAATGTTATGTGTTATGTAGCAGAGCCAGGAAAGTTTACAAAAATCATAGTACTACATGACAAGGGCATGGCCAAGTCATTTCCTCAATAAATAAAGACACGAAACATAGATGAATTGAATTGGCCACAGCAGCCGTTTTATTAAATAAACATAAATAACCATAACTTAGTTAAAGTGCCAACATATTACCCAAACCCCAACATTAATTCCATAGATACGATAAGTATCTACCCCCTACTCATAATGTAACACTGTATCCTGATGACCCGACAAAGGAGGTCCTCGAAGCCCAAAACCTACCAAAAACCAAATATATATCTTCCCTTAGCACCAGGAATATTACCCCCAGCCGTCAAACACCAGCTCGGGGGCACCACCTTCTTAATGCTCCTTGGTGCTTGTCTTCCTTTCTATTTGACCAACAGGACAAACCCATCCCGAACTACCAAATGGCCTGAGGAGTCCAGCCCCTGCCGTGGGGCTCTCCCCACCACAACCATTTCCATAACCCTCTAGCTTCGAGGACCCTCCCACCACGATGAGCGCCGGTGACACCTTACCATCTAGTGTTCCTCCACACACCAAGAGCCATTTCAATCCCGCCTTGCAGTCCCAAACACCACAAATCAATGCCAACAGCATTCAAGTGTACGCCATCCCGTCTCCAAAAGGCACCAACTCCCGATTCCAGATCCTCGTGGCACACCACCACCGCACCATTCTGTGCCATAAACCTCCCCACTGCCTGATTAACTGTAATCCTGGCCTTATTCAGGCGTTCCACTGATCTCGCCTCCCATCAAACTTTACGCGGGACCATATCAGACTAAATGGTCACCATACCAGGATACAAGGACTACAGCTGCAAAAGATCAAATTTAATATTCCGTATTAACTCTCTAAACAGCCGGGCACCCAGATCATTCCCCCCAAGGTGAAGCAGCAAAATGTCAGGTGGCCTGTCCAACCGCGCATATCGGTGGAACTCCGGAAGCAATCAACCCCACAACATTCCCCGCCTACCTAACCACCGGAGGACCGTCATGTCCCTCGAGAAACTGAGTTGCCGCCCATCCAGTCACACTGCCGCCCGCAGGGCACACCAGAATACAAAGGAATGACCCATCAGCCGCACCAGAAAAGGCTCCGCACCTGAAAAACAAGACAACACCACATCAGCCCCAAACCATCACCATCAGGCTCACCCCCCCAAATACCCCCCCAGACCAAAGAACCCCCAGCCTGCACTACCCCTCAAACCTGTAGAGGGCGCACATAAGATCGAAACCGCGGGGACTCCCACCGACCAATCCTACGAATGACGTCTTCCCCCAAACTACCCCAAGAATAGCCACTAAAACGCTCCTCAGCCACTCCCAGCGAACGCAAGCACTGCCTGAAAACAAACTGAAAACGAGATAAAAACGAACGATCAATATGAATCAAAAGCGGACCCGCATCCAGCCCCCTGTATGCAAGGAAATCCCGCAGACACGAAACCGGACACATCTCACAACCCGAAAACCTTAACCCCTTAACGACGCAGGGCGTAATAGTACGTCCTGAGTCGCATGACGATGTATGTATGTATGTATAACGATCAGACTCCCTAGGTTTCAAGGTCCCTAGGGAGTCTGATCATACAAGTAAAAGTATAAAAAAAAAAGTTTTTAAAAGTATGTAAAAATTAAAAAAAAACACAAAAGTTCAAATCACCCCCCTTTCCCTAGATCTGATATAAAAGTAAATAAACAAAAGTAAACATAAACACATTAGGTATCCCCGCGCTCCAAAATGCCCGAACTATTAAAATATTACAATATTTATCCCATACTGTGAACGGCGTAGCGGGGAAAAAAAATCAAAATGGCCAAATAGCGTTTTTTTCAACACTTTGTCTCCTATAAAAAATTGAATAAAAAGTGATCAAACCATCAGATCTTTCCCCAAGTGGTATCAATAAAAACGTCATGTTGTCCCGCATAAAAAGACACCTTACCCAGCTCCATACATGTAAATATGAAAAAGTTACAGGTGGCACAATATGGCGACGCAAAATTTTTTTTCTATTTAGCAAAGTTTTTCATTTTTTAAAAGGTATCAAAACATTACAAATACTATATAAATTTGGTATCGCCGTGTTCGTACTGACCCGCAGAATACAGGTAACATGTCATTTTTACCACACAGTGAATGGTGTAAAAATTAAACCCATATGAATTTGGCGCAAATGCAGTTTTTCTCCAATTGCACCTCATTCTGAATTTTTTTCCAGCTTCCCAGTACATTGCACAGCATATTGAATAGTAACATTACAAAGTATAATTTGTTTCGCAAACAATAAGCCATCATGTGACTATGTGAACTGAAAAATGAAAAAGTTATGGCTCTTGGAATGTGGGGAGGTAAAAACGAAAATGCAAAAACAAAAAATGGCCCGGTCATTAAGGGGTTAAACAATCTAACCACACATTCCCTACCTTCCTGATCTGTCTTTGACTTACGGAGATGGAATTGTATGTGATCCTCATATAGATCTACATCCACTTGAAGCCCTCCCGCTCTACTCAGCGACCCACTAATCAACTCCCCAGTCGCATAGCCCCAAAGAAAGCCAATGAGAATTCTAAACAAAATAAGCCAACCTCCCAAACTGACGAACACACCGTACCCAAACCCCCCCCAAATCTACCAACAATGAAAAAGAGCCTGGGTGCCGCACATCCGCCGACACCGCCAAAAGGCCCCAACCTTTTAAGGCCTGTTGCACTAAAAAACATTTAGTATAATCCCTCATCCCCCCACTCCTGAAACCAAAGGTCAACCCCGCCATACAGCGGTTCAAACGCGAGACCGACTAACCCAAATCCCTACAATACCCCACAAACAGCAGCAACGCCATCTCAAAGTCCGCGCCACCATCCCCCAAAAAACCCAACCAGTCCTCCCACTGTTGCCATGCCGCCCCATAAGCCACCCATGTACCAGACACCAACGAGGAGCGCATCAGATCCCCCTCCGCCCGAATGGCACCTTCCACAGCTCTGCCGGCCATTGAAGTCCGTACTCATCCGCCTCCGGAGCTAACTGCCTGAACTGGTCCCACTGCAAACAAGAGAGGGAGTCTGCAATTTCATTATGCACTCCAGGCACATGTTCTGCCACCACATACGCATTAAGAGACAAATATTCCAACACAAGGCGCTGTAATACCCTCACCACCGGTGGGGAAGAGGCTGAAAGCCTGTTAATCGCTTGAACGACTCTCAAATTATCACAATGGAAACACACCCTGCGATTTCTAAACAAATTGCCCCATACCACCACTGCCACCAGAATAGGGAACAACTCCAAAAGTGCTAGATTGTGCACCAAACCACTCGACACCCAATCCACTGGCCACGACCCCACACACCAAATCCCTTTCCAATACGCCCCGAAACCCACACTACCAGCTGTGTCAGTAAATAACTCGAAATCGAAAGCGTCCACCACCTCCCCCATCCACAAAGATCTCCCCTTGTAACAGTCTATAAACCCCTCTCAACTCCTCACCCAACCAAACATAATGCATAGGGACTGCCATGGGAACAACTCGACAGGCGAAATTCAACTTGCCTAATAGAGATTGCAATTCCCTCAGCTGCATCTTTTTTGCCGACTCACCCGCTGAACCGCACCACGCTAATCCTCCAACTTATCGACTGGCAAATGACACTCCATAGCAACCGTGTCAATAATAATCCCTAAGAAGCTAAGGACTGTCGTCGGACCCTCCGTCTTGTCCGCCACCAACGGGACCCCAAAGTCACCCGCCTCCCGTTCCATAGAATGCAACAGCAAAGAACACACAGAAGAATCCCCCAGACCAATACATAAAAAGTCATCCAAGTAATGAATAATAGACTGACAACCCAAAACCTCCTGAACAACCCACTCCAAAAAGGAAATAAAAGTTTCAAAATATGAACAAGACATGGAACACCCCATAGGAAGGCACCTATCCACATAATACTGACCAGCCCAGCAACACCCCAATAACCGCATGCTCTCCGGGTGAACCGGCAGGACCAGGAACGCTGCCTCAATATACGTCTTGGCAAGCAACGCCCCTTTTCCGAAATGGCGGATCCAAGATATACCCATATCAAAGAATGTATACACCACCAAGCACAACGCCAGATCGATGCCGTCATTAACTGATGACCCCGCCGGATAAGAAAGGTGGTAAATCATCCTGAACTTATTAGGCTCCTTCTTAGGAACCACCCCAAGCGGAGAAACTCTCAAATCCGGCCAGGGAGGCTCCACAAAGGGCCCCGCCATCCTCCCCCAGTTCCACCTCCTTCCTAATCTTATCTGCCACCACCTCCGGATGTTCTCGTGCCAACTGCAAATTCCGCCCCCCTAACATTCCCCCCACCCCCACACTCAGAATCCGGAAACCAAAACTAAAACCCTCCAACACCATCTCCGCCGCCGAACGATCAAGGTATCTATCTAGAAACCGCTGCATCCTTTCCAAACGTATTGCCGTCACCCCCTTTTCCAGCCTCATCTCCCCCTTTTGCCTTAACCTTAAAACAATGGCTGGCCCCATGCCCTCCCCCACAGGTGGAGCACTCCTGCTTGAACTTGCACTTGGATCCAAACCTGCAGGTACCTTCATTAAAGAGGTAACAGAGCCCTTTCAACACGGAGACCGAGCGCGCCGAGCAGTCAGGGCCCCTGGTCTCACCTGGAAAGGACGGACCAGACTTAGCCTGGGCCATAATTCTCAATCAAAGTCCAATATCCTTATGGTCCCAGCGAATGCTGGAATGCACAGACTTCCTCTGGAGGAATTGCTCATCATACCAGAGGCATGCCTGGCTCCCATACACCCGATAAGCCTCCCCAATAACATCCAAATAACAAAAAAGAGGAGAACAGTTTTCAGGTGCTTTCTCCCCAATCACACTCGCCAGAATAGCGAACGCTTGGAGCCAGTTTGAAAAAGTCAGAGGAATAAGGCGATAACGCCACTTCTCCTCTTCCTCTTTCTTCTCTTTCTTCGCCCTATCCAGGTTAAAACGCTCCAGCTGCATCAAGGAAAATATATCGACATATTCCCCTTTCCATATGCGCTCTCGCAATTCCTGTTTCAAGTGGGCCCCCAGCGGCCCCTCAAAACAGACATATACCTCACCTTTAGCCGTATCATCTAGACGCATCGCATCCTTATCCTCACTCTGACTCTGCACAGAAACTGACACCCCAGCTGACGACCTCACCTCTGAACCCACCGCTGTACTCCCCATGCCCCAGGCTGCCACAGCAGCCGACTGGTCCCTACCAAAACCCCTCACCATATCTGCCAGTGCTCCCATAAAACTATCTAAGCCTCTGCCTAGCCCCCCAGAAGGTCCCCCAAACCCACTCCCCCTAGGGGTATCTAATAGGGCCAGCGACAGAAAAGAGTGTGCTTCACCTGGTTGCCTGGGTGCTGTGTCCCCAGCAACCGCAGGGTCCTGAGCCAGCAGCGAAGAAGGCAGCAGACAGGAGCTGGAGAGATCACCGGACAGCTCACCGTCCTGGGCCACAGCAAGGTCCCACCTCCCAGCCCAGTCACCACCGGAGGCGCCATCTTGTCCACGAACCTCTGAGGAGCAGCTAGGAGAACCCAGAGGCGCCAGCACTGCAATGCTACCAGATGGTGCTGCGCCGATGTCACTGCCTCAGACCCCCTGCCGTGCCTGCTGAGTAGCAATGGGCCGGCCGGCCCTCACATCATCCATTCCCTCGCCACAGATCCCACCGTACACATGGATTCCTCCCAGCCCTGGACGTCCGCCCGGTAGCAGACCGAGCGGCGCCAGCAGCTGGAGGATCACTGGAGGGGCTCCGAACACGGCGCCAGAGCCGAGGGGTCTCCTCGGGGCTAAGGCACGCTGGAGGCCTAGTCCTTCGCGGCCGTCTGCCAAAGGGGAGGGACTGCGAGCCAGCTCCCCAGACCCCGGTAACAGGCCCTGGAGCTGAGCCTGAAGCTACTGTGGACCGCAACTCTCCGCCTCAGCCTGGAGCTGAGCAATCAGCAAATCAACTGCCGCCATCAGAAGGGAGGTAAGCTGAGGAGCGGGTGTAGCTGTTTCTCTATGGGCGCCTCTCTCCTGACCAAAGTTCCCGCTCTTTTACTATATAGCCCCCCCTCTTCCCTCCCCAGATCCCTCCCCTCCCGTCTCCACTTACCACCTAACGGCTGCTTAACCACTTCCAACCCATCTTCTGTCTCCTCATGGCAGCCCTGTCATGTAGGCCTTTCTCTTAAAGGCCTAGCCTTTAGTCTGGCCTCTCTTTACTATCAAGCTATGCCTCTATGGTAAAATCCGCACATTATCTTAGTGTTTCCATAACTATTGTGAGGATTGCCATATAGTACTTGGAATTCTTGAGATTGTTGTAAGTTTGCAACATTTCACTGTAGGGAAACTTTAGGGTTGTATGTAACTTGAGGTAGTTCCACAATTTTACTGTAACTTTCCACCAGCTATCACCTTCAATATTGTTGCTTCCGTTCATGCACATTACCTAATGTAGAATTTCTTATTTTCATGAAATGTTTTCTCCAAAACCAGATTTAATTAGAAATTATTAGTATTTCACCTGTGCTTCTATGTAATGGCTAATTCACTTGTCATGGACTCTGAGAGTTGTAAATTTATGTGCAGTGAAATTCCAGAGCTTCCCTTTGACATTTTAATCTCTAAAATACTAATTTTTCCTCGAGTCGCATTCCCTTGTCTGTATCATTTTATAATTTTATCTTCAGCAGTTTAAAACAATTCAGAGAGTCAGTATTTAAATCATATGGCTAAGAGATTATTTCCTGTGGAGTACAGAGTCGGCGGTAACCCAGACTTGTAAGAATATGTAATTGAGTCGTCCTCTTCTATCAACTAAGTCAAAGCTCTGGTCACCTGTTTTTAGGTACAAAGTATTTGGTTCTGGAAAAGCTGACTAATATTAGCTGATCTAGCTAATATTGCCCATAGAGGTTGTCATTAGCTTTAATAGCAAATCTGACAAATGTGGAATATCAGTCAGGGGGGCATTACTGAGGTGGAGGTAGGGCATTTGCCTTGAAAGTTGGATGCTAAGAAGCTACTTCGCCTTGGCCATAGTATTTAAATATGGTACTAATCCCCTTGCCATTACTTTAGCAATTCCTAGTAAGTAATTCATAGATTGTAAGCTCTCACCAGCAGGGCCCTTACACCTATTGTTTGACAGGAGCCCATTTGGGGGGGGGTATGAGTATTATCCCTCCCGCAACAGACCGGCGCTGACCGTGTGTATAATGGGACCGAAGCCTCGCTGAAGGGAAGAGTGGGAACAATATGAAATATATCAGTGCCTCCACCCAGGAAGAGCCTCTGTATTACAGGGGGGATCTCTTCCTGGGACTTACCCATGAAATACAGTTAGTAGCCTTAACAAGGATCACGTACTAATCTCACAGTCTGAAGAATACATACAGATACCACATAAGGTTATAACAGTAGCTTTATAAGAATCAACAGGGAATAGTACATACATACAATATACTCTGTATACAGCAATACTACAACAACCAGCAAGTCCTCAACCGTCTTAGGTTATATACCCGGGATATATATAGATATATAGCAGGAGTCCAGGCACAATACCTCCAGGCAACAGAAGAGATGCAGGGGCCCCGTGGATGACTGTGGATCCTCGGATTCTTCCAGGAGATGACAGACAGCCGATCAGGAGATGATGATGATGGTGAGATTCTTCACAGGCAGCAAACAGGGCGACGGGACGGCAGAGATGCAGGCCTGACTACCCTAACACTGAGTCCTTAACCTGCCAGCTAAACTACTAGTGCCACCGGGCCCAACTAGCTAGTTGGCCTTCGGAAGCCTAACCTATCACTGCCCTGAACTGATATATATATGGATCCCTAACTACGGTTACTAGCTAGTTCCTGTGAGTATATAGGGGGTAACACATACCTAACTATATACTGTGAAGTAAAGAGGAACAAGTGGCTCTTAGACTCCCCCAGACATAACATGTCTGTCTCAGCAGCTCTTCTCACATCTCTCCCCCCAGCAGCTCTGCCTCACATGTGTCTGACTCACTGTATTTACAAAACAAAACTTGCACTAAATGCCTGGGGTCTCTGAAGCCAAACTGCAGGGGCAAAGAAGCCAGATACATTATATACTAGTAGAAATGGCAGTTCCCTACACTCTCCCTCTGGTGAAATCTTTACGTCACGTCAAAGACATACAAAGTCATAGTATACAGTCAACATTACCAATGACAATATCAATATGGTTGCTTTTGCATTTACAGAGTCACAACAGGTTAATAGGTATACAGCCAGCAGGAGCGAAAATTGGTAACATATTGACCAAAGTGGACACGCACCCACCCAAGCATGGTATAAATGAGGCTGAGTAGTAAATCTGGGGTCCCCCAAACACATATGTCAGCATAGGTGGAGGGTGTCTAATTCTCTCTCCTCTCCGTACCCTCTCTGAGGTAAACAGCATGTCCAGGCCCTAAACTAGAGTTGTCTGCCATGGGAGGGGATGGTGCTGGTGGCGTAGGAGGGCTAGATCCCTGCTCATCTGTAGACACAGATCTAGGTACGAATTCTGGAGTTTGAGGGTTCATAGGTCTCCCTGAAGGAGAAGATACTGGTGATCTAGGAACTTCAGGAGCCACAGTCCAATCACCTCAGGAGTTTCAGGAAGGTCAGGTGGAATATCGGCTAAGGACTGTGGAGAATCGCAGGCCGAGCCATCATTGGAGATATCCATACCATCAATCTGAGGTACAGGCAACAAATGATTTCTATGCCAAGTCCTGATCCTCCCGTCCCGTCCTTCCTTCGGTGTCTTTGATTCTGAATAGAGAAGACAGCACTGTGTCTCAATCCCTCACTGTCCTCCGTACACTGTCTGGCTGTATGGCCCGTCTGACCACATTTATAACAGGTTCTAGCATCCTTCCTCCATGAGTGGCAGTGGGTGGAGTGGCGGACTGTCTAAGTTCTGACCGCTCCACTGGTTTGTCCTTGTTTGAATTAGGAACAACATCTTCTTTAGAGATGCTTTTCGCTTTCTTAGGGGTACTAAAACTAATGTCAGCTTCTTGTTTCTTCACTAACTTCATTAAGTCAGGAAATGGAAGGACTCTATCAGATAGTAAGACCTGAGTACTTGAGCAAGAGGATGATGAGGTTGTAACCCTCTCACCAACTGACTGGTTCTCATAGCGTCTACCTCTGAAGTAGATATAGCTGCGTGGTACACCAGACGTGAAAGAAGTAGCTGTAAACGGTTAATAAAAGTAGAGACATTTTCCCCTTCTTTTGACGAACCATTCGGTAATCAGCAACCATCTGGGCAAGGTCATAGTATGGCTCAAAGTGATCAGACAGTACTTGTATATAGTCCAATGCACTCACTCCTTCATGAGAGTCTCTGTACAAGCGGATCAATTCTGCAGCAGGAGACCGCAAACTTTCACTGATACGCTGCCGCTTGCCTTCTTCAGAGCAAGACCATTCCTTCAGGCATTGGAGAGTATGTTCTTTCCATATCTCAAAGTTTTCCTCCCCTTGTGGTACTGGGACATTACCAGAGAATACTTTTAGTTTCTTGTAGTGAGTGGCCTGCAGGCCCTGAGCTAACATCTCAGTCAGCCTGGCTAAAGTGCTAATAGCACTGTCACTAGAGGAACTGCTAGCGACGGCCATACTGGGGGCGTAACTGGCTGAGCGGGGTTCTTCCTTACCTGAACCAGGGGAGGAACAGGCGGTCGGTAATCCCATGTAGTAGCTAGTGGGAGGTTCCCCTCTGAGCTATATCGCTTCTCCATATCAATGACTATTCCCACTTCTAAATCTCAGCAGTGCCTCCAAATGTAGCCCTATTTGGGGGGGGTATGAGTATTATCCCTCCCGCAACAGACTCTGGCGCTGACCTGTGTGTATAATGGGACCTGAAGCCTTCGCTGAAGGGAAGAGTGGGAACATATATGAAATATATCAGTGCCTCCACCCAGGATAGAGCCTCTGTATTACAGGGGGATCTCTTCCTGGGACTTACCCATGAAATACAGTTAGTAGCCTCAACAAGGATCACTGTACTAATCTCACAGTCTGAAGAATACATACAGATACCACATAAGGTTATAACAGTAGCTTTATAAGAATCAACAGGGTAATAGTACATACATACAATATACTCTGTACACAGCAATACTACAACAACCAGCAAGTCCTCAACCGTCTTAGGTTATATACCCGGGTATATATATAGATATATAGCAGGAGTCCAGTGCACAATACCTCCAGGCAACAGAAGAGATGCAGGGGCCCCTGTGGATGACTGTGGATCCTCGGATTCTTCCAGGAGATGACAGACAGCCGATCAGGAGATGATGATGATGGTGAGATTCTTCACAGGCAGCAAACAGGGCGACGGTGACGGCAGTAGATGCAGGCCTGACTACCCTAACACTGAGTCCTTAACCTGCCAGCTAAACTACTAGTGCCACCGGGCCTCTAACTAGCTAGTTGGCCTTCGGAAGCCTAACCTATCACTGCCCTGAACTGTATATATATATGGATCCCTAACTACGGTTACTAGCTAGTTCCTGTGAGTATATAGGGGGTAACACATACCTAACTATATACTGTGAAGTAAAGAGGAACAAGTGGCTCTTAGACTCCCCCAGACATAACATGTCTGTCTCAGCAGCTCTTCTCACATCTCTCCCCCCAGCAGCTCTGCCTCACATGTGTCTGACTCACTGTATTTACAAAACAAAACTTGCACTAAATGCCTGGGGTCTCTGAAGCCAAAACTGCAGGGGCAAAGAAGCTAGATACATTATATACTAGTAGAAATGGCAGTTCCCTACACATGTTAATCCTTTTTATATTATAATGTCAAACTGTGTGCTCATGTACTCGCTGATTTGCTAAATGCTGCGTAATGTGTTGGCACTATATAAAGTTATAATTATTATTATTATTATCTATATCTCCAATATCTATACAACAGGGGCATAGTTACATGACGTGCAGGGATCCTGAAGCAGTCACCTCAAGGCCTTGGTGCTACAGAAAGTCCAAAGTGCTCTCTGCTATACATGAAGACCCCAGTATTAGAATCGTTACATGGCAGTTGAGGGCCATGATCTTGACTTTGCATTGAGGTCAGGAGCTTTAAGCTGTGCCTCGACAGAGCATGACCAGGAAGAGCTGTAATGGAGGCCATATTGTTTATCACCCAGCTATCCCAGTAGCAGGTTTGATGGAACATTTATAGACTTGTTAGAGGAAGATAACTGAAGGATTTATTGCTACATATGATTTTGTTTTGTTTCATTTTATTTCAAGAACAAGTTTCAATCCACAGAGCAATACTTAGACATGGAATAATGTGATATAAAGGCTCATCAGTGCAGATGCTACAGGGCATAGATACATCTTAGCACCAAAGCTGGCACAGGACAAGTCATGCCAGTTCGTTATTACTAAGTGATAAGTCCTCTAGGAAAACAGTAAGAAACCAGGAAAGAAATAAGATAATTATATACAGCACTCTACTAAGGGATATGTATCACGCACAGTATGCTCAGAAATTAATCAATGGCATCTACCAGGCCCCTTGAGCCATTTATGGTCCCCAGATGGTGGCTGCTAGATTTTTTGTAAGGGTAGGGAGCATCTCGAGGTAGCATTACATTGTTTAGGTACATAAAGCAAGCAACTTACAGGTTACATGCAGGGAGAGATGGAAGGCATTCACTCTTAGGCAGAAAATTATTTCATTTCACACCATGCTAGAATTATACAGCTCTATTAGTTTAGTGTCTCTCTTTAAAGGGTCAAATATTGCAAAGGAAAGTTGTAGCGGCTCATATTTTTTGCCACAACACTAACATTTATAGAAAACTGAAGAATGAGGGCCCAAATGGTGAAATATATATTAATATTGTCATGTATCTGACCAGAAAGCCACTGTTCTACTCTGTTAACATCTGGACCCTTTTGTTATAACTGGCTGTCCAAATGTATCTATTTATATGGTCACTGTGGCTATCACTGTTATGCAGGCACTAGTGCCATCACTGTAATGGAGGAACTATTGTTATGTAGAGTTTTATTTGGTTTTGGGGTCATCTGGATCAGTCCAAAGATTTGTTTCTGTCCAAATCAAAGTTTAAACCTGCTTAGGGCTAAGGCCCCACTTTGTGGAAACGCAGCATTTTTTGTTGCAGATTTTGCTGCGTTTTTTGAGCCAAAGTCAGGATTGGCTTGAAAAGTATTGTACAATATAAAGGAAGCACCTAGATATTTCTCTTCTTTTAAATCCACTCCTGACATTGGCTCAAGAAAATGCAGAAAAATATGCAACAAAAAACGCTGTTTTTCCACAATGTGGGGCCTTAGCCTAAAAGTGTATGACACTTTCCGGCTCCTAGGACCCTATCTATCCCATTTCTAACTCGCTAAGGAAAACACAGGGAAAGTAATGTCAAAGTAACAGTAACATGTATGTTTATAGCAAAACAGATGGTGAATAGTGTAAATATATAAGTAAATAAGTATCTTTGTTGGGTTTTTAGGGAGTTGATTTTGTAATACTATTTTCTTTTTATTAACTGTGAAGGATCTCACTTTGCCTGGCCACTTGGCACACCTGCGAACACCCTTCTTAACCTCACACTTACGCCCCGTGAGTAAGATAGAAAGATACCGGCACAAGTTTGTAGTCAGTTTCTCTGGGCCCCCATGTGTAAGCCTCAGCGCTCTTCCTTAAGCAAGTTACAGAGAATGTGTCTTCTACATGCTGTCCAGAACAAAGAGAAGTCTCAGGCCTGGCTGCTAGGCCTACAGGGCCCTGGCTTAAATTCACAGCATGACATGCCCTCACATCTTTTCCAAGATAACAGAGAAAACCCCTTCCTCAGAGGAGACCATATAACTATACCAGTCTCCTCCCTGAGTGATGTCACTAGGAGGGTAAGTCCCGCCCCCATCTTGAAATCCATGTAACTATAATTCATCATATCTCCTTGCCTGATGACCGCAGTGTCATGCAAGGAGACTGATGGGGTTTGTGGCGAGATCCCCATCGTGTAGACACCAAGAATGTAACCCCAATCACCTTTGGGTGATGAGTTGTGTCTGGACCTTTTCTCTGCTCTCAACCATACCGAGTTTAGAACTGGGCCGCTGGTCTCTACCAGGCGCACCAGAGGAATTAATCGGTGCGTGGATAGGCGGTTCTGCTGGGAAAATATTGCCATAAAACCATATTGCCTTTGTTCTGTGGTTGGCTCCAACTTGTCTGGGGATTCCACATCTCTGCAGGAAATCCCTGTGGAGATAATGAGTGTAACAAAAGTATGCTTACTGAGCCAGGGACAGAACAACAAAGGGTCTTGGCACAAAGCAGACAGACCACATTTCTGTAGCTAAACTGGTTTTAATATCAGCCATAATGTGTAGGAGTAATCTGAGTAGGTGATAGCACACTAAAGCAAAATTCATATATGGAAAATACATAGTGGGGGTCTCTCATCATCACACCAACAGTGGCACTAACAGTATGGAAAATAACATGATGGACCAGGTCATAGGAAATATCTGGCAGCTGGAGTGGTGGCAGCTGTGGTAGTAGTGGCAGCATCAGTGGCAGTATAGTATGGAATAGAGCATGATGGGCCAGGCTGCAAGAGATGATGTTACAGCATCAACAGTAAATAAATTAACTGTGCCCATTAACAAGTGGGAAAACCACAGGAAATTATTTAACTTACTGCTCCAGTGGCATAAATTTGGTAATATTTGCAACTTAAAATTAGCAAAACCTTAGGAAATTAACTAATTAAATGTATAATGGCATTATGGTAAATATCAGTAATGAATGCGGTTTACTTATATTAGTGTCAATAGCATGCAAAAAATATTTTAAAAAAATATTGGTTTGGGACAAAAAGTTAGCACTGTGGTTGACTCTATGTAAAAAAAACTGCTGCGTGATATCACTGAATTGTCACTTCTTTTTCACAAAGACTGCTCTAGACTGTCACTAACTCCTATGAACTTTCCCTATATCTGTTTATCTAGATTAATCTATCTAATCTATCCTCTTCTTCTCATTCTCCACTATCTCTTATATGTATTTTCTGGAATAATGCAATTTTTTTCACTGTCCCTGCTCTCTTTCTGCCTTTTTCTCCCCAAAATGACTCCTCTAAAATGGCTCCTCTTTTCTTATATAGTGCCTGTGGTCGAAATCAGACCAACTCCCCTTATTTTCTAAGTAGATCCAAACTAGAAAATGTATTCGAGCTCAGGGAATCAACACAGAGACAGGTAGATCTCATAAGGATGGTTCCAACTTATTAAACAAAACTGATATCATATATAGGCTGCGGACCTTGGTGTCCCAAAGTCAAGTTTCGCTTTGTAATAATTGACATTTAACATTATTGGTTAGAACATCATCATGTTCAGCTCATGATTTTCTGCGTGTCCTGATCGTGCTCATCCATCAGATACACTGTCCTTGAAGACTGCTTGGCAGTCAACAATATTTTGGTTATTCTCTGCAGAAAGTCTGCAGAGCATTACAAACAGAATGCAGGAATATAATTCAAGCAGATAAAAGTTAATACTGACACCAGAATTACATATTAATCTTTTTGTGCAATTTTCAGATATTTTCAATAACAATTCCCACCTTTTGTGATTACCACAGGTGTTCGAAAACCCTAGAGTTGTACATCAGTTTACCTTAAAGAGGACCTTTCATGTCCTCATGTACAGTAAAGACCAAAAGTTTGGTGTATTTTCATGACTATAAAAATTGTAGATTCACACTGAAGGCATCAAAACTATGAATTAACACAAGTGGAATTATATACTTAACAAAATTGTGAAACAACTGAAAATATGTCTTATATTCTAGGTTCTTCAAAGTAGCCACCTTTTGCTTTGATTACTGCTTTGCACACTCTTGGCATTCTCTTGATGAGCTTCAAGAGGTAGTCACCTGAAATGGTCTTCCAACAGTCTTGAAGTAGTTCCCAGAGATGCTTAGCACTTATTGGCCCTTTTGCCTTCACTCTGTGGTCCAGCTCACCCCAAACCATCTCGATTGGGTTCAGGTCTGGTAACTGTGGAGGCCAGGTCATCTGGCGTAGCACCCCATCACTCTCCTTCTTGGTCAAATAGCCCTTACACAGTCTGGAGGTGTGTTTGGGGTCATTGTCCTGTTGAAAAATAAATGATGGTCCAACGAAACGCAAACCGGATGGAATAGCATGTCGCTGCAAGATTCTGTGGTAACCATACTGGTTCAGTATTCCTTCAATTTTGAATAAATCCCCAACAGCGTCACCAGCAAAGCACCCCCACACCATCACACCTCTTCCTCCATGCTTCACGGTGGGAACCAGGAATGTAGAGTCCATTCGTTCACCTTTTCTGCATCGCACAAAGACACGGTGGTTGGAACCAAAGATCTCAAATTTGGACTCATCAGACCAAAGCACAGATTTCCACAGGTCTAATGTCCATTTCTTGTGTTCTTTAGCCCAAACAAGTCTCTTCTGCTTGTTGCCTGTCCTTAGCAGTGGTTTCCTAGCAGCTATTTTACCATGAAGGCCTGCTGCACACAGTCTCCTCTTAACAGTTGTTGTAGAGATGTGTCTGCTGCTAGAACTCTGTGTGGCATTGACCTGGTCTCTAATCTGAGCTTCTGTTAACCTGCAATTTCTGAGGCTGGTGACTCGGATGAACTTATCCTCCGCAGCAGAGGTGACTCTTGGTCTTCTTTTCCTGGGGCAGTCCTCATGTGAGCCAGTTTCTTTGTAGAGCTTGATGGTTTTGGCCACTGCACTTGGGGACACTTTCAAAGTTTTCCCAATTTTTTGGACTGACTGACCTTCATTTCTTAAAGTAATGATGGCCACTCGTTTTTCTTTACTTAGCTGCTTTTTTTCTTCTCATAATACAAATTCTAACACTCCATTCAGTAGGACTATCAGCTGTGTATCCACCTGACTTCTGAACAACACAACTGATGGTCCCAACCCCATTTATAAGGCAAGAAATCCCACTTATTAAACCTGACTTGGCACACCTGTGAAGTGAAAACCATTTAAGGTGACTACCTCTTGAAGATCATCAAGAGAATGCCAAGAGTGTGCAAAGCAGTAATCAAAGCAAAAGGTGGCTACTTTGAAGAACCTAGAATATAAGACATATTTTCAGTTGTTTCACACTTTTTTGTTAAGTATATAATTACACATGTGTTAATTCATAGTTTTGATGCCTTCAGTGTGAATCTACAATTTTTATAGTCATGAAAATACAGAAAACTCTTGGAATGAGAAGGTGTGTCCAAACTTTTGGTCTGTACTGTATATGCAGTTTTACATACCGCTAGAAAGCCGACAGCGCGCTGAATTCAGCACACTGCCTGTTTTCCCGGTATGTGCCCCAGGGCTGGAGATATTGGGGGTCGTAGTTTCACGGTTCACTGTCAGAAGGGCGTTCCTGACAGTCTAGCTGGGCTGTGAGGAATGCCTTCCCTGACAGTATTCCTCCATAGCACTGTACTGAGGGGGCGTTCCTCACAGCTCAGCGTCATCACTGGGCAGTAAGGAACACCCCCTCTCTCTGTACTCATCCCATAGCAGTGTGCTGTCAGAGGGGGCATTCCTTACCGCCCAGTGATGACGCTGAGCTGTGAGGAACACCCCTCAGTACAGTGCTATGGAGGAATACTGTCAGGGAGGGAGTTCCTCACAGCCCAGCTAGACTGTCAGGAACGCCCTTCTGACAGTGAACGGTGAAATTTAGACCCCCGATATCTCCAGCCCCGGGGCATATAACGGGAAAGCCGACAGAGCGCTGAATTCAGCGCACTGTTGGCTTTCTAGCGGTATGTAAAACCGCATATACATGAGGACATGAAAGGTCCTCTTTAAAGGCAAACTGCCAGACTTTACAATTTGCTGCTGTGAATTTTCATTTGCTGGCAGAACTGCTCACAGGGAGGGGGGTGAGTATGCAAATGAAACGTTACAGATGTGGTCAATGATCTGAAAATAAAGCAGATAAAAGGTGACAAATTTAAACAGGATATATATTAAGAAGTGCTTTGTATTGATGTATAACCCCTTTAATGGAAAACTACTCTGCCTTCAGTCATGGGCCTTTTTGTTATGCCCAAATAAGCCCTCAAGATATACATCAGGCAGAGGTGTAGCTTGAAGCCCTTGGGCCTCAGTGCAAAATCTGTAATGGGGCCCCTGCTTATGTTGTGCCATATTGAATAGTGGTATATTTTATGTGTAATGGAGCCCACTCAGGGTCTGGGGCCCGGTAGTGACTGCTACTGCTGCCTTATATCTTTGCCCCTCACACCAGGTAAGAAGTATGTTTTAGGGTTGCAGATGGTTCTGGTTCAGCTCAGTCACTCAATTACAAACCTCTCTCCAGGAACTTTCTGCAGTTGTCAGGAGTTGCCACTGACTGATGAGTCTGTTGTATAATAAGCATGTTTGGAAAAAAACCTTACTTGGTTTGTGCTCATCTTTCTTTCATTGTATCCGCTAGTATGTGAGATCTGTAGGTTTGTATCACCTAGTCCAGCTGTGATGTGCTATGTCTTGTGTACTTTAAATAACAGACTCTCCCCAGGTTTCCTTTTCATTGTTGCATTGAAGTTTCTGAAAGATGTAAACATTTACCTAAGCTTCATTTGCAAGCTGGGTTTTTAGATCTGTAAATGGACTCTCTGTAGTGAGCAGATAACAACTAGGCTATATAAATCGAAAATTCCTATAGAGTGTAGTCCAATAGCACAAACTCCTGAATGCTGCACGTGCTGCTAGAGAAGTTCTTTCTACTCTTTGTGTAATAATAATAGTTCCCACTTCCCTTGACAACTGATAGCAATGCTTTGTTCTGCTAGGGTGACCAGTGCCCTCTACTACCAGTCTGTAAGCTACTATGTGTTTTCATCCCTTCCTCATATAATGGTACAGCCTCTGCCATACACAGCCCTGTTCTCACTAACATCATAACATGAGTGCCCAGGTCATTGCCCTCCATAAATTCAGCAGACTCTTCAGAATTGTAGCTAGCGTTTTCTTCAACTAGAGCAAATAAAGTGGTCCCTCAAGTTACAATGCCCTCCGAATACAATATTTTCAACATACAATGGTCTTTACTGAAGCATAATAATTTGAAACCAAGCTCAACATAAAATGCTTGTCTGATGGGTCCAACAAATAGAAGCCTGGTCATTTCACTGGTAAAACCTCTGTCCGTGCACTGATTGGCAGTCTAGTAGTGCCTCTCTACAGTGTAGTGCAGTACTATACGTTCTATACTTCTCTTTATCTATATCAGGATAAACTGCTCCTTTGGACACCAGGTGATAGCTGCTCTGTTTTTCAAGTGGACTGTACATACATCTCAGGAAACTGAAAAAGCTCTTGTCACCATCATAGGAAGGGACTTTCAGCCTACAGCAGATCTTTGTGTAAGAATTTACAATATCTATAATCAGAGGTATAACTTGAAGCTCCTTAGCCTCGATGCAAAATCTTTAATGGGGCCACTACCTAACGTGTGCTGTATAGAATATTGGTATATTTTATGTAGCAGAGGGACATTTGGGGCCCCCTCAGGGTCCAGGGTCCAGTAGCTGCTGCTATTGCTGCACCCCCTATAACTACACCCCTATATGTAATAGATATTTGATGATATTTCATTCATTTTCATTTTTCATATTGTTGTTGACATTTATGGATCTTCAGAACCAATTACTAGTTTTCCATAGAATTACAGTATGGTCTGAGGTTACAACAATTTCAAGTTACTTGCAATGGTTTTCTTGGAACCAATGAATATTGTAAAATGAGGGATAGCACACAGTGATGTCAGAGTAAGAATAATGCACAAAGTGATATCACAGTACCAAGATAATGCACACAGTGATGACATAAAAACCAAGGTTACTTACCTCTCCTGGGCTCCGACACACTCCCCACTGCTTTCAGCCCTCTTCAATGTCGGCACAGAAGTCATGTGGCCCAGGCCGACATTGCAATGCATAATGACGCCGGTCTGGCCCACGTGACGTCTGGAAAGTCACCAAAGAGGCCCAAAGACTGCTGGGAGTCACACTGGATTGCAGGAGAGATAACTAACACTGGTTTTTATTTTTGTGTCCTCACCTGGGTCTCTGATCTTTATACTCCGAGGTGTGAAAAGACCCCAGAGTATAATAATAGTAGTATTTGTTGGGGTTCGCGGGCCCGCGCCCTCACTTACCGATCCCCGCTTCTGCTCGCAGCCTCATCCGCTTCCCCTTCAGCCCTCCAGGTGGCCCCAGCAACTTGATATGGGATGCAGAAGAGGAAGCGGAGGTAGCCAGGAGCAGGAGCGGGGATAGGTAAGTAAATAGGGCCCGTTACCTGCTGGGGTTACTCCACCAGGTTACGGCCTATTAAAAAAAAAAAAAAAAAAAAAAAACATCAGGTGCCCGCCAGGCCCCCTAAGAGCCCGGGCCCTGTGGCAGCCGCTACCGCTGCTACCCCGGTACTTATGCCACTGTATAGGGATGTTTAAGTATGCTAGGAGCAAAATGAAGTTGGTTGCATGACTGATATTGCTAGGACTCTGAAAAGTGCATGCATGATACTATAGGGCATGAAGATACAGGAAAAGTACTCAGTAATGTGCAGCGCTGGTTGCCAGTTTGTCAGCTCATATGCAAGTTTTCAGTGAAAGAACCGTGAGGTAGATATTTAACCAGGAAGCTGTTGGGTGGGCTCCCAGGACAAGTTCCTTTGGTTTTGGGCCACAGCAAGTGTACCAGGCCCCTCCCATATTGTATGTACAAATGTTGTTTTAAAAAAAGAGTGGCTGTTAACTTCACATACATAGAGGTGTGTGTTGGCCACTGCACAATAACCATGAGCTTCACAGCAGAGTTTCTTTCCATCCCCTTCTTCTATCAATCATAGTTATCATTCATTTCACCCAAAGTCTCAGTGGAGATGAACCCCCTTAGTTGTTGGCCCCCACAGCAGCTGCTATGCTGCCCTGGTAGTTACGCCCATGTCTCTCTACTCTTTTCACTATCAATCTGTAACCTATTTGTTACTCTTGTCAGCTGTCCACATCATTACATTCCCCATCACAATCACTCCTGCCCTTGTAGACATCATCACATGAGTGGAAGTGTTACTGCTTATAAGATTAGTACACTTCACTATTTCTGTTGTATCATTTCCAAGTAAAGCTAAGAAATTAATCAAATTCTTTTAATTAATTTGCCATTTTAAAGAAGTATTATTCTGATTGATGTTAGCACCACCACAGTTTCTTAAATAAATAATCTTGATTTAGGTAAAATCACCCAGTCTTATTTCCAAACCTTTAGGAGGCCTCCAGATAATGTTTTGCCAAAGTGCCTCCACAGACCTTGGTCCTCGTCTTGCCTACTACATCACATCTAAATATCAATCCTCAAGTTCATCACTAATGATTGTAACCTCATTTGAGTATGTGCTGCCATAAATTTCCTGTAGATATTATATTTTATTCAATTACTTAGATACCCACAAGTGCCATAGCTTTAATCTTATATACTGTACCAATCAGTAATATGGAGCAGCATCCAAAGCTTTGATAAAATCCAAATAAATCATAATAATTGCATTGCCAAGATCCCGTTTATTACTTAATCTTCTCATAAAAACTGATCAGATTAGTTTGGCAGCATTGCTGTATCATAAAACCATGCTGACTCTATTACAGTTTATGTAATATATTTTATATTATATTACTAAATCTCGGCAAACTTTTTCCCATAGATTTCTTTCATTCAATTGATTTTTTTTTACTTCTTGACTTGTGGCTTAGAAAATATAAAAATATGAAAAAAAGAAATTATTGAACTTGCCTCCCTGTCTGCCCATGGGTGGATGCTATTGGAAATGGGTTTTTCATCAATGTATTTCAATCAGTTATAGTAATACTTTTTGATCTTTTGATTTTCTTGGATGGATTCCTAGTAGTGTTTTTAATTTGGAAATAATTCAAAAGAACAAATGAAGCAAACTATTCTGAAGCACTTTAGATGATTATTTTAGTTATTGTGCCTTAGTGCAGCAAAGGGGCCTAGGCACTTGAATCTGGGTAGGTAATGCTCCTTTGAGTCATTGTGTGTCTTCATGGAAATCATTTGGCTATGCTACACTTCAACTACTGACTTTAAATGGTTGACCTTTGCCTTTTATTAATTTTTAAATACAGTGGGGAAAAAAAAGTATTTAGTCAGCCACCAATTCTGCAAGTTCTCCCACTTAAAAAGATGAGAGAGGCCTGTAATTGACATCATAGGTAGACCTCAACTATGAGAGACAAAATGAGAAAACATATCAATCACATTGTCTGATTTTTTTAAGAATTTATTTGCAAATTATGGTTTAGAATACGTACCAAACAAGCAAGATTTCTGGCTCTCATAGACCTGTAACTTCTTCTTTAAGAGGCTCCTCTGTCCTCCACTCATTACCTGTAGTAATGGCACCTGTTTGACATTGTTATCAGTATAAAAGACACCTGTCCACAACCTCAAATAGTCACACTCCAAACTCCACTATGGTGAAGACCAAAGAGCTGTGGAAGGACACCAGAAACAAAATTGTAGAACTGCACCAGGCTGAGTAGACTGAATCTGCAATAGGCAAGCAGCTTGGTGTGAAGAAATCAACAGTGGGAGCAATAATTAGAAAATGGAAGACATAAGACCACTGATAATCTCCCTCGATCAGGGGCTCCACGCAAGATCTCACCCCGTGGGGTCAAAATGATCACAAGATCGGTGAGCAAAAATCCCAGAACCTCACGGGGGGCTCTAGTGAATGATCTGCAGAAATCTGGGACTAACGTAACAAAGGCTACCATCAGTAACACACTACGCCGCCAGGGACTCAGATCCTGCAGTGCCAGACGTGTCCCCCTGCTTAAGCCAGTACATATCTGGGCCCGTCTGAAGTTTGCTAGAGAGCATTTGGATGTGCCAGAAGAGTATTGGGAGAATGTCATATGGTCAGATGAAACCAAAGTAGAACTGTTTGGTAGAAACACAACTCGTCGTGTTTGGAGGAGAGTGAATGCTGAGTTGCATCCAAAGAACACCATACCTACTGTGAAGCATGGGGGTGGCAACATCATGCTTTGGGGCTGTTTCTCTGCAAAGGGACCAGGACGACTGATCCGTGGACATGAAAGAATGAATGGGGCCATGTATTGTGAGATTTTGAGTGCAAACCTCCTTCCATCAGCAAGGACATTAAAGATGAAACGTGGTTGGGTCTTTCAGCATGACAATGATCCCAAGCACACCACCAGGGCAACGAAGAAGTGGCTTCATAAGCATTTCAAGGTCCTGGAGTGGCCTAGCCAGTCTCCAGATCTCAACCTCATAGAAAACCTTTGGAGGGAGTAGAAAGTCCGTGTTGCCCAGCGACAGCCCCAAAACATCACTGCTCTAGAGGAGATCTGCATGGAGGAATGGTCCAACATACCAGCAACAATGTGTTACAACCTTGTGAAGCTTACAGAAAACATTTGACCTCTGTCATTGCCAACAAAGGATATATAACAAAGTATTGAGATGAACTTTTGTTATTGACCAAATACTTATTTTCCACAATAATTTGCAAATAAATTCTTTAAAAATCAGACAATGTGATTTTCTGGATTAGTTTTCTCATTTTGTCTCTCATAGTTGAGGTCTACCTATGATGTCAATTACAGGCCAGCCTCATCTTTTTAAGTGGGAGAACTTGCACAATTGGTGGCTGACTAAATACTTTTTTTCTACACTGTAGGCTGAGAGACATATTGATGAATGTAAAACGCTACTTAAGAAGCCATCAAGACTGTGTGTACAAGTGGAAGTAAATGGGGACTGCAGCCAAAAAGCACTGTGGGAAAATATGCAATGGAAACGCATTGCATTTTTTCCTACAGCACTTTTCACAGAAAGTCGACAGAGTTTTCCTCTGCAGACTTTCTGCTTCAAATATACCTATACAAAAACCACCAGCATTTCCATAGGTATAATTGACATGCTGCAATTTCCAAAAAAGCGACGGTTTTGGAAATCACAGCATTTCCGCTGCGGGTATTTTTCTGCAATGTGTGGATGGGATTCGCTTGCAGGGACTGTAAAACATTGCTGTTTTGGGGCTTCAGCCTTAAGGGATTTTCTGGCCACAAATGGAGTTTTCATACTAATGACCTATCCACAGGATAGGACTTTAGTATCTGATTTGTGGGGGGTCCCACACAGATCAGCTGTTCCAACAGCCTCCAGGTGCTGGAAGCTGCTGCAGTGAATTGGGGGGGGGGGGTATGCATGCTCCGATTCAACGATTCAAGTAATAGGAGTTGCGCTGCATTTCCCTGAAACAGTGAATGGTCCTGCACCTCTGCATCTATTGCTTGACTAGGAGCGATCATCACGTGCTCCCTATCCATTACAACAGCTTCCAGTGTTAGGGGACCCAACAGATTAGATACTGATGACTTATTCTGTGGATAGGACATCAGTATCAAAAATCCATTTAGGACTGGAATACCCCTTTAGGCTAAAGCCCCACTTAGTGGGCCGCTGCAAAAAAGCGCTGCGGGAAAAATTGCAGCGGCATTGCATCACAATTTTTCCTGCTGGGCTTTTTAGAGAAAGTCCGCAAAGGTTTCCTCCACAGACTTTCTATAGGGAAACCATCAGTGTTTCCATAGGTATATTTGACTTCGATTTCTAAAACCTGCGCATATTTTTCTGCAATGTGACTGTAAAACACTTCGATTTTTGCCACGGTGTTTCCGCCGTAGCCAAACCGTGGCGTTTACGCCACATGAGGACCCAGCCTTAAAGGGCAGTGTGTTTCTTACTGGATCCACTACCTGGAAGTTTGGCTTCAGCTATAAAATTAATTTTTAGTGGAGCTCCCGAGGAGTTTGCTATACAATTGCAATTTTAGAGCTATACTCCTGAAACTACTCATATCCGTGTAGTATGTCCTATGTGCCATTCAATGGGACCCAGATCTACATAAATTCATATTCAGTAAAGATACAGAAACACTGTAGGAACCAAGACGTTAGAGCATATGTGTGTGGGCTTGCTGCCTTCACATTTTCCGCTTCCAAAATATAATTTTTTAATAAGCTGATTTATTTCCATTCATTTTAATTTTACTGGGAGAGATGTAGGTATTTAGATTTAGATCTAGAAAGATAGATAAGTAGATAGATCTATAGTATACCTCTCGACATTTAAAGAGGCTGCCTGGGACAAGTAGAAATCTTCAGGAAAGCAGAGTACGATTAAATATAACAATATAAGTATTACTTCTCCCCCACTCCAGGACATGTAATTTTATCACATCCCATGCTTTCAGATAAATTTTTACATTTCCTAGACATGTCCTTTAAGTTCCATATCACAGGACATTTTAAGCTCATCTTTTTGCCTGGAATTCCTCTGGAAATATGTTATATCCTAAATATCACCATCTTTTTCAAGAGGACCACCACTTTAGGCCATTTATACACAAATTGTATTTGACCAAGTTAAATAAAGTAGCATGCATAGTAATATCATAACATGTAGTACTTTTAAGGCTGAAAAAAGATATACACATGTGGACAAAATTGTTGATACCCCTTGTTTAATGAAAGAAAAACCCACAATGGTCACAGAAATAATTTGAATCTGACAAAAATAATTTGCCAAACTACATGTTGACAAGCCACAAAGTTTGTGGGAGAATGTCTTATGGACAGATGAGACAAAAATCTAAATTTTGGCAAGGCACATCAGCTCTATGTTCACAGACGGAAAAATGAAGCATATCTTGAAAAGAACACTGTTCCTACTGTGAAACATGGAGGAGGCTATGTTATGTTCTGGGGCTGCTTTTCTGCATCTGGCACAGGGTGTCTTGCATCTGTGCAGGGTACAATGAAATCTCAAGACTATCAAGGGATTCTAGAGAGAAATGTGCTGCCCAGTGTTAGAAAGCTTGGCCTCAGTCGCAGGTCATGGGTCTTGCAACAGGAAAATTACCCAAAACACAAAGCTAAAAACATCCAAGAATGGCTAAGAGGAAAACATTGGACTATTCTGAAGGAAGGAGCTGAAACATGCTGTCTGGAAAAGGCACCCTTCAAACCCGAGACAACTGGAGCAGTTTGCTCATGAGGAGTGGGCCAAAATACCTGTTGAGAGGTGCAGAAGTCTCATTGACAGTTACAGGAATCGTTTGATTGCAGTGATTGCCTCAAAAGGTTGTGCAACAAAATATTAAGTTAAGGGTACCATCATTTCTGTCCAGGCCTGTTTCATGAGTTTTCTTTTTTTTTTAAATTCTGTTGAAGCATGGTTGAAAAGCAATGTCTGACTTTCATTTGTTCATTTTCATAGAATTTTTATATATCATTACTTCTGTCAGATTCAAGTTATTTCTGTGACCATTGTGGGGTTTTCTTTCATTAAATGAGGGGTACCAACAATTTTGTCCACATGTATACTGTATGTCCATCCAATTCAGCCTACGATCCTGCAAGGTTGATCCAGAGGAAGGCAAAAAAAAAAAACATGAGGTAGAAGCCAGGTTTCTCCATTTTGGGGGAAAATTCCTTTCCCATTCCAATCTGGTAATCAGAATAAAAACTTGCTTAAACGTCCCAACTTAAGATGGGCAAATAAGTTCATACTGAGTTGGGTCGACCCGAATTTTCAGTTGTTTGTTTTTTTACAAAACCGAATTCGTCTTGGACTTCCTAAAATGCTGATCTGAACAAAACCTCTGAGCGAGTTAGTCTAAGTGCCGTCCCCTCAAGGCAGCCTCGACTCAGGCTGGCATGCCAGAGAAATATACCCGACCCTTGCCCTAGAGTATAACAGGTGGAGGCCTAGGGGAGGTGAAAATAAATAAAAAAAACATTCATACTCACCTTCCGTCACCTCTTTTGGGCCTCCTGGTGGTGTCTGGAACTCTACTGCTGATGTCTGGCACTCTTCTGTGATGTCATCGGCCCAGGCTCAGTGCTGAGGCCTGTGATTGGGCATCATGATGACATCATGATGCTCGATGTGCCCATGTCTCAGCGGTGACTCGAGACCAATGACATCACAGAAGCATTCCGGACATCACCAGGAGAACGCTGGATGCTTCAAATAGGTAATGGAAGGTGAGTATGAATTTTTTTTTATTGTTTTTTACTCCTCCCCTGGGCCTCCATCTATTATACTCTGAATCTAAAGAGACCTCAGAGTATAATAATGTCACTTTCACATTGACATAACTTCATCTGGGTTTGCCTTAGAGAGCTAGACATTGGATAGATAGGTTCCTAGGAGCCCCAAGAGTATTCTATACTATGTTTTAAGCCAATTTAAGGTGTGGTTCGTACTGAACTTATTCAACCAGAAAGGAATCAGGGACTCGAGCTGAGGAACCTGAGCATGAAACAAATCGTGAGAGGTTCCCCCATCTCTAGTCCCAACACTTGAAATCTAATAATAACTATAACCTGTAATATTACTACTCTCAAGGAAGGAATCCAGTCCTTTCTTGAACTCTTTTAGTGAATCCTTATGACACCCTAAGGACCCTTGCAGACGACCGTGGCCATGATCAGTGTGTTATCCGTGTATTTCACATATAGCACACTGACCCATTCTTTTCTATGAGCCTGTACACATTACCGTGAATTTCACGGTCCCGTGTGCGGGCTGACAGTCCGGGCCGCATCAGATAGAACAGGTCCTGTTCCTGTCCGATTTTGCAGCCTGTGCTTCCGTAACTTCTATTCATTTAATGAAAGGAACCGCGAAAGCACGGCGCGTGTATGGGCGGCACACGGGGACACGGTCGTCTGCAACCAGCCTTACTCTGGTTCAGTGTTTAACAATCCCATTGCTCTTATATTACAGAATCCCTTCTATGTCTGTGTAGAAACCTTCCTTCCTCTAAACATAAAGGAAATAAAGATAGATAGATAGATAGATAGATAGATAGATAGATAGATAGATAGAGATATGTATACTAAGTAAATGGTATTCTGTAAAAATGGAATATAATGATATTATGGTATTATGTAATATGTCTTTACATGCATGTCCTCTTTCTGATAAAATATTTTTATTCTTAAATGAGAATGCTTATCATATTCTGGCCACATCTTTAGCTCTTTGGATAAATAGGTTTCAGATATATCTCATTTTCACATTCTTTTAAACTCCCTGGGGGAGTCTCTTTACGGTTTTGTTTTACCTGAAAATTTGCCACACTTGTCCTTCCATCAGGGTCACTTGTTAACACAGCCAAAACATACAGTAAATACCAATATCTTACACTTTCTGGAGCATAGTACTGTTGAAGTTGGCCCCCAGGGCTTGACTCTTTAATTGCCAGGTGCTTCTGATTTATTTATATTCCACTGTAATAAAAAAGAATGAAGCCGCAGACCAAATGACCATTAAGCTGCTGTTATGATTACAAGGAAAGCAATCAGTCTTCCTGCACCTAGATAATTTTTCTGTTATATACGTAATTGCTGTATCCAAGAATCGTACAACAGCCCTTGGTATTCAGGCAGCCCGTTCTCTCTTCCCATTACATTTCCAATCAAAGAACTTAATGCTTAATTTTATAGAGACAAATGCATTTTAAATAACTGCACTAAAGACACGGGATAACCATAAATATTTCATAAGAAGACATTCTCACTGATTGGACTTTTAATGCTGGATTGCAATTGATGGAGTATTTGCCAGCCTTCTGGTATAGGACACATAGGCTGAAGTCAGGTGAGATGGTCTATGTACAAAGCTGTTACATGAAATTCTGCATATTATTTAAAACAATAAAAATTATAAAGGGGGTCTATTAAGATTCTCTAAAATATGATGAAGCAGCATAATAATAATAATACATTATATTTATATAACACCAACATATTCCGCAGCACTTTACAAAATGTCACAGTGCTTATGTACATCTATCTATCTACTGTACATCTCTCTATATATGTAACAACACCAACTTCCCATATACTAATCTGAATATTACTCTATTTGAGTTTTTTTAGGGCTGGCAATCTTTCTCATGTTGAAATTGTTTATATTTATTATTATTATTATTTGTAACTAACTACATTTTTTGTACATTCTAAATTTAGTTTGGATTTAGCGAATATATTTGGACAAAAAAAGAAGGCAAAATTATATTAATACTATCATCATTATTATAATTTATAGCCTATTTTTTTCAAAAATATTGAACTGTATTAATATTAATTTTTATTATTTTACATGTTAAAAGTAATTTAAGTTTGGGTGGAGAAGGGATGTGATGCACAACAATGAACAAAAAGTAATTTAAGTTTAGCTAAATTAATTTGACTGAAAAGACAAAAAAACAATGATAGTTGTTTATAATATAAATAATATAAAATATATAATTATAAGATAATTTATCTATTATTATTAATAATAATAATATTATTCTTTCAGGTTGTTTTCCCAGAAATCAAATACATTTTGCAAAAGTTTAATTACATTTAAATTAAAATTACATTTGAAATTAAAATTTCTCCCCATGCACCAGGGTTGTTTTAATTGGTGCTTGCATAAACTAAACAGTTACTTACTTAAATATAGTTAAAAATAAAAACAGCGTGCGTTGTGTGTGATATCCGGCAAGCTGCCTGAGGAAATGTTTTAATTGAAAAACCATTATAGTTGTCCTTAACATAAAAAGACTTTTAATTAATCCCCTGACTGCCCGAAACAACTGTGAAATGCACTGTTTGTCCTTTATGGAAGTTGATGGGTTAATCAGGAAGTTGCTGCACGCCTCCAAAGAAGCAAAGCAGAAGGTGAGTATACTGGGTTAGTATAAATATGGTTGGTGTAGTGGTGAACTTCCACGTTTTGAAATTTACAGACAATCCATGTGCATGAGACTGTATAGTTGCACAATTAAGGAACAATTTATCATTTCTTGTACACAGGGCCGGGCGTTAGGGGGGGGGCAAACTGGGCAGTTGCCCAGGGCCCCAACACCCTCAGGGGCCCCATAATTTCCCTACTATTAGGACACTTAATCGGCAGTAGATGAAAGCATCGGCAGATGCAGATTCTGCTGGTCGCTGCTTCTACAGTTTGCCGGCACTTATAAGCAGCTACTAGCTTCCCCCCCCCCCCATGCAGGACATCGTAGTGTGCATGGGGGAGTCTGCTGCGATGCTTTCACTATTGCCAGACAGAGCTGCACATGAGCTTCCTCCATTTCCAGTGCACCCAGCAATTCAGCCAAATGTAAGTGTATGTGTGTAAAATGTGTATATATAATATGTATATATGTGTATATTTGTTTACAGTATGTGTGCTAGCTACTGTGTGAGTACTGCATGATTGTAGGTATGTGTGTGTGTGTGTGTGTGTGTGTGTGTTTATGAATGTATGAGTGTAAATATATGGTATATATGTAGGTATATACAGCATATTATTGTCTATCTATCTATATTTTCTTCTGTACATGTGTACCATTATACATACTAGAATTGTATTGTATAGTGTGATGCTCAGTATATTGAGATGTTAAACAGGTTGTCCAGGAATTACTGTTTTCTGCAAGGAGGCCGGGGAAGGTGAAAAATAAGAAAACCCACACTCACCTGTCCATGGTGTCGCCCACAGCTGTCTGGTCCTGTGGCGCCCGGGGGCTTGTTCTGGCAGAAGTCCTCGCCGCACGTAACTGCTGAGGCCAATCAGCGGCCTAAGGAAAGGACACGGGACATCACAGGTGACGTATGTGAGTGACATCCAGGTTCCTTTCCTTAGGCTGCTGAGGCGGATGATAGGCCTCAGCGGTTACGTGTGGCGAGGACTGCCACTGGAACAAGCCCCGGGGCGCCGCTGGACCGGACAGGGGTGGGAGGACCAGGGACAGGTGAGTGTGGGTTTTATTTTTCATCTTCCGCGGCCTCCTTGCAGAAACCTGTAATTCCTGGACAACCCCTTTAAGAATTAGGCCCAACACAGTGAAACGCAGCTAAAAAGCACAGGAGATAAAAAGCAGCAAAAACACATTGTTTTTCCCACAGCGTTTTTCATTGAGCTTTTGATGCATTTTGCTCTGCACTTTCTTCCCCTATTACGTTAAATATATGTGGAAATTCTCGCATATTCAGAGCTAAAATTAACCTGCTGTAGATGAGATTAAATGATGACATTTATTCAGTTTCCTCGCATATTTCTGCAGCCGCCATAATCGCTGTGTTTCACGTTACAGAAAAGCGGATTTTTTTGTTGCAGATTTTGTTGCTGTTTTTTGAGCCAAAGCCAGGAGTGGATTGAGCAGGGGAGTGCAAGAAGCTTCCTAGATACTTCACAATCCTGTTGTAGCCCTGCTTGGCTTTGACTCAAAAAAGCAAAATCTGCAACAAAAAAGCTGCTTTTCCACAAAGTGGGGCCTCAGCCTTAAGGCAGGGGCCCCACATGGCATAAACTGTCATTTTACAGTGTCTGCAAAGTGTAGTCCTAGGAACAACCTGCTTACTGCAGCATACTATTACAGTGCAGGCAGGAAGAGGTTAATTGCTGGCTGGCAATATGAGGGGGCATCTGCAAATAAAAGGGGTTAGTTGTGTTCTCAAGATGGGGAATGGAATAACTCTGATAGTAGTGAAGTGTTTGGCGCTACGAGGGGAACATTATACAGTAAAAGCCACTATTTGTGGATTATACTGTGAGGGCAGAGGGAAATCTGGTGGTAAGTGGCTGACGTGACAGTATTTAGTCCTGGTATAGCGGTCAGCGGTTGACGTGAGAGTATTTAGTGCTGGTATAGCGGTCAGTGACTGATGTGACAGTATTTAGTCCTGGTATAGCGGTCAACGGGTGACGTGAGAGTATTTAGTCCTGGTATAGCGGTCAGCGGGTGACGTGAGAGTATTTAGTCCTGGTATAGCGGTCAGTGACTGATGTGACAGTATTTAGTCCTGGTATAGCGGTCAGCGGGTGAGGTGAGAGTATTTAGTCCTGGTATTAGCGGTCAGCGGGTGACGTGAGAGTATTTAGTCCTGGTATAGCGGTCAGTGACTGATGTGACAGTATTTAGTCCTGGTATAGCGGTCAGTGACTGATGTGACAGTATTTAGTCCTGGTATAGCGGTCAGCGGGTGACGTGACAGTATTTAGTCCTGGTATAGCAGTCAGCGGGTGACGTGACAGTATTTAGTCCTGGTATAGCGGTCAGCGGGTGACGTGAGAGTATTTAGTCCTGGTATAGCGGTCAGCGGGTGACGTGAGAGTATTTAGTCCTGGTATAGCAGTCAGCGGGTGACGTGAGAGTATTTAGTCCTGGTATAGAGGTCAGCGGGTGACGTGAGAGTATTTAGTCCTGGTATAGCGGTCAGCGGGTGACGTGAGAGTATTCAGTCCTGGTATACAGCAGCGTTTTTCATTGTGATCTCAGAGTTTTCCTCTGTGGACTTTCTGTACCTATTATACCTTTATGGAAAACACCAGCATTTATGAAGGTATAGTGGACATGCTGTGAAAACGCAGCTTTTCCTCTGCAGATTTTTTTTCTGCAATGTGTGTATGGGATTAGTCAGAATCCCCTCCACTTTGCAGGTACTGTTAAACGTTGTGTTTTCACAACGTGGGGGCTCGGCCTTAAAGACCTTAGGAACACCCCTGTAAGCACTGCAGTACATCAAATTAACAAAATGTGACTATGTAGTAGGTACAATATTTCAACATTTGGGGCCCCACTTTTAATTTTGCCCGGGGCCCCACTTTGTCTAAAACCGGCCCTGCTTGTACAGGTTTCTGACATAAAAAAGTCATGCAAAAAATTGTTAGATATTTTATCACTTACACCAGAAAACTGGTTTAAATGGTGCCTGAAATCTATGGCAGCTGTGAGCAGAGGGTGCACCTGACATATTGCATGAGGAGGCGTGACATTGAAAATTCCGATCTTCTTAAGTTTCCCCCATAGTCTCTATGAGTCCACATTACTGTGTCATAATGTGTGCCACCATAAGGTATGTACAATGTATGATGCAATGAATCATAAAATTCTCCAATACTCAAAATAAATGTAAAGAAGTTGCAGCACTCTAGTGAAATTTCTGTATGAAACAAGTTTTATTAGTCCATATCAGTGCAACATTTCAGTTCTACAATTCCACTTGATATAGACCAGGGGTGTCAAACTCATTTTCACCGGGGGCCACTTCAGCCTCACGGAGTACCTTGAAGGGCCAAGATTATTTTACACGTGTATAAAAGTAACTTCTCCTTAACAGTTAAGCGAGCTATTAGACAGCGTATAATATAAACAGGCGCCATAGCCCCTATTTATAGTGCCCCATTTACACACACTATAATGTTCCACAGCAGTCCCTGCACACTGTATTATGACTCGCAGCTGCCCCTGCACACGGTATTATGCACAGTATTATGCTCACTAGTGGCCCCTGCACACGGTATTATGCTCCATATTGGCCCCTGCACACGGTATGATGCTCCATATTGGCCCCTGCACACGGTATTATGCTCCACAGTGGCCCCTGCACACGGTATTATGCTCCACAGTGGCCCCTGCACTGGTATTATGCTCCATAGTGGCCCCTGCACTTGTATTATGCTCCATAGTGGCCCCTGCACAGGGTATTATGCCCCATAGTGGCCAAACCATGAACTATTATTATACTGAGTTCATTATAACAGAGTATAATGAACGGAGACCCAGGGGAGGTGACAAACATAAAAACCAGTGTTACTTACCTATCCTGGACACCGGTGCACTCCTTGCAGCTTTCGGCCCTGTTTAATTGCGCACACACGTCACGTGATCATGCCGGCCATGCGACCTGATGACGTCACCAGAGGCCTCAAGCCTGCTCGGAGTAACACCGATCGCAGGAGAGGTAAGTAGGATATGTTTTTATGTTCCCTCACCTCCCCTGGGCCCCTAATTATTATACTCCGGGGTCTGCGTCCCATAGCAGAAGGGGAAGCAGAGGCAGTCACGAGCAGACGCGGGGTAGGTAAATAAATAGGCCGTGACCTGCCGGGGTTACTCCAGCAGGTCACGGCCTATTTATATACAGTACAGACCAAAAGTTTGGACACACCTTCTCATTCCAAGGGTTTTCTGTATTTTCATGACTATAAAAATTGTAGATTCACACTGAAGGCATCAAAACTATGAATTAACACATGTGGAATTATATACTTAACAAAAAAGTGTGAAACAACTGAAAATATGTCTTATATTCTAGGTTCTTCAAAGTAGCCACCTTTTGCTTTGATTATTGCTTTGCACACTCTTGGCATTGTCTTGATGAGCTTCAAGAGGTAGTCACCTGAAATGGTCTTCCAACAGTCTTGAAGTAGTTCCCAGAGATGCTTAGCACTTGTTGGCCCTTTTGCCTTCACTCTGCGGTCCAGCTCACCCCAAACCATCTCGATTGGGTTCAGGTCTGGTGACTGTGGAGGCCAGGTCATCTGGCGTAGCACCCCATCACTCTCCTTCTTGGTCAAATAGCCCTTACACAGTCTGGAGGTGTGTTTGGGGTCATTGTCCTGTTGAAAAATAAATGATGGTCCAACTAAACGCAAACCGGATGGAATAGCATGCCGCTGCAAGATGCTGTGGTAACCATGCTGGTTCAGTATTCCTTCAGTTTTAAATAAATCCCCAACAGTGTCACCAGCAAAGCACCCCCACACCATCACACCTCCTCCTTCATGCTTCACGGTGGGAACCAGACATGTAGAGCCCATCCGTTCACCTTTTCTGCGTCGCACAAAGACACGGTGGTAGGAACCAAAGATCTCAAATTTGGACTCATCAGACCAAAGCACAGATTTTCACAGGTCTAATGTCCATTCCTTGTGTTCTTTATCCCAAACAAGTCTCTTCTGCTTGTTGCCTGTCCATAGCAGTGGTTTCCTAGCAGCTATTTTACCATGAAGGCCTGCTGCACACAGTCTCCTCTTAACAGTTGTTGTAGAGATGTGTCTGCTGCTAGAACTCTGTGTGGCATTGACCTGGTCTCTAATCTGAGCTGCTGTTAACCAGCGATTTCTGAGGCTGGTGACTCGGATGAACTTATCCTCCGCAGCAGAGGTGACTCCAGTTTTTTGGATCTGACTGACCTTCATTTCTTAAAGTAATGATGGCCACTCGTTTTTCTTTACTTAGCTGCTTTTTTTCTTGCCATAATACAAATTCTAACACTCCATTCAGTAGGACTATCAGCTGTGTATCCACCTGACTTCTGAACAACACAACTGATGGTCCTAACCCCATTTATAAGGCAAGAAATCCCACTTATTAAACCTGACAGGGCACACCTGTGAAGTGAAAACCATTTCAGGTGACTACCTCTTGAAGCTCATCAAGAGAATGCCAAGAGTGTGCAAAGCAGTAATCAAAGCAAAAGGTGGCTACTTTGAAGAACCTAGACTATAAGACATATTTTCAGCTGTTTCACACTTTTTTGTTAAGTATATAATTCCACATGTGTTAATTCATAGTTTTGATGCCTTCAGTGTGAATCTACAATTTTTATAGTCATGAAATACAGAAAACTCTTGGAATGAGAAGGTGTGTCCAAACTTTTTGTCTGTACTGTATATAAAAAAAAGTTATACTCACCTGTGATGCCTTGATGCAGCCGCCACCGCCTCCTCTTCTTGTCCGCGACGTCTGTGTCTCAGCGTAGGCGGCGCGATGACGTCATTGTATCGCCGCCTGCGCTGAGATACGATGTCTCTTAAACCAGCCCAGGACAGGCCCCGCTAAGCTCTGTTTTTTTTTTTTTTAAAGCGGCCTGTCCTGGGTTGGTTTACATTGAATAGAAAAATGCCACCCCCCAGACAGTGAGGGACAGTGCCGCCTGAGGCAAGAAAGATGGCGGCCGCCCAGGGGCGCACCGCTAATGAGGCGAAGTGAGGCGGCCGCCATCTTTATTGCTCTTGTATTGCGTGAGGTTGGGCCTTGTGTTTGACACCTGTGATATAGAACAATAAACCTTTTCTCTGGAGTGCTACAACTTCCTTTCCTTTATGTGAAGTATCTACAACTTTGAACCAGGCTTCAGTTGCTAGCACCCACCACATATCTTTATAGATTGCTGCTCACTACTTTACCGTTTGCATTATCTATAGGTATGTATATATGTATAGGTAAATATGAGACAGATTTACATGCAGATAGACAGAGACCGCTCCACTGCAAAGTTAATAATAACAATAATCTTTGGATATAGCTCCAATATATTCTGAAGATGATGCCTAGACAAAAAGTAAACCTTGTGCGCCTGTTTAAGCAAAAATCCCACTTCCAACAAAAGTGCAAACTGGTTCATTGTAGCCATTTAACAGATCTTAGTCCATGGTAGGCTATACTAAAGTACCCTAGAATGTAGTCTATTGTAACATACAATATTAAGCCTAGTCTTGCTGGCTGGTAGGTGACAGGTAAACCGTGAGTGACAGAACAATGGTTTTGTTCTTTCAGGGATACCCACAGTATCTCACAAAAGTGAGTACACCCCTCACATTTTTGTAATTATTTCATTATATATTTCCATGGGACAACACTGAAGATATGACACTTTGACAGAATCTAAAGTAGTCAGTGTGCAGCTTATACAAAAGTGTAAATTTGGTGTGCCATCAAAATCACTCAGTGCTCTAGAGACATGCTTGGCCAGTCCAGCACCTTTACCCTCAGTTTTTTTTTTAGCAAGGCAGTAGTCATCTTGGAGGTGAGTTTGGGGTCGTTATTATATTGGAATACTGCTCTGCACTCCAGTTTCTAAAGTGAGTGGGTCATGCTCCGCTTCTGTATGTCACAGTACATGTTGGCATTCATGGTTCCCTTGAACTTTAGCTCTCCACAGCTGGCAGCACTCATGCAGCCCCAAACCATGACACTCCTACCACCATGCTTCACTGTAGGCAAGACACCCTTGTCTTTGTACTCCTTGCCTGGTTTCCGCCTTATACGATTGACACCATCTAAACCAAATAAGTTTATCTTGATCTCACCAGACCATAGGACATGGTTCCAGTAATCCATGTCCTTAGTCTGCTTGTCTTCAGCAAACTGTTTGCAGGCATTCTTGTGGATCATCTTTAGAAGAGGCTTCCTTCTGGGATGACAGCCATGCAGACCAATTTGATGCAGTGTGCGGTGTATAGTCTGAGCACTGACAGGCTGACCCCCCCCCCCCCATCCCTTTAACCTCTGCAGCAATGTTGACAGCTTTAGACTCATATGTCTATTTTTTAAAGACAACCTCTGGATATCATGCTGAGCACAGGCACTAAGCTTCTTTGGTTGCCTATGGTGAGGCCTGTTCAGAGTGGAACCTGTCTTGTTAGACCACTGTAAGGTCTTGGTGACTGTCCTGCAGCTCAGTTTCAGGGTGTTGGCAATCTTCTTATAGCCTTGGCCATCTTTATGTAGAGCAACAGTTCTTTTTTTCAGATCCTCAGAGTTTTTTTTTCCATGAGCTGCCATGTCGAACTTCCAGTGACCTGTATGAGAGAGTGTGAGAGCAATAACACCAAATTTTAGACATCTGCTCCTCATTCACACCTGAGACCTTGTAACACTAACCAGTCACATGACCCCAGGGAGGGAAAATAGCTAATTGGGCACAATTTGTCCATTTTCACTTAGGGGTGTACTCTCGTTTCTTGCCAAGGTTTAGACATTAATTTACCCTGTTATACAAGCTGTACACTAACTACTTTACATTGTATCAAAGTGTCATATCTTCAGTGTTGTCCCATGGAAATATATAATGAAATAATTACGAGCTTGTCAAGCCCTCCATAGTGTGTCAGACAGAAACTAGGTGGTTTGTATACCACCTTGTGCCTGATATGGCATGGAAAATGTATTTACAGTATACATCTGCATTTATAATGGGGTTGTGTCATTATAATCCACATGCATACACCCCTGAATTTATCTGCCAGCAGAACAGCATGGAAGCTAATTTTTTTAAGATTTTGCTTATCATAACTCCTTTTGAAGTGTATTCATAATAAAAGGATAGGCAAAGTTATTTAAGTGCAACATTTAGCCAGACTTTGCTGTCAGGCGGAACCTACAATAATAGTTACTTTTACTTCGATAAGCAGTACTGGAAATGTTCTATTCGCCTTCTTATTGGATCTCTGCCTTATTATCAATCACAGTGTGACAGGCAAGGACATAAGCATGCCTTCCCAATTGAGAAGCCTTTTTGGTTGATTGACATTAAGTGGTACATTTTAACATCTGTCTGTTACACCATGTGAACAATAAACACACACAATAAAGTAAAATTACAGTTTCCGAACATCATTTCTCTCCACTGTTTATATAAGTAATGCTTGCTTTTTTGTGATAAGTAAACTTTTTGAATTGGTTGTTTTTGTCAATATTCTACAGAGGTTAAGTAGTATTTTACAAGTTCCCATCTAATGCAGGAAATGGTGCCACTTTTAGTATAGTGTGTCATCATGCCATGGTCAAACAGACATATATAGTGTTATGGGCTCATTGACCTCTATGACCTGGGTAAGACATTTCCACAATTAAAACTTATATTGTGCAGTTAAATAAGATAAGGCAATCAAATAGGGTAAAATGTCTTTTTGTAGGTGGGGTCTCCAGAACAGGGCAAAATATGTCAAATATGGTCTCACTAACACTATATAAAGTCTCTTTATTCCCACTGGTTATACCTCTAGCTATACAGCTGAGTATCCTACATGCCTTCCCTGCTGACTGGCTGCACTGTGCACTCATTTTAGGTTGTCAGATATCAGGACCTCTTCCTTCTTTTCCGAAGTCCTGGCTGGCACAGAACTACCAATACCATACTCAGATAGAGGATTCCTTCTCCCCAAGTGCTTTTTTTTACATTTGGAAACACTGATGTGCAGTTTTGTGTCATCGGCCAACCTTCCCTACCAAACCTTCTCCTATGTCACTTATAAAAATGTTAAAAAGAATAGGATGCAGGATAGACCCTTGAGGTATACCACTTGGTGACATGTTTGCCCTCAAGCACACCATTAACAGCAACACTCTGTGAATCAACTGAATTATCTAAAATACACAGTTCATCTACAATAGACAGTTCATCGAAAATAGTTCATCTAAGATAAAATGGCAACTTAAATAGTTTTCATTAAAACCCTCCTTCTGCCCCTTTACAGATCCATGTATTACAGAATATTTAGGAGTAGGTGTGTTTTGGTGTGATGGCTTAATATAATTGAAAAACAGTGGTGTGGTATGTGTAAATGGCTGGGCCAGCTATCTTTGTTTATTGTGTTATTTTATGTAAGAGCATTTTATATTGTTGTACATTGATTTCATATATTGTTCATACAATGTGGTGAATAAGGCACAGAACAGGGGCTTTGGGACATGTTTGGCTCAAGAAAGGGCCTTGCACCAAATGTGCACCTCAGTATCATCCCTCTATGCCAGAAAACTGAAGTAGAGGAATAAATAAATTTCCCCTAGTGTTTTACTTCTTTGCTGTTCTTCCAGCTTCTCCTGACTACACTCTACAGCAGGGGTAGGCAACCTTTTTTGTTCGGTGTGCCGATTTTGATTAAAGAAATCAAAGTTGAGGTACTCGGAGTGCCTCGGAGTGGCCCCTGCACACAGTATCTGAAAACTGCCAAAAACTAGTATTTTATACACATTTAATGGGTAAAAATTTATTATCTGACTGACGGAACTTCCGTTTGTCAGAAATGTTTTATATGTTCATCGCTAGTGATAATTGCTATTGCTATTATTTTAGCGTGTAACGGATATCACTAGAGAGGCGGGCGGCGTAATTTACTCCATAAAGATCAGGTATGGACAGGACAGGGACAGTGAAAAAATGTAAATTTTATTAGTGACTTTGTGCATGTGTTGTGTAAGTGTTTGGTGCAACACTTTTGGCGCTGCAACCTGGACGATGGTAAACATCTGGGTCACAGCGCCAATAAACTTCCTGGTTAGGTTCAGAGGGGTATTACATTATTCCTGTATGTGACAATCAGAGAGCAAAAGTACAGTATTGATTGCTAGGAGAGGGGATAACATTGACAGAAGTCCCTGCTACCCCCCCCTGGGGTCATATCTAGCTTATGCACAGACAATGATGAGTTATCATTGTCTCTGCAGTCTGCAGCTCCTCCTCCCCCTCCTTCCTTAGCTCTAAGATGCTGCCTGAGGCAGGAGTGGGGGGGGGACACTTTAGACCCCCATTTCTAAGGATCTGTTAGGGCCACAAAGATGCATTTGGATTCATTTTAAAGATGAGAATCTAATCTTTAAAAAGATACCAAGATTGCCATGATAGACATTACAGATTCAGAGCGATTCACTGTTAAAACGATGTCGGGAATTGAGATCGGCATTGGGATTTCAATGCCGAACATTGTTTTCATCAGCGAATCGCTCAGGATGTGGAAGGACGATCATGGTGATCTTGGTATCATTTTAAAGATGAAATTCTTTAACCAATCCTGAGCAATTCACTCAGGTACAGTAGTGAAGCCGGCAATTACCGGCTTCACTACTGTACATAGACTGTGCGGGCGCCAGGTGCTGCCACATCCATCTTCAGGCAGCACCTGACGCTAATGAAATTTTAATAGGATCAGGCACATATCTGGGTGAGGACTCCATTGCCCGTGCCAGGGAAATATGCCTTGCGTGCCACTCTTGGCAGGCGTGCCGGGGGTTGCCGACCCCTGCTCTACAGCATGCTATTGTGACCTATAGACTGGTCTCCTCACAATTCCTAAGCTTGTACAGTAGTTTAGCTTGGTCTTCTGGGGATTCAAACTTGCAGTGCTCTTTCACATGTGTCTTCTCCATGTTTTTCTATTATTACATGTCATTGCAGTAGTCCATCACAGAAGAATACTGAGCATAAAAAGTTACAAAGTTAAAATGGTCTTTGCACTTTAGCTACAGCAAATGATCACCAAAACTTCTTGTGGCTCCTTTTTAATTAATGGCTAAATGTGTTTAAGGCTAAAGCCCCACATAGCGTGCTGCAGCAAAAAAGCGCTGCGGGATAAACCACAGCAGCACCGCATCACAGTTTTTCCCACAGCGGATTGCACAGAAAGACGGCACAGGAAACCTCTTTTTGCTTCAATTATACCTTTAGGAAAACCGCCAGCGTTTCCGTAGGTATAATTGACATGCTGCGAATGTCAAAACCGCAACAGTTTTGGAAATCTTAGCGCGTCCGCTTCACATATTTTTCTGAAAGGTGCGGATGGAATTCACTAGAATTCCATCCACTTTGCAGTGACTGTAAAATGCCGGTTTACGCCACATGGGGCCCCCAGACTTAGAGTGCTCTTAGCTCCTTCGTCAGTAGCAAAGAAATATTGTGAACAGTCATTTTCTATTACTGATGTACTGTACAGGGTTGGACTGGCCCACCGGGGAACTGGTGAATCCACCGATGGGCCCCGAGCCCCGACTATTAGTCCTCATGTTACCAATGCAAATGCATTGGTCAGGGGCCCGATCGGGGCCTGTTGTGTACAGAACAGGCGCCGAAAGTGGCTCCGTACAGCTGATGCTGCCGTGTGTCAGCCCCCTACCGATCAGGTATTTATGGCCTATCCTAAGCTTAGGCCATAAAAAATATTAACCCTGGACAACCCCTTTAATATGCATCACACAGAATGTTAGCCCCCATCACTGCTCCCACACAATATAATGACCCCATTACTGTTCCCCATACAGTATGGGGGACCAGTGAAGAGGCCACTGTGTGAGGGGGACCAGTGAAGTGGCCATGAAAAAAATTTGGCCCAGACAACCCCATAAAAGAGGTTGTCCATAAACTGGAGAGCTCAGAGTGGCGGCCGCCAGGCAGGTGTAAAATTAAGAAAGTTTATAAAAAAAAAAAAAAAACATACTCCCCTGTCCCCAGCACCACGTTGTCCCCTGCCTCTGTTCGGTCTCATGGCGGCGCCTCATTTCTGGAAATCCTGTACCTTAGCGGTCACATGAAGTGCAGGACTCCCAGCAAGGAGTCGCCGGCATGAGACTGAATGGACACTGGCAGCGGACAACGGAGTGCTGGGGACAGGTGAGTATGCATTTTAATTTATTTATTTTTTACTTTACACCTCCTACCAGCCACATGGGTAGCTTCAATTCATGGACAACCTCTTTAAAGGATTTATCCATCTTTCTAATATTGATGGCCTGTCCTTAGGAAAGGCCATCAATATTACATCTGCAATGATACAACAGCCAGGACCTCTGCAAATCAGCTTTTCCAGGACAGTGCGTCTACAGGTAATGGTAACAATTCTAGGAGCCACGCTGTTCACTTGCCATACAGGATGTAGCAGTAGGTTTAGATAGTGCAGTGGTGCACAGGGTATAGTGGGTGAGCAGCATGGCTCCCGGCATGTTATTACCTTTAGCCGCCCTGTCTCGGTACCGCTGATCTGCAGGGGTTCTGATGGTGGGCCCCTAGAAACAATTCCACTGGTGGGCCCTAGACATCCCAGTCCAACACTGGTACTGTATATTCAGTTTAGGCTGTGTTCTGATCTCGGGAGTATTCCTTGAAGTATTTTGACGACAGAAGGCTGTGATATACTGTATGTCACTGTATATAGTGGAATACATGGCTCAATAACTCCCATAGTAAAAAAAAAAAAAAAAAAATAGGATATTGTGCTGCTTTTTTTTTTTTAACTGTATCCATGTTTCAGAATGGGGTGACTATGATTGTGACTGGACTACACTTTTTTAGACAGTAAAAAGCAGTCATACTGGCCATGCATATAACCAAAAGACACTTTTTTGGCATATGCTGAGTACTTGGGGGTCTATGGATACATGTGTTTACATAATGAGATGTGAGCAGAGCATTATGCAGAACAACATGCAATGTAAAGCATACAGTATAATTCAACCTAAACAATCCCGTACCAGAGACCTCATTGTTTAAGAGAAAGTAATGGCTCCTTTTTCTCCAGTTTTTGTGTTTTTTCATTGCCAGCTGGCCTTTATCCAGTCCAAATTGCCTTGAAATGTAGGCTACGTGGCATGAACCTGCTGCGTGCAGACTCATTAATTCAGTGCTTATTTAGTCAAAGTTACCTAGGCAGCACATCTTAATAAAAGCTTGACACTGTGTATAGGCCGATTATCATAAAAACATTAAAATGGTGTTGTTACATGTCATTTATACTCATTTAAGGGTAATTTTGTCTATTTAGCTTGCTTGAGCCCCTACAGTTTATAATTTACAGGTGGAGATATGGACTTTGCCCAGTAATTCTGGGAAACATGTAGAGATTCATATGAAAAATCTATTTCATTTTAGTTTATATGTAACATTGTTGTATATGACATTCACTTTATGGACAAAGTATTAGGGCATCTGAAAGTTACACCTACAGGTACTTATCTGACATCCCATTCTAAATCCATAGGCATTAGAGATAAGTGCACCTCTCAAGATCTGTTTCACTTCAGGTTCGAGTAGCTCAGGTCCAAGATTTGTTTCAATACGAATCACACCTTAAATTGGCTTAAAACATAGTCCTAAGGCAAACACAGCCGAAGTTAAAGTGAAAGTGACATGTAGGTCTATGGAAAAACGGATGGTAAGAAGTAGATAAAAACTCCAAATTTAACCAAATACTGCGCTGCCACTCGCTTTTATGCATTTTAACATTTACAAATTTACTTTTTTTTGGGAAAGGTGCTTACCCATGTTTTTTTTAGACATACATGGTGGCTATATTAAAAATTCATTCATTTTGATTACTTGTAAGTGCTACAGGCTTGTTGTTATTTAAGAGACAAATTTTTGTCTGTGAGCCTAGTTGAAAAGTGATGAAAAATTGGCTTTTCAAATAAAAAAAGCCACCAAAAATGATCCCTTTATAGCAATAGAATGCCATACCAACATTTAGTAGCAGTTTAGCAAGCTGCATCACTCTGTATTTTAGCTGAGTAAAAAAAAAAAAAAAAAAAAACAACTTAAGGCTAAGGCCCCATGTGGCGTCCCGCAGCAAAAAAGCGCTGCGGGAAAAACCGCGAACCTATAGAGAGCCTGTGTGGTACAGTCCATCATACAGAAAGTCACCGAGTCCATGCATTACTCCATGCAGATTTTATCTGTTCAGAGTGAAAGTCCCATGACCTTACTGAACAGAAGGATTCAGATAGAAAGGAATAACTAAAAAGGTAATACTAGCTGAGTTATATATATATCTTGGGGGGATAGGTACATAACGAATGGGCTTCTTTAAGCTCAGTTAATGTTCGTTTAAAGTGAAACACCCACTAAACTTTCACCCCCGCCTGCATTCATTTGCAGGCCATTGACAACAAGTCATCTCTCAACTTTATACCCAGTTTGTGACAGGAATGCTGCTGCATCGGACTCATTTGCAGCCTCTCTTGTGACTTAGATCTGTCTGAGTGTGAGCTTACCACTCCTTTCTATGTCACATATGAACAAAAACCTAAACTCCACTTTTCTCTGGTGAGAGGAAAACAATAATATCTTATGAGCTTACTCATTTAAAAAAACACCTTGGTGGCCACCAGATCACCACAGTTCTGCCCCCTACAACTTTTGTAGATATTTTGAAGGGAACATTTTTATCTTCAAGATGCTTTAAATAAAAGAATTTCCAGCATCCAAAGACAATATGAACAACCAGATAAAATTTAAATTTTAATATCCATGATTAAAAAAAAGTTACACAAATTCGTAATCCATAGACCAGCTTACGCGTTTCAGGCTATGAGTAAGGGGCTATACGCTGGTCTATGGATTATGACTTTGTGTAACTGGTCGTTACTTTTTTTAGTCATGGATATTAAAAGTTAAATTTTATCTGGTTGGTCATATTGTCCTTTGATGCTGGAACTTCTTTTATTTAAAGCATCTTGAATACATTCTGCTCAGAGGAGTCCAGTGAGCGTTCCTTTGCATCCAAATATGTGAATCGATACATGTGTGGATATGGTAAGCTGAAAGATACAATCTTTTCTTATGTGAATTGAACATTTTTATCGGTCTATATGTTTCCCCTACAGCAGCTATTTGAATGGGTGGGTGGCCTTGTCATACATGACTACATTGATAACCCTGAAGTGGGAGCTGACCTTACTTAATGGTTCTACCCTGTGATTGATTGAGGGTGTCCTGAATGGAAGACCCCTCTATGATGTTTATATGACATGATAGACAAGGGTTGTCTTTGTTGTGATAACCCCTGCAATGCATTTTAGGATATCGGTACACTATAAATCTGGCTATAAATCTAAATTAATAAGATATACATCAAATTATCTAAGCGGAAGTGCTAAATGTTTAGTGTTTTGAAGTAACATTTTTATGTTTGTAAAAATCTGAATTCCATTGAGTATTGAAAAGGCTTTTATATTCCTATGACCTTAGACCTTGAATCGGTGAGGCAGCCACAATGATGAAATCTATGCTTATAAAAATCCCTTGGCTTGGCTAAGATCCCTTTTGCTGTCTCAAGGCTCGGTGAGTCAAAAGCAAATTGAGGATCTGTTACATCCAATAGAGGGCACATGAGCTCCCCAGCTCCTTTCCCATAATGCCTTGTGATATATAAAAATCCCAATCTGATTAACAGACATCAAAATGATAAATGGTTTGTTTTATCTCTGCTAGTTCAAAGAAGACAAAGAAAGATCGCGCTCTATTGGGTGTTTGTAACATTGTTATCTCCTAATTATAATTGTGTTAAAATATTTAGAAAGGAATTACGATGTTATATACACTCTTCATTTTTACTTCATCTATCAGTATCAGCTCATAAAGCTGATTACCAGGTAGGGATACAGCTCTGGTTAGGATGAAATCGCCTCAAAGGACCCTGCCCAGATCAAAAAATCTACTTGTTCTACATGCTTTTGTGCGCAAGTCATTATTTTTATCACACTGCAGGGTTACAGCATTGGTAAAATAAAACAAGAGAAATTCTGCCCTAAATCCCCAAAGTGACTAAAATCAATTTTCAAATGCAAATGAAGATGGCATAGGTGAGGTTGTTTTATACGCCATAAATTGCTTGTCTACGGTTTGATCTAATAGTCACATAAACAAGAAAGATTGGTATCAGAGAGCTGCAATATAGTCACAAAAAAGTTTTATGTTTCTTAGGAAGCTTATAACAATAAGTCTAAAGTAAAGAAATTTCCAGTTCTTTACCAGCCATTTGTTGACTGAGCAAAGACTATTTATGAAACATATGAAGAAAAAGGCAAGCATATTAAGCCATGCCAGCCAGAAAAAAAATCTGAAAAAGCTAAAAAAGTCCTGGTATGAGCAAATATGCACATCTTTCCTGTAAAGAATTGGCTGAAAAATTAGAAATAATGCTCCGACTGAGAACAAGGTAAGAAAAGGGGTGCATCGCAAAAAGTTGATCAGTGGGATAACCAAGTCGGTCTTGATTTTCCCACTTGGTTATCCCACTGGAGAAACACCAGAGACATAAACATTGTGAAAAGACAGCTCACCAATTCTGGGAGACAGTAGTCAGGAGCATAACCCCATTTAAAATGGGAATTTTTTAAGGTTAGTATTTAATGTGGCTCCTTTCAAGATGGTGGAGGTAGGATAACATGCTATAGGTATTTCCATTGCTGTAGTACCATACATAATGGTAATCATAAGATCTGTGATCCTCTAATAAGTGTCTGTGGGTGACTTTTTAAACTCCCCGTATAATATATTTATCATACCCTATCAACTCATCAGGTTGTTGGTGAATTATTGAGGCAAAAGATCCATTTGTGGATGTGTCTCTCTTCCATTTGGATAAGATATTTTTGCTTGGTATTAATCCCAGATTATGTCACTAACTGGAAACCAGTCATTGATCTTTAGGGGGCTACCTTCCAAAAGGTGGCCCTAGAGAAAGTTTTCCTTTTTTTCAATAAGGAGGATTTATTTGCATATTCTTTTCCCAGAATCTTTAACAGGGCATGTATCATCTTAAAGTCCCTGTATACTGAAAGGTGGCTGGCAAAGGCAGTCTCTTTAATAAAACATAGTAAACTGTCTCTCAGCTTAGTGATACAGTAATTTCGGTAGTAGAAATACTAGTAGTAGTAAAACTATTAAAAGCCACAGAAGTAATAGTAATATTCTGATAAATATTATCTAGACACACATAAAATACCATTGTATGCAGTGGAAAGACATTACACTGATCTAGATAATATTGCTTCTTGCCAGCTTTGCTTCCATTCCCCTCCCAGATCCTTTTTTTCAATTAGTTCCAGTCACATCTTTTGGTTGAAGCAATTTTGCGTGACACAAAGTCTGTCCACTGGGAAATCTAGATGACAACCTGCCCTTCTGTTGGCCAAATTCTTGGTAAACCTCTGCCATCATAATACCCAGTTTGAGATGACAAGTGCTAACCTGCATACAGGCGCCATCCCCAGAGTGTGTTTTTATGATCTATGGCGAGGACTTGTCTCTTGCTTACACCATTGAGCATAGATTTTCATTATTCATATGCAGAGATTTTAGACTAAGTGTCACAGCTGCAACCTGGAAATACTCTGCGCTAATGTGGCGGATATTATATGCCTGTCGCAGGTGTGTGCACTGCACATAAGCCTCAGCTGGAAATTCAGGGTTGATGGACTATCATGCTGCAAACTTGGAGCTGAAATCTATCACTGAGAGTACAGAGCAAAGTGTGAAGACAGCAAAACAATATAGTTAATGTCTTAACATATCAGTAATCCTTAACCCCTTAAACACTTTTTATAACAATCTAAACAGGTTTAAATCTTTATGTTGATGAATTTTTTATTATATATTTATAGCAGTCAGCTTTATTAATATAGTGGTCTATATTCGCTGGTTTTAAAATGGAATTCTATGCATACCTTAAAATGGTTTGGGTCAAGTTTATAATTTACCCAATCCACCATATAATGGATAAGTTGTATATTGGTCAGGGTCTAACTACACGCCTCCATTTATCTCTATGGCACTGGTAAAGAGATACAGATGTGGACAAAATTGTTGGTACCCCTCGTTTAATGAAAGAAAAACCCACAATGGTCACAGAAATACCTTGAATCTGACAAAAGTTATAATATATAAAAATTCTACGAAAAGGAACAAATGAAAGTTAGACATTGCTTTTCAACCATGCTTCAACAGAATTTTTTTTTTAAAAAGAAGACTCATGAAACAGGCCTGGACAGAAATGATGGTACCCTTAACTTAATATTTTGTTGCACAAACTTTTGAGGCAATCCCTGCAATCAAACGATTCCTGTAACTGTCAATGAGACTTCTGCACCTCTCAACAGGTATTTTGGCCCACTCCTCATGAGCAAACTGCTCCAGTTGTCTCGGGTTTGAAGGGTGCCTTTTCCAGACGGCATGTTTCAGCTCCTTCCAAAGATGCTCAATGGGATTTAGGTCAGGGCTCATTGAAGGCCACTTCAGAATAGTCCAATGTTTTCCTCTTAGCCATTCTTGGTTATTTTTAGCTGTGTGTTTTGGGTCATTATCCTGTTGCAAGACCCATGACCTGTGACTGAGACCAAGCTTTCTGACACTGGGGAGCACATTTCTCTCTAGAATCCCTTGATAGTCTTGAGATTTAATTGTACCCTGCACAGATTCAAGACACACTGTGCCAGATGCTTCAAAGCAGCCCCAGAGCATAACAGAGCCTCCTCCATGTTTCACAGTAGGGACAGTGTTCTTTTCAAGATATGCTTAATTTTTCCGTCTGTGAACATAGAGCTGATGTGCCTTGCCAAAAATTTAGATTTTTGTCTCATCTGTCCATAGGACATTCTCCCACAAACTTTGTGGTTTGTCAACATGTAGTTTTATATATTATTACTTTTGTCAGATTCAAGTTATTTCTGTGACCATTGTGGGTTTTTCTTTCATTAAATGAGGGATACCAACAATTTTGTCCACGTGTGTATCAAATGCAGAGGGGTAAGATTCTTAGCACCTACTAGTGGACATAATAACAAAAGAGAGCACATTTTTAGTGAGCTGCAACTGTGAAAACATGTTTACAGTGAAATTTCTTAAAATATTTTCCGCATCTGGGCAAGTTACTTCCTATCCACAGGATTGGGAGTTACTTGCAGGTCAGTAATGATCCCACTGCTTAGACCCATACTGATAAGCAGAATGGAGATGCATGCGCTGTACGACATTTGGATTGCGCCAACGTCAGAAGCTGCTATTCATGTGGCTAAGAAGATCAGAAGGAGGAGGCCTTTTACAACATTTGAGGAGAAGGAGGCATTCAAATTAGGATGCTGCGGCTGTGCTCGGAGCAAAGGGATAACACCCCCTGTGCTCAGTGGAGTCCATTTACAAATCGGAAAGAAAGGAATTTCTCATGAAACCGCTTTGAGGATCATCAAACAAAAGGTATGGCTGAAGTAGCCTTTATAAAGGCTATTTGAATCTAGGCTTATCTCAAACTTGATTTTGGCAATGATATAATCCCTTTAAACTTTGCGGCCAATTGAATGATACTAAATGCCATGCTTCAGCTCCCAGTTATACCTCCTCCTTCCTAGAAAATGGCTGATTTTGCCAGAAGTGTTACATGACGATCATTTAGATGTAAGGTATGGATGTCATAAAGTGTACCTCCTCCCCTTTCCCCTCCCCTTCCATCGGCTAATATGTTAAAAAAACAACTCAGCTTGATAAATGGAAAAGGAAACATATTTCTTCAATAAGATTTACAGTGCTACAAAGTTTCTTATATTCAGTTGTCCTATTAATTTCTGAAAAGCTGTTTTATAATTGGAGGTATTTAAATCTACCAGAATTACTACCGCTCTTACAGAGATGCCTTCCATTTTGGATCATAGAGGATGTTGTGAGGTGGGTTCTCTATGTGGGCATATGAACAGGAGTTGTCTTCTTCAGGCATGCACTTAAACCTATTTTGCCAATGTTTATTTATAAGAACATTTTACTTGTCCAAAAGGCTTGCGATCAATAATACAGTTGTAACAGTCATGTAGTGCATGGGTTAAGAAAGGCACGTCATCTTTCTGGTATGACACTTACATCTACAAGAGGCCTTTGCATCTATCAGTCAAGTCTGGATGATGCTGCCTGGTGCATGGTAATGTATGTCTTCTAAAAGAGCTGATCCTTGCAAAGCGAATACATTTATTCACTAGTAATCTGTGACACCATTGTCATTTTCAGAGTCTCTTAACCCTCGGCTGTGTGAAGCTGATCATTCTTCAGTGCCTGGTGACCTTCATGTAATGCTTTTACTCAGAAGTACACTCCAATAATTACATTGGTTTCAGGTCTTGTAGAATTTTCAAGGGTGAGTAAGTGATAGAAGATAAGGCCTTGCAGACTAGCAGTAAACTGATAAAGAACCATAATTGTGCTTATTCTCTAAAATTAGACCCTTTGTTATTTGCTGTAAGTTGTGGCACACAATAAGTGAATAGTTGTGTCATATATTAGATCTTATGTGCATAAGATGAAGTCCAGTACATATTAGAGCTAGATGTACAGATGTGATAGGCTTTAACCAATCTCCGAACTGGTGAAGGTGCACAATCTCTCTTGAAACCAATTCGGCACAATATCACAATATGTTAACTAAACCCAGGACATATCACAAGGCATTATGGGAAAGGAGCTGGGAGCTCATGCACCCACCCTCTGTTGGATGTAACAGATCCTCAATTTGCTTTTGACTCACCGAGTCTTGAGACAGCAAAAGGGATTTTTAGCCAAGCCAATTTCATTTATCTGCAGAAATTATAATTATATTCCTCCAAGGAGCGCGGACAGCCCTTGTTTGGGTTGTTGAACCCTATGCTTCTTATCGTATACAGTTACGTCTTCTGACGTTGGACACGTCTGCTGCCAAACCCATCATACCAAAGTGATTTTTGTTGTTGTGACTCATCACAACACAATAGGGTGAAGGGCCATCTTGGCTTTTTTTGATATCTTTACTTTTTCTTCACAATTTGGTGTTTCCAACGGAGCTACACTATTCTGCCGCTCGGTGTCTTTTTATATATATGAATGAGTATCTTGTATTTAAGCAGTGTCAGACTGGAATTCCTAAGGCCAGTAAAATTTATTTTGGGGGCGCACTGTGCATGCAAATATTACTCAGGGCCGCACCTCTCATGAAGCGACCTGAGGTGACAGCCTCAGGCAGAGCCTCCTGGCATAAACTGAGGGGCAGCATTTTTTTTTAATCGGCTGCTACTTATTGGTTTATTTATATTTTACTCACCGATTCCCACTCCTGTCAGGTCTGGCCTCTGCTTCTTCCTCCTGAGGGTGCTGCAGCATTCTTAAGCATCTGCGCCCTGGAGACAAAAGAGGAGGCCAGACGCAACAGAAACAAAGATTGGTGAGCAAAACTTTGGCCACTACCTGTTGGAATAGTCAAATAAATAGCAGCCGAACTTTTGCAGCACCTGAAGAAGTGAGTCTCACAGCGGGTTCTACACCATTCCCTATTACTTCATATCTCACAGAAAATAAATGGTTTCAAACGATAAAACTTAACTTTTAATATCTTAAAATAAAAAATACAAAGGACGTCCACTAGTCTACTAAAAGACAGATCAATGTGGTCTGTGCCTGCCTATTCAGAGTTTATTCAAGGTTTAAATGTTAGACAGTATTCACACTCTCCAACTTTCCATTGAACCTAGGGTGTAATTAGATACTTTCACCACCCTTAGACTAAGGTTGTGGTATCACGACTTCATCATGCAACAGGTCAGTATTTTGTCAGTTGCTCTTAGTGCTAGGAAAACCCAAACACCTGGTCCCCACACACAATTTCTAAAGCATCACTGACTAGACTCCCGCACAGCCATGCTATACCTCCACAACCCTAGTCTGTAGTATGTGCATAAACCAGTAAACTAGGTACAGGTCACAGTAACTTCCTTTCCTGTCATTAAAATATTGTAACTATAAGGGAAACCACGATATTCTGACCCTTATGCTCAATAAACATCTATGTTGCAGCAGAAGATAAACTTGAAGATAGCCGACTACTCTATACACTGGAGCACACCATCAGTGCTCCAGGAACTGCAGTTGTAACTGCAATTTTGAAATTTTAGCAGCTTAGACCAATTTATAAGTTTTAGTATTAGCTCCTGACGAACCTGACATAGATAACACGGGGGAAACGCGTAGAGCAAGTTTATCTTCAAGTTTATCTTCTGCTGCAACATAGAGCAAATTTATCTTCTGCTGCAACATAGGTGTTTACAGGGCCGGCGTTAGGGGGGGGGGGCAAACTTGGCAATTGCCCAGGGCCCCGTCCCCAAAGGGGCCCCCGGGATCCAGAACCTGATGACTCCTGATCCCGGAGTCAGGCCCGGCCAAAGCAATAACAGAAAGGGACCGCAGGGCCCCTTTACGAGGTGAGTAAAAATAACAAACATTTTTACTCACCTGTCCGCGGCGTCCGACGTCATCTTCTGGCGTTGCGGACATCACTACTGAGGCCTGGCCTCAGCGGTCACGTGGGGCGTGCCTCACGTAATCGCTGAGGCCCAATCACAGGCCTCAGAGGTGACATCCACAACGCGTGACGTCAGCCGCAGAGAAGAAGAAGCGGTCGCCGGCGGGGATAGCGGAGCAGTGCGAGGAGGCCCAGGAGAGGTAAGACAAGGTGAGTATAACTGTTTGTTATTTTACCTTACTTACCCCAGGCCTTCGATTATTATACTCTGGGGTCTGAAGAGACCCCAGAATATAATATAATAATAGCACTGTAGGGCCCCTGTGGAGCATTATACTGGGGGCCCCCTCTGGATAGCATATTATACTGGGGGGCCCCCTCTGGATAGCATATTATACTGGGGGCCCCCTCTGGATAGCATATTGTACTGTGTGGGGCCACTGTGGAGCATTATACTGGGGGGGGCTCTGGAGAGCGTATTATACTCTGTGTGGCCACTGTGGAGCATTATACTGGGGAGGGGGCCCTCTGGAGAACATGTTATATTCTGCGGGGCCTCTATGGAGTATTATAAAGTGGGGGGGGTCTGGAGAGCATGTTATATTCTGTGGGGCCACTTTGGAGCATTATACTGGGGGGCCCCTCTGGAGAGCATAATGCTCCAAAGTGGCCCCACAGACTATAACATTATCTCCAGAGGGGCCCCTTCCCCAGTATAATGCTCCACAGTGGCCCCACACAGTATACTATGCTATCCAGAGGGGGTCCCCCAGTATAATGCTCCACTGTGGCCCCACACAGTATAATATGCTCTCCAGAGGGGGCCCCCAGTATATTATACTGTGCGGGGCCACCGTGGAGCATTATACTGGGGGAGGGGGGGCTCTGGAGAGCATGTTATACTGTTTTGGGCCACTGTGGAGCATTATACTGGGGGGGCTCTGGAGAGCATATTATACTGTTTTGGGCCACTGTGAGTATTATACTGGGGAAACCTCTCTGCCTCTCTGGACAGTATATTATACTGTGTGGAGGCCATTCTGGAGCATGTTATACTGAGTGGGGTCACTGTGGAGCATTATTCTGGGGGGGGCATCAGCAGAGCATATTATATTGCGTGGCGCCACTGTGGAGCATTATTTGGGGGGGGACTAATGAGCATTATACTAGGGGGCCCTCTGGGGAGCATATTATACTGCGTGGGGCCTACTGTGGAACATTATACTGGGGGGACGCTCTGGGGAGCATAATATATTGCGTGGGGCCACTGTGGAGCAAAATACTGGAGGGGCACTGTGGAGCATTATACTAGCGGGGGCCCTCTGGGGAGCATATTATACTATGGGCCACTGTGGAGCTTTATACTGGGGGAATGGACAATGTGGGGAGCCTGTTATACTGTGTGGGGCCACTGTGGAGTGTATTATATTGTGTGGGGCTTTTCGGGAGCATATTATACTCTGTGGGGCCATTGTAGAGCATTATACTGGGGGGGACTGTGGGGAACATATTATACTGTGGGGGACCACTGTGGAGCATTATACTGGGGGAACCCCTCTGGGGAGTATATTATACTGTGTGGAGGTCATTATGGAGCATGTTATAACTGTGTTAGGCCACTGTGGAGCATTATACTGGGGGGCATTGTGGGGTGCATATTATACTGTATGGAGCATATTATATTGTCTGGGGCTGCTGGGGAGCATATTGTACTGTCTGGGGCCACTAAGGGGTAGTATACTGTGTGGAGCCTTACAAACCACATGGTACCACAATGGGGGGTTCGGGAGCATTTTATACTGTGTGGGGTCACTGTGGAGCATTATATACCATGTGGGGAAACTGGAGGGCTCAGGAGAGCATTTTATACTGTGGAGCATTATATACCATGTAGAGCATTATACTGTGGGGGGGGGCTCACAATTCCTGCTGGCAGCCCTGTGTGCTATGTCTGTATCACAGCTCCCTCACTATAATCTTGCACATACGTGTAGTGCCCCATGGCCATGTCATTCCCCATACAGTACTGTGCATGAGCTGACCATGGAGTTATTGGGACCTGCACGGTACAATAGGGGCTGACTATACTGGGAACATACTCAGTAACACCAGATAGTCAGCACATATGTAAGACTTCAGTGAAGGAGCCGCGGTGTAGGCTATTAGCAGGAAGCTGTTGGGTGGCCCCAGAACAATATCCTCTGGTGGGCCTAAGGCCCTTCAGTCCGACACTGTATAACGGAGAACTGTTATATATAAGGGTGGGTTACTATATATAATTGGGAAACTTAAGTATGAGGGGGCTATTATAAGGGGGAACTATTTATAAGGGGGGTATAATTGTTAAGTGGGCTTATTTATAAAGGGGGCTATTAGTGATAATGGGGATTATTATTTATGAGGGGGCTATTATTTGTAAGGGAGCAGTATTATTTTTTACGGGGTGACTGTTACTGATAAGGGGGGATATTACTGATACAGGGCACTATTTATCATTTATAAGGGAGCTATTACTGATAAAGGTGTAAGATTATTTATAAGCAGGGACTATTATTTATAAGGAGGCGCTATAATAACTGATGACTGGGTGCAAAAATCTAATAGGTGGTACAAAGGTGCTCATTTGAATTGTATGTGGTAAAATGGGGCTTGTTATTACTTTTTTGTTGGCAGAAAGGAGGCGTTATTATAGGGGCTGTCACTGGAATACGATGGTGTTGTTTGCATATCAGCATTTGGGGCCCCGCTTTTAATTTTTGCCCAGGGCCCCACTTTGTCTAAAACCGGCCCTGGGTGTTTATTGAGCATAATGGTCAGAATATCGTGGTTTCCCTTATAGTTACAATATTTTAATGACAGGAAAGGAAGTTACTGTGACCTGTACCTAGTTTACTGGTTTATGTACATACTACAGACTAGGGTTGTGGAGGTATAGCATGGCTGTGCGGGAGTCTAGTCAGTGATGCTTTAGAAATTGTGTGTGGGGACCAGGTGTTTGGGTTTTCCTAGCACTAAGAGCAACTGACAAAATACTGACCTGTTGCATGATGAAGTCGTGATACCACAACCTTAGTCTAAGGGTGGTGAAAGTATCTAATTACACCCTAGGTCCAATGGAAAGTTGGAGAGTGTGAATACTGTCTAACATTTAAACCTTGAATAAACTCTGAATAGGCAGGCACAGACCACATTGATCTGTCTTTTAGTAGACTAGTGGACGTCCTTTGTATTTTTTATTTTAAGATATTAAAAGTTAAGTTTTATCGTTTGAAACCATTTATTTTCTGTGAGACCTGAAGAAGTGAGTAAAAACAATCAACAGTTATACTAATCTCTCCTATTCATCCAGCGGTCCCCCAGCATCCTCTTCAGGTCTCTTCCAGCATGCGTCTGACGTCACTTGATGCAGGGGTCACCGCTGAGCCAGTGTTTGGGTCTCAGCAGCAACCCCAGTGACGTCAGATAGAGGTATGAAGAGGATGCAGCAGCACCGTCGGACACCGTAAATATGACCTGGAGAGGTGAGACAAGGTGAGTATAAGTCTTTGTTATTTTTCTGCACCTTCCCGGGCCTCCCCTTATTATACTCTAGGTTCTAGACCCCAGAGTATACTAGTGGGTGACGAACTCTAAAAATTTGGGCCCAATCTAAGTCTAAAATATCACTGTGTGTGAGGGCCAAAAAGGGGGCAGTATACTGTGTAGGGCCAAAAAGAGGAGGGAAATATACTGTGTGGTGGTCTCAAAAGGGACAATATACAGTATTGTATGGGGTCTGAAAAGAAGAGGTCGATATTATGTGTGGGGGCTGAAAAAGGAATAATATACCGTGTGGGAACCAGTAAAGGGGGCAATATACTGTGTGACGTTCAGTAAAGGGGTTATTATACTGTGTGGGGTTAGTAAAGGGAATAATATAATGTGGGGCCAGTAAATGGGGTGTTATACTGTTTATGGGCCAAATAAGTGGATTTTTTCATCTGCAAATGGAAGGGCGTGGTCTACAATTTTAATTAGAGCAGTCCCATTACAGAACCAAAGCTCCCCAGGTTGGGTATTTTTTTTTGGGGGGAGGCGGGTACCTTTCTAGTTCTACCCATGCCAGGGTGAGCTGAGGAGCTATCTGCCTCAGGGACCCACCAGGGTATTCATCTGCTCACCTGTGGGTCAGTCTGTGCATGTATCTAAGCCTCTCATGTTTCAGGCAGCAGAGAGGCTAGGTTCACCCCTAATATTACCTTTGCTAATTCCTAAAATGTTACCAACATACATTTATTTTGCAGTAGTAAAGTTACTGCCTAGCCCCTGCCTCTGATTTATATCCTTTTAGCTCTGTGAGCCAGGGATATGTGCCCACATAGAAGTAGATCTCAGGTAGCAGTATCTGCCAATGTGTGCTTGAGAAGATGGGGTTGAGGGAAAAAGGATCCTGAGTGGCCTGACTCTGCGCCTAGATGACATCTCAGCCACCCAGTGTGTCTACAGTTAGTAAAAATAAACTGGGAAGTTTTTTAAATAATCTACCCAGTACATTATACTGACATGTAGCCTGTTTGAGATGCTGTATGATGAGTATCTGTATAAAGTACAGTGAGTATATTGTGCCATGCCAGGGTGAGCTGGGGACCCAGCTGCCTCAGTGACCCACCAGGGGATTCACTTGTTCACCTGTGTGTCAGTCCGAGTCTGTATCCAAGCCTCTCATATCATACTGTATGCTGAGTGTACGTGTAGCTAGACCTATTATACTGTATGTGATACTGCATGTGTGGTCATGAGCTGAATGCTAAGCCTGTCATGTGCAATAGAGACACTCCATGTGGGCAAATTATGGCCTGATTTTCCCATTCTTTAATTTCTCCAAAGCTGAAGAAAGTTCCATCTGCTCTACGTTAGAGTCTCTATTTTACATAGGCCATTAAAACATAAGAGATCATATAACTTCAACTAAACACTTTGAAGGCATGGAGGGAATTGTAGGATGAGAGAGATTATAGCATATGGTCTATCAGTGTATTAAGAGGAATGTTATAGACGTTTTATGGCAAACAGGGATGATCTTTAAAGGGAACCTGTGAGCTGTGTGTTCAACATTTTAAGTCTTTGGGTCTGTACTTCTAGAAGTCAAAATGGCACATAGACATGCGTCTGTTGTATTTACGAGGTCAGAACTCCTCTTGTCTTTCTACTTCTCATGGTGCTGATTGACAGGCTACTCTGTATACATCACTGTGGAGAGGGGTATTAGAAGGTAGGAAGTGGTGCTGTGAGTCCATTTGTATTTGTTCATTGGTCCTCTAATCCTAAAAGTACAAAAATGTTGTGCCATTCAGGCTAGTAAGGAGCAGATTAGATCCGTGCTTGCAGTTTTCTTCCCTTTCATAAGGCAGAATATTACATTGACATTTCTATTTTAGGCAACCCACCAATGAAGCTACATTAGTGCCGCACATACTTCCTTCCTGTATTGCCAAAGTGACAAAGCTACAGAGTGTGATTGCTTTATGATAGCAACAACTGTACTTGGATGTTTTCATCATCTCCATAGATGTTGATCAGAGCCACAGGGTACATGCTCATCTACTACTCCATTGAAAACGGGGACTTGAGACTCCAGTTCAAATGATCAGTGAGGTCCATTATGGCACTTTTAGACTTGTACTGCCTGTACCACAGAGACCAGAGTAGCTGCATTCAGAGCCTTGTGTTTGTATGTATAACATAAGCATACATTCTCCCATTGCTCCCCTACGACTTTGTAAGCTCAGGATTCTCAGTTATAGTTGTTTAGTTGTATTCTGGCACATGTTACTAACTTACTATATTATTTCTTGCTCATGATATTGCCTCTGGGAACATAATACATCTAAACACTCATTCTTTCATGATCCTGTATGTGTATTTCAATAAGACTGTTGACTCACTTGGCATGTTTATTACTTCGCACCGATTGTAGCAACTAAGTAAGGTGATCCCTTTGCTGCTAACTCTCCTATTTACTTATGCATTATTGACTGCCACCAGTTAGTGAGAATACAATATTTACCTGGGAATGTAAAATATGCCTGGAGCAGACTGATTACAGCCAGACAGGTGTTAAGGACGTCTCAAAGCTTATTTTACGGCTTCTGCTAGGAATCATTATCTTGTCAGTCCTAATATCTCTCTCTTTTTTCAGTTGCATCCAAAATAAAAAAATGAGGAAATTACATGCAAATCAATATAGGCATTTGAGCGGCACTGCCAGGCAATTGGAGGAGATATCAGGTTTGGATAAGGAAGATTAGAGGAGGGGATTTCTTCAAAGTATGGAATGCTTTTTTTTCTGTTCATGTTGTCTTGCCTTGGATATCTCTTTAATAAAATCCTTGGCATGGTGGTTATTGGACAATGAGAATCACCGGTCATTGTTTCAAATCTTGCCATTTGGCAGACTTGTAAAATTCATTCCATTTGTTTTGGCTGTGAATGAAAAATGTGTCGTAGAGAGATAAATTTCCCGCTTTCTACGTGGGCTGAAACGCACTGAACATATGAAGTATGCTCTTACAAATAAAATATTCAAGAGTTACAGGTTCCTGTCGTTTATTTCTTTCAGTTAAAAAATAATTTACATAAAATGTTAGGTAGATTCAAAATCTTATTCTATACTCTACATCTGTCTGGCTTATTTACCCCAGGGCCCCAAGCCTAAACAACAGTTTACTGTATTATCTTCTACAACTCTAATTCCCAAATTGTGGGTCGCTACCCCCTGGGGGGGTGTGTACAGACTTGATGGACAGAAAAGTGTCCATAGCTAACACAGAATACTGCCTTTTTCCTAGAAACCAGGGAATGGTAGTATAGGTACATACAGAGTCTTATCTCACAGCAAGTGTTTACATATATATGCTCCTCCCCAGCTCTCCTATATATTTTCTTGCAGTAGGTACTGAATTGAAAAAGGGTTCATAGTGCTGCACATGGAGGAATGTTACACTAGGTTCACACTAGAGCTTGCTCTCTGTTGTTCGGATCCATCAAATGACCCGAACAACAGTGAGGCAGACCGCTAAAGGTTACACACAGAGCCTGGCAGACCCCATTGACTATAATGGGGTCCGTTGGGTGTCAGTCTTTTGAAACTGAAAGTGGCGGGGAAAAAAGTCCCCCATGCTGGACTTTTTTCTCCTCCTGTTTTCAGTGGACTCTGTGATAGAGTTTCTGTAACGTCTCTGCCTGTTTGGGCCTCTGAGCCACCCTCTGCTCGCATGCTGCAGTGGAGGAGCCATGTTCAGTTTGATTCTTTGCTTACTGTTCTTGTTGCTCAGTCTGAACACTGTCCTAGTACTACTACTATGTAATTGAATTTCAGCCACACCCGTCCCCTGCACCTTGTTTCTTTCTGCTCCTCAAATAGTTAATCTTAGCCTTACCTGTGTGATTGACAACCTATCGTCCTATCAAGTCTGGGGCGGGTTCTTCCTTCCTATTTATTGTTTGCTCACATTCACATTGAGGCTTGCTATTGCCTCATACATACTATCTATTGCTCTTGCTGTCTAATTACTTGTATTCTTATTACTGACCTCTGCCTTTGACTTTGACTATTCTCTTGGATTTTGATTCTGTACTGCATTGCTCGACTCTTACCGACCCCTTGGCTAGCTGACCTCCCTTTCTTGTTCTTTGTCCTGTCGGAGTTCTGTGTTTTCACTTATATTAAGAAGGGATTGTTGACCAGTTGCTGGCTGTCACCTAGGACAGTTCAGGCAAGTTAGCCAGGGACAGTGGGGGGGGGTTCAGCCTAGGGTTCACTGTCTTGTTGTGACCCTCCCCCTAGGGTTCACCAGCAGCTACTGGGAAATCTCTCCTCTAGCAATTCCCTTACAGAATAGCAAACCCAAAATAACCTTCTGCCATTGCTTCCCTCTGGATCAGCATGGATCATATTCAGGTCCTTGCAGCCAAGATGGAGGGTTTGGCAGGCCTGGTAGCTGAGCTAGCTAAACAGGTTCAGACCCTTACTGATGCTGCTGCAGCATCCCCTGCTGTTTCTTCCCTTCCCAGGGTTAAGATGTTACTCCCGGATCGTTTCTCAGGGGACCGAGAAAAATTTGAGACTTTCCGGGAGTCGTCGCCTGTATTTCCGGATTGATCCACATGCATCCCAGGCCCAAATGGTGGGAGTAGTTATATCCCTCCTACAGGGGGATCCACAAGCTTGGGCCCTTAAACTCCCTCCTGGGGCTGAGGAGTGGTCGGACTTTGAAAATTTTTTTTTGTCCTGGGGTCTATATATGCTGAGCCAGACCACATTGGGCTTGCGGAATCACAACTCCTCACCATGTGGCAGGGCAAATGCTCTGCCGAGGAGTACTTCTCAGAGTTCCGTAATTGCAGTGTAACTGCAGGTTGGTGTGAGTCGGCTCTAAAGGCTCACTTTAAACAAGGCCTGTGTGACCGTGTTAAGGAGGTCTGGGTTGGTCACCCAGATCCCCCCTACTCTTGAGCAGGCCATGACTTTGGTTGTCCGTATTGACCATAGAATCCGGGAAAATGTTAAAGAGAGAGTAGTGTCTGTTTCCTCCAAGTTTTCTGTCTCTTCCTCTCTCTCCTGATAAACCCACTTTTTCTCCCATTACTCCTGGTGAGGAACCCATGCAACTGGGAGCTGTGGACGCCAAGACTCGATGAGAGCGTCGTCTCTGGAATAACCTCTGCCTCTACTGTGGTACTTCAGGTCATATAATCCGAGACTGCTCTATCAGACCCCGCATACCAGCGGAAAAGCTTCAGTACCTGAGTGGTAGTCGGAAGAACCACTCAGGCAACCAGGTATTTGCCGGAAATAACAATAAGATATTGTTATCTGTGTCTCTGTCCTCTGGAGACAGATCTGTTTCTGGCCAGGCCCTAGTTGAGTCTGGGTCTGCGGCAAACTTTGTCAAATTTTCTTTGTCTCAGCTTTAGGCATTGAGCTTTTGCCGCTCGATACTCCGCTGTCGGTTACTGGGGCGGATTTTGCCCCACTGGACAGGGGTAAGGTCCAATGTAAGACCCCCTTACTCACGTTGCAAGTGGGTTCTGCACATTCGGAGGTCATGAGCCTTTTTTGTTATGGAGCATCTGTCTTCCGATATTATTTTGGGGCTCCCCTGGTTGAACCTCCATAACCCTATTTTTGATTGGGCTAAATGGAAGTTGGTAAAATGGGGAGATCAGTGCTCATCCCACCGTATTGCTTTGCACACTTTAGATTGTGTCAGTGAGTAGACGATTTCGGCTGCTAAAGGTTGGGAATGCCCCTCTAGTGTTAACCCGAAAGTATTGCAAATGCCAGCGAATAAAAAAAGTTTGCCTGGTTCACCAGCGCCTGTTGTTGTTCAGGGAGAGGCAGAGAAAATACTGGATCCTTCAAAAACTGGTTTGTCTGGTGAGAGTCAGGTGGCCCCTCATAAAAGGGGGGGTACTATAACGTCTCTGCCTGTTCAGGTCTCTGTGCCACCCTCTGCTCGCATGCTGCGACGGAGGGTGGCACCATCTCCTGCACCTTGTTTCTTTCTGCTCCTCAAATAGTTAATCTTAGCCTTACCTGTGTGATTGACAGCCTATTGTCCTATCAAGTCTGGGGTAGGTTCTTCCTTCCTATTTATTTTTTGCTCACATTCACATTGGGGCTTGCTATTGCCTTGTGCATACTGGCTATTACTCCTTGCTGTTTTGTTATCTGTATTCTTATTCCTGACCTCTGGCCTACCTTTGACTATTCTCTTGGATTTTGATTCTGTACTGCATTGCTCGACTGTTACCGACCCTTTGGCTAGCTGACCTCCCTTTCTTGTTGTTTGTCCTTTCTGCGTTCTGTGTTTTCACTTCTATTAAGAAGGGATTGTTGACCAGTTGCTGGCTGTCGCCTAGGACAGATCAGTTAGCCAGGGACAGTGGGGGGGTTTAGCTTAGGGCTCACTGTCTTGTTGTGCCCCTCCCCCCAGGGTTCAGCAGCAGCTACTGGGCAATTGCACCTCTAGCAACCTCCCTTACAGTCTCTCTTGGAGACTCTGACACAGATGTGAACCTAGCCTTAGGAGCACTCTGCCTTTGGAAACTCCGATAATGTTGACAAAAATATTAGTCCCAAACTGATCCCCAGATAAGGAGCAGGGCAGTAAGAGGTATCTTATGTTGCCGTTTTAAACTTATCACATAATACACAAAATAAATTTAAGTTTGGGATATAACATAATGCAGATTTATCTCAGAAAAAAAAAAAACACACGTGCATATACTTTGAATGTTTTGTAATAATATATTGCCTCCATACATTTTATCTTACAGTCACAGAGCCCCCCAATGGTGTTTTGTACATAACAACCTCATGACTCATCAGTATATAGACTTGATTAATGTGCCCTGGACATTACACCTGCTCTATTCTCTCACCCTCTTCCTGTTCTCTTTCCGCTTTCTTGTAAGTTTCATCTACTTGAAATACTCTGTCTTGTAACTGTGAGGCTTTTCTAGTTCCTCTGGGACAGTATATGCTGAACAAGTACATCTAAATTTATATATTATTAATTATTGCTTCTATAAAAGATACAAATTTCCACATCTGGTTGCAAATGTTTGCTCTGCAAAAATATAATATTTGGTGACCAATTATTAAAACAGTGCAGTGTGTGTGCAGGGAATGTCTAGAATTACAGGCCAGGAAACTTTCATACTTTACGGAATTTATCTTAGGTCCAGGCTGCACTGTGAGTGACTGCATCAGGTTAACCGCAGTGAAGTTGTCAGTGACTAACCCACTTCTAGGAAAGCAGAATTGTAGATGAGATGTATACAAACTTGTAGCACAAAATTACCAGCACTTTAGATTTTAAACTTGCAACTTGCCCATCATTGCTGTGAGTTTCCCCCATTGAGTTCATTCTTTGCAATGCAATAATGCATGACATGTGTGGATAATTTCAAGATATTGTCTCATTGTAATGTCTGTACCTGACTTCTGCGCTATCCTCCGACCGTAGGATACAGCGCAGGAGGTGTGTCCGGTTATGATTTTATGCTTTTCGGTTTCTAATTGCACTCTGTCTGAACACAGCTCTATCCCCTCACCTCTGCTAATCATCCTCCACCACACCCATCTCTTCCACTGTTTGTTTCCCTCTGCTCCTCTAACAGTTAACCTCAGCCTTGCTTATGTGATTGACATCCTTCCTTTCCAATCAAGCCTGGGACGGATTCCTGACATCCTATACAGTAATACCTCGTACACTCGCGTCTCCGAATTTGCAAATTCACAGATTCGCGATATTTTTTTGGCAACTAACATATATAGATTTTGCTCTTTTTTCTCAGATCTGTGAAATTTAATAAAAAAAAACACCTTCACTATTGGGTAGTAGCGTCCTGTTCGTTACGTACCCGGTATTTAGTTTCATTTTACTGTGAGTGTATAAGAAAAATGAATGAATGTATTAATATACAGTACTGTACAGTATACTTTAGTATACTGTACAGTACTGTAGGGTAAAGTTTATTGATATTTAGGGGTTAAACATTAGAAATCGGCATTGTAAGCGCTTCTAAGCGCTTGTACCAAACATTCGCGATTCCTCGCGATCCGCGACCCGCTCTGTAACCTAACCTCGCGAATGTATGAGGTATTACTGTATATAGTTTTCTAACCCACACCTTAGGGCTTCCTATAAGCCTCTTTAGAGAGTGCTAGCGTGTTACCTTTTTTTCTCTGATAATCTGTATTCTGACCTTTGCTTTGACCTCTTGACTATTCTTCTGGATTCCTATTTTGTACCTAGTTTCCCATCTGGTTCCAACCCCTTGGCTAGTTTAACCTCTCGTTCTTGTTGTTTGTCTTGTCTGCGTTGTGTGTTTCACTTATCATAGGAAGGGACTGTCGTCCAGTTGTCCACTGCCGCTAGGGTAGTCGTGGGAAGCAGGTAGGGACACAGTGTGGGCCTAGCATCAGGGCTCACTGTATCCGTCCTTCCCCTTCCTCCCAGGTTCCAGCAGCAGCTACTGAGGAATTGCTTAACTGGCAATTCCCTAACACTCATAAGGTGAACCCACTAAAATGTGCATTTGATGTCAGTAGCTTCTCTGCTCTAGGGCAATCACTAATAGCAAAAGAGATGAAAAAAACAACTTCTACTCTGGTAGACCTGACACAGTTGTTTATTCTTCTTCTGACTTCCATGTAATACTATATTTCGTCTGTATTGGCCACTGTGAATAATATACATAAGTCATAAGTTTACATACATACTTAATAAAGCTAATTTTTTTTCAGAATTTCTGAAATGTAATTCTACTACACATTCCCGCTCTTTGGTCAATTATATTCAAGAACGTAAAATGTCAGAATAATACTACAGATAATGACTTTTTCAGCTTAATTTCTTTCATCGTATTCCCAGTGACCAAGTTGATCGGGCCTTAAAATAGCTTGGAGAATTCCAGAAGGCAAAGCCATGGATTTAGAAGCTTCTGATAGGCTAACTGATATCATTTAAGTTAATTGGAGATGTACCTGTGGTGGTATTGTAAGGCCTACATTCAAGACCTACTTGCCTCTGCTTGATATCAGGGGAAAATAAAAAGAATCAGCGAAGTCTTAAAAAACATAATTATGGAGCTTCACAAGTCTGATACATCCTTGGGAGCAATTTCCAAATGCCTGAAGGTCCCACTTTCTTCTGTTCAAACAATTCCGTGCAAGTGGGAACCATGGGACCACAAGCCATCATACTGGTCAGAAGGGAGACTCTTCTGTCTCCTAGAAATGAATATACTTTGGTACAATAAATACAAATCAGTCCAAGAACAACAGCAAACACCTTTATGAAAATACTGGAGGGAACACGTACAAAATCGTGCATATCAACAGCAAAACATGCACTATATTGACATGACTTGAAAGGCCGCTCAGCAAGTTAATAAGCCAGGTTACAGTTTGCAGCTGCACATAAGGAAAAAGAGCTTACCTTTTGCAGAAAAGTCTTCTGGTCTGATGAAATAAAAATGGAACTATTTCATCATAATAACCATCACTATGTATAGAGGAAAAGGGGAGACTTACAAATCAGAAACACCATCCCAGCTGTGAAGCACGGGGTTGTGGGCATGCTTTCTTGAAGGAGGGACTGGAGAATAAAATATATAGCATTATGAGGAAAGAACATTATGTGGAGATATTGAAGCAAGATGTCAAGATATCAGTAAGTAAGTTGAAGCTTGAATGCAAATAGGTCTCCCAAATCGAATGACCCTACTATACTTTCAAAGTTGTGGCAAAGTGGCTTAAGGATAACAAAGTGAAGGCAATGGAGTGGAAAAAACCTTGTGCTAGCATGGAGGCATACAAAACCTGACTGCAGTTGTGCCAAGAGAAAGCGCCAAATTTCAGGCAACTTTTTGCAAGAAGCAGCTTGTGCAAGGCTACCCAAAATATTTGACCCAAGTAAGAAAATCTAATGGCAATGCTCCCAGACACTAACAACATGTACAGTGCCTTGCGAAAGTATTCGGCCCCCTTGAACTTTTCAACCTTTTGCCACATTTCAGGCTTCAAACATAAGGATATAAAATTAAAATTTTTTGGTGAAGAATCAACAACAAGTGGGACACAATTGTGAAGTGGAACGAAATTTATTGGTTATTTTAAACTTTTGTAAAAAATAAAAAACTGAAAAGTGGGGCGTGCAATATTATTCGGCCCCTTTACTTTCAGTGCAGCAAACTCACTCCAGAAGTTCAGTGAGGAGCTCTTAATGATCCAATGTTGTCCTAAATGACTGATGATGATAAATATAATCCACCTGTGTGTAATCAAGTCTCCGTATAAATGCACCTGCTCTGTGATAGTCTCAGGGTTCTGTTTAAAGCGCAGAGAGCATCATGAAGACCAAGGAACACACCAGGCAGGTCTGTAATACTGTTGTGGAGAAGTTTAAAGCCGGATTTGGATACAAAAAGATTTCCTAAACTTTAAACATCCCAAGGAGCACTGTGCAAGCAATCAAATTGAAATGGAAGGAGTATCAGACCACTGCAAGTCTACCAAGACCCGGCTGTCTCTCTAAACTTTCATCTCAAACAAGGAGAAGTCTGATCAGAGATGCAGCCAAGAGGCCCATGATCACTCTGGATGAACTGCAGAGATCTACAGCTGATGTGAGAGAGTCTGTCCATAGGACAACAATCAGTCGTACGCTGCACAAATCTGGCCTTTATGGAAGAGTGGCAAGAAGAAAGACATTTCTCAAAGATATCCATAAAAAGTCTCGTTTAAAGTTTGCCACAAGCCACCTGGGAGAAACACCAAACATGTGGAAGAAGGTGCTCTGGTCAGATGAAACCAAAATTGAACTTTTTGGCCACAATGCAAAACGATATGTTTGGTGTAAAAGCAACACAGCTCATCACCCTGAACACACCATCCCCACTGTCAAACATGGTGGTGGCAGCATCATGGTTTGGGCCTGCTTTTCTTCAGCAGGGACAGGGAAGATGGTTAAAATTGATGGGAAGATGGATGGAGCCAAATACAGGACCATTCTGGAAGAAAACCTGTTGGAGTCTGCAAAAGACCTGAGACTGGGACGGAGATTTATCTTCCAACAAGACAATGATCCCAAATATAAAGCAAAATCTACAATGGAATGGTTCACAAATAAACGTATCCAGGTGTTAGAATGGCCAAGTCAAAGTCCAGACCTGAATCCAATCGAGAATCTGTGGAAAGAGCTGAAAACTGCTGTTCACAAATGCTCTCCATCCAACCTCACTGAGCTCGAGCTGTTTTCCAAGGAAGAATGGGCAAGAATTTCAGTCTCTCGATGTGCAAAACTGATAGAGACATACCCCAAGCGACTTGCAGCTGTAATCGCAGCAAAAGGTGGCGCTACAAAGTATTAACTTAAGGGGGCCGAATTATATTGCACGCCCCACTTTTCAGTTTTTTATTTTTTACAAAAGTTTAAAATATCCAATAAATTTCGTTCCATTTCACAATTGTGTCCTACTTGTTGTTGATTCTTCACTAAAAAATAAAAATTTTATATCCTTGTTTGAAGCCTGAAATGTGGCAAAAGGTTGAAAAGTTCAAGGGGGCCGAATAGTTTCGCAAGGCACTGTATGTAAACTTCTACTGGGAATGTCATGAAATAAATAAAAGCTGAAACAAATCATTGTCTCCAGTATCATTTAGAAATTTCACATACTTGAACTTAGTAATGATCCTAACTGACTGAAGAGAAGGAATATAGACAAAGATGTAATGTCTTCAACTATATGTGGCCAACCATAACTTCAGTATTAACTGTTTAATAGTGAACAGCTGTCAAGTGCATCTTTACTGTGAAGTGGGTGGTGATAGGCAAGAGCAGACAAGGGGGCATTATTCAGAGCTCTCTGACAATGTCCAATCAGAAGCAGACAGTAGTAGAATTCAGAATAACACTACGTATATTGTCTCCTGCTCCAACCATTTGACAGTCAACCGAAATAAGCATATTCATGACACGGTGCCGAGAGATATCATAAAAATATATAAAAATGTATTCAATACAATTAAATACATATACATACAAGTACATAATAAAGATGAAACAAACAAAACTAACCAATTTCAGACATACGGCAGAGGTAAGAAGATTCATCGATTTATATAGATATTGCACATGTAATCATGGTTCATCAATACCTATTCATATAGTTGAGCAACAATAATATATATATATATATAACCTTTTAATCCAAAAGTTGTGGAATCTAGCATAAGTGTCAGAGAGTATGGTCAAAATATATCAAGAACAAATCCAAATGTAGCACAGTTAAAGGGGTGTTAGTACAGAGGCTAACTAACGTCAGTCACTGAAAATAACTGCACTGACTGCTAAAGAATGGTCGGGACTAGAAAAAAAAATTCCAACTGCGGCTGGATCAGTGGAGCACCACCTATTAAAAGATATAAAGAACTGGAGTTGGTGAAAATGATGAAAGGGCCTCTTTAAGCAGAAGAGAAACTTTCAACATGCCTTCTTTACATTAAAGGGGTATTCCCATGAACATAATCATATCTATATTTGTACATAATTAAAAGTTAAACATTTTTGAAAATATAAGTAGTTAAAAATTCTGCAGAGTTTTAAAGATTTCCTCTAACTATCTTAGTGGTGACTGTCTGTTGTCTTGATCGGTTGCCAATGGATACGACCACTAATGCAGAAACTTTCTATGGTCTGGGACTTGTCAGGAACCCAGCCATGATTTTCTTATTGTAGCTGGGTTATCATACAGGGACACTACATGTATCAGAAGATATCCCGTCCACAATAAGCAAATCATAGATGATTTTCTGACTTTAGAAAGTTCCTGCATTCATGGCCGTATCCACTGGCAACCGATCAAGACAACAACTTGTGATCACAAGAAAATTTTTAAAACTATGCAAAATGTTTAATTGCTTATATTTGCAAAATGATTTAACTTTTAATTATCTACAAATTTAAAAAAGGTTATGTACGTGGGAATACCCCTTTAAGTTGCAACAGCACTCTGCTAGCACCAAGAGAATTACTGCAAATACCTACTGTATATAAAAATACATCAAAATTAAGTTCTTGGTTTCTACATTTTGATCAAACTGTATTTAAGCCCATCAGCCAATGACAAGGCAAATTCTATTAGATGGGTGCCTACACTAAAATGACCCACCTATTATGGCCTTGGCCTTCGTGATTAACCCTTTCATGCCTCTGCCAATTTTTGTTTTTGTATTTCTGTTTTTCCCTATCCACATTCCAGGAGAACAAAATAAGCAAAAAGGCACACTAACAGACAGAAGCCCACGGATGACAAGTAGGATAATGTCAAGTTACATCAGAAATTCACAATAGCGTATAAGCGCTGATGAAAGTATAAAACTTATCGTTTAATAAATATCCCTAAAAAAAATCTATAAAATTAGAATTATGTGAAGAATGCCAGTAATTGGTACAAATACAATATCATGGTATGGTGATCCCGATATTTTCGGATCAGCAGGAAAAAAACACCTTACTGTAACTAGATAATTCACCAGACAAAATAATGGTTTGATCTTACCCGGTCCGTAGTCACACAGTGCAGAAAGATACATCTGAGTCATGGAGCCAACAAGACAGTCCCTGAGCTGTCCCTAGGGTCTTGTCCCTGTCCCCCCAAAATGACTCCCGCCCTAACAAGGACAGTACCAAACTGTCCCCTCACCGAAAAACATGTCCCTTCCAGTCCCTATGCTTTTCAAGGTGAGATGGCACCAATCATCAGGGGACCTGACTATCAATATATGTCCCAAAAAAATAGTACCATAAGTGAACACAGCACTAACACAGTGGTGAAAGGGCAGAGGGCTCATACCACAAAATGGCTAAGAAACCCCTAGACAAAGTACCAAAAAATAGCATAACTCCTGCTATCTAACTCAAATACTGGCAGTGGCAGTTCACTTTATTCTATTTTATAGATTTTTTTTTTAGGGGTATTTATTAAACGTTAAGTTTTATACTTTCATCAGTGCTTATACGCTACATTCCAAGAGCCATAATTTTTTCATTTTTCAGTACACAAAGTCACATGATGACTTATTGTTTGCGGGACAAATTGTACTTTGTAATGGCACCATTTAATATCCTGTGCAATGTACGAGGAAGCTGGAAAAAAATTCTGAATGAGGTGGAATTGGAAAAAAAATGCATTTGCACCAATTTCTTATGGGTTTAATTTTTATGGCATTCACTACGTGGTAAAAATGACATGTTACCTGTATTCTGCGGGTCTGTACGATCACGGCGATACCAAATTTATATAGTATTTGCAATGTTTTGATACCTTTTAAAAAATTTAAAACTGCAAATAGAGAAAAATTTTTGTGCCGCCATGTTGTGACACCTGTAACTTTTTTTATATTTATGTGTATGGAGCTGGGTATGGCATCGTTTTATGCGGGACAAGATGGAGTTTTTATTTATACCATTTTGGGGAAGTTCTGATGTTTGATCTCTTTTTATTCCATTTTTTATAGGATGCAAAGTGTTGAAAAAAAAATCGCCATTTGGCCATTTTGATTTTTTTTCCCTGCTACGCCGTTCACCCTATGGGATAAATATTTCTATATTTTAATAGTTCGGACATTTTGGAGTGCCAAGATCCCTAAAGTGTTTATGTTTATTATTGTTTGTTCATTTTTATATGTGATCTAGGGAAAGGGGGGTGATCTGAACTTTTATAATTTTGTGGGCTTTTTTTATACTTTTAAAAACTTTTTTTTATTTTTTAGTTTACTTTTATTTACAGACCCTATAGGGACCTTGAACCCTAGGGGGTCTGATCGCTCATACTATTCACTGCAATACTAATTATTATACGCTGCCTATGGCAGCATGTAATAGAAGTGATATAATGACAATCCTGGAAGCCTTCAATAGGTTCCCGGTTGTCATGGCAACTGATCACCGCCCACGGATGACGATCCAGAGAGCAGCGATTGGTCAAAGATGGTGGCGCCCATGGTGGCTGCGTACTTTAGATACCGCAGTCATGTTTATCCGTGGCATCTAAAGTTGTTAACAGCTGTGATCGGCACAGATCGCAGCTGCTAGCGACAGGTGCTGGCTGTATTATACAGCCGGGATCCGCCGTGTATGGAGAGAGATCAGCTTCTGAGCCCTCTCCATACATCCCTTCCCGCATAATGACTTAAATTAATGTGATTATGCGTGAAAGGGTTAAAGGGCAAGTGTATTTTCACCATATTATGCCTAGTACACGCCACAAACAGCCTCCTCTCTCTGGGGCTGTGGCCTCTGAATAAATAGGGGAGTGTAGTTCACCCATGTTATGCTGTAATTGAAAACAGCCTTGGACAGATGGGTGGTGTGCACAAACCAAAATGGAGTTCAGCCACATACCCCAAAAGCACAAGTGCAACAAACAGACAAAAAGTGGTCATCACTGCCATACAGCAACGTTCACCTACATTTCCTGTTCACATTGTTTGGCAATGATGGCCATTTTATGTCTGTTTGTTGCACGCCTGCTTTACATTAAAGATACATGAAGGCTTATTTGATTTTTGAGATAAGATGGACTTTTTGAATCTCACAGACAATCAACCATAAGTTCATGTCTTTTTTTCCAGTGAAGGTTAGAGAGTGAAAGTTGAGTGGATGAGAAACCTGAGTGAGAACCAATGGGATTGGTTATCTGCAGTCTAAAGAAACATTATAGTGTGTTGGTTGTTGGATATTAAATGAAAACCTGAATATTGTTCCTTTCTGAGGTTGCGGCTAAAGCTGTATATAAGGTATTTTTATTGACAAATAGTGTAGAAGCCCCACATTCTCCTTGTCAAGGTAAGCCAAGGCTTATCATTTTTGACTGTGTGTTTTACTATTGTACTACTAAAGCCTACAAAGAAGTGATAAGAATCCTACTTGATCCTTGGTTGCAATTTACAAGAAGAAAAAGTGATGCAATCATCTGTAGCTCAAGCGGAAATTGAAAGGGTTAGTTGGCCTCAAGAAGCAATAATAAAAGAAAATTAAGACTGGCAGAGTCTAAAGGTATAAACCAACATTTCTGATGTTTATATCAAACTGTGAGCAAGCTCTATAGACAGATACATGATGTACTATACCAGAGATCTTGATATATTTAGTGGCATATTTAGAGTGAAGCAGAGGTTTTTTTTTTTCTCCTAAGAAATTGGTCACTGCCTTATAGGTATTTTTTGCCTTTTTCAATAGAATAATATGTTGAAATTTTTGGGTCAGTGTTCTTTTTCAGCTTTAAATCTATGTCACAGTAGATTTTTTCAAGGAGCCTACAAAATAGATTGTTAATATTGTAAACAGCCTGGGAACAATTCTTGATTTTTTATCTTTGAAAATATTAAAGATGACCTTTTACCACCTCAAGTCCAGCCCTATACAATATCCACTGTTTTCGGTAGAGTGGGAATTTTTTCCCTAGCCCCCACCATTCCCAAACAATAAGTTCTGTTAGCTTTGTTGCCTTATATGCTATTTAGGCTGCTTACTGTCAGGTGTGTGTGGTGTCATGCAGGAGCAGTTGCCAGCCTCTGGTTGGAGCTTTGAATCACACCCTGTGTCTGCTCCTACCTGACACTGCCCTCCTGACAGTAGAGAGCTTAAGTAGCATATTGGGCATCAAAACTAATTGCATTGATTGCTTGGGGATGGTGGGAGCTAGAGAAAAAAAATCCAACTCTGCTGGAATCAGTGAAGTGCACCTATTAACAGACAGTAAGTGATGGAGTTATGGAGCTGTGAAAGGTTTTCTTTAAAACTTAATGGAACATTATAAGAATGGTCACCCTTAAGGCTATACAGTATGTGCAGTTCAACAAGAAGAAATACATACCATAAGTGAAGGGGGCACCTGGAGCTTTCTAAAGACAGCTGTATAGGTGTATTAGGCTACACTTGCATCTCTGCCAAGTGTCATATTTGTCAGAAATCGCTGGAAAGCCAGACTATTTCATCTGGCGATTTCAGTTTAAAAAACAGACCCCATTATTGTCAGTGGGGTCCCTCAGGAAAATAAAACATTACATAATGTAGTTCCACTGTGATCAATGGTCTGATTGTGTAATGATCAGATGTTCTGGGCCCTCCATTGTGAAAGATTTTCTTGTAAATGTTCTATACTTTAAAAAGTTAGTTTGTATAAACCAAGATACAAGGTGGACAAGTTGTTCTGAAGCAAGAGTGAGGTCAGAGGCTAGTAATTTTAATGGATACTTGTCAGTGGGTTTTGTTAAAGAAAGATTCTTAATGGAAAAATAAAAGTTAAGTTTTAAGGTTTCTCAGTTTACTGCTAAGTATTTTCTTGCCATAGGAAATTGATTAATTTATTTTTTAATTATTTAATTTGCTGAACAGTAAACTTGGTGAGTTCATATTAACAGTTATATTTATAAAGCAAGCCACCAGTTTTACTGAACTGTAGGCCGTGTTCACGCTCGCTATTCCTAGTTGACCAACATATGGTTGAGTTTCTATTCCCTATTGAGAATACAGTATTACAGCAAGTGAGCTTCAACTCAGAAATATTAACTTGAGACTGAGGGCCCCCCCCGTTGCAGAAATGCAGCTTTTTTGTTGCAAATTTTGGTGCGTTTTTTGAGCCAAAGCCAGGAGTGGATTGAGCCGAAGGTAGAAGTATAAGAACTTCCTATATATTTCCCATTCCTTTTGTAGCCATTCTTGGCTTTGCCTCAAAAAAATGCAGCAAAATTTGCAACAAAAAAAACTGCGTTTCAGCTGCATGGGGACTCTTGCCTAAGGCTAAGGTCCCACGTTGCGGAAACACAGCTTTTTTATTGCAGACTTTGTTGCGTTTTTTTTTAACCAAATCCAGGAGTGGATTGAGTAGAAGGTAGAAGTATAAGTATTTTATATATATTTCCCATTCCTCTCTTGGCTTTGGCTCAAAAAACTGCAACACGATCTGCAACAACAAAAAAATGTGTTTCCGCTGCATGGGGACTCAGCCTAAAGGGGTTTTCCAGGAGAAATAATTGATAATATATCCTTAAGATAAGTCATTCATTAAAGATCAGCCCCCAACAATTCAGCTATTTGAAGAGGCTGCAGCATTCGGGTGAGCGCTATAGCCTCTTCAATACCTAACAAGTACAGTGCCATGTATCTGAACAGTGGCTTCACTTCAAGTGGTTCACTTGAATGGGTCTGAGCTGGCCAGCAGGCCATGTGAACGATATATGTCACGTAACATGGCCCGTGAAACATAAGCGGCGCTCAGGAAGCACCGGCGTCACTTCAAACAGCTGATCTGCAGGGGTCCTGGGTGTTGAATCCCCAGGCTTCTTCAGCTGATAACCAATACTAAGGATAGGTCATCAATTAAAAAGTCCCGGGAAGCTCCTAGCTCCTTTAAAGGAGCTTTCATGAAGACAACCTCTTCGATATGCCCAGTTATGGTATATAAACATCATAGCTGGTGTTTCTGGATCCCCCTTCCCACATGTGCTGGCAAATAGAGCTATTTTCTAACAGTAACCAGTTTTAGAGGACTGAGAAGTTCATGTAGTAAAAGAACAGACATTTATCTGAAATGTATGGCCTGATGATTTAGCTAGTAGAGCCAAAAGGGACAGATACCAGGTAGTTGCAGTGTGAAAGATGTTGTCCCTGATGTAACAACCCTTTGACTTCAGTCTTTGTAAATGTAATTTCTGAAGTTGAATGTTAGTATTTGTGAAATCAATGTTAGAATTGTGTGATGAACTTCAAATCTACTCAATATATTTCAGTAATCTATATCACATTGAATCTTATGGAACATATCCTACTACAGTCATGGCCAAAAGTTTTGAGAATGACACAAATATTATATTTTCACATGATCTGCTGCCCTCTGGTTTTTATGTGTGTTTGTCAGATGTTTTTATCACATACAGAAATATAATTGCATTCATATTATGAGTAACAGAAGCTTATATTGACAGTTAGAATGAGTTAATGCAGCAAGTCAATATTTGCAGTGTTGACCCTTCTTCTTCAGGACCTCTGCAATTCTCCCTGGCATGCTCTCAATCAACTTCTGGACCAAATCCTGACTGATAGCAGTCCATTCTTGCAGAATCAATGCTTTAATTTTGTCTGAATTTGTTGGTTTTTGTTTGTCCACCCGTCTCTTGATGATTGACCACAAGTTCTCAATGGGATTAAGATCTGGGGAGTTTCCAGGCCATGGACCCAAAATCTCTATGTTTTGTTCCCTGAGCCATTTAGTTATCACCTTTGCTTTATGGCAAGGTGCTCCATCATGCTGGAAAAGGCATTGTTGAGCGCCAAACTGCTCTTGGACGGTTGGGAGAAGTTGCTCTTGGAGGACATTCTGGTACCATTCTTTATTCATGGCTGTGTTTTTAGGCAAGACTGTGAGAGAGCCGATTCCCTTGGCTGAGAAGCAACCCCACACATGAATGGTTTCAGGATGCTTTACAGTTGGCATGAGACAAGACTGGTGGTAGCGCTCACCTCTTCTTCTCCGAATAAGCTGTTTTCCAGATGTTCCAAACAATCGAAAAGGGGATTCATCAGAGAAAATGACTTTACCCCAGTCCTCAGCAGTCCACTCCCTGTACCTTTTGCAGAATATCAGTCTGTCCCTGATGTTTTTTCTGGAGAGAAGTGGCTTCTTTGCTGCCCTCCTTGAGACCAGGCCTTGCTCCAAGAGTCTCCGCCTCACAGTGCGTGCAGATGCACTCACACCTGCCTGCTGCCATTCCTCAGCAAGCTCTGCACTGCTGGTAGCCCAATCCCTCAGCTGAAACACTTTTAAGAGATGGTCCTGCCGCTTGCTGGTCTTTCTTGGGCGCCCTGGAGCCTTTTTGGCACCAATGGAACCTCTCTCCTTGAAGTTCTTGATGATGCGATAGATTGTTGACTGAGGTGCAATCTTTCTAGCTGCAATACTCTTCCCAGTTAGGCCATTTTTGTGCAGTGCAATGATGACTGCACGTGTTTCTTTAGAGATAACCATGGTTAACAGAAGAGAAACAATGATGGCAAGCACCAGCCTCCTTTTAAAGTGTCCAGTGGTGTCATTCTTACTTAATCATGACAGATTGATCTCCAGCCCTGTCCTCATCAACACCCACACCTGTGTTAATGGAGCAATCACTGAAACGATGTTAGGTGGTCCTTTTAAGGCAGGGCTGCAATGATGTTGAAATGTGTTTTGGGGGATAAAGTTCATTTTCTAGGCAAATATTGACTTTTCAAGTAATTGCTGTTAAGCTGATCACTCTTTATAACATTCTGGAGTATATGCAAATTGCCATTAGAAAAACTGAAGCAGTAGACTTTGTAAAAATTAATATTTGTATCATTCTCAAAACTTTTGGCCATGACTGTATATATTTTTTTTCAGGCTCTTCTTGCTTTGGGAACTATCATTTAAAGCTTTTTAAAAGAAACTCTTGAAATTTTCTTCAAGATCAATGTAGAACTTCAGAATAATTTAGCTCATATCCAGCACTAGACAATTTGACATCATCAAGACTAATTTATTGAAGTCTTTAAATGACCAAGAATGTAACATCTATTCTGGTAACTAATAATGAGCTTCAGAAAGGTCTACCTTTCACATAGCTTTAAATGCTTCCAGTGACAGATCAATATGTTTACAACATTCTCGCTTATTCCCATGACGAAAATTTAATGAAGTTTCAAAGCAAAGAGTAATATATGAAGTCTTCAAACACAGATTGGAACATTTGACTATTTGAAATGGACACAATCCCTAAAGATCTCTAAAAATGTCTAAGTAATGAGATTTTAGATTGGAGATGAAATTAACTTGCTTATGACAAAGTTCACAGACATTGACTGATTTGTACAGTTCTAAATAATGGTCAGCTCCAAATTAGTCATGAAGCTTGTAAAGAAAATGACAAAACAAAAGTCCAGGATTAGAAAAGCCATTGCAGTTATTTTCTTACAAAAGTGTCTCACTTGACCAGAGGCTGACTTTTTTAGCAGTTTTCCCCTCTGCATGCTCCACATTTAATTTTCAGTTTTCCCTGAGCTGGTGGGTAGAGATTAGCTTTTTTTGAGACAGCACACAGTAAGTAGAGCAGAATTTAGACTAGCTTTTATGACACAGTGCACAGAAAATATGAAAGAATTTGCTACATAATTCACATACTGAGTCATCTACAACATTATAGAAAACTACTCACTTTCATGGATGTGAATACAGCACTTGGGATAAGGTAGAACTTCCTTTTCATTTCCAGAACTTTCTGTGCCTCTCTTCTCTGTCACTCAGTTCCTGCTCACATCTCTCTTCTCCATAGACATTTATTAGTTGTAATCTGACACTTCTGTGATCTTCTGCCCCTTTTTGCTCCAGGAAGATAATATTCAGAGATTTCACAATGAATGCCAGTTTATGAGGGAAGGAAGGGCCAGAAAGAAGCATTTTTCTCTATTACAAAGATATTATATTCACTTGCATTATTGATTTCTGCAAAATTTGTTTAAAAGTGAGTGACATCTGATCTGATTTACAAGTCACTAACCAAGCACAGGTATGGCACTGTTTGTGGCGGGATACAGCAACGGCTGAGCCTGCTGAAAAGGAACATTCTAAAAAATTGATAAACTGTATTATATATAGTGTGGTGCTTGAGGGGAAGGGGCTTATGAGAGATTCATATACACCAAACATAAAAGTTCTGCAAAAGTGCACCAGAATTGTGCCATAATTTGACCTAGAAAACTAGGGTACATGATTTACACCACATTTATTAAGCATTTTAGACACTTTCTGATAGTTTCTGTGCTTTGTTTGATAAGTAGGCAAGACTTATTAGAATAGGCATAAGTTTCAAAAATGAACGAGACTTGACATGCAACATAGTGCTCTAAAAATGTGGCAAAATGTTTACGCATATTTTGTAACAATTAAAGGGAGTCTACCAACTACCCCAAGCATATTCAACTGCTACCACCACTTTACAGATCACATATACAGTCATATGAAAAAGTTTGGGCACCCCTATTAATCTTAATCATTTTTAGTTCTAAATATTTGGGTGTTTGCAACAGCCATTTCAATTTGATATGTCTAATAACTGGTGGACACAGTAATATTTCAGGATTGAAATGAGGTTTATTGTACTAACAGAAAATGTGCAATATGCATTAAACCAAAATTTGACCGGTGCAAAAGTATGGGCACCTCAACAGAAAAGTGACATTAATATTTAATAGATCCTTCTTTTGCAAAAATAACCTCTAGTCGCTTCCTGTAGCTTTTAATCAGTTCCTGGATCCTGGATGAAGGTATTTTTGACCATTCCTCTTTACAAAACAATTCCAGTTCAGTTAAGTTTGATGGTTGCCGAGCATGGACAGCCCGCTTCAAATTATCCCACAGATGTTCAATGATATTCAGGTCTGGGGACTGGGATGGCCATTCCAGAACATTGTAATTGTTCCTCTGCATGAATGCCTGAGTAGATTTGGAGCTGTGTTTTGGATCATTGTCTTGCTGAAATATCCATCCCCGGCATAACTTCAAATTCGTCACTGATTCTTGTACATTATTCTCAAGAATCTGCTGATACTGAGTTGAATCCATGCGACCCTCAACTTTAACAAGATTCCCGGTGCCGGCATTGGCCACACAGCCCCAAAGCATGATGGAACCTCCACCAAATTTTACAGTGGGTAGCAAGTGTTTTTCTTGGAATGCTGTGTTTTTTTGACGCCATGCATAACGCCTTTTTGTATGACCAAACAACTCAATCTTTGTTTCATCAGTCCACAGGACCTTCTTCCAAAATGAAGCTGGCTTGTCCAAATGTGCTTTTGCATACCTCAGGCGACTCTGTTTGTGGCGTGCTTTCAGAAACGGCTTCTTTCGCATCACTCTCCCATACAGCTTCTCCTTGTGCAAAGTGTGCTGTATTGTTGACCGATGCACAGTGACACCATCTGCAGCAAGATGATGCTGCAGCTCTTTGGAGGTGGTCTGTGGATTGTCCTTGACTGTTCTCACCATTCTTCTTCTCTGCCTTTCTGATATTTTTCTTGGCCTGCCCCTTCTGGGCTTAACAAGAACTGTCTCTGTGGTCTTCCATTTCCTTACTATGTTCCTCACAGTGGAAACTGACAGGTTAAATCTCTGAGACAACTTTTTGTATCCTTCCCCTGAACAACTATGTTGAACAATCTTTGTTTTCAGATCATTTGAGAGTTGTTTTGAGGAGCCCATGATGCCACTCTTCAGAGGAAATTCAAATAGGAGAACAACTTGCAATTGGCCACCTTAAATACCTTTTCTCATGATTGGATACACCTGGCTATGAAGTTCAAAGCTCAGTGAGGTTACAAAACCAATTTTGTGCTTCAGTAAGTCAGTAAAAAGTAGTTAGGAGTATTCAAATCAATAAAATGATAAGGGTACCCAAATTTTTGCACCGGTCAAATTTTGGTTTAATGCATATTGCACATTTTCTGTTAGTACAATAAACCTCATTTCAATCCTGAAATATTACTGTGTCCATCAGTTATTAGATATATCAAATTGAAATGGCTGTTGCAAACACCCAAATATTTAGAACTAAAAATGATTAAGATTAATAGGGGTGCCCAAACTTTTTCATATGACTGTATATGGCACTTTTGTAGATTTAGAGAAAAACAACTTGGAAGTGTAATGCAAATTAGGCAGTTGGTGCACTGGGAGTGAATCTTCGGCTCCCTTAAACACTACTCTTGCCTCTCAGACCTCTACCATCTCCTGACATGACATTACCCATACTAATTTATGAGCAACTTACATCACAAATAGTCCTGGTCCACACCACTGCCAAGCTGGGGTGGTTTGCACATGCAAGGTACATTAGATAAGGAAAGTCAGGGCGCTCACTGGTAAAATCCACTCCTTGATTAATGCAAACTCATACAAGAGGTAATAAAGGGTAGTTAAGCAGGGTTGTAGGTAATAGTCATTTCACACTCCAGGCACTTTGTCAGACCTCCCACATGCTGTTGTTTATCACTGTAACATGGTGGTGACAGCTGAATATGTTTGGAGAAGGTAGTAGACTTCCTTTAAGCCAACTAATAAGTGATGTACAGTTAGACTAAATTGTCTAAATATACGCCAGATTTATCAAACAGCATTAGACACTCTGATAATCTGGTGCAGTTTAAGACTAATCTAAGTTTGCACTGTCTAGTAAATCTGTCCCAATATGTTTTTATTGGTTTGTTCCTTTAAATAGTTTTCCTATTGAAATCCTTCATCGACATTGAATGCTTCTTTTTTCCCTACAGAATATGCTCAAAGCACCAAGACATCTTGCACTTTTGAGACATAGGAGATCAATTGTGGCACCCCCTATCTCTATTCCAGAGAATCAAAGGACACCTTTCCCAAAAATTGTTGGCAAGGTAAGTTCCCGTTCCTATTCATTGATTGGCTGCACATATATTTTTACTAAAGTAAATAAATGTCTGAATATGGTCACAAAGGTGGTCCCTTCTTTGTTGGATGAAAATTTCAGGGTAGAGGATCAGTTTACCCTCCACATAGTGGCATACTGATGTACAGTAGCACATTTTAAGTTGACTCAGCAAATGCTAACTGGACACTTAAAGGATTATTTCCATATCAGGAAATTGCTGTTGAGATGGGGATAACTACTCTCAATTTCTGATCTCAGCATCAGCGGCATCAGTGCTTCTCTAGGCTGTTACTATAACTCCTGTAAGGAGCAACCTTAGGTAGGTGACTGTAGATATCCATACACTGTATCCCCACCCAAGATTTTTTAGCATCCTCCAAGAAACTCTGTTTTTTTAAGGTTATATATGATTGTAACTGTTGTTCAGATGTGCTGGTGATGCAAACTGTATTATGATGTGTTTCCTTTGTAGGTGCATGTGTAAAGTAGGAATGTTGGTTGCGCCTAGGTGCTGTATCATGTGACTAGTTGCCTGGCATGTCCCATGGTATGACCCTGCACTAAGTTCATTATTGGGTTATGTTGTGTCAAATCTGTGTTGTATAAGAGTGGCCTTTGCACCTTTCTGGGCAGTAGTCAACATTCATTAAGTTGGTCAGTCTATGTTGTCATGGGAAGCAGCTACTGCATCACGAGAGGTCAACAGCCTAACCCATGAGTGTGGCAGAGAGTATCACGTTCATGTGTGTGAGCTCTGAGTGGTTGAAATTACTGGGTAACCTTATGCCGTATCCTGTGTATGATCATTACTTGTCTTGTTACCTGCAGTCACAATTAGTTAAGCTTTGTTTTCAGTTTTGAAGGGTGTCTGGTGACTTTTCCCTCTGACACAGCTTTACTACGCCACCAGGTTTTTGCAGGGGTTCAGGTCAGTGAACCTAAGCTGGCTGTAATGTTACAGTAAGGGAGAGGTGTTACACACCTATAGAGGTGAATAGGAGTTATAGAAACAACATAGCACATTTAGCTACACTGTTTCCATATTAGTGGACATATGGAAACAGTATAGTCCAGCTGTGCTATGCTTTTTCCATAGCTTCCATCCACCTCTATGGAATGTACAGAAACAGCGTAGAGCAGCTGCGCTGAGTTATTCCCATAGGTCCCATCCTGGCAGTTGGGACTCAGGAGCAGTTACTCTCATCTCAGTGATTTGTCAAAGTAAAGTTTGTTGAGTCATGTTAACATTTGCTACATCTGGTTATAGTAAGGAGGGAGCCCATTGCAAAAATCCAATTTTTTTTTTTGCCTCCTGTCATATAACAGTTCCCTCGCCCTGGTTTGTTATCAGTGTAATTTCTCTGTAGAGAAATGTATCCTGCACTAGTGGGAAAGTTGCTGTGCCCCCATCTCTAAGGGTCCCAAAGCTGCCACTTGGCCTGCTTCTGTGGTATGTAGCTGTACATCTATAATGAGTGTATACAGGTTGACATATGAGTTATGGAGACTATGGAGAACTGCCTAGAATCACCAAGTGTTTTAGTTTTGTTTTTATGGTGTTCATTGTACAGCCAAAATGACTTATTACCTATATTCTGTGGGTAGGTACAATTGCAGTGGAACCTAATTTATATTGCCTTTGTTATGTTTTATTACCGTGACAAAGATCCAAAATAAAGATGGGCGAACCTCAGATTTGTTTCATCCTATGTTCGGGCAAAGTGAACTCCCAGTTCGGTTTGGTCCGAATTTCTTCAGACCCCATAGTATAATAACTGGAAGCCCAGGGGAGGTGACAAAAAAAACAAAACATTATACTTACCTTCTGTTATCCCCTGGGCCTCCACCTTTTATACTCTGGGGTCTAGGGAGACGCCAGAGTATACTAATTTACCTGTGGAGGTGGTCATTGTAGTTCGTCCGATATGAATCCCAAATTGTTCAGTTTAGTTAAATCCCAAACAATTTGTAATATTGAGGTTGAATCCAGGTACTTGAAAACTGATTTGCCTATCTCTAATCCAAAACTTTGAAAACAAAAAAAAAAAATTCTTTGAGTCACCATATTTTGACAACCATAACTTTCTCATCTTTGCATGTAAGGAACTGTGTAAGGCATCTTTTTTACGGGGCAAGTTGTAATTTTTATGTATACAATTTTGTGGGATGACATTTTCATAGCTTTTTATTCAATTTTTCGGGAAGGCAAAACGAAAAAAATGGTACTTTGGACATTCTTAAGTTTTTAAAAATACACACGTGGACAAAATTGTTGGTACCCCTCATTTAATGAAAGAAAAACCCACAATGGTCACAGAAATAACTTGAATCTGACAAAAGTAATAATATATAAAAATTCTATGAAAAAGTCAGACATTGCTTTTCAACCAAGCTTCAACAGCATTTTTAAAAAAAGAAAACTCATGAAATGGACAGAAATGATGGTTCCCTTAACTTAATATTTTGTTGCACAACCTTTTGAGGCAATCCCTGCAATCAAACGATTCCTGTAACTGTCAATGAGACTTCTGCACCTCTCAACAGGTATTTTGACCCACTCCTCATGAGCAAACTGCTCCAGTTGTCTCAGGTTTGAAGGGTGCCTTTTCCAGACGGCATGTTTCAGCTCCTTCTAAAGATACTCAATAGGATTTAGGTCAGGGTTCATAGAAGGCCACTTCAGAATAGTCCAATGTTTTCCTCTTAGCCATTCTTGGGTGTTTTTAGCTGTGTGCTTTGGGTCATTATCCTGTTGCAAGACCCATGACCTGTGACTGAGACCAAGCTTTCTGACACTAGGCAGCACATTTCTCTCTAGAATCCCTTGATAGTCTTGAGATTTCATTGTACCCTGCACAGATTCATACTCCCAGAAGCTTTGTGGCTTGTCAACATGTAGTTTGGCAAATTACTTTTGTCAGATTCAAGTTATTTCTGTGACCATTGTGGGTTTTTCTTTCATTAAACGAGGGATACCAACAATTTTGACCACGTGTGTATATTTATAGCTTGGGCATTTTCACCTGTGAGGATACCTATTATGTTTATGCTTATTTTTATCTGTGATTTAGGTAAAAGGGTATGGTTTCATTTATTTTTTTTTCATTTTTACTTTTTTTTTTGTTACTTGAGCCATAGGTAGTCAAATCACCAATACATTTTCCTGTAATACCAACAATGAGAAGTTCATTCAATTCTTTCACAATAGAAGTATAGTAATAACAGACCTTGGAGACTTCAGTAGGCTCCCAGCTGTCATGCAAACAAATCACCAACCCAGATCTTGCTCCTGGCATTCTGGAAGAACATGTTAGTGCTAACATGCCACTGGTGATCAAATGCCTCGGTCACATTTGACCTGGGCATCTGAAGGGTTAATGCGCACAATCAGAGATGACTCTGATCACAGGCAGTGCTGCTGGGGCTGGCTTCTTCTGCACTATATGACAGATGTTGGGAAGTAGATAAAGTGGCTGTGAAGGATTAGAGAAACATGGCTTTCTTCCAAAAACAGCACTGCACCTGTCCTCAGGTTATGTGTGGTATAGCAGCTAAACTCCATTCACTTCCAAGGAGTCGAGCTAAGTATTAGTCACAACCCATAGACAGGTATAGAACTGGTTGTGGAAGAAAACAGCCATGTTTTTCTAATCCTGTCCAGCCCTCTTTATTGTCCCAGAAAACAATGCAAATTCAGCACTGCTACATCTGAATGCTACTTATGCATAAGAAAGCAAGAAGATTCTCTCATGAGATACACAGCCAGTGTTAGCTTATTAACCTATTAAAAGCTGCATACCCAAATGGCACACTGACTGTGTAGATCCCTTACACATCCCAAACATGCTAATTCTCATCTGTAATCCGGATATTTGCTATTGCTAATGACGAGGTCCAATTTTGGTTCAGTAATTGCAGGGGATTCATTGCCGTCCAGCCTTTCAATTAAACGCTGTTCGGTCGTACGGTTGTAATTTAAGTCGCTATAATTGACACCACAATCATGGGAATGAATTGAATGGCAAGGCAAAGCTGTGTTGAGCCACTTAACGGCTTGTCTATGTATTTCATTAACTAGCGATTGCTCGTGCTCGGCGGGCCTCTTGGAGGATGCACAGAGCTGTTATTTGACAAATCACATAGGATATGCAATCTTAAGGGATGACAATGAAATTAAAATGTTTAATACACTCTTGGCAGCTTCCGGCTTTGTGTCCAGATGGCACCGGTGACAAATGGCGGACGTTATTGATGTGCCTTTTCCTTACGACTGACTTGCCAATGCCAGCAAAGGGGATATTATATTCCTTTTTTTCTGGTCCCTGTCCATATGCTTCTCTTCCAATATATTTGTCCACATCAAGCGAGAAGCAGCAGGATATACAATTCGCCTTTAATTACAATGATGGGCAATTTGTCAGGGCTCCATTAACAATGATGGATATGTAGTGGTTTTCTATGACAAGCTAAAAGCTGTAAAGAAATTTACTTACTGCTGATTGCCTGTTGTCCTTTAATCCTGGGATTATTTTTTTTCTTCTGTGTCAAGTTCAAATGCTTTGACAGAAAACTAATATTCTAAAAAAGGGCAAATTGTAAGGTTTGGGTAAATCTCTGTTATTACGCTTCAGACACAGTTTTTAAGAAATCTGGGTTTTAGAGCTGGTGAAATAACCCATTGATGTTTTCAGATGTGTAGTTTTGAAGCTGAAGCGGGTGGTTTGGGTGAAGAACTCAAATTTACTGTAGTCTGTAATTAGGATTCTTTTTTTCATGGCATCTTCTGTAAGTCCTGTGTGTGTAATTCTGCTATGGGAGCATTATCAGAGATATTAACACTGGATCTAGTAAGGGAGTCTATCTTACAGCTATCATCTCAAATCTATGTATATATCTGTGTCTGTGTATATTTTCTCACTGTGTCATTCATCTATCTATCTATCTACATCTCTACATCCCCTACTTCCAGGGCCCGGCGTTAGGGGGGCAAACTGGGCAATTGCCCAGGGCCCCTGTCCCCAAAGGGGCCCCCGGGATCCGGAGCCTGATGACCCAGGCCCGGCCATATCAACAACAGAAAGCGACCCAACGTCATGTGACGCAGGGCCCCTTTCCGAGGTGAGTAAAAATAACAACCATTTTTACTCACCTGTCCTAGACGTTGGGCGGCATCTTCTGGCGTTCCGGACATCACTGCTGAGGCCAGCGTGCTGACAGCATGCATCATGTAACTGCTGAGGCCTGTGATTGGACGTCCAATAAGCGTGACGTCAGCCGCAGAGAAGAGGAAGCTGGCGGCAGCAGTAACAGCGGAGTAGCGCGAGGAGGCCCAGGAGAGGTAAGGCAAGGTAAGTATAACTGTTTGTTATTTTCCCTTACCTCCCCTGGGCCTCCGAATATTATACTCGGGGGTCTGAAGAGACCCCAGAGTATAATATAATGATAGCACTGAGGGAGTCTGTAGGGCCACTGTGGAGCATTATACTGGGGGGCCCCTCTGGATAGCATATTATACTGTGTGGAGCCACTGTGGAGCATTATATTGGGGGAGGAGGCCCTCTGGAGAGCATGTTATATTCTGTGGGGCCTCTGTGGAGCATTATACTGGGGGGGCCCTCTGTAGAGCATATTATACTGTGTAGGGCTACTGTGGAGCATTATACTGGAGGGGCCCTCTGGAGAGCATATTATACTGTTTTAGGCCATTGTGGAGCATTATACTGGGGGAACCTCTCTGGGCAGTATATTATACTGTGTGGAGGCCATTGTGGAGCATGTTATACTGTGTGGGGCCACTGTGGAGCATTTTTCTGGGAGGGTCCTCTGCAGAGCATATTATATTGCGTGGCGCCACTGTGGAGCATTATTCGGGGGGGGGCACTAAGGAGCATTATACTAGGGGGCCCTCTGAGGAGCATATTATACTGCATGGGGCATACTGTGGAGCATTATACTGGGGGAGGATGTTCTGGGGAGCATAATATATTGCTTGGGGTCACTGTGGAGCAATATACTGGGGCAGGCACTGTGGAGCATTATACTAGGGGCCCTCTGGGGAGCATATTATACTATGGGCCACTGTGCAGCTTTACACTTGGGGGAAGGGGCAGTGTGGGGAGCCTGTTATAATATGTGGGACCACTGTGGTGTGTATTATATTGTGGGACTTCTCGGGAGCATATTATACTCTGTGGGGCCATTGTAGAACATTATACTTGGGGGCACTGTGGAGAGCATATTATACTGTGGGGGACCACGGTGGAGCATTATACTGGGGGAACCCCTCTGGGGGAGTATATTATACTGTGTGGAGGCCATTGTGGAGCATGTTATATTGTGTTAGGCCAATGTGGAGCATTATATTGAGGGGGCACTGTGGGATGCACATTATACTGTGTGGAGCATATTATAGTGTGTGGGGCTGCTGGGGAGCATATTGTACTGCTTGGGGCCACTAAGGGGTAGTATTATACTGTGAGGCTCTGGGGAGCATATTATACTGTGTGGAGCCTTATATACCATGTGGGACCATTATGGGAGGCTCAGGGGAGCATTTTATACTGTGTGGAGCATTATATACCATGTGGGGAAACTATGGAGTGCTCAGTGGAGCATTTTATACTGTGGAGCATTATATACCATGTGGAGCATTATATTGTGGGGGAGTGGCTCAGAATTCCTGCTGGCAGCCCTGTGTGTGCTATGTCTGCATCACAGCTCCCTCACTATAATCTTGCACATACGTACAGTGCTCCATGACCATGTCATTCCCCATACAGTACTGTGCATAAACTGTCCATTGAGTTATTGGGGCTGGCACAGTACTATAGGGGCTGACTATACTGGGAACATACTCAGTAACACCAGATAGTCAGCACATATGTAAGACTTCAGTGAAGGAGCCGTGGTGTAGGCTATTAGCAGGAAGCTGTTGGGTGGGGCCCCAGAACAAGTTCCTCTGGTGGGCCTACCTAAGGCCCTTCAGTCCGACACTGTATAGCAGAGAATTATTATATATAAGGGGGCTCTTATTTATAAGGGAGGAACTATGACATATAAGGAATCTATTATAAGGGGGAGCTATTATTTATAAGAGGGGAACTATTTATAAGGAGGGTATAATTAAGTGGGCTATTATTTCTAAAGGGGGCTGTTAGTGATAATGAGTAAGGGTAACTTTTTATTAGAGGGCTATTATTAATAAGGGGGAACTATTTATAAGGGAGCACTATTATTTTTATGGGGTGACTGTTACTGATAAGGGGGAACTATTACAGATAAGGGGGAATATTACTGATACAGGGCACTAGTTATCATTTATAAGGGAGCTATTACTGATAAGGTGTAATATTATTTATAAGTATGGATTATTAGTTATAAGGAGGCACTATAATAGATGACTAGGTGCAAAAATCTATTAGGCGGTACAAAGGTGGTTATTTGAATTGTGTGTGGCAAAATGGGGGTTGTTATTACTTTTTTGTTGGCAGAAAGGAGGCATTAGTATAGGGGTTGCCACTGGAAGACAATGGTGTTGTTTGTATATCAGCATTTGGGTCCCCACTTTTAATTTTACCTGGGGCCACACTTTGTCTAAAACCGGCCTGCCTACTTCATGTCCATATCTGTCCATGTTGTGCACTCTTACAGTGATCTAAGACTAACATCCCCAATAATCTAAATATCCCCTCCTTGAATTAGACATAAATGGTTCTATTTCCTGTATTTTGTATATTATTGATGAATGGATCATTTGCTATGCTCTTAAGTTGTCCACAATTTTTGAGCTATCAGTAATAAAGAGAGTTTAGCTTAGGGCAGTCACTGCTGTCAGCTACCACCGATCTGTGCTCAGCATGGAAGATCTTCACATAGAGCAAAAATGTTCTTCCATAACTTACAAACAAGCTCTCCTGGAATGTCACCTTTGACTTCACTCCACTTTCATGAGGACCGCTTGCAGCTCACACCTGCTGTATACCACTACTTTCAAGACACAGCTTGAGAAAAATGTGCAGTCTACCACATAGTAACACAGACATGTGAGAGAGTGTAGGACATATTGTTGTAGGATGCAGTAATTTTTAATATGGAAAGTAATTAATGGTGGCCACTAGAATTCCAAAAACCTGTTATTTAATAATAAACTAATATTTTTACCTACTATGTGTATATGTGATAGATAAATAGATATGAGATAGATTAGATAGATAGTAAACAAGAGAAAACTGCTGTGAGCATGGGCAGATTGGGCCATAATGCAACCCATGCAATTGAGATCCGGGGGCTTGTTTCTTTTTTTAAAATTGGCCAGGAGGTTATAGGGGGTGTTATACTATGTTATACTGTGTTGGGTGTTATGCTATTTGCAGCAGTCCTGTATAAAACATGGAGGGGTGCAGATAAGATAGCCTGGCATTTTAGTGGACAATAGTGCACCATGTTGTTTTTTGACCTGCAAATAGGGACAGTTTTAATAAAAAAAGAAAAGGCCTAAAAGGTTTGTTTAGGGATCCCCAGACATAATTTTTGTTGGGGTCCCCAAAATGCCAAGTCCGCCTGTGTTGTGCTCAGATTTTTCAGGTCCATAGATATTGAAAGGCGGTTCAGGGTGCATGTTTGGCTACTGTTAAAGCATACCTCCAATTATAAAAAATTTTCTAGAACTAAATAGTACAGGTAAAAATAAGAAACTTTATATCTTATTTAAAGGGGTTGTCCGGGATAAAATGGAATTCCTACACTAATCTAAACACCCTCCCCCCCGCCTACTTTCTAAATTACATACTTTAGCAAAAATGTACAGTATAGTTACCCATATCCCTGGTGCGGTCATGTGACCACCGCAGGCACATTTTCTGATTATCCGGTGACGTTTCCGGAAACGGAACGTCACCTATACTTCCCCCCCTCCACTCCATCATACTTACACACATGGACAAAATTGTTGGTACCCCTCGTTTAATGAAAGAAAAACTCACAATGGTCACAGAAATAACTTAAATCTGACAAAACTGAAATTTGCCAAACTACATGTTGACAAGCCACAAAGCTTCTGGGAGAATTTCCTATGGACAGATGAGTCAAAAATCGAAATTTTTGGCAAGGCATATTAGCTCTTTGTTCACAGATGGAAAAATGAAGCATATCTTGAAAAGAACACTGTCCCTACTGTGAAACATGGAGGAGGCTATGTTATGTTCTGGGGCTGCTTTGCTGCATCTGGCACAGGGTGTCTTGAATCTATACAGGGTAAAATGAAATCTCAAGACTATCAAGGGATTCTAGAGAGAAATATGCTGCCCAGTGTCAGAAAGCTTGGTCTCAGTCACAGGTCATGGGTCTTGCAACAGGATAATGACCCAAAACACACAGCTAAAAACACCCAAGAATGGCTAAGAGGGAAACATTGGACTATTCTGAAGTGGCCTTCTATGAGCCCTGACCTAAATCCTATTGAGCATCTTTGGAAGGAGCTGAAACATGCCGTCTGGAAAAGGCACCCTTCAAACCCGAGACAACTGGAGCAGTTTTCTCATGAGGAGTGGGCCAAAATACCTGTTTAGAGGTGCAGAAGTCTCATTGACAGTTACAGGAATCATTTGATTGCAGTGATTGCCTCAAAAGGATGTGCAACAAAATATTAAGTTAAGGGCACCATCATTTCTGTCCAGGCCTGTTTCATGAGTTTTTCTTTTTTTTTTAAATTCTGTTGAAGCATGGTTGAAAAGCAATGTCTGGCTTTCATTTGTTCATTTTCATAGAATTTTTAGATATTATTACTTTTGTCAGATTCAAGGTATTTCTGTGACCATTGTGGGTTTTTCTTTCATTAAACAAGGGTACCAACAATTTTGTCCACGTGTGTACGTGTCTTCCTCTTCAGGCTTCCCTTCTTGGACGGCGGCTCCTCTTTTTTGACTCTGCGGGTTCATGCCTCTGACCTGTGCATGAGCCCACAGAGTCAAAGAAGAGAGCTGTCCTGCAGAAGGAAGTCTGGAAGGAAGACAGGTAAGTATGATGAGGTGGGGGTGGGCTGAGTTAGTTGGGTAGGGCTAGTAGTGGGATAGCTAGGGAGACAGGGAGGGGGTGTGAGAGAGGAAGGGGGGGGAGTGAGAGGGAGGTAGTGGGAGTCAGCTTACAACTACCATAATGCATTGCATTAGCTAAGACAACAGGAAGCTAGACCATGTAAACAAATGTAGAAGATGCCAGGAGCTCCCAAAGAAACCCAGAAATCACTCAAAACACTGCTAAAGGTATTTGGGTGCACTTATTAACCCATTAATTGCACTAACAGACCTTTTTTAAAAAAATATATTTTTTTGGCCGGAATTTCCTTTTAACAAATGCTCTGCCTTCATCATTTATCATGCTGAGTTACTTTTTACATATTAGTCTATGGAAAAGGGAGGGGTAGAAGGAGGCTTTTGGAAAACACACAAGGATAACTACTGCTGCTGCTACACTCTGCTATTCTGTAATTGATGGAGAGCTCTCTTAGTACTATTATGCTAGAGATAAGAGGCAGAGAATGAGGTGATAAATCAATTAATATCCAACTCCCCATCTCCATAGGGCTCTGTGTGTGAACTAAATATGACTATATATTCTATGTAAAGAAACAGGTCGATAAGGAGATAAGCAGAAAGAGAGCAGCTTAATAAGTGGAAAAGGAAACATATACCTTTCTTATAGTCACCTGCACTATTTACTTATAAAAAGTTCTTTATAACTGGAGGTATGCTTTAAACTTAAACTACTCCTAGCTGCAGTCTTTTGGTTGGGGTAACTGGAAACTGGCATTCTTTGTGTAATGTCTTGGTTGGCTTTCTTTAAACCAATTTTTAGCTTCAAAATTTTGGCACAATTTGATGCCTTTTTAAGTCCATACCCCTTCCACTAAGCCATACCTTTTTTTCCCTCAAAGTTAGGGTCTTTGTCTAGGAGGCACAAATAATTGTCTAAAACATGTAATTGAGACACGTTCGCCAAACTTTGGTGTAAAGCAAACCTTCGCACAATTAGTAGTAAGCCTACTCCATAGTGTCCGATATACATTTTGTGCTCCTTTAGACATGCTATCACTTTATCTTTTATAACAATTCATCTTTATGCAGGATATATTTCTGAAATCTCATCTTTTTTTTTTTTTTTCCATAAGGTGTATCCATATGTATCCATGTATTGCCATATGTTCTCCTATCTCTAGGCAATCCTTAAAGGGGTTGTCCAGTTTCAGACCAATATTAAGAGACAAATGTTGTTATTATTATTTTAAAAAGTTATACAATTTTCCAATATACCTTCTGTATCACTTCCTCTGCTTACTGTCATTCATTCTGCTTATTTCCAGGGAATAAAATTCAGTTCATGGTCATGTGATATACGATCTATGGTCATGTGATATACAGTCTATGGCCATGTGTTGATTACTGAATACTGTGCCTTGACTATAACGAACTGTGCACCTGTGTGTCCATCAAATTGGTACAGAAAGCATACTGGAAAATTGTATAACATGTCATTATACAAACAATAAAATTTGCCTCTCAATATTTGTCTGAAACTGGAGAACCCCTTTAAGTACCACCATGAATTTACCTCTAAATTGAAAATTTCTAAAATTGGACTGGAATTGGCTTTCTATAATTTAACTCATCTTAGATGCCATTAGGCTTATTGAGGTGGATTTTCAATGCTTGACTACTGTCTCCTCTTGAATGTTTTCTGCCCTGCTGAGTACACTTGTTCGAGGATTTGCTTTGCAAACCAGCAACAGATAATAAATTTGACTGAAGCCGTTCCTGCTCACCGTTCCCGTAATCTGCAGGCCTTACTAATTAAGAAAACTGGGCACCATTTCTGGGTGATGATTGCAGACTTAGAAACTTGTTCTGCTGGGCATGAAATGAACTTGGCATTAGATCAGAGTAAACAAGTTGTTTACCAAAATGTACAGCTGCTGGTCGGATCATAGCTGGTATGTGCCGTGAATCTGGGCATTCTCTTATCATTTCACATGTTTATATTTCATCAATTTCATATATTGAAAAAAAAATTGCAATCTATAACCGATTCAGACACATATTTTCACAAGATGGTCAACCAACCATCCAGTATTCAAGCAAATTATGTCTGTTGCCACTACTACTATACAGTACAGTACATAACCACTTTCAGTGGCCACTCATCCACCATCAATTAGAACATTAACATTGTTGTAAAATATATTCTCATATCTACCCAAAATGTTCTAGGAGCCTTTAAGTAACTGGATATATAGGAGAAATCAAAACATGTCCTTTTGCATACCAAACTATTTCTTGATCACATATACAGTAACCTGCTTGACATGTTTAAATGGTGGTCCTTTCCCAGGTTCTATGGTATCTAGGGGATCCTGGTGCAAAAGCTTTACGTTTAAGCGGTTGTCTGAGAAAATGTCCTTTTTATCTAGAAACAGTACAACTCTTTTCTATAGGCTATGTCTGGTATTGCAGGATTCACGTAAATGGATCTGAGTTGTGATACAAAGCACAGTCCAAGGACAATAGCACATTTTTCAGAAATAAAGTGGACCTGAATCTTAGAGATTTTCTTGCTTTTTATTCATGATACTGCAGATGCTTTTCTCCTTTGGTGGGAGCTTGTGTCAGTATCACTGTGATTCTTCTTTGGCATATGGTCTGCTATCTCTCTAATGACTGAATGGCGCTCTTCCTGATTAAAGCAGGATGCAAGAGGTTCATATGCTTATTGAGCAAAGTATTTTATTCCGTTTATTGCCATTAAATAATGTGCAATGTTTCGGACAGTGTCCATCTTCAGATAGCAAAAATGTATACATTTGTAAATATATCATATTTAATATAATGCTGGCTCTCTGCATTCACTGCCGTACTGCTTTCTTCAGCAGACCTACCGTAGCTGCTTTGCCACCTCTGTGTATGTTACTGTCTCTTTCAGAATTAGTGTTCTCATCCACTAACTTCCTCCTGCCAATCCCAGTCAGCCTATATGTATTTATGTCTGCTTCTTTAGTCCTACTTTGGCTGAGCAATGAGTGCACTACGGGTTCAGGATCTGTTTTGTGCATGCTCGTCTTCTATTTTATGCAGGAGTCTTTGCGTGCACTGTTTTTATGCAAGTTCTGTTGCCTGTTATGTTTTTTTTTTTCTTTTGTCTGTTACCTGTTGGCCTATGACTTCTGTTTGTGTTACCTGTTGGCCTATGACCAACACCAGACCCGACTTCTGTTTTCTGTATTTTCTGTCCTGTATCTCAGTTTTCAGTCTGTCCAGTTTTTAGTCAATGTTCACACTTTGAATTTTATTTGTTTATGTAGTACTGACCTACCTGGTCAGCTGCTACCAAACTAGGACCACCTTAGGAGGTAGTGACTCCACAGCAAAATCTAAAAGTAGTGATAAAATTGCTTCTAAAAGACAATCCATTTTTGGGAGCAATTTTATCACTACTTTTAATAATTCACATGGCCTAATTCTCAGCATTCTTCAAAAACACTGGCATATTCTAAAAAACGATCAATACCTCAAAAACAATCTTCCTGAAAAACCTGGTATAACATTCAGACGTGCACAGAAACTTAAAAATATGCTAGCCTCTAGTCGCCTGTGCAGGAAAAGGATTGCTAGAACTGTCATAATCTCATGTCCTAGAGGCATGGTAGGCAGCTTTAGGTGCGGGCATGCCAAATGTAAATGCTGCCACAACATTAAACATAATGTTTCTATAGTAAAAAGTCACTCTACGGGAGAGACCTTCCAAATCAAACAGAGACTTGATTGCTCTGCATCTTATGTCATCTATGTACTGGAATGCCCTTGTGGCTTCCAGTATGTAGGCAGAACCACAATGTGTTTGAGTGAAAGACTCAACAAACATCGCTCTAATGTTAACAACTGTTTTTTAAAACACAGACACCCCCGGAGCCATTAGCAAAGGGGGACATGACTTTGGGATGGGGGAACCAATAACTCCTGCAGTTTCATCTTTGTGCAGTAGTTGTGAGGATTTATACAGGCTGGTTCAGCTTTAAGAGTATATGTGTTCATATTGAGCTTTAGGAGTATATAGTGCCTAGTGTGTTACTGTAGGGAGGGAGAAGTTTAGGTATAGATGTAACTTCCTGTCTCATTCATCTCTTCCTCTTTCTCTCACCACAAGGACTGGAGGAAACATTTCCCTCCCACCCGCCCTCCTTTAATCACTATTTTACAATTGCCTTTTTCACATTTATCTGTATAATGTATGTATTATTGCATCATTTCTTTGTTTGATACCTTGATTGTGTTTCTGGCCATATATACAATTCTAAGATGACTTTTATGAGTTAAAGTTGGTAAAGTTGATAAAGGGAGTCAATTGTATGTAATAAAGTGTTACATGTCACATGGTCCATTAGTAAACTGTCACAGCTTTATTTTTGCGGTTGAGGAGTCAGATGGAAGTTGCAGGCAAGTTATTGTGGACTTATTTTAACTAATAGAGGAGGTTAAACCTCATGGTGGTGAACAAGCTGAGCTTTGGAAATAGCCAGCCTGTACGATGTCGTAATAGTAACGTCATCCAGGGGCGGGCACAGTGGTTAAGCACAGGGCTGTAGGTGCCCTTAAAGTGTACTGGCTCTGCTAGAATTGCAAGCCGGAGCGTGCCGCCCCCTTTATTGCTGTCTGGCCAGCTGCTGTTTGTCAGACAGCTGGGGATCTCACAGTATTTGTGAATCCCAATGGTCTAGCACAGGGGTCGGCAACACCCAGCACGCGTGCCAAGAGTGTTTAGAAAGGTTAACCTTAAAGATGCTCGTGTTACTGAAGCGTTGTAACTCGTTTAGGATTGACTGGAAAGACACAGGGCTGAGTGACATAAAGAAGTAGGTCGTCGGTGTAAAGTGCTTTCTTAACCCATTTTTTTTCCCAGCTGGAGACCGTGTACACTAGGACACGCCTGCAGAGTCACCGCGAGGCGTTCTATCACCAGCGCGTAAAGGAGGGGAGACAGAGGGCATCCTTACTGGTTCCATTACGAAATAGTATGCAATTTAGCATACAGTTTAACGTCAATATTAAGAAGGGATTTTGGGCGGTAACTAACACAGCAAGTTGGGTCTTTGCTGGGTTTAGGGATGAGGGTGACTAGAGCCGTTAGGGGGAATAGCAAGTGAACGGCGTGTCTCATTCGAGGCTATTAAATGCCTGTGTTAAGGTGGGGACGAGAAGATCTTTGAAGTTGTTATAAAGGCGAGGGGTGAAACCATCTGGTTTAGGAGATTTTCCCGATGGGGATGTCAGAATAGCTGCGGTCAGCTCCTCTGGTTCGTCTAGGGCGGTTCTGTCCGACTCTAAAATGTTAGGGAGGGCCGTTTCAAGGATGTAGTTTCTAACTTCGTCAATAAGGACTGTGGGTCAATGTCAGCATACTGTTCTCAAAGGTTATACAGGTCATGATAGTGTAATCGAAAGGCCTCCGCAACATCGGTGGGGCCCATTACATTTTACACCAAGAACATGTATAAGGAGTATTGCATCGAATCGCAGTACTAGGCTGGGAAGCATTACATTATTATACATTATTATACAGCATTAGGAAAAGTAAGAAACTATTAATATGCAAATAAGTCTCATTTTAAAAGTGACAAGTAAAAAATACATCAGGTGATTTACCCTTGAAGTTTTAACACAAGATACATGATGTGCAGGACCTTTAAGATGCTGCATTTTAATTGGTTTATACAACAGGTGACAATAAAGCAGGATTAAAGATTAAAGAATTATCTGTACATTATATAAATGATAGAATACGACCAATATCAGAGGTGAAAGCTATTATTATTGTTTGTTTGTTTTTTTTAGATCACTATTCAGTGGTGCTCAGTCATGGAAATAACACACATAGCTTAGAAAGGTTATATGGCAACTAGTCTTTTCCAGGAAAAAGAAGAAGAAATAAAAAAACATATATTTAGTTTATACTGTTTATTGCCCACATACCACGGAAAAAGCATAGAGGCATTAGATCAACAGGAAGCAACAGAAATGTGTTCTCGCTCCAGAGACAACCTGGTTGTATTAAGAAAACATCCAGTTTCTACAAAACCCAATAATCCTGTAACTCACAGGCCTTGAACATGCTGGATTAGACATGTATTGTACAATGCAAGTGATTCATCACAAGGAATAAATCCCCTTTAAATACCCTAAATCAGTCAATTGTATGCATTTGCATGTCAGATCTGCAGCTGACCATATGATTCAATATCTGTGTTGTTCTTGCTAGAGTTTTCAGGCTCTGAGTGCTATACATTGATTCAGAGAAGAATGCTACATAGCAATCCATACAATCCATACATCTGAAGTGTGCATGACATTTCACAGAACTGCAGACTGTTCTCTCTTAAATCTGAAAAAGTACATCTGGTTTGTTGTTTCAAGAATAGCAAAGCTCAGATTTCTACATCATAAAATTAAAAGTGACTAGAAGTCAAGTGTTTTCACACTTTTGAGCTGCAACATAAATGTCTTTAGAAATTCTCAAATTGCTTTTTCTCTCGTGGGTTTTATTCTGTACAATTATGTTTCAGCTTTTCATACCAGAAAAATACTCTGATCTGTTCAGCCTACTGATTCTTCTTAGGGGCACCTGACTGAGTTCTCTCACCCACATATCAGGAATGGAATGAGGTCTCTTGCGAGACAGGACCAGTTAGGCAGAATGATCATTTGGCCCAGTCACAGATATAGATAAGGCAAATTATGATGATTTCCCTAAATTTCATCAATCTCTGTAATTCCAAAGACCAGTATAAATAGTCCAAATAAGGAAGGGGGTCATCCAGTGCTTTATTGATGTGCAGGTGTGGAAACCCATATTATCCAGTCAGCTGGGCTTTTTCCTTCTTTTGTACTGGTATAAATAGTCTACTATAAGAGGTGTAAATTGCTGGGCCCCAAAGCAAGATCTGTAATGGGGCCCACAATACCCATGTACTATCTACAATACTGGTGTCTTCGTATGTTGTAGAGACGCTTCTGGGTCCCCTATGGTTCCAAGGCCCAGTAACAATTGCTACCTCTGCCTCCACTATAGTTACTGTATGTGCCTGTGTATTACTAATGAATCACATTGGACTTTAGCCAACAGCTCTGACAACATTGAAATTGGCTATGGTAATTGTCTGCTAGGCCACCAGGAATACTATGAATTCAAAAAGTGCTATTTCCCCAGAAGACAGTATAACGGGAGAAGATTTTTCTCCCATTATACTGCCTTTCTATTAGCAGACCACCCCCCTTATACAACCAAAGACCTTTTATTTTTCATTGGGAACCCATTTGAAAAGACCATACACTGTGGACACATCAGGAGAGAAAAGTGAGCAGGATCACACTAGAGCAGAGATTCTATGCTATACCCAATGTGTGATTGCCGAACAATGGAGACTGCAATCTTCTACTGAGGTGCCAGCATTAATTGCCAACAGTCCCCATTTTCATGGGAAAATTCCTGGAATTGGGCAACAAGGGATAGATTTTATGTTAGTCTCAACCCAACCTGGTTATTCTGGGAATGTTTTCAAGCAGACCAAGTCCATGGAATGAGGAATGAGGGAAAAGCAATGCTGGGGACTAAGATTTAGAAAAATAACATGATGGGACCAAGAATGATGGTGCTATCTTGAAGTCGGAAATGTGCAGGTCATCAATGGATTTGGGCCCACATAGTTATGTGTGTGTGGTTGAAGAGACTCGTATACAGTACTATGGCTTTATTAGTTTCAGTTTAGCCCTGCTTCTATGTGTACAAAAATGTCCCTCTTCCTCCCTATTATTGGGAATATGGCGTATGTAAGTAGAAAATGTAAAGTAAGTACAGATTAAATGAGAGCATCTGCATTTGGCCCAGGGCCAATATTTAGCAATTGATTCATCATAAAGAAAAAGTTACATACACTGCCAATGTCTTAGAGGGTCCCTAAAGTATTTCTTGTTGAAAATCTATTACTCTGATGAGCCTACAATTAAATTCAAGGATTTGATCCATTGTCATAACAAGCAGAAAGACTATTTTTGACCTTTTATCTTTCAGTAAAACGTGCACAGTACATCAAGCACGGAGCGCTCTCCGTAGGCTCTACAGGACAAAAATTAATTATCTTGGTGAATTTTTTTGTACTGTGCTCAATGTCAGCATTTCTATGCAGGCTAGGCATGGGATAATGTGACAAAAATGCAAACAAGAGATGATATTAAATCTTATTTGCTTCATCTGCGAATCTAGTGGAAAAATGGTGACACTATTTGATGAATGATTGAATCAGCAAAAATAGAAACATGATGATAGAGCCATAGTGTAGCAACAGGAGATGCAAAACTGAAGTAGCCCCCTTTGCTTAGGGGTCATACTGAAGAGAAATTATTAAATATATGTATATCCACTTGTAGTGCCATATTATCACATTAGATAATGCAATGTAATGAAGTCTTTGTGTTCTGATGTATACATGTATTCTCATACTGGGTGACTGTAACCATATATTTTTAAGAAATATTATATCCTGTGACAAGGCATTATGGGAAAGGAGCTGGGGAGCTCATGCACCCTCTATTGGATGTAACAAATCCTCAATTTGCTTTTGACTCACCGAGCCTTGAGACAGCAAAAGGGATTTTAGCCAAGCCAATTTCACTTATCTGCATACAGCGCTGTTTCCGGATTGTTGTCCTTCATCAGTACAGAGCAAAGTGAATTGGCTGGCTTAGTGGGAGGCAATGAGTGGGTTAGGGACAAGAATCTCTCACATTGAGGAGAGCACCAGTGAAGGTGTGTAGATATTTTAATTGCCTTTTGCCCTCTACTTAGCATCTACATATCACAAGGCATTATGGGAAAGGAGCTGGGGAGCTCATGCGCCCTCTATTGGATGTAACAAATCCTCAATTTGCTTTTGACTCACCGAGCCTTGAGACAGCAAAAGGGATTTTAGCCAAGCCAATTTCACTTATCTGCATACAGCGCTGTTTCCGGATTGTTGTCCTTCATCAGTACAGAGCAAAGTGAATTGGCTGGCTTAGTGGGAGGCAATGAGTGGGTTAGGGACAAGAATCTCTCACATTGAGGAGAGCACCAGTGAAGGTGTGTAGAGATTTTAATTGCCTTTTGCCCTCTACTTAGCATCTACATATCACAAGGCATTATGGGAAAGGAGCTGGGGAGCTCATGCGCCCTCTATTGGATGTAACAAATCCTCAATTTGCTTTTGACTCACCGAGCCTTGAGACAGCAAAAGGGATTTTAGCCAAGCCAATTTCACTTATCTGCATACAGCGCTGTTTCCGGATTGTTGTCCTTCATCAGTACAGAGCAAAGTGAATTGGCTGGCTTAGTGGGAGGCAATGAGTGGGTTAGGGACAAGAATGTCTCACATTGAGGAGAGCACCAGTGAAGGTGTGTAGAGATTTTAATCGCCTTTTGCCCTCTACTTAGCATCTACATATCACAAGGCATTATGGGAAAGGAGCTGGGGAGCTCATGCGCCCTCTATTGGATGTAACAAATCCTCAATTTGCTTTTGACTCACCGAGCCTTGAGACAGCAAAAGGGATTTTAGCCAAGCCAATTTCACTTATCTGCATACAGCGCTGTTTCCGGATTGTTGTCCTTCATCAGTACAGAGCAAAGTGAATTGGCTGGCTTAGTGGGAGGCAATGAGTGGGTTAGGGACAAGAATCTCTCACATTGAGGAGAGCACCAGTGAAGGTGTGTAGAGATTTTAATTGCCTTTTGCCCTCTACTTTTGCCTTTTGCCCTCTACTTTTGCCTTTTGCCTTTTGCTCTATATCCTGTGAGACATTCTAAGTTGGGGGTAGCCATTAGCTGATGTCAAGGGTTATCTTGTTTAGTGAAATGTTGGACAGGCCTTAGAGAGGCCCCAGAGATGATAAACATCTGTCTGAGCTCATGTGTAAGCCTTTGTTTAAGAATCAACTAATGTTTATAGTGATTGATGTTAAAACTTCATCCAATAGGAAGTTAGAATGATGTCATAGATGGGGATTTTATTGAATAAAGGAGAGACAAGCCCTGGATGTCTCTGAGATTTTGATAACATCCTACTGCCGATTGTACATGTATCATTTTCTCCCACCTCGAGGTGAATAAAGACTTATACTTCTTGAACACTGAGGTCTGAAGTGGTATTTCCTACACCAATACAGGCTTCTGCTGCCACTATAAGTGGGCAGTATAATGGTGCAATGACATCAGATAATTAGAAAGTTATGTCATCAGACAGATTTGACTGTTTCTGGATGCAAAATCTTTAGCTTATCTATGTCAAACTCATCTTTACTACTATAATTATTGGGGCAAAAGTCTGCCCAAAGTATATTTCTAATTAATTTTCCTGTATTTTTGGACTATAGCTGGATAATATCAATATTATTTGGATAATGACTCCATTATGTCCATACTTAACCCCATTCCAAATATACATAGCGATAATTATTAGAACAAGGTTGCTACTAATTACTTCCAATCCGGTGATAGCACTTCAAGAATTCTTCAATGCTACTTGTACTAAGTAACCGTGCTGACACCAAATACCCTGCCAAGAAATATTGAACGCTTCAAACAGTGCATCTGGATCATTGCCAGCAAAATGCACAAATTCAGCCAAAATCATATGGTAACTCAACATCTGACAGGGCAGCTACATGCTGGTATTTGTAGTGTATTAGTGCCTCTGTCCACAGACATAATCTAAACAAGCAGTTAAAGAACTTTGTACTTTCCATTACATATCTTGTACTACAGTATTCCTAAATACAAACCTAAGCCTGTGTTATACTCCAGAGATTCATTCACAATTCACAACCCACCAATACTCATTGTACACATTTGAGCAGTTTGAGTTCCAGTATGTTAACATTACCAGTCATTGCGCTGTCCTAGAACAGCTGTTCTGCAGGGATCCTGGCTGTTGGACCTCCACAGATTTAATATTGATAACTTATCCTTGGGATATTAGATAGGTGGCTGACGCCTTAAGGTTGGCCTTCCGGCTCCCTGCAGTAGAAAGCTGAAGCAGAGCATTCACACTGCACCACAGACTCTGCAGCAAGATCGAGCAGGATGCTTATTTTTATCAATGTCCTTCTTCAATTAGTACCTCCAATTGAAGACAAAAACTAATGTCCCCATAAAGTGGCCCCCATCCAAAATAATGTCCTCTATATAGTAGCTCCCATTCAAAATAATTTCCCTATATAGTGACCCCACTCAGTGTTTCTTAGTATAGTACTTACGTTTCTACTTGCTCCCCTTGGCCACACTCTTCCCCTGCTGTTGGCTACTTCTGTGATGTCATGTGTGCCTGCAGCAGGACAAATCAGGAGAGGCCATAGAGCAGAGAGGTAAGTACAGTACTAATACTTACCTCTTTCTACATGCAGTTTCCTATAGCTTTCTGGTCTATGGTTTTCTGTTCTCCCAACAACAGAATCGAGGCTGTATCTTCTCTTCTCCCCGATTCTGCGATCCAATTGAAATTTTAACAAAATTGGCAGAATCAACTGTATCCCATTAATACACAGTGCCTGGTGTAAACACGAGAGATACACATAGATAGTAACATAACACTGATATACTATTTTAACAGGATTTATAACCGGAATCCCAAGAATATCCAACTGCCATCGCCATGTTATAGAGGACATTAGAGTGATAAATAACATACCTTTGTTAAAGGGGTTTTCTGGGAAAAAAAATGTTGTTTTTTTTTAAAAAAAAGGTCTGTTAGTGCTATAAATGGGTTAATAAATGCACACATATAACTTTAGCAGTGTTTTGAGTGATTTCTGGGTGTCTCTGGGAGCTCCTGGTATCTTCTGCATTTGTTTACATGGTTCAACTTCCACGCTAGCTACCTCTCACCTCACTCCCCCCTTCCTCTCTCCCTCCCTCCTCTCTCCTTCCATCCTCTCTCCCTCCATCCCATACACCCCCTCCCTGTCTTCTGCTATCCTGCTCACAACTACTAGCCCTTCCCTACCTACTCAGCTCAACCCCCGAACCCATTATATACTAACCTATCTTCCTCCTGCAGGACGGCCCATCCTTCTTTTCTGACTGTCGTGCATGCTATAGACCCAGCGCTGCTCTGTAGCACAGGTTTATGATTATCAGCTGCACAGAGCAGCGCTGGGTCTATAGCATGCGCGGCAGTCAATAAAACAGGGAGGAGCAATCCCGCAGGAAGAAGCCTGGAAGGAAGAAGATAGGTAAGTATGATGGAGTGGAGGGGGGGGGAGTAGTAGTAATGTTCCGTTTCCGGAAACATGGAAACGGATCGCCACCGGATTACTAGCAAATGTCCCTGGGGCGGTCACATCACCGCCTCAGAGATATGGGTAACTATACATTTTTGATAAATTATGTTATTTAGAAAGTAGGAGGGGAGAGGGTGTTTAGATTAGTGTAGGGATTTCAATTTATCCCAGACAACCCCTTTAACTATGTCACTTTTGTAGATTTGTAGAAAAATAACTTTGAAGCCTTATTTATGCAAATGAGGCCGTTGGTGTTTTGGGGTGAGCCTTCAGCTCTGAGAGCACTGCTGTTGCTACTCAAGTAGCATGGTCTCTAAATCTAAAAAAGTGACATATATAACAAAGTTATGTTGTTTATCACTGTAATGTGGTGGTGATAGTTGAATATGCTTGGGAGAGGGTGGTAGATTCCATTCAATTCCAGCTCAAGGTGGTTTAGTCAAGAAGAATATGATGGTCAGAATTCCAACCAAGGAAAATGTTTGAGTTCTAGTTAACATGGTAGTCCAGTATAAGAATAGATGTTCTGCTTTTCTTTCAGAATACAGCCTTCCATAAATATTTCCAGTTCAATCCCATTCAATTGAAATGGAACACCAGGAACAGCCCTTTGAGAAGAATGGTGTTGTTTCCAGGGTATAAATCAGATCCTAGTCAATCTTGGCAATCCTATGCTACTTAAAAAGATACCAGAATGTTAAAGATCGAGGCCTTGTATTGGATTTTGCAATGGGTTTCAGAATCTTAGAGTTATGCCTCTGACCAATCTTGAAGTAGGAGCTCCTGCTTTCATAAACAAAAGGCATTGGTACCTATTGGATTTTTTTTTCCGACTAAAAGTTGCAGTCGCAGGGCAACTACATTCACTTACATTAGTCAATGGATTCCCGGCCAAAGCAGAGGTGTAGGTGCCTAAAAGACCAGATTGAAATAATGGCCATTGGTCTTGTATAGTGATCTGAACTCAGAACCAAGGATATTTGAGAAACATGGAGCTAGTTATACATTTTATGGTTCAACTGCCATAAACATTGCTGCAACCTTCGAAAATAGCAACTTCCCTTATTAACAATCATTGGCAGGCTTATAAATGTGTGACTGCTCCAGGGGCATTCTCCAATTCCGGTGAAGAAAGCTTTTGATTCATGAGAGTCTTTTTCCCGTAATTTCCTGCAATGCTTCAGATCTTATTTTAAGGCTAATCCTTTCCCTCTTATAATATTGTTTGTGTAAATTATTACTGCCCGCAGGCTGCAGGCCGGCCACTGGTGTGAGCGGGAGCGCACTGAGCTGATTCACATCAATTTCCAGTTCAGTGACCTGGAGCTAACTGAGTTTGATCCTTTGCTAGGTAGAAGCACTAATGGATAGGTTTGATTTTGAGCCATGAGCGGAGCACTGTATGCCTGAAAACCTGTTTTGGCCTTTTACTGATAAATCTCTGAAACCCAGTCACGTTTTACAGCTACAATGATATACCTAGTTATGTGTATGGTATTGCAACTTAACCCCATTTACTTCAGTTGAACTAAGATGTAACATCAGACCCAACATATGAGCAGGTGTGATGATGCTTCAAGAAGAAAATTTGAGTTAGGGTTCTTTCGCACAGTGGTATTCGGCTCATGTCACCTGTATTTCGCAACCCAACAAGTATGGCTGGTTCACATCTGTGCCCGATCTCCGTTCGGGGTTTCCATCCCTTAACCCGTTTAAAAAATTTAGAGAGAAAAGCTCTGCATACATTTTTCACCCTTTTCAGGCGGAAACCCGACGAACTCCATTATTGTCTATGGGGTCCGCGGGTTTCCACGAGTAACCGTTCACCCGAACACAGGTGTGAACCTAGCGTAATTCAGTGAACTGAACTTACAACATATACTGATTTATGATGCTGTAACTTCAGAATTAGTGCCATCCTACTGTCCTGCACTGACATGATGCTGTGAATGCAGGACAGTGGACCTACAGTAGTTCTGAAGTTTACAGTATCATAAATCAGTATATGCTGTAAGTTCAGCTTGCTGGAGCCGCATTCAGGTAGACAGATGGTATGTATGTAATGTGAATGGGTCCTAAAACATGCATCCTTCTAAGCTCTAAGAATGAGGCAGCATGTAGAATAGGAAGAATTAGTGAAAAGGGTAGATCTTAAAGTACACCAACATGCGCTAAAAAATTCATCAAAATTTTGGTAAAAAATCTTAGTGTTAGCACTAACACTAATTGTCAACGGGCAATCCTAGCAAAAGTGAATTCTTCATATACTGTGATATTGTGCCAAATGACAAAGTCAGCTCAACTACATTGATATGTAGTAGATGGCACTAAGTAGATCTCTGGTTTACTCTAAAGTCTATGGTCTTTAAATGGCGCAAATAAACAATATAAGAGATTGGCAGAGCCTCTTACGTAAAACCTGACACAGGTTGTCTCCAGATATGTCAGGTTAATAATCCTCTGAAGATGAGGAGCTGAAAGAGACGATCATAGTCTATAGTTTAATACATAGTCTGCTCACTTATCGTTCCTGAGATACCACTTCTACAGCATTTATTGTAACTTTCCCATGACCCAACAATTTACAAGTTTAAGTGTTCCAATAAAATCTTTGCTAAAATTGGAAATATAACAGGAATGTTTTAAAAAAAGATTGAAAGTCAGACAGAGATGGGGAGGGGGCTCAGGAGTTTTCTTTATACTTCTTTGTTTGAATGGAAAATATCGTAGCTGCTGTTGTTAATTTGAGATATTCCCAGCGGTGGTCGCGCTGTACATGAGGAGAACGCACACCTCATCATTGTGCTCTTCACAGTCAGCAACAGAAATACAACTTTTTGAAGATAAAGAGCAAAAAAATAAGTTTATTGGTTGGTTTTACAAGAGAATGACGAGAAGTCATTGTGAACTACCAGTGTCTATTATATCTGTCACTGGGAACACAAGGCTTTCTTGTTATTTTTAGACTTTCATCCACTATCTTCCTTCTTCCTGGGAACAGTTCATATAAAGATATATTTTTGGAAAGGTGAAGACTCTACTGCATTTATATTAAAAAGGGCTTGCCAGACCTAAGTAAATACAGTGTATCAATAGTTTCAGATGAGCTGGTTGTATGGGTGAAAGACAATGGGTCTTGTGGTGACTGGCCCACAGAGTAATGTTGCAGAAAGAAATTGGCAGGAAACACTTTTGTAACATGCAAGAATGTTCACTTTATTCACACAGTGGTTCAAGGTTTGATGATTTCAGCAATACAGGAACAAAAGCTTGGCAGTAACTATGGAACAGTTACTTGTTACAGTACATACATAAGCAACTACTGCATATACAGAATGCAGCAGAGTGCTACAAAATGTGAATAGTTAATTTTTATTGTTGGTAGAGAGGGGCGAACCTCACAGGTTTAGTTTCGACGAATATTCATGAGGTTTGGCCCTCTGGTTCCTTCCAAAATGTTAGTGATATTATTATACCTTGGGATCTCCTCAGACCAAAGAGTATAATAAGTGGAGGTCCAGGGGTAGTGAGTATAAATGACAAACAGTTATTCTCATATTTCTTCACCTCTCTTAGGCATCCTCACAGTTCAGGAGAGGTGAGGCAAAGTGAGTATAACTGTTTGTTATTTTTACTCACTTTCCCTGGGCCTCCACTTATTATACTCTTTGGTCTGAGGAGACCCCAGAGTATAATAGTGTTTCATAGGTGACAAACCCCAAAAGTCTCAGATTCGGGCCAAGGTCAAGACTTTTGGAAAATTCGGGTCAAATCCGGTTTAATCAGTATTGTTTCTCTTAGCCATATTTGCATGTTATATGTTTGCATTATAACCTGTATATAGTTTGTATGTAATCTGTAATTCCTCTGTAAATGGACTATACCACTGTGTGTGGGAAGCAGAGTTTGGTACAACCCAGGCAGTTGGTTCTGGAAAGGAGAAGGAGATTGAGAATCTTCTCCTAACATTTGGAAAGTAAGGAAAAAGAGACAAGGAAGCAGAGACGTAAATTTAGGAGAGCCCTTCACGGGGTGATTTGCGAATGGCAGATAGCAGCAAAAGTGGGCACGGCCTTAGTAAATGTGGATAGCTACATATACTCAGACCCCATATAATAATAGTAGGCCATTTAATAAAGTGTATTGCTAAAATGGGTTTATTGTCATTTACTTTACTGTTAAAGTAATTTCAGATTATATATATATATATATATATATATATATATAATATTTATTTAAAAAATTACAAAAGCTTTTAGAAAGTTTCTGAGAAGATCCCTCCATCTATTGAAATCTGTGATTCATTTATTTTGTTCATTAAGTATAAGGCAGTAGTAGGGAAACAGTTTATCTTGTGTGCATCATGTCCTGAGTTCAATCCTTGCACCTAATAAACTAAACTTTAAGATGATGGAGGGATCTCCAGGCACCCTCCTCATTAGTATTCACTACACTGAGGTGATGTCACTGTGAGCTGGCAGCTGGTTGAATACCTAAGGGGCCCTGAAATCTGGCAGAGTCCTGGGATGAGTTGACATGTCTGAAGCAGCCAGATTGAACCTAAAATTAGACAGGAGGAAGAAATTCACCCCTGTTGTGGCTGAGAGAACCAAAAAGTGTGTGCCGACTTAGTATCTGAAAATAGTGCCTGTGCCACTGGACAGACTGGGCAACCTGCTAGCCTTCAACCCTACTGGTGAGACACTTTATGGGACCTTTAATGAGAGGGGAAGTCCTGCTGGGGCCAGATATGTGCAAGGGAGCCATACTGGGGAGCGGTTATAAGAGGGGGAGTCATGCTGCAGACCAGTAGTGAGAGGAGGAGTCATACTGGGGATGAGCTGCGTGAAAGGGAGCCATACTGGGGATAAGAGGAGTCATGATAAAAGAAATGCATTAGAGAACTGTGTTATAATTTAAGATTTTGTCTACTCTGACATCTGTCAAAAATAGTTCTATGATTGTTTGTGAGGAGAAGCCAAAGTTGATCCATATTATTCCCAGATTGAACATTTACACATATGAAGATGCATTCATGGATGCAAATATGAAGAAGTCCTGAGAACTAACTTCCATCACACCTGTTTTAAAGCTAGCAGCTATAACCCATGTGCCCAATATCCAATTATGTAGTATAAATGATCTGGACCGTGCAATGGAAGAAGGGCTACCGTGTATATAGCTTTGATTCATCACTCTCCCATTAAACTACTATCAAGCACATTTTTACATAGCCGCCTGTTCCTTCCCCAAGTCTTATTTAATTTCCACATGACAAGTACAGATGGCCTAAACCACCATTTTGATAGATGGCAGCCTGGATGAATAGAAAAACAAGATAAAGTGATGGATCGGAACTTGCAGTGGCTGACACAGGCCATAAATAATAGATATGATGACATCTCCACATAGTCACTTTGCTTATTATTTTCTCATTTTTCCTTTCCATTCAGTTTATTTATTCCTAAAAATATTCAACATTTGTCCTACTGAAGGCATCGTGCAGCATGCTGTGGGGTAACATAGGATGAAGATTGTAAGCAGCCTTTTCCTGCTACTGGTCATGGTGACTTTCATGTTTAATCCCAAGGCAGCACAGTGATAAGGGGGGATGTGCCAGTAGAGAAGGTGGTGGTGGTAGTTCCATTTGAGCTCACCCTGGTGTGAGTCTCCTAGCTGATGGAAGTCAGAGTGACATTGATGTGAGGTGCAATAATTAAAGCAGGAGACCACTGGCAGTTTCATAGGCATAGCTCACATTATGGTTTTCATGAATTAATTAATTTATTTTTGTAGAAAACACAATATCATACATTTTTCTTATATATGTACATGTAAAATTTTGCTAAAACTTCTTTATATTATCAGTGCAGTAGTCTGTCGCTAAAGAGAAAAAAGTGGTATGGTCTGTTATAGTCTTGTGAAAAGCATCTATAAGAGACATAAATAGGACGAAATATGACATCAGTTATGTGACCCTGGAATTTAGTTAACTGTCCAGGAGACAGGTTAATAGTAGTATATTGAGGAATAAAACATATGCAGTATTACTACAGTGTCGCCTCATTGTGTGTGGAAAAGAAAATCTTATATTCTTCTTCTTGCCTTAGACATGTTCAGAGGTCACATGTACAACAGAGATGGAGAGCACTCCCAACAGTTTTTGAGCTTGCTTATTTAATCTATGTATAACAGGTGAAAGGCGCATAATAATAATAATAATAATAATAACTTTATTTATATAGCGCCAACATATTCCGTAGCACTTTACAAATGAGAGGACACATGAACAGACAATATGAGACATTACAATGTGACAAATAAGTAAACATATCAAACAATAGGACCGAGGGCCCTGCTCGCAAGAGCTTACATTCTTTGAGGAGATAGGGGGACACAAGAGGTCAGAGGACTTGTTTGCTACCATGGTCCAGCCATCTTTTAATAGAAAAGGTTGTGTAACTGAAGCTGTATGAACTCGTCACCAGCCAGTATCTGTGAATAAACAGATACTAAGTACAAGGAGTGCAGTGTAACTTCTAGATGGAGTGGCCAGGATCTGAGGAAAAGAGGAGGAAGGATAAAAGGTGTTATTGTTCTACACCTCTGCACACTACACTGTGATCGGGGCACGTGATAAGCCTGACCATACAGATGTGATTTTAGGGCAGTTTTGAAGCTGCTGTAGTTGGGGATTAATCGGATTGTCTTGGGTAAAGCATTCCAGAGCACCGATGCAGCTCGAGAAAAGTATTGGAGACGGGAGTGGGATGATCAGATAACAGAGGATGCAAGTCTAGGTCATTGGCAGAACGGAGAGGACGGTTAGGGCGGTAGACAGTGATGAGAGAGGAGATATAGGGGGATGTAGCGCTATGGATGGATTTGTGGGTCAGTGTGATAATTTTATATTGTATTCTGTGATGGATGGGCAACCAATACAGCAACTGACACAAGGTAGATGCGTCTGTGTGCCAGTTTGACATTAAGATGAGTCTGGCGGCTGCATTCAGGACAGATTGTAGAGGGGAGAGTTTAGTAAGAGGAAGCCCAATTAGAAGAGAATTGCAATAGTGAAGACGAGAGAGAATCAGAGCGACAATGAGGGTTTTTGATGTTACCATGGTGAGAAAAGGGCAAATTCTAGAGATGTTTTTAAGGTGCAGGTGGCAAGAGCATGCAAGTGTCTGAATATGTGGGGTAAAGGTGAGATCTGAATCAAATACAACCCCCAGACAGCAGGCATGCCGCCTCGGGATAATAGTAAGGCCACAGACAGAAATGGAGATATCAGGGTTAGGTCGGTTAGTAGATGGAGGGAACACAAGAAGTTCAGTTTTTGAAAGATTCAATTTCAGATAAAGAGAAGACATGATGATAGAGACAGCAGAGAGACAGTCACTGGTGTTCTGTAGTAGTGCAGGGGTGATGTCACGGGATGAGGTATAAAGTTGGGTATCATCTGGATAAAGATGGTATTGAAAGCCAAATTTGCAAATGGTTTGTCCAACTGGGGCTGTGTACAGAGAGAAGAGGAGGGGACCTAGGACTGAGGCCTTGAGGAACCCCAACCGCAAGGGGCAGAGGAGAAGAAATAGCACCAGCAAATGATACACTAAATGAGCGATCATAGTACAGATTTTGTAAAAATACAGTTGAGTTTAGTCTTGAATAAAGCAACGTGGCCCTTCATCAGGCAAAATGAAGAGAGCTGCAAGGTTTATGCTGCAAGATTTATGCTGGATGGGAAGTGGGCTTTTGCTGCATGTGAAGTGGAGAGGTTCGGTCAGTTCCCTATGGAAATGTGCTCCCACTTGAACCCTTTGGAGAGTGCTGCCTATACATACAATACTGTCAGGGGTCATGTCACTGATACAGCCATAAGTCATCACTGGAGGTCAGGATACGGAAACTGGCGAGGATCCATGAAGCATAATGAAAAGAGTAATACTACTTTTATTATTTTAAACCCACTAGTGACTGAAGTATAGACTTTCTACATTGGTCATGAGCTTTATTCTGACACTACTGACTTTCTATATCAATTATTAAAAATTAAAGTTTAAAAAAATCCCACAAGTAAAATCATAATAACACATGAATCCCCTGATCTCAAAATGTTTAACAGATAATAAAAAATAAAAGTATAACACACATATTGAATACTGTCACGTCTGTAATGACCCAAGCAACTGTAATGTTATTTTCCCTCCACGGGGAACAACAATTTTTTTTTTCAAATAAGATGCTACCAAAAAATTGTTATAAAAAGCAATCAAAAAGGGTTATGTTTTTCAAAATGTCAATAAAAAAATCAATAAAAATGTCAGATCTTACCACTAAAAATAAGCACTCACACATTTCTGATGACAAAAAAAGCATAGGTTTTGGAAAGTGGAGATGCAAAAAAAAATGTTATTACCAAGAGTTGTTACTTTGCAAAAGTACTAAAACTTAAAAAAAAAAACTAAACAAATTTGGTATCAATGTAATTGTATAGAACCAGTGAATTTCGAAATTTATCAGGTTATTCAAGCTACCAGGTGAATGATGCAAAAAAGGCAATGGCAAAATTGCTTTTTTTCTAGTCCTTCCCAGAAATAATCAGTAAAAGTTGATGAATATCTACCCCAAAATAGTGTCATTAGACACTAAAACTTGTCCAGCAAAAAAACAAGCCCTCGCATAATTAGACTGACAAAAAAATAAAAAAGTTATAGGTCTTGGTATGTGACGATGGAAAAACACATAAAATAGTTTGGTCATTAAGGTCTAACACAGGCCATTAACTAAGGGGGTTAAACCATTTTAAGCATGTTCTTAAAAATTTGTTGTCGGACATACCCAATGAAAATGCATGATTGAAAGAAAATGAATGGAATTACTAGAAGCAAAAATGTACCTTACTTGTTCAGCTTTGTCCTAATTTAAAGGGGTGGTGACTCTTTGACTTGTACCCTTTAAAGGTTTTAGCCATGTGTACAATTTCTATCTAGAACATTCTTGTTATTGTTGGTGTACATGCAAACAACTATGTGACCAAAAAGAAAGCTAAATAAGGAGCCGGATGACAGCATGTTTGTTGTTATATAGCTACTAGAGATGAGCGAACCTCTTGTTATAGGTCAAACATATTCGGTATGAACCACAACTTAATTCGGCACCTATCTATCCAATTTCTAAGGCAAACACAGTTACTGTCCGTTATAAATCCGTTACCCATAGACTTCAATGTTAAAAAATAACAGACACTTGCTGTCCGTCAAGAATCCGTGTTTCCAAATGGACAAAAAAGTCCTGCATGTAGGATTTTTTTTGTCCGCGGGAAAAAACTGATTTGGTTTAACCGGACATAAACGGACACTAACGAACACAATATAAACCCCCATTAAAATGAATGGAAATTTTAACAGATTTCTGACGGTTCAGCTAGTGTTCGTTGCTAAAATCTTTTAACTGACAATAGCTACGGACACTACAAACGGTCACCAACGGTAGTGTGAACGCCCCCTAAGAGTCCCAGTTCCTCCACCATAATGACCTTGACCCAAATCCTTATCCTCCTCTATCAACCCGGCCAACAACCTTGGCTAAGAGGTGGAAACTGTTCCTCCTCTTCCAACCCTAATTGCAAGAGTGTAATTGTTTCCTGTAAGATATACAATAAAGGTATCCCATCGCTGATGCTGCATTTGTCACTGCTAAAAAAATTTGGTGGCCTCCAAATGTCCTTTGTTTCAGTTGCATGTATTAATTACATGCAACAATAATTAATACATGCAACAGATCACAGGGTCTTTTGGAGGCCACCAAATTTTTAGCAGGGACAACTTAGCAGGGACATCCACCTTGCTCTCACAGACACTCCAGCATGTTTAAGATGGAGTACCACCATCAGATAAAGCAGTGCAAAGGCACTGGTCCCTTTGCAGAGAAACAGCCCCAAAGCATGATGTTGCCACCCCCATGCTTCATAGTAGGTATGGTGTTCTTTGGATGCAACTCAGCATTCACTCCCCTCCAAACACGACGAGTTGTGTTTCTACCAAACAGTTCTACTTTGGTTTCATCTGACCATATGACATTCTCCCAATACTCTTCTGGAACATCCAAATGCTCTCTAGCAAACTTCAGACAGGCCCGGATATGTACTGGCTTAAGCAGGGGGACACGTCTGGCACTGCAGGATCTGAGTCCCTGGCGGCGTAGTGTGTTACTGACGATAGCCTTTGTTACGTTAGTCCCAGCTTTCTGCAGGTCATTCACTAGGTCCCCCCATGTGGTTCTGGGATTTTTGCTCACCTTTCTTGTGATCGTTTTGACCTCACGGGGTGAGATCTTGCGTGGAGCCCCTGATCGAGGGAGGTTACAAAAAAACCCTCAACAAAAGATTATTCAAAGGACTGACTTTGAAATTATGTTTACACATTCTGTATAGAGGTGAAACTGCTCTATTCGACAACAGACAAAATAATATAGGCAATTAAAGGGTTAACTGTCATTTATTTGTGCATTAGTACAGCAATGCTGCTATCAGGCTCACAGTCACAACAGCAGCACAGATATTCTCCCTCAAAACTATCTATGATTCTATTACTAATCTGCTTGTAATTGATGAAATCTGACTAAACTGGCCTATTCTTATGATCCTCTAACTCTATTGCTTGCAATTGTATGATTTTCGGAACTGTGCTGTGTATGATGCAGTGAGATGAATCATAGATCTTTCTCCATATCCATTGTTACTGAAAATGCCTCATGATCACACTTACCTTATGTAGTGTATATGCCATCAGCACTGTTAGGCTAAGGCCCCACGTAGCGGGCCGCAGCAAATAAGCGCTGCGGGAAAGAATGCGGCGGCAACACATGGTGGTTTTTCCCTCAGCGCTTTTCACAGGAAACCTCTCTGCTTTCTACTTCCATTATACCTATAGGGAAACTGCCGGCATTTCCATAGGTATAATTGACATGCTGCAATTTCCAAAAGTGTGGTTTTTACGCAACGTGGGGCCATGGCCTAAAGTGCCCACCTACCACTGTCTGTTGGCTGTGAGGCTGTTAGATGATGTCAGGTGGTGCTGAACACACTGACACGTCACATTGACTCACAAGACACATTCCTGTGCAACACATGTGGTGGCAGCCATTTTAGCTTGTCCGAGATGAATTAGTATTTGTTCGGTTAACAAAACCCGGTTCGTAACAAATCATTTTGATAATCTCTAGTAGCTACATGATTAGTATGGTTGAAAAAGTCTTATGTCCATCGGGTTCAACCAAGGGATGGGAAAGAGCATGACTGATCGGACAAGTAAGAAAATATTTTTCCAGCATGATGGAGGATCAATGCTTTTACTAAAATTCTAAAAATATGGTAGACAGAGGTGTAGCTTGAAGTTCCTTGACCCTAATGCAAAATCTGTAATGGGGCCCTTACCTTCCATTGAGGATACTGGTATATTTTTTGGGGCAGAGGGACCTTTGGGTCCCCTCCAGGATCCAAAGCACAGTAGCGACTACTACCTCTGAACTCCCTGCTGCTATGCCCCTGGTTACAACATTTTGTTGTGAAACAGCTGTAAAATGGCCTGTTGTGGTAACTGGTGTAACTGTTAATTCAAAGAATTCAATGCTGTGATCTGACCAGGGTGAAATTACAATAAGGAAACTTGAGAAGAAGGTTATTTGGTTATCAGCTCTCCCATTAAACATAGAGTTGGAAACCAGAAACAGCAATTGCTTTCTTTTCTAAGGAAGCCATGTTGACTACAGAGAAGTAGGTTATTGTTTCTGGCATTACAAAAACAAGATCAAGTGTAATACCAATAGATTTGATGAAGTTGATTGTTGTATAGATAGAAGCACAGTATGAAGTTGGTGTTAGGGTACATACTGTATCGCCACATAATCTCTAATATCTACAATAGTTTACAAAAGGGACAGATTATTTCATACTTTTAAAGCTCAGCTCTTCCTTGTGATCTATGAGGTGATGGCTCTGAACAACGGCAAATCTGGAGGCATATAGCATGAAATATTACACTCTATAAATGACCTCCCACCAGTCAAGTAGTCCCATTATTATATGACTTCAATAAACTTTATGTACAAACACATTGAGTCTCTGAGGAGCTTTCTCATTTTGAGGAACGTCCCGCTTAGACAATCTCTTCAAATCCTGATATTGGATTTATCACTTATTATTCATGGCTGATGTAATTCACTTATTCATTAGATAGCATTGAACTCATCCAATCAAATAGTCATCAAAAGCAGAACATATCTTCAATAGGGTTTAAAAGGTTATTTGGGAATCAAAATATAAGAAATAGTCGCTAGTGGCCATAGCTTATCTCTAACGTCACATCCAACTGTTGACTTTTACTGGCCTTTGGGACATTTTAATGAGAAGGTGGGCTGTGAGGGTCACTCTGACCCTGACCTTAGATATGTCCTCCAAAAACCTACATGCACCCTGAATAAAGATCTCATTAGTTTCTTTGATTGCTTTTTGCCATGCAGTATGTAATGCGGCCAGCAAAAGGACACAGTAATGACCATCTGTCTCTTTTTGTGTTTGGCTCTGAATTACTACTTAAGGAAAAATATCAGTTGCTCAATTAAGTGAGTGGAATACAACAAGCGGCAGGCTTTCTAGAGGGTATTGTGGGTTCAGGCTGAAGAGTCATAGGGTCATAGGCATGAAGACTAATGTAATGGAAGCATTTTTATTGGTTTTCATTAATAGAAGTAGGACGCACTCATCACTATCCCCTCCCGAGCTGCCCCGGTCATTCAGTTGAAAATAGTAATTCAGTCTTGGGATTAAATGTGCTCTGTTGCTAAATTGTTTCTTTTCTATGACTTCTACAGGACCAATTTACAAAGAGATAAAAGTGCTGGAATGTCAGGAAAAACATTAACAAAACTTTTTTTCAGGTCAAGGTTTAGAAGAAATTTAAGGGTGGTACAATTTCATTGAATGAAGTAGGTGCATACTAAGTCTCCTGATACCTCTTCTCAATTAACCCAAGGGTTCCTGAAATGTAACCATCAGGACAACCTCTTCTTAAAGGGATTCTATCATTGGGAAACCCTATTTTCACTAACAGCACATCGGAATAGCCTTTAGAAAGATGATCCTTCTCCTATCTTTATTTTTCTGCTCCGCGTCGACATTTTGTAGAATTTACTTCTTTCTTCTTTATGCAAATTAGTCTTCAGAAAGCACAAGGGGCGTCCCCTGTGCTCTCATCACAAACTCTTTGGAAGATCCAGCGCCGCCTCTCCGCTGTTTCAGCACCCGCCCATCATGTCTGTTCGGGATCCAAATCCCTCGCATGCTCAGTGGACTCTGCCATTTCGCGTTGGACAGTGCCGAATGCGCCCCCTGTGCTTTCTGAAGACTAATTTGCATTCTCCAAATGCTATTCTCTAAAGGCTATTCCGATGTGCTGTTAGTGAAAATAGGGTTTCCCAATTATAGAATCCCTTGAAATCACAATCCCTCCTGATAAGTATGGTTTCTTGGGGACCAGATGATATCAATGAAGGAAGCTATAGGTGACCATACTTTAACTTCATAGAAAAATTTTTTGGCAATATGAGTACACCAGAGAGACATTTCTGTCCTGCCTGTCTAGGTGTCAGTATAGAATATTCTGTTACTTGTGCTAAAATGAAAGTGCTTTGTGTTGTGCCTTGCATAATGGGGTTTTCCTGTGAACAAATGTATTCCCTTCCCACAGAATAGATGATAGGTGTCTGACCACTGAAAGTCAGATCCGGCCAGGGGTCCTATGTACCCCTGTTTAATTGTGCCTGTTGAACATATAAACTATTGCTCCATTCATCCATATATAGTTGTCTAAGAGAATTACAATTACATACACAACCAACAGCTCTACAGAGATAAAAAGACAATCATCACAAATGTACAACTGTCATTCCATTAAAACAGGGGGAACATGGGACCCGATAATGGAATTCTGCCTAAAAATGTTGCCCTGAATCTGCCTCTCATTGTTTCAATGAGAGGCAGAGATCAAGGCAGACGCTGAAAAAAAAGTGTCCTTGATCTTACCACAACCCACGGCATGAGCCACTCCATTGATTAAGCCCATTCATCTGAACCTAACAACTTGAACAACACACCATGTGGTTAAGCTATGAGTAAAATATATAAAAATTGTTTGGAATTCTGTTTTATGTTGAATTTCTCTACACCCTTTTTTATTGAGTGTCAACATAGGTCACCTGTACATTGCAACCCTGGAACATTGCACATCATCTAATCTTTAGGCAAAGGCCACACATAGCTAAATGCATGTAAAAAACATCCAAAGAAAACACTTGCATTTCTCATTTTTGCCTCCCCTCAAATAAGTCCAAGGGGAAAAAAATGCTGCGCTTTCTCAAATAACCTTAACATGTTGTGTTTTAAAAAAATGTAGCCAAAAATGCTGTGTTTCTGCAATGTGCATTTGCAGAGCTTTCATTTGAACAGTTTCACCACTTTACAGATCATAGAAAGTTTTTTACGAATGCTTACACCCCTTCTATACTGACATATTTTCCATTTAATTATCGCTAGCATATTTTGCGAACGCGAAACCTGAGATTTTAAATCAAGCGACGGCACAAAAATGATGAACGACCCAATAATATGTTCATCAACAATCTGAAATCACTCTCCATAAAGTCTAATTAAACTGATTTTTCTTCCACTGAGCAAATAAAATCAATCTGAGAACTGCCAAAGACTCAGAAAAGCAGAAATCTTTGAAAGTCCTTAAAAAAAAAAAAAAAAGAAAAACAACAAACACGGAGCAACTTGGCTTGATCCAGCGTGAAATCAACTCACTGCTCCTTAATTTCTATACTGCCAGCAGGGGCTCGGTATGTCGCAAAACGGATATTGGGGATTAAAATATAAATGCTAAGCTTCCAGGACCTGAGGTGTTAAAAGTTCTCCCATCCATGGGCTAGGATAAATTAGACAGGCTTCAAGCTCTCACTTTGCATGTCAATTCCCAGTACTGCTGCAACTTTATAAATCCCAGTCCCAATCTGAGGCAGTGAAAGGCATCAATCTTACATCTGCTGTATGTCAAAAGTCAGGTGAAAGTAGAGAGCAGAATGATTGAACAGTTACTCTATCTGCCACTAGTTATTCTTCATTTCAGGATCTTTAAGGCTGTCCCATGTATCTGTCAACCCAATGAAGCATGTCACATATCCTGCACAATAGCAGCTGCCAAGTATTGATGTAAGTGACAAATTGTAGGAGTGGTGAGAATGTATTTAAAACCAAGATTATATGATATATGGGTCAAGAATAGAAATGGGCAGTCTATATAAAAATTCTCCTGATGAAAGATTTTGATACTTAGGGGTTCAGTATTTTTGTACTTCCACACTTGTACATGTGCAGCAGACTTATAGTAACTACCGGTATATTCTTTCACATAGGGTAATATTATTGTAGTTATATTCTTGTATATAGGAGACAGTATTACAGTAGCTACATTCATGTACATGTGTGTAGTATTATAGTAGTTAAATAGTTATTACCATAGTTATTACAGTAGTTATGGTCTTGTACATACATTAGGAAGCAGTATTATAGTAATTATATTTGTACATACTGTAGGGGGCAGTATTATAGTAATTATTAATATATTTATGCATGTATACAGCAGTATCATTGCAGTTATGGCTTTGTGTATGGGGAATGCATTATTTTGGGATATAGGGGATATCATTATTGTAAATATGTTCATCGGCATAGGAGGTAGCATTATAGTAGTTAATGTATAGTCTTACAACAGGAGACAGTTTTAAAATGAGTTATATTTTTGTAGCTGGGGCAGAATTATAGTAGTTATATTCTTGCACATAGCAGCAGTATTATAGTAGTTATATATTTTTTGTACATGGGGATGGTATTATAATACTTACGTTTTCATACATAGGGTACAGTATTATTGTGGTTATATATTTGTACATATGGGCAGTATTATAGCAGTTATATTTTTAGACATAGGAGACAGTATTACATTCATTCTGGTGTTCTAGTTCTCTAATATTATAGAATAACCAGTTGATCTGTTAAACATGCCAAACAATATTATCTAGGAGGTAGCATTTTGTTTCAAGCAGACAATGGGAAAAAAAAAAGATATGGTTCAAGGGGAAAACTGGATGCACAAATACACCAAGGTTCCGGGGAATTGCAGCGCCGCTCCTATTACTTGAATCCCCATTCCCAAAACTTGAAATAGTATCTAAATAATATGAAATAATGATAAAAATAATAATATAACAGCTGGATAGAAAGATAGACGAGGAAGATGAATGCCTATAATGCGAAAGGATATGTTGAAAGGACCCATAGACCCCAAACATTTCAACAGTGGCTAAAAGAGTGTTCTTTTGCAAACAAACTACAAACTTTAGTTACAAGTATATTCCTTCTGTTCCTTGGTTGGCCTGATGAAGACGCCAGGATGAGCGTTGAAATGCGTTGCCTGTGTTTATGAACTATTAAAGGAATTTTTTTCATTCAATCGGTCCTTTTCCTGTACTTTTTTACTACTATCTCAGCAGCGCACATAACTATATCCCATTTTGTGTCGCTTTTGCCTGGGTCTAATCTACAAACTGTGCTATTCTATATGGAAGCATCCAGATGTATATTGTATGGTAGAAGTTTTTCAGAGGATGCTACTGATCAGTTAATACTGTTGTTCTCCAGGGAGTTTTGATATCCTTAACAATGGTTGACCTTTTAGTTTATAAGGCTAAGGCCACATGTACCGTATATGCCGGCGTATAAGACGACTGGGCGTATAAGACGACCCCCAACTTCTGCCCTAAAAATATAGAATTTGGTATATACTCACTGTATAAGACTACCCCTCTCCCAAATGAAAAAAAGTCTGCTTTGATTTCAACATGTTAATTTTAATTCAAATGCATATGACATGCAGGTACTGTATATAGCAGCAAAACTGTCACTTATAAACATAAGGTTGTTTCAAACATGTACGGTAAAGCTAAGCTCTTCATTAATATCACAGCATGGATGCGAGGGGAATCTGGCGTTACTGCACCGCCAGCTTTCCCCTCGCATCCATGCTGTGATATTAATGAAGATCCGACATGCTTCTGTAAGTGCCGCCTGTGACCCCCAGCTCTGTGACGCCGACCGCTGTGACGGGGCGGCTGCATTAGCATACAGCGCGCCGCCCCGTCAGCGCGTACTAAGCCTCTTCTAATGACTGTGAGAGGCGGATTGCCGCGCATGCGCGGCGGTCCCAGGAAGCGGCTCTCTACGCGCTGACGGGGAAAAAAACACCTCACACAGTGCGGCCCCCGTATATCCGGCGTATAAGACGACCCCCCACTGTAGCCATTATTTTAAGGGGTTAAAAAGTCGTCTTATACGCCAGTATATACGGTAATTGAAAATAGTGTTTTTTGTTTCAAATTTGCAGCATTTTTTTTTAGCCAGATGTGTTTTTACAGGGGCATAGCAAGTGGGGTACAAATAGGGCATGTTCACCAGGTGTTTGTTGTCAGGTGTGTGTGTGTGTGTAGATGGGTACTTACCTTAGAGGGTTGTGCAGAAAATAGGTACAACCCTATGAAGCACTTATAATAATAGTTTTACCTGGACCCTTGTTTGGAATGACACTGCCAGCCAGGGATTAAGTAGAGAAATATTCGCCTCTGGGTCTTCACTATGGTCCCCTGATTTTCAACTCATGGCTCCACGGAAGAAGGCCCAGAGCTGAATATTTCTCCATTCCTTGTGAAGTCACTTTTGACTTTGGCCTAGAAAAATGCAATAACATCTGCAAAAAAAAAAATGCAGCTTTTCTGCAACTTGTGGTCTTAGCCTTAGAACTTATTCACACAACAGGGTTTCACAGGCATGTGCAAGCCGTTTTTTTTACTGCCCAGCACATGGCCCCATTGTAAATATAGCATCTATTCACGCATTCTTTATGACTGATCTGTGAAAAATTAGAACATGCCATTTCCCAAGCTGTTTTTCACAGATTTCAGCATAGATAAAATCTACAAAGGATCCGTGAAAACGGGTAACCCCTCAGTATACATTTTGCAGTGGAAAAAGGTACTATTTTAAAGCAAAGTGGACAGCATGGTTGTATGAATATGTGCTAAACCAGATTTCTATAGACCTGGAATGCCCCAAAGTCCATAGGCTGGGACTAATATTATATCAGTATTTTCACTTAATATGACACACTCATGTACTATAACTATAATTGAAGTGGAAACTAGTGAGGGTCTACATTTGGATGTAGTTATCAGCACTACCTGCTGATACTTTACTCCACCCCTGTTTTCATTTTAACTATTTTAATATTTGTTACACTTACATTCCTCCCTCTAACAAACCTGAGATATGAATGTAGGAAAACAGTCCGGAATGGTCTTTGGGATCTGTTGAGATTCAGACCTGTCACCTTCAGATAAATGTCTGCACAGTTAAGAGAAATGTTTATCTCTTTCCCCTGACCCTCCATGCACAGCGCACCAGCCAAGGTTTGTTTCCAATGGGACCAATGGCTGTGAAAAATCTATAATTAGATCTCAGCAATATACACTGCATTTGGAAAAGGGTGTAAAGCGGATTATGAAAATCTTGTTGCAAGCTTTCAAGTGGTACAGTTAACCCTGCTAGCACCGCTGGGACCCGCTCCTATGACATCGACTTCAAAGATGACTCTGAAGGGTTTGTTTTCCACATTCCAAATTAGCTTCCTGGGGACTTTGTGATAGGCAGGAAAAGGAGAATTCGAGGTGAGAAGTTACAGTGACACAAAGCTTACCCCCCTCCTAATACTTCACTACAGACCTGATTGTATCTTATTTTTACCATCCATTAGGGACAATATTTGTGCACATGTGTTTTCTGGGTACCATAAATTGTGATGGCATCTTCGTAAAGCTGTATACTGTTATTCATCTGAAATAGAAGAGAGGGGGCGAAATGTTGTTCATCGGATGTCAATTTTTATTTCTGCCTGGTGGTATATACAGCATATATCTTCTTTGTGCTTATTTGCATTCACACAGTCATTTGGAGCCTCCATCTGCAGCTACAAAGGAACACACAATGGAATCCTGGAACCATGGATGTAACTACTGGGTAGCAGGCATAGCACCTTTTATGGGGCCCAACAACAAAGAGGGCTCATCTCCATTGAAACCTAGAGTGAAATTAGTGATAACTATGGATTATGGAAGCAATGGCATCATAATGCCTGCATGCGACATCATTACTTTCTTCATATGCTGTGATGTTACAGTGTGCGTAGTGATATTTTTCTGTGCTATGTTGTCAAAGTGGAAATCATCTCTCTACATTGACATCACTGTATGCTCTAACCCTGTACAGTAAGATCACCGTGTGTACTATCCCTGTACTCTAACATCACTGTATGCTTTTTCCCTGTACTTCGACATCACTGTTTACAGTATTACTGTACAGTCACATCACTATGTATATTATCTTGTTTCTGTGACATTATTGTGTACAATATCCTGTACAGTGACATGACTATTTGCATTATCCTGGTACTGAGACACCATTATGTACATCATCCCTGTAGTGTGACATTCCTGTGTGCATTATCCCAGTACTGTGACATTAATATATGCTTTATCCTTATACTGTGACATCACTGTGTGCATTATGCCAGTGTTGTGACATCACATTATCTGTGCTGTAAAATCAGGATGTGCATTATCCCTGTACATTTTTCAAACTTTTAATTGCTGCTTAAGGTGGTCATGGGAGAGTGGGACCCTGTTGTAATTTTCGCTATGGCGCCCCATGGTTACTTTTTATGATCTCTCCTGGCACCATTTGGAACTGTTGTGTGAATTATCCAGCATAGTATTGTTGTTTCTGATATGAACAGAGGCCATAACAGAGAACAGGGGCCACATTTACTAATACACAAAAAGGCTAATTTAGGCTGAAAATGCATTAAATTTATCACAATGGCTCACTACCAGTATGTCTTCTGTTGGGTAGGCCTTTGAGTCCATATATTAAGTCCATGTATTTTATGTGGAACTGCATATTTGTATTTTTTCTACCACCCTATTTGTATGAAATTACTATAGGTTAGTGACCAAATATATTTGTGCTCATTGTGCATATGCGTGTATATCATTATCTATAAATTGGTCTTTTGATAGTTTGTTTTGTGGAGTATTTTTTCTGTGTCACAGTTATTTCCATTTGGCCAGGGTGACTACTTTTGTTTTGTTATTTATGTATTTATATTTTTGTAATAAATTATTTTCATATATTTTTGTAATTGGATTGTGGTGGCCTCCTTTTCTTTGTTTGTTGTATAATTCTCCAGGATCCTGCCATTGAAGGTCATTCTAAATGGCTGATGTTATTTGTGATTTGGTGCCTGCAAAATGAAAAAAGTTTAAATCTTTTGACAACCCTAATTTCAGCCATTGTTCATATAACATGTATGAGCATCTTTAGGTTCCTACAGAACATAAATGGTCTTCTCATCCACAATTTGGGCCCCATATCAGTTTCATATAGTTTGTCTCAATGGTTTGTTCAACCTTGTGGACTGAGGTGTCCTTGAGGGTCAAGAGGATGAGTGTGCTCATAAAATAAAGTTGCCTCCTTTGTAGATGACATTACTCTAGATAAGCTGCATTCCCTGTGATCTCTGCGGTGCTGTGAACAGATAGCACTGCTCTCCTAATGTGTAAACACATATCATAAATATTAATTGAAGCCATTTATCAGCGAGAAGCGTAACCTTTCTACTGGCGGATTAGAACAGCGGATGATGAGAGATCTCACAGAAACCTTGAAAGCTCAGAAATAAAAATGCTCTTGTCATTCCATACTGTTAATAGAGGAGGCTACATTTATAATGTCAGCAACCATATGTACTCTACCAGCTGCTTCATGGTACATAAGAAGGATTCCTGTACTGTATCATTTATAATTATCAACAATCTGTGGCTCCCCAGCTGAGATACTACAACTCCCAGCATGTCCTGATTTCAATTTAGTCGCAGATTTGTATCTGCAAATGGTGAAATCCACTGCAAAAATCCAAACATAATAGGAATGCTGCAGATGTGGATATTCACGACACACATAAAATCTTCAGTGCAAAAAAAATCTATTATATGTTAATGGGGTATGGTCCAACAGCATGATTCTCATATGAAGTCAGATAGATGGTCAAGAGCCAAAGAGTGTTGTGCTCCAGCCAGGACCGTATTTAGAGTACATTCCCACTGTTGGTGAGTCAGATTTAATCTGGTCTGTATACACTTTAGAAAGCTGTTGACCAAATGCTCATTAGGCTGACAGATATCCCTCCAATAAAAGAAGCAACCTTAAGTAAGCTTAGTGCATACCTAAGGAAACAAAGACAAACTCATTGCAAAGATATAGTACCAGAGCTAAGCTCAATAGATAAATACAGTACATGAACCAAGCTAACTACTACACTGCACAGACAGAAGCTCTGTACTCTGTGGTGGTGGCGCCTGGAACTGCAGCCCCGCTCCCATTCACATGAATAGAAGCAGGGCTACTTCCAGCCGTATACTTAGCATATGGCTTTTGGCTGCCACATCAGCTGATCAGTTTGGGGTTTGGCTGCGGGACCCCGACCGATCTGGTACTGATGACCTATCATGTGGATAGGTCATCAGTATCAAAAATGATCAGATCCTGGGCAACTTATTTGAAGGCTTTTTCCTGTCTCAGACATTTATGACTTATCTATGGCCAAAATGGATCTGGGACCTGTGCTCATCTGAAGAGTATGGGTCCATCTGACCCCTGTTTCATGGCCACTGAGAATAGATACACAGCTCTCTTCAGTGATGTCTATGAGATTTCCAAAAATAGCCATCCTTGGCTATTTTTAGATCTCCATAGATGTGAGAGTAGCACATGCTTGGCCAATCCTTCATTTTTGTCAAAGGCAAAATGGGGGTCATTGGACCCTGGTTCTTGAAATATATGCAGGTGTCCAAGGTAGGATCTGCATCTATCGCACATTTATGGCAAATCCTCTGCCTGCCAATTCCCCCCCCCACCCCATGCAATGAGGTGAAAACGACAAAAAAAGCTATTAGCTAGAGAATGATAGCAGCACTGTAGCAACAGCCAGCCACTGCTTACTTGGGACTGCCACCAAGGGGGAAAGGACTACCACTGGATCGGAGCAGAATATGTCAGACATGGCAATGCAGACAGCTTCCTTGGTGCTGTGCAGCGATCACTTGGTACAGAACAGTATGTGAAAAAATGGCCCCTACACGGTCCAATAAGTGTTGTATGGTCTGGGTTGCAACAAATTTGCAGATAGATACATAGACAGAGACACAGACGGGAGCTTAGTTACCTCATTTGTTTTCAGCATGCTATTATATTAAAATTCCTTTTCAACCCTCTGCCAATTCAGCAGACTAATGAGCAAATGTACAGAGGCTTTTCTATCAGTGCTCTTGGAATACTGTTCAATAGCTGATGTGAAAAATCCTTATTTTCTGTTCTAGAAAGGAGAATGGGCCGGCAATATTCTATTGTACATAGACCACAGTCCTAATTGACCTTACAAGATGAAAGAAGTTGGGTTGTCTTCTGTCCTCAGTCTTGGCGAATGCAATTATCACCCCCTTCCCGCTCTGCACCTCAATCCTTTTGGTTTCATAAAGAAGTGTGTTATTACCTTCACCACAAAACACATTCCTGCAGCATTGTACCTATGAATGTGATTATCCTCCCTGCATTAGATTGGAGAGTAATTGATATGTTGATCCTCCATATTTAAATCATTTGGCAGTATAACAGACTTATTTATTCCTGAAACCCTTACTGGCAATGAAAAAAACTATATTCCTGAGATTTGTTGCCTTCATTGACCATGGGTTGAGGTAGCACAAATGAAATTCATTATCAAAAAGGTTGTCCGGTCCTTTGAAATTTTTTACCAAATCTCACAATACTACAAAATATCAAACTAATATTACATCTGTCACTGAAATCCTTTCCTGCAGATCTTGTAGCTGATGCTTGGAAAGCAGTGCAGGGAATCTTAGTAAATCAGCAACTGGGAGGTGTGGAGAAAAAGAGAAGAGGACAGAATAAGTCTGGCTGGCGAAGTGGACAGAATAGAGGAGAGGGCAGCTGCATGTGTGTGTATGGGGGGAAGATGACAGGAGAGAGCAGCTAGAGAGGGCACAAGGAGTGAGCAGCTGTGCAGGAGACAGCAGGTGTAGTTGGGAGACACAGAGAACTGGAGACTCTTGCATTTTATTCCTGTACTGTTGTCCTGTTCTCCTTCCTGAGTCACTCTCCTGTCTCCCCTCCCCTTCCTGTCAGGGCTGACTACATAACAGTCTTTGCACTATATTACACCAGTGCAGGACAGGGAGGGGAGAGAGGATCAGTAAGGGGGAAAGACTTGACAATGCTCCTGCAGCACATACATAGAGCCACCGCAGCACTGAGCACAGGAGGAACACAGGCAGTTATGTCGGGCAAAGTGGGTCATGGTGATTCCTGTACATGCTCATGGCATCTTTCATCCTGAACAGACTTCCTCAAGGTGTGTGTACTCAGGTGCACTCAAGCCAGGTTTTTTAGGTGGCAGTAATACATTGGTGTGACGTGGCTGTGTCATCAGATGCCATCAGCATGTGTAGGAGTTACTGTGACCTGCTTAGCCCAACATTACTATCTGTTGTTCTGGCCTGATCTGTGTTTTATATCAATGAAAAGCCCAGACATTCTTTGGTGGAATGAAAACTCTATGTTAGTAATCTAAATGCTTGTATCCATCAAACTTTTCAGTGCAGCACTGCTCACAGGTGTAGCTTTAAGGTTTCTATGCCTACCAGTCAAACTATGGCTGGGTCAGCAGCCTGTCAGAGCTTTGAGACACAAAGCCAATCAGAGTGCTCTCTCATTGTCCAATCCTGACCTGAGGCGGAGTATTAAGACCTGTCATTGAGGTTTGTGCAGGTGCCTGTGACTGACTGTATTAGGCTTGTTCTCAGAACTTATGTAGTTTGGCTTGCTTTCCTGGTTACACAATCTCTTGCTGATTTGGCTTTATCAGTGAATTCCTGGACTTGACCTAGTTGGACTTGTTGTGTTTTTGAGTGAATAGAGAGTTATCCGAAATTCAGGATCCTAATTTAGAATTAATTTCTAATCCAAATGGAAGAGGGGTTACAAATAGTTCTGGGGGAGTCAGCGCTTCCATGTACAGACTTTTCATTGATTTTTGTTCTCTTCTGTGACAAGATACCTTGCTACAGCAGTTTAACCAATTATAGGAGTCTGAGCAGGGGCGTAACTACCGGGGTAGCAGTGGTAGCGACTGCCACAGGGCCCGGAACATTACGGGGCCCGGAGCCCTGTGGCAGTCGCTACCGCGAACCCCACAATCACTGCTATCGTTATACTCCGGGGTCTTTTGAGACCCCGGAGTATAACGATCGGGGGCCCAGGGGAGGTGAGCGAACATAAAAAACACTGTAACTCACCTCTCCGACGCTCCGCAGGCTTCGGGCCTGTTTGGTGACGTCCCAGACGTCAGCCGACGTCATTATGCGTCGCGACGCCGGCCTGGATCGCGCGAGATCCGGTCCGACATTGAAGATGGCCGAAGTAGCGCACGGGGAGTGCACCGTAGCGAGGAAGAGGTAAGTTGCAGTGTTTTCTATGTTTCTATCCTCCCCTGGGTCTCCGATCATTATACTCTGGGGTCTGAAAAGACCCCAGAGTATAATAATCGTTCATGGGTGGTCCACTATGGGGCATAATACTGTGTGCAGGGGCCACTATGGGGCAAACTACTGTGTGCAGGGGCCACTATGGGGCAAACTACTGTGTGCAGGGGCCACTATGGGGCAAACTACTGTGTGCAGGGGCCACTATGGGGCAAACTACTGTGTGCAGGGGCTACTATGGGGCAAACTACTGTGTGCAGGGGCCACTATGGGGCAAACTACTGTGTGCAGGGGCCACTATGGGGCAAACTACTGTGTGTCGGGGCCACTATGGGGCAAACTACTGTGTGTCGGGGCCACTATGGGGCAAACTACTGTGTGCTGGGGCCACTATGGGGCAAACTACTGTGTGCAAGGGCCACTATGGGGCATAATATTGTGTGCAGGGGCCACTATGCTGCATAATACCGTGTCCAGGGGGCCACAATACCGTGTGCAGGGGCCACAATACCGTGTGCAGGGGCCACTATGGGGCATAATAGTGTGCGCAGGAATGCGGTTTGTGTGTGGGGGGGGGGTTGGGGGGCGGCGGTTTGTGGGGGTTGGGGGCGGCAGCTTGGGGGGGGGGCCCCATGTCAAATGTTCGCCTTGGGGCCCAGCCATTCCTAGTTACGCCATTGAGTCTGAGTTAACCCTGCTACATCTGTATTTCAAAAAGCAATTATTTAAATGGGAACTGTGTAATGCTTTATTTCTCCTGTGGTGGCAGTGTAGGGATATTGAACACTTACTGTGGGAAACTCATACACAAATGACAACCCATTGCTGAGGATCCTAGCAGTGGGAAGCCCTGTGATCAGCTCATAGACAGAGACCATCCTAACAAAAAGATACTGTCCAAAGTGCCTTAAAAACTGCTTTAGGATATGGAAGATTTTTTTTTACAATATATGTATGTACATGTATATTTGCCAAACAGACCCATGTAAAATAGTACACTCTTATGCACTCAAAGAACTATATACAGATAATATGAAAAAAAAGAACTGTCAGCAGCAAATGTATGTAGTCTGTAACTTGCGGCTCTTCAGCTGAAAACAGTGGACATTGTATTGTTGAACCAGTAGGCAGACAAACACTGCACTTCTGCCTCCTGCAAACCTGTGTCACTGCTGCCTCCATAAACTACCAAAGCAGTGTCCATCTGTTGACCTGCATCAGTTAAAGTGACATGTATTCATTAATATAATACACCCTGTAGGTCATGACATATGAAAATACAACATAACATAAAATGCAACCTCAACTATTATCTTAAAACATGCCAGGCTGTGAAACACTGTGGCAAGTCCATGCCTTTGCCAACCTGCGTGTACAGTGTGGACATCGACTGGACCTCTCCCCTGACCACCTATGCATCTGATTGTATGAGCTGAGAGGAGCACAGCTAAACTGTTCAAGTGCATGCTGAGAGTTGTGGATTTGCAATAGACAATGATTCACAGGCTGGAAACCACTGGCATGGAGCTTATTATTCTCTACTAATGAAAAAAACAAACTGGGAAACACCAGAATTTCTTAGCTATCACAAAGATTTCAGGGGGCAGACTTCAGTAGAATATAAGAAGGAAGTCGTGTTTACACTAATTGCCCATGAATTGTCGCCGTGTGCTGAATACCCAAAAGAAAAAAAAGATACATTATATATCCAATTATCCAATTATCCAAGTTTTTGTATAATTATTAATGGCTTTCTTGGGATAAACAGAATTAAGCAGCATGACGGCTTTACTCCTGTTTAATAAAGACACCCACCAACTTTCCAATAACCTCACATTAAGTGTTTTGTTTTTCCTCTGAGAATATTACATCATGGGCATATTTCTGGGATTTCAGTGGCCAGTTTGGAATGGAAGTGTTTTGTCTCTCAGAGCTTTATTGATCAGCAGCCCCCTATACACCTGTCTTTAACTTTGTTCTGTGGCATATTGACTGATTAAATCCATGGTTTAATGACTGGAAACATTGGATAGGGAATCTCTTTCATGAACAGCCAGGGTTTATAGCCTCATTGCTCTTGAGAGATGAATACTACCTTTTAAGCTTAAAATATTTATGAAGTCAGGAGATAAATGCAGCAGGGAAGAGAATATAACTCCATGTTTAAAAGTAATGACAATTTTCTACCCATTAAACATTAGATAAATAGGCTGGAAATCTGAAGGCTCACCTTAAGTAGCATCAAAGAAGAGACAGCAATGCTTCATTTCAGTGTGCTGAATTTCACTTAACGATAAAGAAATCAGCGTCTTCCTTCGACTTTGTTCTGATTTGGGATTTATTACTCGTGTTACAAAACTAAGGCTATATTTTTTTGGTATTCAGTTATAACATTGTTGCTAGGCTATTATAAATCAAGCTTAACGGTGGACAGACCATTCAGATGTTAAGGGGCCGTTCGCATGATGGAAAATGAAGAGGAATTCCTGCCATAATTTTCCGGCCGGCGGCTCTGCATCGGCATTCTGACGCTGATTAGGCACAGATGAATGGGCCTAATCAGAGTGGGTCTCAAGATGCGGCTAAAACAGCTGCGGCATCTGTGGTAAGATCGAGCAGGGTGCTTATTTTTTCAGCATCCTGCTACAATCTCTGTCTCCCATTGAAAACAATGGGAGGCAGAATCTGGGTGAAATATACTGCTGAGAATCCGCCCCCAAATCCGCATCAAATTCCTATTGTGTGAAGCATTGCTCATGTAATACTTACTAGTTTTCAGTTCCTGGTTGTGGTAGTGTTAATGATTCAGTGGTTAGCACTGCAGCCTTACAGCGCTGGAGTCCTGGGTTTGAATTCTGCCAAGGACAACATCTGCAAGGAGTTTGTATGTTCTCCCTATATTTGCGTGGGTTTTCTCCCACGCTCCAAAGATCCTGATAGGGAATGTAGATTGTGAGCCCTATATGGGACAGTGACTGACAATGTCTGTAAAAGCGCTGCGGAATATGATGGCACTATACAAGTAAGCTAAATAAATTAAATAAATAAATTTCCAGGCAGACCCTCCCAGCATCCGCCCACTGCAACTCCTAGCAGGTCTTTGGAACTTTATTGGGGCCCATTTTTGGAGTTTTGTGTGAAATTATGTCCAATTTGCCTTTTTTTCCTCAGTTTTTGTGTTGTTCCAATACACACAAAGGAAATAAACATGTGTATAACAAAACATGTGTAATTGCAATAATGTTCTGGGAAAATGACTTCAGTCTCTGGAAAAATTTCAGGGGCTCCAACACTTAACGGCCATGACTGTATATTTACTTATGTATGTGTATATATTTACATATATATATTGTGATCATTTGGGGAATTAAACTCAAAATGGCGGCTTCTCCTGGTCCGGACAGCGGTGATTCGTGGTACTGGGCGCCGGAAAGATAGCTTTCAGACGGTGCAAGTGTAAATAAAAATGGCTTTATTCAGCTTAACTGCAACACAGCAAAACAACAAAAAACCTAGACCACAGTTAGGGTCCTAACTCACTCCTTGAGCCCCTAACTGTCCTGACTGTTGCTCAGCTCCAGCAACAGTCCTCTGTGGACGCCAGCCCTCTGGGACAGAGCCTATCTCTCTGTCCTAGCTGGTCCACCCCTGTGGACGCCAGCCCTTTTGGGACAGAGCCTCTCTCTCTGTCCTAGCTGGTCCACCACCATTTCCTGCTTCCTGCAGGATGCTCCAGCCCCTCTGGAGTTACGTGCCACCACCCAAAGGCGTGGCTGAGAGCCTTTTCTGGCCTGGCCTGGCCTGGGTCGCTCAACAGCGCCCTCTGGCTCACATACTTACATACCCTCCCCCTCAGCTCACTACCCATGGGGTGAGCTACAATGGGATGAGACATCCTATGATGAAGTCCCTCTTCAACCATGTATGCCTGTCCAGTGTCTCTCCAGAAGTCCCAATCTGGTGGTCTCTTCTTCCAGATTCCGGTTACTCGACACTTCCGGTTTCTCATCACTTTAACTGCTACGCCAAGATCCTGGCCATTCTGTGCAAAGGCAAGTTTTTCTTCATCACCTTCACAATTCGCCATACAGGGGATCACATCATTTTCATTCCATTTCTCACCATAGTCTTCAGCCATCCCATTGCATGACTTTGATCCCTTTAGTGAATAGCCGTAAAAATCATCATCTTCACCTATCATGAATTCACAGGAGCTCAGAGACCAACTAACACGTACTTCATGCACATCAATGTCTTTAGAGTATAACTGTATCATGGGAACTTTTTCCGTAACCTTCATCTCAAAGCAAACTTTGCCATCACCATCAAGGCTTAGAAGTTTAGGAGACAGGCCGCTTGCTCTCCTCTTTGTTTGAGATACACAATCTCTGTACTGCAATATCTTCTCCTTCTGCACGAGGGCCATACAGTACACCCTCACATAATAGATCACGCTGAACTACATTTTCTGGCATGTCTTTAACAACTGTCACATCATTGGTGACATGTAACCATCTCTTACTTCCTGACTCCCTCTTCACAGACAACATGGAGTCATTATTCACCATTTGTCCACCAGACATTTGGCTAGAGACAGGCACAGCAACACCTTTATCCACAACGGCTTCAGACACTTTAGCTGTTGGGACAACATATGCGTGGTCAGTCTTCTTACGGACTCTTGTTCCACACTTTTGATGACCCTTCACCTTATTTACCATCTCACAGCCCTCTAGGCTTTGGACCTCATTGCTTTGAGGCTGGATGCACTCTGTCACAGGCAGCGTGTGACCAATCACAATTTCTTCTTCTGTTGGACCTTCTTTGGCCTCCTCACATTTTGCAGGAAGTCCACCTTTAGCAGCATCTTCCTGGGGAAGTATACCCTCTACTTGACGTTTTACCGAATCATGTGGTTTCATCATAATCTGATCATTGGTATCAACATCAGTGGACAGGTCACTCATGTCTGTCTGACTTAATGATTCTCCTTTCTCTGCCTCTATGCTGGCAGCTTTTTCCAATTCTAACGCCTTCTGTAGCGCACAAATCTCTGATTCCAGCTCCAGAACTTTCTTCACTGCGACATTTTTCTGTGCCGCTTCCATCTCAGTCTTTACTAGTGCACCTTGCAGCTCTGATTCTTTAGAGGTTAACAGGCTCTGCAGCGAATCCTTCTCAGCTGCTAGTGCTGACAGCTTTGAAGATAGGGCAGATGCCGACTGTTCAGTATTGGATAGAGACTTCTGCAATCGATCCAATTCTTCTCTTTTAGATTCCACTTCAGTTTTTAACTGTGCTATCTGAACAGTGCGCTCTTCCAACTTTATTTCTGACTCGCGCTTCACGTGATCCATCTGAAACTCCAGCTGTTCCTTGATGCGTGCAATTTCCTCCTGCTTGTTCACTTGCACCTTTAGTTTAGCAACAAGCATTTTTAGATCTACAATCTCAGCAGACAAATTAGACAGATTTCCCTCAAACTGAATCTTCATGTCTTCTATCTGGAGGTCCAATTCTCTCTTGGCCTTTTCCAGCTTGTCATAAGCATTAGCTTTGTTCTCATACAATATCTGCACAGATTCCAGGTTTTTCTCAACTTCATCCTTGGAGCTAACCAAATTCTCCATTTCAGTGCACAGTTGCTTGTTGAGCCTCTCTAACTCGGCCTTCAATTCAAGGGCCTCTGCTTCAGCCCGGTCACGTTCTTCTGCATATCTAGCAGAAAGAGTATTCTCTTCACCAAGCAGCTGATCAAACTTTTCCTGCTTCCTTTCCAAATTTGACACCATCCGACGTTGATGATCAAGGTCTACACCTACATCTTCTAGTTCCTGCTGCAGTCTAATTTTCGTCTTCTGAAGTTTGTCATAAGCAGCAACCTTCTCCTCAAACCATTGATTTGTAGCTTCTAGCTCCTTTTGCAACCTTTCCTTTAGTTCTTCAACAGAGTCCAAGGATCCAATACTATCTTCCATTTTTTTCTTCATATCAGTCGCCTGAGCCTGTAGTGTTGAAATCTGCTTTGTCAAATCTCTTTTTGCTATCTCCTCTTCCTCTAGTTGCTCAAGGAAACCATTTTTCTCATCTTCCATTTGTTTTAGTTTTGTACTAAGGTCAAGCTTCTGACAAGTTTCTTCTTGCAAAAGTTCCTGAGTGTCCTGAAGCTGAGATTCTAGTGTAGAAAAATCTTTGGAAAGTTTGATAAACTTGCTGTCTGCTTGAGAAAGAAGCCCTGTGACATTATTCAATTCCACCTGTAGTCTGTTTGCCGTGTCTAGCAGTTCTGCTTGAAACCTGTCCCCTTCTGTGACATTTAGTTGCATCACTTGAAGTTGAGTCTCTACTTTTTTATGACTCTCCTGTAAGGCTTGCAATTTCTGAGCATGGACAGACGACATTTCCATCAAATCTTTGTCTTTATTTTGCACCAAAACAGACAACTTCTCATTATCTTCACAAGATCCTGACAGCGCCCTCTCCAGGCTACATATTCTAGCTTTGAGTTCACTTTCTCTTTGTTCCAGAACTCCAGCTTTACTTCGCCATTCGTGGATTTCACCATTTAGGCGAACCTGATGCAAGTTTTGCTCTGACTGCAATGTCTGCACCACAGATTCTAAATCACTCTCTCGGTCAGACGCATGCTTCCTCAGCTCTGCAATTTCATTTTCTTTGTCAGTTAATGCAGCCGAAAGGTTTACACACATCCTAACTTGGTCATCCAGACATTCTGACTGACTCTGCAAAAATTCACTTCTCTCATGTTTAGCAGTTTCAAGGTCATCTCTTAATTTTTCAATGACACCCTCTTTGGCAATGGAGTCTTGGAGATGCTGCTCCTTTAAATCCTGCAATTGCTTCTCAAGCACTTGCTTTTGCTCTACACTCTGTATAACTTCATTAGTTAGAGCACATTTCATTTCTGCAAACTCCTTCTTAGTGACACAGTCCATTCCAGGCAAACCCAGTACCACATTTTCACAATGACTAGGATATAACCTCTTCATAGAGTTAAGCTCTGCCTTCAACTTAAGGTTCTCTCTTTCTGATACCAAAAGTTGCTATTTCCAATCAGATATTTCATTCTCATACATGAACCTGATGGTTTTATTCTCATCTTGAAGCTGCTGCACCCTAACATTTTCATCTTTGGCGCGTTCATGCACTCCATTATGAGACACACACTCAGCAGGGACATATTCCATCATAGAACAGAGGTGCTTTAGAAAAATTGAGTCACCATCATGCAACCCTTTATCTTTACTTGCATTCCACATGCTCTGCTCCGGGTTTTGTATCTCTCTGCATTCAGACTGCTGCACTAATAAACCTGTGCATAACTTCTCTGCTGAAATTCTCTTTTTCTTGCCCATGGTTTACTAACAAGATTACACAATATTCCACAGCAACCTTGGGTTCAACTGGCAGCAACTTTTTGCTATCTTCTGCAGTCACATGTATTCAAACAGTTAACTTATGTGGCACTACAACCACCAGCATTTTCTTCTGTCTTCCACAGAAAACACCAACATGGCACCATAGCCTTTCACATAGACTTGTTTGCAATATCCAGCTTCTATTTATGTGGCACTACAACAACCAGCATTTTCTTCTGTCTTCCACAGAAAACACCAACATGGCACCATAGCCTTTCACATACACTTGTTTGCAATATCCAGCTTCTATACACATTGCTTACTTTCTTGCCATCAGCAAGTACTTTATAGACTTCTGTGCCACAGTATACACACAGTCCATTCCCTGGATTCCTCATCCAGAGTTTTACTTTCACCAGTTTTTTGCACACACTTTGCTATGTTGCAATTCACTCACCCCTTTCTGGGCTTCTCAGTTGAAATCACAGATTTCTTCCAGCTGTAGGTCACAATGCACACTTAAGCAGTACTGCAGTCACCAATCACTTGTCTTCCAGGACTTGCGTGGATCTCTTTATGCGCGCGTTCTCCGCCATATGTGATAATTTGGGGAATTAAACTCAAAATGGCGGCTTCTCCTGGTCCGGACAGCGGTGGTTCGTGGTACTGGGCGCCGGAAAGATAGCTTTCAGACGGTGCAAGTGTAAATAAAAATGGCTTTATTCAGCTTAACTGCAACACAGCAAAACAACAAAAAAACCTAGACCACAGTTAGGGTCCTAACTAACTCCTTGAGCCCCTAACTGTCCTGACTGTTGCTCAGCTCCAGAAACAGTCCTCTGTGGACGCCAGCCCTCTGGGACAGAGCCTCTCTCTCTGTCCTAGCTGGTCCACCACCATTTCCTGCTTCCTGCAGGATGCTCCAGCCCCTCTGGAGTTACGTGCCACCACCCAAAGGCGTGGCAGAGAGCCTTTTCTGGCCTGGCCTGGGTCTCTCAACAGTGCCCTCTGGCTCACATACTTACAATATATATATATATATATATATATATATATAAACATTTTATAGTTACATATATGCAGATATCTATCTACAGTATATAAGTGTTGGCACCCCTGAAATATTTCCAGAGACTGAAGTAATTCTCCCAGAAAATTATACTAACAGACACTAATTGACGTTAATGTGCCCATTTTTTTAACTGATCCATCAGAACAGACATCCAACGTTAGTGTGAACGCCCCCTAAGGATGTGTCACATGGTGCATTTTTGCTAAAAAAAACAAAAACGCATGTGTTTTTTTATCTGAAAACCAAATGCACTTTTAAAAAATGCATGCGGTTTTTGAGATCAGCAAGGTGTCCAAAAGTGCATGCATTTTTTTCTATTTTTGGGCAAAACATATCGTGTGAACAACAGAAGAATGCCTGTCTGATGGAGGTAGGGGAGAGGCTTAAAGAGTTAAAAAAAAAAATGCAAAAAATGTTTGTCTACTTGCTTTGCTTTTGCTGCTACTGCTGTGATAATCTAGAAACAGGTACTGGCTTTTCTGGTGATCAGGACCAGCACCGCCTCCTCTTGGGTGCTCTGGCAGTAAGTAAAGTTTAGACAAAGTCTTCTTTTATCAGTAATGACATCACACTCTGGTGGGTGTGACTAACAACTGAAGCCATGTACACAGTGAATAACACATGATCAGAAGCAGTGAGGAAGTGATTCTTTAGACTAAGTTTCTCAAACTATTCTGCAAAATGGTCAGAAATTTTTATGTCTCAATAAGAAAAATTCATTTCAGCACATTTTTGTCTATCTGTAAAATATATATATATATATGTCTCTCAATCCCCTTCAATGCAAGTGATAAGTTCCCAAACCAAGTGTATTTTTCTTATAGGGTCTAGTTAGGGGTCCATTATGCTTAGGAACCCCATTCACTCTCACTTCACCCCTACTTAACAATACCAATAGGTGCATATGCATACCATAAAGTCTGCCCATACCATAATTGGAACATTTGAGAATAGGGTCCATATCTGGCTATCCTTTTCTGTGGACTATGTTGTACCTAGAAGGGATGAGAAGTGGGTGGGCATTCAACAAGCTGGTCTCTTGTTCTAAGATAGTGGGCTAAGACATAGTTTTACAGGCAGCACCATTGCAACAGACTCTGCAGTAGGGTCTGTCTATTTTTTTCTGGAAACAGTACCACTGTTAACCATGAACTGTATCAGTTATTGCAGCTCAACCTCATTCAAATGAATATAGGCAAAAGTGTATAGTGGATCCTTTTTCTAAGTCTGAACAACTGCTTTATATTCTACAATGGATGTGCAGAGACTATCCAGGGCCACTGGACTGGGTCTAGTGATTTTGACTTGAAATCACTAAACTCAAGCTACAATAACACAACAGTGAATAATGACCATTTGGGGTCCATTTTTTAACATATGTCACACGGCAGCATTAAATTCAATGTCAGTGAATCAAGGTTATTCACATGATCGTTGTTTTGACGGTCTGTTAAAACAGACAGTCAAAGTATAGGTCAAGTTCTATTTTAGTACGTTTTTACACATTCCTCCATACACTGAAATGTACTGGAGATCCGTGAAAATGGATGCCCATTGGGTGCAAAAGGGCCATGAAAAATGGCCATTTTTCATGGCCATTTTTGCACCTCAGTCATGTGAATGTAGCCTTAGGCTGAGGCCCCATGTTTTGCTGTGGTTTTCTGATCCAAAGCCAAGAATGGCTACAAAAGAATGGGAAATACATAAGAAGTTCTTATAGTTATTGGTTCTACTCAATCCACTCCTGGCTTTGGCTCAAAAAACCATAGCAAAATCAGCAACAAAAAAAGCTTAGGCCGGGGTCCCACGTGGTGTAAACACTGCGGTTTGCCTGCGGCAGAAACTCTGCGGATAAAAATGTGGCGTTTTACAGTTACAGCAAAGTGGATTCTAGAGAATCCCATCCCCACTGTGCAGTAACATACGTGCAGCGAATACACTGTGATTTCCAAAACTGTAGCGGATTTGGAAATCACAGCATGGCAATTAGACCTACAGAAACGCTGCGGTTTCCCCATAGGTATAATGGAAGCAGAAAGTCTGCAGAAGAAACCTTTGTGGACTTTCTGTGAAAAGCGTTGCGGGAAAAACTGTAATGCATTGCCACCACGGTTTTTACCACAGCTCTTTTTTGCTGCGGGACGCTACATGGGGCCTTAGTGTGAAAAGCTGTCAGTGAAACTTACCAAACTTTAGACTCCACCTATTGGTATTCCAATTTCTTTAGGGCTGATCAACTCTCAGCAGTATCCAAATGTCTATTTCATTCATCAGCCACCCCCTAGTAATTTAGCAGTGCCCATATTTATACTTGTGCCCTCTTCAGATTTTGTCTATGTCAGTGCCCCAGTCTTCTAGTCTACATGTCCTGACAAGTAAAGGTTTTTTTTTTTCTGAAGTCAATTCCAGTTGCTTATAAATATTTTCTTAGTCGCATCTAAAAGCAGCTTTCCCATTAGACTGATATAAACACCGACAACATATGCATCAACCACAGGAATGAAGAACTTGGCAGTAGCCATCATCGTCCTTCTCAGGGGCGATGTGAACAGATCATTTTGCCTGGTGATTTTAAATACAAACAGTTGGGAAGAAAAGTCCATGATTCAGGGAAGAAGTTTCCATCTGGATGGTGATGTAGACTGCCGAATGTTCCCCAGAGGGCATGTGTTATGGCCAGTGAGTTAATATGGGCATCACTGAACTCAACAAAGCTGTAAAATTGATGTATGTTTAATTTTGAAAGTGTAGCCCTGTTTATCTCTGTCTTACTGATGCATTTAGTGGGTTCTACCACTATCTGTGACTGGGATTACAGCACTGGTTATCCATGTTCTATCAAAAATATACAGTTTGTAATTATTTGTAGTCTGATAATCTGCAATAAATACCATCTATTTATCATCTTATCTATCAACATCTATCTATCTAGAAAAGGAAAAAAAATGCCAACACTCCAGGTAAATTCAAATAGCTAGTGACTTTAATCCAAGACAAGCAATGTTTCGGTCCTCACAGGTTCTGTCATTTTTTCCTTTTCTATATGCCATTGAAGGAGTTTCTCTTCCTTCTTTTTCAATTTGCATCCAACTTTTTTGTTTTCTATGCTGCTTTGAAAATTTTCTTTGTCTATCTATCTATCTATCTATCTATCTATCTATCTATCTATCTATCTACCTATCTAATGCTGTAGGGCTGATCACAAGGATCAGTTGTTTTTTTTTTATCTAAAGTTACATATGACAGATTTTCCTGATAACTGTAATTTTTTTTAAATTTATGACCTATCTCTAGGATAGGCCATTAATATCTTATTGGTGTGGGGCCAACAAGTGAATCCCACATGGATCAGCTGTTTAGAGGTACATCTGGTCCCTGAGTGCCATTACTGCAACTCAACTTCCAAGTCAACCTCTTTAATGTTCACCTTTGAAATCCATATCAGGTTAATTTATATGTTAACCTGGGTCACTGTGTATTTATGTAATAAGACACTGGCAACTACTCGCCAGTGTCATGATGGTGCTAATATGGCTATTCCACTATGGCAAGCACTGCACTCTTCCTCTGCCAGTATGCTACTGAGTCTGGTCAGGTTGTCTGGTTCATAGAACCAGATAGCATTTTTTTGGCAAGAATGAGACTTTCTCTCTCAAGCTGTCCAATACATTATCATGCTGGTTACTCTCCAAGCTATTCTCCACTCCAGCAAGTGGTCCTCAATGCCCTTAAATAGGCAGCTATTCCTGCCCTGGGTAACCTATGCAATGCCTGACATCAGTGAGTTGCACTGACCATGTGATGACCCGAACCAATTAAAGTGACATGAAGATTCAACATAGTGCAAGTACACCACAACACATAATACAATATAGCCACTAAACCATACTATGACTATTGATAGGACACTAACACTCCTATCACTGCACTCTCACTACGGCTGCTGGCACAGTAGGGACCAGGTTTAACCATTACCATGCAACAAGCTAACATGTTTAAGCTGTGCACCCACACCACCTTACACATACAGTACAATATATTAGTTATCCTGCATTGATGCTGAGGTACAGCTTGTATTACACCCAAGAGCTGCCTTGAAAACTCCACAGACTTCAGAGTTAAGAACTGCTTGTTTGCAGTCTGGTAAGCATAGTCTTTACTTGTCACTGTTCAGTAAATACCTGAACCCCGTATTATAGGAGATCTGTTATGTTTAGTCGTCTCACTACAAGTTAGTTGGATGCTTCTGACAACAAACAATTGTGAATTCAGTTCATTAGTATAATACAGGCTTTAACTCTGGACCAGTAGATAAGCATTGCAATGACCAGTAGATTTGCAATGCAGTTACAAAGGCACTCCATTGTATGTCTAGAGAGAGTTAGTATTCATATGGAGCAGACATAATGGAGCTCATACATATTAGACATATATCACCTAGACCCATTGATTTTAATATCCCTGTTTAACCACCGGGGCCTTCAGACTTTCTGCTGATGGCAGATTTCTGGGGAATTAAGGATCAGGTTGCTTTGTTTCTGCTAACTAGAGATGAGCAAACCCGAACCGCACAGTTTGAGTCCATGCCAAACATCGTGGGTTCAGGTACCCGAACCCGAACTTCAGCACTGAAGTTTGGGTTCGGCTCATCCCTAAAGTTGGTTGACTGACTGCTGAGCTGCCAATCAACCAGCTTTAAGTCCACCGACATCTCGAACATGCCCAGTGAGTGGCCAGGAGGGACAGGTGTCCCCTCTGTATAAGAGGCAGGGTCACAGGACCCGTCGCCATTCTAGCTAGTTAGGCTAGGTAGGGAGAAGCTGCAGCTGGAGATAGAGACAGTCTTAGCTAAATTTAATAGTTGTCCTTTTCAGGGCAGTGCAGCGAGGTAGGGAGAGGAGCCTGATATTGTGAGGGACAGTTAGCCTAGAAATAATAAGGGCAGTGACAGTAAACGTTGTGTGTACCCATACCGTCTCCTAGTGCAGTAACAATAACTGCGTGTGTACCCATACTGTCTCCTAGCGCAGTAACAATAACTGTGTGTGTACCCACACCGTCTCCTAGTGCAGTAACAATAACTGTGTGTGTACCCATACCGTCTCCTAGCACAGTAACAATAACAGTGTGTACCCATACCGTCTCCTAGCACAGTAACAATAACTGCGTGTGTACCCATACTGTCTCCTAGCACAGTAACAATAACTGTGTGTGTACCCATACTGTCTCCTAGCGCAATAACAATAACTGCGTGTGTACCCATACCGTCTCCTAGCACAGTAACAATAACTGTGTGTGTACCCATACTGTCTTCTACCACAGTGAAAATAACTGCGTGTATACCCATACCATCTCCTAGCGCAGTAACAATAACTGTGTGTGTACCCATACCGTCTCCTAGTGCAGTAACAATAACTGTGTGTGTACCTATACCGTCTCCTAGCGCAGTAACAATAACTGTGTTTGTATATGCATACTGTCTTCTATCACAGTAACAATAATTGCATGTGTACCCATACTGTCTTCTAGCACAGTGAAAATAACTGTATGTATACCCATACCGTCTCCTAGCGCAGTAACAATAACTGTGTTTGTATATGCCTACTGTCTTCTATCACAGTAACAATAACTGCGTGTGTACCCATACTGTCTTCTAGCACAGTGAAAATAACTGCGTGTATACCCATACCGTCTCCTAGCGCAGTAGAATTAACTGCATGTGTACCCATACTGTCTCCTAGCGCAGTAATAATAACTGCGTTTGCATACGCATGCTGTCTTCTTATTTCTTTATTTTATTTTTTTATTTCATGTTATTATTTTAAGTACTTTCCCTACCCCATTTTTTGCAGGGCACTTGCCCTGTTATTACCCCCATTTTGCATCCCTCTACCCCTTACTATCCCCATTTTACAGCGATTTGTGGGTCACCAAGTTTGTGGGTGTCCATTGATCTCAGAAAGAGAATCCACTTTCTCCCCCCCTCCCTGTTTAGTACACGTGTACTGCTCGGACGATCTGTAGTTTTCCATAATACTGTTAGTAATCTGTCCGCATCTTAGGCAGGGATTTGTCACTATGCAAAGACCATGCAGTTAAATGAGATAAAAGACAAACTCAGCACTGCTAAATCTATAGCTTTTCCCTTCATGATAATATTCTGCATTTTCTGTGAAAGAGGAAGAATCGTACACTGACGTCAGGGCATATTCTTAAACAGAGAAGGGTACTTATTCCCTGCCCTTTTCATTTCTCCTTTGTCATACTTGCTGGTATGTTATAGATAAGAGGCAGTATACTGGTCATGAATAGGCCATGTAAACTTCACAAATTCCATCATAAACAAAGTCTTTTTCTTCCTGAAGTGTTCCTCTTGCAGGCCTCTGCCCTTTTACTATATTCAAACTTCAAAAAGAAGTTTTGCAAATGTATTTTGTTGTGTCCCATCAACCAGAGAATGAATCAGAACTATACAGTAACTTAATGTGGAATGAATGACTGTATTTTATGCATTCTTCATCTATGCTGTTCCATTCTTCGTGGTCCTTAAACATTCCTTTTGTAGACATATTTGATTGACATATTGTATATTTACCAAATTCATTGTTTTTGTGTGTTGGCACTCTGATCAGTGTAACTAGAGACTAGAATAATAACCATCATCTGGTAGGCAACTGAAGATGGTTACTACAAAATATGTAGTCATATTGTTCTAAGCCAGCTCTAAAAGGGTAATGCCACTTAAAGTATGTAATAGTTACTTTGGATCAACTTAATGTAATAATTGTTCAAAAAATGTTGTTAAAAAAAATAGTGTAATTTTGTAATTTTTTTTTGAATATATGAACAGAAACAAAAACTGTACTTTTGGATCACTTAAAAAAGTTGTCATTACAGTATATGGACATCATATATGGTGAGGGTCATCCACTTGGAAGCCCCTTTCTGTGAACCAAATCAGAAAGCTAATAAATAGGAGTTCTCTCTGTAGATAACATGGTCTACGGTAGTTATGCAATACTGTACATGGTTGGCTGGTCATTGCATTAGCTGGCAGGGAAAATGGTTGATTGAAATTTCCTTGGTGATAGCGGCTGATCACCATGGGGTCCAAGTGTGAACCGAGAGCAAGGCAGGTGGTTTGGACTCCGCAACCAGAAATGAACGCACACGCGGTAGTTCAAGAAAAAAATATATATTTACTATAAGTTAATAAAGGCTAGTTAAAGGTAAAATGACAGGGCTAAAGACAAGCAAAATATACAATATAGCATGAACAATTTCAAGGCAAATTCTGCAATGGTTTCTACTTTTACTCTGTCCACTTCTGCAGTATGGACACTGAATGAACAATATACTCAAAACTATCCCTAACTGACCCTGACTTCACATTTGGGTGCACCCCCTTTTCCCCAGTGGTCCAGGTGGACCGCTTACAGTCCGTAGAAGCGCGCGGTGGGGCCCAAAGTCGGTCCTTTCTTTTATAGTGAAGCGTCCTCTCCTCACGGTTATCAGGATCTTGGGAGAAATGAAGTCCTCTTTAACAGACAGGGAAACCAACTGAATGCAATGTAATCCAACAGCAGATTCCACTCAGCACACTGACAGTCCTGCCGAATCCATACACTGAGCTGGGATGTAAAGCGGGATTTAGCAGGTGCCGTCCAGTACATCAACAGCACTGCGAGTCTCTATCTGTGGTATCCATATACACAGTCACAATGTCAGTCTCACTGATCAGCCACTGAGCACAGTTCCTTTCACGTGGACTCACTAGTCCTGTTGTCTCTTTACACTCTGTTTGTCTCTGGACCAAGATACAGCTTAGCTGTACAGAAAAATCTCCACACCAGTTCAATACAACACTTGCCAAGATGGCTGCTGCTCTCTGTCTCGTCACTTCCTGCTTCTCTGCTCACACTCTGTCTGCAGAACAGGCAGGCTGACATAAAAGGGGGGGGGGTCTCACTCCAGCATCATGTCACAATTACAATGGCTGCTGTCTTAAAGGAACAGAATCACAGAAATACATTCAACATTAACAGTTTATACAGACAAATGAAGCTTAAGACAACATTGGCTGTCTCTTACATATTCCCCCCCACTTTAAGATTGGCAGTCCCTGCCTATGACTGTATATCCAGAGGGTTGTACTTTTATGCACAGGGTGGTAGTATACCGATGTATGGCAGGCCAAACAAACTCATCCTGCGCATACCGAACAGGGGGAATACCAGCATTTGGCCTAGTGGTCCGTCTGAGGACCGGTGGTATATTATGGGGTGCTGCAGCTATGGGCTGAGAAGGACCAGCGGATTCCGCACCAGAGGGGGCACAGACCGGAGATACAGTAGTCACAGGTGGAACATCCCCAGGAGCAGGGATCGGCCAACAATCATCCTCCTCGTCGGAGGCCCATTCCGCACCTCCATTCTCTGACTGTGGGAGCTCATTCACATTGGCAGGCCCATCGTGATTTGTCCCTTCAGAATGACACAGGCGCAACATATTTCGGTGAAGTACTCGAACACAATCAGTTCCTTCTTTCTGGACCTGGTACACTGGCCCATTCGCATACTTGCGGCCAACAACACGATACGGCAAAGCCTCCCATCTGCTTTCCAATTTCCCTTGGGGTTTCTTGACACGAACTAGCACCAGGTCGCCTGGTTGCAATGGTGCTTCTTGCACTGGGGTCTTATCAGGATGGGGATGTTCTTGCAGGCGCTGCCGCACCAATCGATGGATCGTCTCAAGTCTCTGCCGATGCGCCCGCACCCAAGAGGTTGGATCCCTCGGAGGGAACCCATCCACATCATTCAACTGTAATTCTCCTATACTTCGCCCAGACCGCCCAAAGAGAAGTGTATAAGGAGAGTACCCCGTTGTAGAATGGACCTGATTGTTATAGGCCCACACCATTTCAGACAAGAACTGAGGCCACTGTAACTTCTTGTCTTCCTCCAGAGTCCGCAGCATCTGTAGCAGAGTTCTGTTGAATCTTTCACAGGCCCCATTTCCCTGAGGGTGGTATGGAGTCGTGTGCGACTTCTTTATCCCGTAGATACGTTGAACTTCTTTCATTACGTGTCCCTCAAAGCAGGCGCCCTGGTCGGAGTGGATGCGTTGGGGGCACCCATATACTCGAATGAAATCTTGGCACAGAGCACGAGCTGCTGACTCAGCTGTCTGGTCCTTGGTGGCGGTTACCACCGCAAATTTGGTGAAGTGATCCACCATTACGAGGCAATACTGGTGTCCGCTATTGGATGGGCCCACCATTAGATAGTCTATCATGACGATTTCTAAAGGTTCCTGGGTCACGATGGTTTGCAGGGGAGCTCTCTGTTCTATTGCCTTATGGATCTCACAAGTTCGACAGCTGCGGCATACTTCTTCGACCATTTGACGAAGACCAGGGCAGTAAATCAGTCGCTGTAACCAACGAAAGGTCTTCTCATGACCAAAATGTCCATTCTTATTATGAGCCTCAACTGCCAAGGAGCGAGCCAGTTCACTAGGCACCACAATTTGGTATCGAATGTCGATCTCAGAAGGTAAATAGACCTTTCGGCATAGCACTCCATTTTTCATCTCCAACTTTTCCCACTGACTCAAAACAGATAATATCTCACGTGTCAGTCGTTCTCTTTCCTCTCTACAGGGCTTCTGGCCTTTCTCAACACACTTGATCATCTGCGCCAGCCCCTCATGGGTCTGTTGTATCTGTGCCCATTCCTGTCGTGAGGGACCAAAGAAAGGAGCCATTTCAGTCCCCTCCATCTCAAACTGATTAGTGGCGGTCAAGGCCTGTGAAAATCTGCTGAAATCGGGCACCTCCACATGCTCCAACTCATGATCCACGTCTTCTGTGGGGGTCTGGGCAGTTACCCTAGAAAGTCCGTCAGCATTCTGGTTCTCTGTCTTGGACCGATACTTAATGCGGTAATTGAATGTAGACATTCGGGCTATCCACCTCTGCTCTAACGCCCCGAGCTTGGCATTTTCCAGGTGAGCTAGTGGGTTGTTGTCAGTCAGTACTAAAACTTCAGCACCGGTCAAATATTCAGAGAATTTCTCGGTCATGGCCCATACCAGTGCCAACAGCTCCAATTTAAATGAACTATAATTCTCGGGGTTTCTTTCAGAATCTCTCAAAGACCGGCTGCCGTACGCTATGACCCTCTCCTGGCCATCCTGAAGCTGGGAAAGCACTGCTCCAAGACCATACAGGCTTGCATCTGTATATAGCTGGAACGGCAAGTGGTAATCAGCATATGCCAAGATTGGGGCTGTTGTCAGTGCATCCTTCAATGCCTGGAAGGCTTGTTCCTGTTCAGGTCCCCACTTCACGGACCGGTTCTTTGGACCACCGGATGTGCCTCGTAGGAGAGCATTAAGTGGTGCTGCTACCTTGGCGAAATCCTTAATAAACCGTCGATAGTAACCGGCTACTCCAAGGAACGCCCTCACTTCTCGCAGGGTAGTCGGTATCGGCCAATCTTGAACAGCCGCTATCTTGTCTCTTGATGGTCTCACCCCTTCTCCTGATACGCGGTGACCCAAGTAATCAATTTCAGATTGGAACAACCGACATTTACTGGGTTTCAATTTGAGCCCATGTTCCCGCAATCTTCGAAATACTTGCCCCAACTGGTGGAGATGGTCTTCAAAGGTCGCAGAATACACTATAATGTCATCCAAGTAGATGAGAGTGAACTCAAAGTTGAAGTCACCGAGACATTTCTCCATCAACCGCTGAAACGTTCCGGGTGCATTTGTCAACCCGAAGGGCATCCGGTTAAATTCGTATAGTCCCATGGGCAAGATGAATGCCGTCTTCTCCTTGTCTTTTGTGGCCATCGGCACCTGCCAATACCCACTAGCCAGATCTAGTGAGGAGAAGTACCGGGCTCTCCCTAGCGCTGAGAGGGACTCCTCAATCCGTGGCAAGGGGTAGGAATCTCGTACGGTGCAAGCGTTTAACTTCCGATAGTCTACGCAAAATCGGATGGACCCATCTTTTTTTCTTACTAACACCACAGGAGCCGCCCAGGGACTCTGGCTTTCTTGGATGATCCCACCCTGTAGCATCTTAGCTAACAGTTCTTTCACTTCCTGATACAACTGTGGAGGAATTTGTCGGTAGCGCTCTCTAATTGGAGGGGTGTCTCCTGTGGGAATCTCATGGTAGATCCCTGTGGTACATCCAAAATCTTCAGCATACCGTGCAAAGGTGGCTTGGTTCTCCCACAACAGCTCATCTACCTTCTGCACCCATTCCAGAGAACATGAACTTGCATCCATCTTCATCTGTTCTCGAATTGCACGGCCATTCCATTCAGAAGTGGGTTCCTCATCTTCTCCCATGGACACAGTTACGGTCCACTCATCCCTTTCAGTCGGCTTCAGCTGCATTGGAGTTACTTTCCTTACTTCCTCCGGAGTCACATAGATGTTAGCCAGCAGCCTCCCTGGGGTCAGGTCCACACTCTGGTCCTGAGTTTTTACACATCGAAGTGGTACTCTTCCATTGCGAACTATTGCCAAGGAACGGGCCACTAGCGGATCAACACCTCCTTCGGCTGCCTGCAGTGGTTCTACCAACACAGCTATGCCCTCTAGTTTCCGACAGGTGCCTACGGGCATGGACACTATTGTCTCCCGACTGGGTGGCAGTGTAACTTTTGTATGCAAAGGAACTGAAATTCGAGCCAGAGGACGCTGTGCATCTGAACTTTTCTGTAAGCCACATGTCCGGATCAGCCGCTGGAAAGCTGTTTGAGTAGGCCGATGGGTGGTGGTTTCTTTCCAATAACCGTGACCTTTCTTTTCAAAGAGGATCTGATCTAATTCTTTTAACACATTCATCCCCAAAATGACAGGGACCTTTACTTCATGTGACTCCTGTACCACCACAATGCCTTTCCTACCTAGATCTTGGCCACATACCCGGACATTCATCCAGGCCACTCCCACGACCGGAACTGGTAACTGGTTAGCTGCGACCACTCGTACGAATGTATGGGGATCATATTTCACATGTTGCCGGAAGTACCGTTCATAACAGTCTCTACTCAAGGTCGTTACTTGGGAACCCGTGTCAATCATCCCGGTAACCGGAATACCCTCCATTTCCACCTGTATGACAGGACTTGCAGCGATCAGGTCATCATCAGGGCATTCTCCCCACATAGTCTCCTTGTCAGTCTCCCCTACTACACGCCCTTCAGCAGCAGGGGACTTCAGTTTAACGGCGGTCTCTCATAAGTTTGTCGCTGCTCTGGACATCTAGCAGCAACGTGGCCCATCCGTCCACACTCCCAGCAGCGTATCCCCCGTCGTTCTGGCCATCTGTTTGGGCCCCTTCGGTAAGCCCCTTCGATTTCTCCTGAGCACTGCACTAAATGATTTGGACCCCTTCGGTAGGTCCTATCCTCACCCCTCCAGCGGGGTGGTGGGTGATTCTGACTTGCTGGGTGTGGATGGCTCACCCTTTCATCTCCAGTCTTCTGGAAGTCTGCAACTTTCATAGACTGCTCATCACAACGAGTGTGCAAGTGTTCCATTTGTTCTTGCAGTTTCTGCATTACTGTGAGAATTTCTTTAACCGTCCCTTTTTCTACTGTCTCTGAGCCAGAACTAGCCCCCTGTGACAAAGTAACTCCAACTGCGGTCTGCGGCCTCGGGACCATACTATTGGCACGGGAGATGGCCTCTACCTGTACATCATGGAATTTAGCATCAGTCTCTCGTCGTATAAAATCCTGCATAGTCACAGTTAAACTGCCGTCACGTATCCCCAGGACAAACTGGTCACGGAGAGTCCGATCAGGGTTACAGAAGGCTGGCGAGCCCCCTCTTTCCTTCCTTTGAATATCTCGGAGCAGTTCTTGTAGGGCATTTGCATATTGGGGAAGGCTTTCATTCTCCTGTTGTACCCTCTGGAAGAACCGAGCCTGCAGAGACCCCAGCAATGCAGTTTCTCCATAGGTGGTTTCTAGAATCTGGACTACTTGCTCAAATGTCTGCCTTTGTTCAAATGGCCTCAGTATCACCGTGGTCTTAGCATCCCCTTGTAATGTCAATATTGCTAGCTCTACTAGTACTTCTGGTGCGGTCTGGTACATTCGCTGTATCATTCGTATCTGTTCCACCCACATACTCACTGACATATTATTGCCATCAAATTTAGCTAACTGACTCATTATAGCCCCTGCTGGCATTCTTCCTCCAGCACCATTCTCCCGAACGGGTGCGTCACCGTCCATTCTGGTAAGCGGATCCTGCCGACTACGCCAATTTGTGAACCGAGAGCAAGGCAGGTGGTTTGGACTCCGCAACCAGAAATGAACGCACACGCGGTAGTTCAAGAAAAAAATATATATTTACTATAAGTTAATAAAGGCTAGTTAAAGGTAAAATGACAGGGCTAAAGACAAGCAAAATATACAATATAGCATGAACAATTTCAAGGCAAATTCTGCAATGGTTTCTACTTTTACTCTGTCCACTTCTGCAGTATGGACACTGAATGAACAATATACTCAAAACTATCCCTAACTGACCCTGACTTCACATTTGGGTGCACCCCCTTTTCCCCAGTGGTCCAGGTGGACCGCTTACAGTCCGTAGAAGCGCGCGGTGGGGCCCAAAGTCGGTCCTTTCTTTTATAGTGAAGCGTCCTCTCCTCACGGTTATCAGGATCTTGGGAGAAATGAAGTCCTCTTTAACAGACAGGGAAACCAACTGAATGCAATGTAATCCAACAGCAGATTCCACTCAGCACACTGACAGTCCTGCCGAATCCATACACTGAGCTGGGATGTAAAGCGGGATTTAGCAGGTGCCGTCCAGTACATCAACAGCACTGCGAGTCTCTATCTGTGGTATCCATATACACAGTCACAATGTCAGTCTCACTGATCAGCCACTGAGCACAGTTCCTTTCACGTGGACTCACTAGTCCTGTTGTCTCTTTACACTCTGTTTGTCTCTGGACCAAGATACAGCTTAGCTGTACAGAAAAATCTCCACACCAGTTCAATACAACACTTGCCAAGATGGCTGCTGCTCTCTGTCTCGTCACTTCCTGCTTCTCTGCTCACACTCTGTCTGCAGAATAGGCAGGCTGACATAAAAGGGGGGGGGGTCTCACTCCAGCATCATGTCACAATTACAATGGCTGCTGTCTTAAAGGAACAGAATCACAGAAATACATTCAACATTAACAGTTTATACAGACAAATGAAGCTTAAGACAACATTGGCTGTCTCTTACACAAGGAACTGGACCTGCAAGCTGTTTTTTTGGAAAGGATGTGTCTTGTGGAGACAATGGGTAATTTCATTAAGACTGACATTTTATACACCAGTCTTAGTCAATTCCCCCACTGTCGCAAGATGCACCTGAAATACTTAGAGGCTACGATCTCTTAATGATTCTGGCACACATATGTGCACCAGAATTGAGACTTACTCCAGTGAGAAAACTGATGGAGATAGGTTAGTAAATTGCCCCGACAGCAGCTATATTCTTTATTTGAATAAAAGTTGTGATAGCCTATGATATAATTAAATATACTAATATAATATGATCCATTGGGGGATCAGTCTTAGAGTAGGGATTGTAGGGACTCATGGATTTAAACTGCCATAAAGCTGCCATGATAAACATGTAAAATGGGTTGAGATTGCATACATCATATTATTGTGTTGTTCAAGCTGACCCTTAAGTTTTCCCTTTCAGGTTGTGGTGAGTGACAGGATACAAGGATCCAAGTTTCGTCTGTATGGGAAAGGTGTGGATGAGGAACCCAAGGGAACATTCAGGATAAATGAAAATACAGGAGAAGTGCTGGTCACCAAAGCTCTTGACAGGGAGATCATTCCTTCTTATCAGGTATGTATTCACAAATGGAGTCTTTGTGGAACTATGATTACTCTGTGTCCTATGTTTACTTGTCATAGAACTTACCATAGTTTACAGTTTACAGTACTTGTGGCTTTCTCAACACTTTTTAGTCCCACTTAAGTTTTTGGTCAAGGACAGTTGTCGAAGTAGTGAAGAGAAGTATCTTTTTTTTTCTCTTCCATTACCCTGTATGATGGGCCCATTAAAGGTCTTCTTTTTGCTAAGACTAAGCTTATCCATTCACTTGAGTAGGTAATGTGAAGTATTGTGAATAAGTCTTCTTACCCCACATATTGGGATGCAATCTTGGCACATAGTGACGTGGAATCCTAAGATAATAGTTTTCAGTGAGGCTCTAATCTCCAATTGTCTAAAAGACACTTCAAAGCAAAAGTAAAATTGTCCTTTATTTTGTTCCTGGGATCCCATTTTGGTTGCCATTGACTGATATTGTTCTGGGGTATGTTTATTAGATTAAATTACACTCCACTTGATATCAAGCTATATGTGGAGCACATTTCAACAATGACCACTTTTTTGGTTGTACATAGACCTGGGTGGTAGAACCCAATTCAAAGTCTTTGAAGGACGGGGTATGAGCATTAATTTATCATGTCAGATCATAGACATAGCTTGATATTTTCCCTTACACATTTCTGATTTATATTCTCCCAGTGTCAAAGTATCTTTACATTGTTTCTTATTTGGAAGAAAAATCCTTTCCTTGGATCTAAATCCCTCTGTATCTTTTTGAAAATCCAAGAAATATGGATAAAAAGGTCCTCCAAGCTTCCTTCTCTAATTTGGTGTAATTCAGCAACAATTTGTTACCAATTTTTCAATAAACTCTTGGATCTGACGTCACTTCAATTAAAACAAATAAATTGCAGCACTCCAAAAAATTCATAGAAAATGCAATTTTTCTGTGTGGTGTTTCAGTCCTCTCTATGGGACTATTTCTCAAGAAAATAGTCCCCAGTGCGGCTTAAAAGGAAGGAGGGCGTGCAATGAGTAGGACCCTAATAAAATAAGAGAGATACAAATACAGACAGAGGCTTCTACAGCTTAATCGAAAGTTTCTGTCTCACCCGAAGTGGTTTATTCCCATCAATAGAGGTTAGAACCTCTATATAATATCCTATATGATCCTGCTGATGATGATTGTGAATGAGGGAGAAACAGATTCTAGTCAACTTTCTATGAGCAGTGAAGGCGAGAAAACAAAGCAGTTAGTCTCCACCTACCAGCCCTGAGACAACTGAAAATTAGAGATCGATCACGGAGAGTGGAAAAATTTTTCTTTTTTTTTTTTTTTTTTGAGGGGGGGGGGGTGGCTGTTTAACTTATTTGTTTATTCTTATTTATGTGAATGAGTGTGAGGTTGTGATAGCCCTACCCTCTGATACTGTATAACTAAAGGGGGAATAGGGGATTAGTCTTACCGTCTTTGCTTTAATGGCCATATATTGGCCAGAAAAAGTGTTACTCCTCATGTAAAGGACAATGTTGAGAGGTTAGTTTATAGTTGCTTTATATGGTCACTATAATTTCAACAAGCTTTGCACATATATCAGATTACATAATGTATATCTGTAGAATTTTATGGAGAGATATGGGAGGAGGAGTGAGCAGGAGATGAAGCAGATAGAAGCAGAGAGAAACAGACTGCAAGCAGTTAAATAATATGCTGTATAACAGCCCAAGTGATTTTTTCACATCAGATTATGTCAGTACTTCCCTCTATGTGCCCTGCATAATACCTGCAGATTCTCTTCCACTTACAATGTACAGTGTATGGGAGTTATATTCCAACCACTGGCTCAGGGAGAACTGCAAACTAAAGATAGAGTCTACAAAGGAAAAACTGCTAAATAAGTCATATAATGGCCCAATATAATGTTACTTCTCATGTTCGCAGATTTGAGTACTCCAATACAGGCTGGCTGCTAGGTACATATTGTTCTCCAACCCCATAAATGCCTGCAGTAGCAGCAACTCTATTTCAGCTGTCTAAATTGTCCATCTCAAAGTTTGTGCTGACAGTAGAGAAGGAGTAAGTCAGTTTGGTAGTGACCATTGAATTACATTCATTCTGAATTATTAATCAGATTTTTCTACATTTGCACTTTGATGGAAAACCTAATAACGCCATTGCATTTCTTGTAATTATCTGACAACTGCATATTAGCACCTAACTTGTATAACTATTACCATGTATTTGAAAGATATTTGTCAGATGTCTATCTAGATACTAATCTGTAATTCTGAATTAGTAGGTAGGGGGGGTTATTATTACTGGCATTACCTACAGCAGTCTTAATAAAGGTCCTGACTGACACAAAGTGCACCTGAATTATCAAGAGGTTCCGACCTCTTAACTCAGATGCATGTCCGTGTAACAGAATAGTAATCTACACCAGTCAGATGTGGTGGTGATGTGGTGCGCAAGAAAGGGCCATATGCCAAAGGTGCACCAAATTGAGGCTGGGGCCCCACACTGCAGAGTGGATGGGATTCTAGCGAATTCCATCCACACATTACAGAAAGATTCGCGCAGCGGAAAGCTGTAATTTCCAAAACCGTTGCGATTTTGGAAATCGCAGCATGCCAATTATATCTACGGAAACAACAGTGTTTTTTTCAGCGGCGCTTTTAGCTACGGCCCACTACATGGGGCCGTAGCCTTACACCCATTTATTCCAGTAAACTGACACAGAAGGGTTGATATATGTAAATATAACATTGCTGAATATTGGAAAAGTACAAAATCAAGATAATGTGCACCCATTGTCCCAGTGTCTGTATGCTTATATTGTTTTATTTTCCAGGAGTTGCAAATGAACCGTGGGAGTAATACAGAATATGTATATATTGTCTGCTTTGCTTTTTTTAAGCACACTGCATTATAACTATTATAATTATATTTTCATGACAGCAATAAGAAAAGTATTGGCTACAATTACCACAATGTTTCCTAGAACTTCTTTGTTTAAGTAGAGTTTATTTGCTAAGATTGTGCTGTTAAATGCAAACAGTTTGGGAATGTTGAGAGTATTGACAACGCTATAAAAGAAGCAGGACTGTAACAGGACTGCCAACTACTATAGGGCGTTTTTAATATGGGTGCCTTCTTATGTTGCAGAGGGGCATTTGGCCACCTTGGGAACCAGGGTTGGGTGCTTGTTATTATCTCTGTACACCCTATTGCCTGGAAAAGCTCTAGTACTTTTGTCTAGAACTTTATGTTCTAAAATGGCAGCAGGGCTGGATCAAGATCTTTTGAAGCAGCTGAATAAAATCAGTGAAAGGGGTTTGGTCTCATTTTACTTGAGCAAAGTATACTGTAAATATATGATAATGCCATATGGTAAATAAATAAAACCAGAATAGCATGCCCATATGTAATACTGCCTTACAGTGTCTAGCTTATTGAGTGTTCAAAATTAGCCATCAGAGAGGAATCTGTGAAGAGTGATGCGGGGGCCTTAAATGGGGAAGGTCCAGGGCCAGCTGTCCATTTTGCCTATTTATAAGGGAAATAGTGGACCTTGTTGATCCAGTTGTCCAGACATGTCGATGGTCCACTCCAGAAATTAGTCTTTGAGGACGGGGCCCCACGTAGCATAAACTCAGTGATTTGGCAAAAACCACAGTGTTTTACAGTACCTGCAAAGTGGATGGGATTCTGGCTAATCCCATCCACACATTGTAGAAAAAATTTGGTCGTGGAAATGCTGCAATTTCAAAAACGATGGCTTTTTTTTATATATATCAGGTCAATTATACCTTAGGAAATGCTAGTGGTTTCCCTATAGGTATAATAGAGAGAGTGCCACTGATAGTTTTTGCACTTCTACTCTTTTCCAGCTTCACAGTCAGCCCAATGGTCAAGTATAGATAGGATAACCTTTTTATACAGTAGGATCTCTTTGAAGGTGAGACTGCATGTTTAACATTGGCACAAACATTTTTTCTCATTTAGAAGCCTGTTAAATTATACTGTCCTTTCTGATCACCCACATAAGTCCCCAGTGCTTCGGTGCAACATGATCATTGATTCTATTGATGGCTAAACCATCTAAAACCAACTTACATGATAGAAAAATATTGAATTATCTTGTGGCATCTCAGCAAATCCCTCCTTTCAAATATGAAGATATTGTAGACGTTATAATGTCATTCTTTAAGTTTCTTTACAAAATTTTTAAAAGTTTGACAAGAACACAAAATTCTTCTTGATGGTTCTGCTGAGGACATCAGTTTGAGGTTAATGCCCACTATGTTTGTTAACTATGTCGATGGCTCTACAACACATGGAAAGTTCTTTACTGATTTGTGATGTTAAATTGTATGCGGAATTGCTATATCCAGTCTGGTGCTTGCACATAATGAGCTGTTAAAGCATAAATACATAGAGAAACACAATCCATTAAGTCTTGTAGGCATCCTTTAGATCAGCCGAATGAGTCATGGCAGACAAGACAGCGGAATTATGTACATTAAAAGATACCGTGTAACGACATTGACTCTGCATTTTATGGAGAACACATTAACATCTCCTGAGACTGTTGGATACATTGCTGCGGTGTATGCTGCACACAATATTAACATTTAAGGTCATATGGATGAAGGCAGATGCAAGTGTACCGTGCATCAAATTGTCATTTAACACTGGGAGGTAGCTGCAGGCAGTACACTAAATTGTGTCATGTCCTAGAACAACTAAAAATACCATACATATTTAATGTGGTTTAATATGTCTTTGTGTGTCTCATTAACAGCACAACATGTGGTCAGGAGTGGTACAGCAAAAAGTTCATCAATAATTTAAAATTTATTATAAAATTTTTGTGATTTTGTGTCTGGTTTAGAAAATCCATTTTTAGGCAAAGTCCCCATGTAGCAAGCCGAGCCATAGCCAAGTGTTGCGGGAAAGACCATGGCGGAAATGCATTGCGGTTTTTCACAGAAAGTCCGCAGAGTTTTAAGCGGTTTTTCACAGAGTCTGCAGAGTTTTCTGCGGACTTTCTGCTTCAATTATACCTATATGGAAAACATCAGTGTTTCCGTAGGTATAATTGACATGCTGCAATTTACAAAAACGCAGCGGCTTTTAAAATCGCAGCATGTTTCCTGTGGATATTTTTCTGCAATGTGTGGATCGGATTGGCCAGAATCCCTTCCACTTTACAGGTACTGGCACTGTGCTTTCGCTACATGGGTCCCCAGCCTAAAGGTATATTATATTTCCACCATGGACAGGGTATTACATATTATACCTGCTCTTTTTGGATTGTACTGTGGGGTGGAGGTCCACCCCCCCCCCCCCTTTTAGGTATACATGCTTCAACAGAAATCTATGAGATTGTGGTGCTGACTTTTACACTGTGTTCATTAATTTCAATGGGGGTCCATTGGGCTCTGTTGGTGTCCGCTATTGGAATGGAAAAGAAGTCGACACCCTGGAGAAAACTCACTAAACATGGAAAGAACAAACAGACTTCATGTAGCTGTTGTCTTCTGTCAAAAACATTAAATTACAGAAGTGATTTTACACAGTAGACTGATTTTATGACTAAACTTATAGGTGAACCGCATCATTTTCACAACTCTCCTTATGATCCTGCATGTAACATGTAAATGTGTGTTCACTGTAGAGTTGTGTATAGGAGGAAATCTCTTAGGTTACATAAGAAAACATCTATAGGTGTTAGTGTCTTGCCAGACGTAGCAATACCCTCATACTACTGCAGGGGACTGGGAGGAAGGACAGAGACAAGTGAGCCCTAATCTCACCCCAGCCTCTGTCCCTCCTATTGCCTCAGTTTACCCTAAACGGTAAAAGGACAACCTGAAGACGAGCCCTATACTGAGTAAAGTGACAACACAGAACGCAGACAGGACTACTACCACCATTTGAGCCTGGGATGCGTGTGGATTAATCCGGAAATACAAGAAACGGTCGGGGAGTAGCATCTTAACCCTAAAAGGGGCAGAAACAATGGGGGATGCTGCAGCAGCATCAGTAAGGGTCTGCACCTGTTTAGCAAGCTCAGCTATCAGGCCTGCCAAACCTTCCAACTTGGCCGCAAGGCCCTGAATAGGATCCATGCTGATCCTAAGGGAAGCAATGGCAGAAGGTTGTGGGCGGGTTATTGTGTTAGGGTCTTTACAGACGTAGCAATACCCTCACACTACTGCAGGGGACTGGGAGGAAGGACAGAGACAAGTGAGCCCTAATCTCACCCCAGCCACTGTCCCTTCCTATTGCCTCAGTTTACCCTAAACGGTAAAAGGACAACCCGAAGACGAGCCCTATACTGAGTAAAGTGACAACACAGAACACAGACAGAAAAAACGACAAAAAGGGAGGTCAGAAAGCCAAGGGTTCGGTAACAGGCGAGCAATGCAGTACAGAATCAAAATCCAAGAGAATAGTCAAAAGTCAAAGCCAGAGGTCAGGAATACAAATAACAAAACCGCAAGGAATAATAGCCAGAACGCAAGAAGCAATAACCAGCGCCAATGTGAATGTGAGCAAAGAATAAATAGGAAGACAGGACCCGCCCCAGACTTGATAGGAGGAAAGGCAAAATTAACTATTAGTGGAGCAGAGGAAAACCAAGGAAGTAGACGGTGTGGCAGAAAATCAATTACATAGTCTAGGACAGTGTTCAGACTGAGCAACAAGAATCTTAAACAAGGAGTCAAAGAGACCCGAACAGGCAGAGACGTTACAGTAGGGTTGAAATAAGAGGTAAGATGTGTATCTTATTCCTGTGTTCTTAGTCTGTGCTAGGTGGTTTTTCAATACTATGCATTGATTGAGGTATTGATGTAGCCTGAAGGTTCTATATTGATCCCCCCATGTTTTAATATATCACCAGTGTAAGTAGCCTGTAGGTTCTGCTGCCATTTTCTGGCCTTCAATCTCATAATATTTTGCCAATAGAGATATGAATGGCTCCATGCAGTGTTGCTAGCTTACATGAAATGATGTGGATATTCTATAATCTTATACTATATTCATGTGAATCCTCACTATTGAGATGGAATTACAATGAGTCTTGGTCTTTGTCCTCTTATAATAATACATGTGATGATCCATTTCTTAATACATCAATATAAAGGTTTGAGTGTATTTTTCTGATCCAAGTCCTCTCTATAGACATAGTGTTAGATGATAAAATTCTGTCTTCTTCCAGCCTAGAGGTACAGATGTAGTAACGTTAACATTGATTTTCTATAGCATGATATCATAACCCCTTCCCACTGCAGCCATATTTCAATTTTCGTTCTTTATTTTTTACTTCTGCATTCAATTTTTCTTTTTCTTTTCACATAGCCATATGAGGGCTTAATATTTACAGGACAAGTTACTTCATAATGGTTCCATTTAATATGCCATACAATGTACTGAGAAGCTGGAAAAATCAGAATGACTGGAATTTGGGCAGAGGTGATGAACAGAGCTGTCTGTTCACTGCACCATGCTCAATGTATAAGCTGCTCAGAACAGATAATTTTGGGGGGAATCCAGGTGTATAATTCCCACCAATCTGATATTAATGGCCTATCCTTAGAACAGGCTATCAATATTTTTAGCCTGGAAAGCCCCTTTAACAACAAAGTCAATGAAAAGTTACTTACACACCCAAGATAGCACTCTGTGCCACAGTATTGTTAATGTATTAAGTGTGTAGCTACATCTGTACCTTACATTACTTACTACATAGTATTCAATTATTGGGATTTGCAGGTTTGAGATACTCATATCCTCTACATGTATGACATCTACATTGTAGTGGCAGTGCATGGTACTGCAGCTTTGTCCCACTCAAGTGTAAACACTTGTAAGGCTTCAGTGCAGCAGCGCCCTTCATTCCGCTGATTGGCAAGGGTGCTGAGAGTTGGACGCCCCACGTAGCGAGCCGCAGCCAAAAAGCACTGCGTGACAAACCGCGGTGGAAACCGCAGCGCTTTTCACAGAAAGTCCACAGGGTTTTCCTCTGCAGACTTTCTGCTTCTATTATACCTATATGGAAAACGCCAGAGTTTCCGTAGGTATACTTACATGGCCAAACTGGGGCATTTATGCTATGTGGGGCCCCAGCCTTATTAAACATTATGCAGTAAGCTCGTAATCTTCTCTTAGAGGTGACTTCAGGAAAGACAAGTTTTACTATTTAACTCATCTATGGAGGGGATCTGGAGTTTGATATTAAAAAAAGGGAACTCTTAGTGCTACAAAGGATAACATAACTCATAACACGTTAACAGCACTATTGACTCTTTCAATTGGTTTTTAATGGCTTTTGTTGTCTTCTGAGATAGGATATCACAATTCAGAAAGTTATCATGTTGGAGAATCCCAAGTTAAATACTGCTATATCTGTATATTAAGAAATTGTTCAGTATTATATTTTGGTCATAAAAACAAATGTGTTAAATTATGTTCTCTATGTCTATCAAACTTAATGAATGTACATTATAAGACATGTTGGACAGATGAGAGTAGCACATGACTGTGAAATGAAGATTTGTTTGTAGTTTTTAGGAAGTCGCATAGGTTAGCATGGGAGCTATACATACAAAATGGTAGATGTTGAAGATTATTTGAAAAGTTGCTTCATTTTTTTGATTTTAAATGTAGCAATGGAAAAAAATGTTGCAAAAGCATACCCTTTAATCTTTCCTTCTGATTAGACATATGCTAAGTAAGTTTATAAAGACATGATATGCAGGAAAACTATATAAAGAACCCAGGAGAGGATTAAAGGAATGTTACATGAGGACTGCGGTATCTTGATGAATAGTGCCTCTTATCCCCGCTTAACAGATAGCCTTTAATTCTAACAATTGTTCAATTTCTCCTTTTAGAACCCACAATATAATCCATCTCAATTAAGATGGAACAGATCACAATGAGAGTTTTCTCGTTTCCAGTGGAATTACTGCATCTGGTATATAATCATCCTTTGGATTGTAACTTATTACTTCTTATGAGCTCCATAGATAGGACTAATTCTCTGTTAAAAGGGAGAAGAGGTAGGTTTTGATAATTTTCACAAAATTTTACATCTCATGAACCGTGCACGCATGTAGGGGGTACTAGGGATTTACAGGCAGAGTGGGAGGAATTTACTGAAAAAGGCATTCCTGGTCAAAAGTAGCACATTTTGGTGCACTGCCATTTGCATCAGAAATGCACCATAAATTAGCCACTTTCTCCATTTTCTGACCTCTGCAGGTATAATTGACATGCTGCGATTTTCAAAAATACGGGCTTTTTAAAAACGCATCTTTTCCGCTACAGATTTTTTCCTGTAATGTGTGGATGGGATTAGCCAGAATCCCATTCACTTTCCAGGTACTGTAAAATGCAGCATTTTTGCTGCAGTTTCTGCAGCTGCAAAAATGCTGTATTTTTGCAACGTGGGGCTTCAGTCTAACTCATGCCAGAAAACTGGCATGAATTATATCTGAATTCTATGCCAGTACCTGATTGGCATAGTTTTCAATTTTGTTGCATGGGACCTCGCAAGATAGCCAGACTTAGGAGGAGGAAAAGCCCATCTTAATAAATTCCCCTATTGTCCTTATAGGCTGTCATCTCTATTCTTGGATACATAATTACAAACTAATAGAAAACGCCACATCTTTTAAAATTTAAAAAAAAATGCAATTAATTAAAAGTCTAATAAAAAATTTTTTGTAAAATTCATGTAAGCATTCTTTAGCTATTTAAGCTTCCTGGAGTGCTGGATGGCTGTCACCCATCTTTCCTAAGTCCTGAATAGCACATCTACCTATGTATGCTGTTCCAGTGATACAGGAGTGAGAGTTGTGTCTATACAAAGTAACCAAGCCTCCTTGCTGGCCGCCATTGTTGCCAAGATTTCCCAGGAACAAGTAAATAGTAACTAAAATCATCTGGATGGGATTTTTAGATCGTACAAAAGAGTGTGACTCAGGGACTTATAGTTGTTGATTCTTTTCAACAAATTTAATATAAGGTTTAGCTTTTTAAGAGTTTTCCATATACAGTACAGACCAAAAGTTTGGACACCCCTTCTCATTCCAAGAGTTTTCTGTATTTTCATGACTATAAAAATTGTAGATTCACACTGAAGGCATCAAAACTATGAATTAACACATGTGGAATTATATACTTAACAAAAAAGTGTGAAACAACTGAAAATATGTCTTATATTCTAGGTTCTTCAAAGTAGCCACCTTTTGCTTTGATTACTGCTTTGCACACTCTTGGCATTCTCTTGATGAGCTTCAAGAGGTAGTCACCTGAAATGGTTTTCACTTCACAGGTGTGCCCTGTCAGGTTTAATAAGTGGGATTTCTTGCCTTATAAATGGGGTTAGGACCATCAGTTGTGTTGTTCAGAAGTCAGGTGGATACACAGCTGATAGTCCTACTGAATGGAGTGTTAGAATTTGTATTATGGCAAAAAAAAGCAGCTAAGTAAAGAAAAACTAGTGGCCATCATTACGTTAAGAAATGAAAGTCAGTCAGTCCGAAAAATTGGGAAAACTTTGAAAGTATCCCCAAGTGCAGTGGCCAAAACCATCAAGCTCTACAAAGAAACTGGCTCACATGAGGACCGCCCCAGGAAAGGAAGACCAAGAGTCACCTCTGCTGCGGAGGATAAGTTCATCAGAGTCACCAGCCTCAGAAATCGCAGGTTAACAGCAGCTCAGATTAGAGACCAGGTGAATGCCACACAGAGTTCTAGCAGCAGACACATCTCTACAACAACTGTTAAGAGGAGACTGTGTGCAGCAGGCCTTCATGGTAAAATAGCTGCTAGGAAACCACTGCTAAGGACAGGCAACAAGCAGAAGAGACTTGTTTGGGCTAAAGAACACAAGGAATAGACATTAGACCTGTGGAAATCTGTGCTTTGGTCTGATGAGTCCAAATTTGAGATCTTTGGTTCCAACCACTTTGTCTTTGTGCGACGCAGAAAAGGTAAACGAATGGACTCTACATGCCTGGTTCCCACCGTGAAGCATGGAGGAGGAGGTGTGATAGTGTGGGGGTGCTTTGCTGGTGACACTGTTGGGGATTTATTCAAAATTGAAGGAATACTGAACCAGCATGGTTACTACAGCATATTGCAGTGGCATGCTATTCCATCCGGTTTGCGTTTAGTTGGACCATCATTTATTTTTCAACAGGACAATGACCCCAAACACACCTCCAGACTGTGTAAGGGCTATTTGACCAAGAAGGAGAGTGATGGGGTGCTACGCCAGATGACCTGGCCTCCACAGTCACCAGACCTGAACCCAATCGAGATGGTTTGAGGTGAGCTGGACCGCAGAGTGAAGGCAAAAGGGCCAACAAGTGCTAAGCATCTCTGGGAACTCCTTCAAGACTGTTGGAAGACCATTTCAGGTGACTACCTCTTGAAGCTCATCAAGATAATGCCAAGAGTGTGCAAAGCAGTAATCAAAGCAAAAGGTGGCTACTTTGAAGAACCTAGAATATAAGACATATTTTCAGCTGTTTCACACTTTTTTGTTAAGTATATAATGAAAATGAAAATACATGAAAATACAGAAAACCCTTGGAATGAGAAGGTGTGTCCAAACTTTTGGTCTGTACTGTACTTCCTATGACTGCATCTATGAATACAGATCTGCTGAGTGTCGCAAAATTGTAACAAGTAAACGTGGCGGCGGTGCAAGGCACACGTATTTTATAATGCCATACTGGCATCTGATTTAAATCTTATATGAAATAGTTGAACGGTGGGAATGATAAATCCGTGTGTCAGGGAGGGGACTGGGCAGTAAATGTATATATGTGATGGAGCATGCAAGCAGAGAACTCACCCAGCAGCCCCTTCCCATTAATCTTCCCTCTCCAGCTAAACTGCCTCCACTTTTGGATTTAATTACTTAGATAATATCAGGAGATTTTTAATCTCGGCGCCAGGTTGATGAGATATGAGGACTGTTTTTTTGTCTTCCCAGGATGATGAAAACACTTATTTTCCTGCACCTTGCATCAGGCGAGGCAATTATAATTAATAACAATAATGGCCGATGCTTTCATGTGATAAACGCAAGCCGCTGAATGCATAGCATTCTCCTCAAAGGAATTAAAAAGACAGAGTCTGAAAAAACATATGGACACCCTTTGTCAAGCCCGAGGGGTGGATGAACTATTGCAAACACTTTTTTTATTGCTCCATTTCATCTAAAACAACAAAAATAAAGCAATTTAGCAAGTAATTTTAATTTTAAATCTACCATTTTGATGTATGTAAACCTATGTGTCTCCATGTGAAGTGTAGGCTGCACTACACTAGGGTAAGATAGGGTCCCAGTCCAGAACATCTACAGGTATTATAGAAAGAATTTCACACTCGAGAATGAAGTATATGCAAATTGTGTGTTTTTATTTACACACGTGATGAAACGTAGAGTATGTAGAAATGTTTCGGCCAATGCAAACGGCTTTCATCAGGCTCAAAAGAGTAGAAGTAAATAGAAATCCCAGTATTATGAGGGGTGGGCAATCAATGCAAAATGGTCACAGGGCCAGGGTGGAAGGCCATATGATGCACAAACCATGCAAAGCTATAGTGCAAGCAGGAAGCATGGGTAGCTCTAGGAATGTCCATAAATGAGATGAAGCGCTGTTCAGGAAGCGTGGGTAGCGTTTAGGGTGAACACCTGTGGCCTCCCACCCTGGCCCTGTGACCATTTTGCATTGATTGCCCACCCCTCATAATACTAGGATTTATATTTACTTCTACTCTTTTGAGTCTGATGAAGGCCAGACAAAACTTTACTACATACTCTACGTTTCGTCACGTGTATAAATAAAAACTCAGAATTTGCATATACTTCATTCTCGAGTGTGAAATCCTTTCCATAATATGTGTCTCCATGGTAACAGACTACAAACAGCCATGTGCTCATTCCAATATCTCTACCTTTTCTTCTTGCTAACAGCAGAACAGGGTGAAGAAGAAAGGGAAAACACATAACCTTTCAGTGAGACTAAACACAGATTGTTGGTAGTTTTTATTTTTATAACACATGCACAAAATATTAGGACATTTTGAATCAAGATTATTTACTAATATAAGTAAAAGGAGTTGCATTTCGGCCCCCAATTTCTATTTGCAAAAAAATCGAACACTGCAAGAAGTTGCAGTTGCAACATCCTTAGGCTCACAATGCAAATTGATTCAAGGAGTCAAAGGGCAAATCTTTGTTCCTAAGACAGCCTTTGCTGCTAAAATCGCTGTGTAGCCCCAACTTTATCATAATGTCCAATCAAATGACATATACAAGTCTGCTATATCCATTGAACTGAGACATTATATGTAGTAAATCTATAGTAATGGTGACATTTCCTGCACATTAACAGTCAAATATATCAATCTACCTAACCTTTAATTGACTAAATAGTGAGGGAAGTCGGGGTTTATAATTTTCCGCATGTCAATTGCTGCATTGCAATGTGATCCATCGGATCAAAGGGTTTATCCCACTGACTGAAAGTCCTTTGTAGAGCAGAAACACAGAGCTTTCCTGCGAGCATTGATTGTACCGTCTCTCGACCTCTAATTCCATATAATCATCTGCTCGCGCCTGGAGTGACTGAGGATTGGCTGACCGATTAGTAATCATTGTTCTTTTCTTCCATCACCTGCACACACAGTTCATGTGGTATACTGTAGACAGGAGCAGTAGAGGTGTAGAGATGTAGCAGAGCTGAGACTGACAACATCAGGTGTTATCTGATTTATTCTACTTAAATAATGCAGTCTATAAACATGACCAGTAAAACTTCATATTTTTGCTTCATTTGTAGCTGATGCTACTGCAGTAAATACATTGCCCTATCCCTCTTTAACTAACTGATTCCATAGCTCCATGTTTTAGCATTAAATCAAAGCTGCATCACATGATATTATTGGCAGGGCATTGAGCTATGGCCCTTACCAACAATTCAAACATGTATATGCACACGCACTGTAGACTTCTAATGGTCCGCAAGCAACTTCCTTTACTTCAGTAGATTTAAGGAGATGTAAACTCAAAGATTAAGGTTGATTTTATCTGAGGGCGATAAAAAAAAACCCAGACTTTGGACATCCCAGTGTATTTCCATCCAATCCATGTGTCATCCATGTGTTTTTTTATTTGCCAGCATCTCCTAGGAATGTATATGTGAAAATCAGATGAAACATAGACAGCAAACAAATAGAAATATTGTTCATGTGAAGGAGGTGAAAGATTCAGAATTACATCTTTAGATTATTAGAAGTCAACAGTAATATTAAATTCTGAGGTCACATGACCTGTCACAACATAGCTGAAACCATAGTTAAAATTGGTTTAATGAGTCACAAATATGGTATTTGCCAGACCGCAGGACTCCATGAAATAAGCTGATTATAGTGGTCCTGCTCTTAGGAGTTTTCATGAGGGAGAATACAATAACGTGAATTACAACCAGTGGTTGTCTATCAAGTTCACTGTGCACCACAAGCTCATGATGGATGTCCCTCTTATCTTTTATTTAACGAAGAAGGATCAAAAACCATTGAAGAACCCACCTCACTTATCTTTGTAAGTATTAATAGGTCATATGAATAGAGATAACCTTTCTTTAGGAAAATGCACAAGCACATTTTTGCAATTGGTATTGCCGAGTTAAAGAAACTTTCCCTTCTAAATTGATATATGCCTAGAGAACGGCTATTCTTACAAAACATCATATACTCCAATCTAAACATTGGCCATATTTGTAAGGGAATTGCCAGTTGAGCAATTCTCCAGTGCTGCAGCAAAAACCTGAGAGGAAGGGAATACAGAGACAGTGAGCCCTAAAGTTGACCCAGACCCTGTCCCTACCTACTTGTCTCACTGTCCTAATGATAGGAACAACTTGGAGCTGGTCCCTACTCTGAATAAGTGACAACACAGAACGCAGACAGAACGCACAAACAACAAAGGAAGGTCAGCTAGCCAAGGGGTCGGTAACAATAGAACAATGCAGTACAGAATCAAAATCCAAGAGAATAGTCAAAGTCAAAGCCAGTGGTCAGAAAATCAGAAGAGCAGGTAACAAGGAGCAAGGAGTATAGCCAGTAAGCGAAATGCAATAGCAGGCACCAATGGGAAAGTGAGCAAACAATAAATAGGGAGAAAGAACCCGCCCCACACTTGATAGGAGGACAGGCTGTCAATCACAAGGCAGGACTAAAGTTAACTCTTAGTGGAGCAGGGGGAAAGCAAGGTGAAGGAGAAGGGCGTGGTGGAAAATCAATTAAGGAGGTGAGGCAATAGGACAGTGTTCAGACAATACAAGAAAAACCCAAGGAAAGAATTACAGCCGGGCACGCCTCCTGCGCCGCAGCGTGCGCCCGGAGGATGGCGCCAAAGCCCGGACAGGCAAGGACGTTACAGTACCCCCCCCTTTTACGAGGGGCCTCTGGACCCTCGCCAGATGGACCAGGTTTCGAAGGGTTCTGGCAATGAAAGAGATTAATTAAACGTGGTGCATGTAGGTCCTTACCAGAAACCCACGTTCGCTCTTCCGGGCCATAACCCTTCCAGTGCACGAGGTACTGAACAGCATTCTGCACCCGACGGGAATCCAGAATTTTTTCTACTTCATATTCTAGTTCACTTTGGACCACCACCGGCGCAGGTGGACTGGAAGAAGTAAGGACAGGGGAGATATACTTCTTCAAAAGCGACTTGTGGAAGACGTTGTGGATACGAAAAGAACTTGGAAGTTGTAATTTAAAAGATACTGGGTTTATGAGTTCAGAAATGACATAGGGCCCAATGTAACGTGGTGCAAATTTCCCCAAAGGAACTCTAAGACGCAGATTCCTAGTGGACAGCCAGACTCGATCTCCCACTCTGTATTCAGAGCCAGGTAAGCGTCTTTTATTTGCCTGCCGTTTTTGATATTCTTGGGCTTTAACCAGGCTCAGACGAGCCTGGGCCCAGACTGTGCACAGTCGCTGATAAGTCTGTTCGGCAGTGGGATTAACAGACTCGGTGCTACGGAGAGAGGAGTACCTGGGGTTAAAACCATAGTTGCAATAAAACGGAGACATTTTAGTGGTGACGTTAACCCTGTTGTTTTTTGCAAACTCTGCTAGCGGAAGAAAGGTTCTCCATTTTTCTTGAGCATCAGACACAAAACACCTTAAGTACTGTTCCAAAGTTTGGTTGAATCTCTCTGTCTGGCCATTGGTCTCAGGGTGGAACGCGGAAGAGAAAGACAGAGAGACCCCCAGACGACCACAAAATTCCTTTCAGAATCTAGAGACAAATTGTACACCCCGATCAGATACAATATTTTCCGGTACACCATGCAAGCGGAGTATGTGATTAATAAAGAACGAGGCTAGACGTGGAGCACTAGGAATTTTCTTTAGGGGTACAAAATGACACATTTTGGAGAATCTATCCACAACAACCCAAATCACAGTCTTCCAGTGGGAGTATTACTGGGAGCAAGATCTTGTGAATTAACCACTAAAGTAGCAAGATCAGGAGTAATAATGGCGAGAACCACCCCGGGAGACAAGATTTTATCTGGGACATCCTTAGGGGCACCGCTGGGACCAAAACTGCGAGATAGGGCATCAGCCTGTACATTTTTAGAGCCTGGACGATAAGTCACCACAAAATTAAAACGTGTGAAGAATAGCGCCCAGCGGGCCTGCCTAGGAGACAGTCGCTTAGCGCTATCCAGATATAGTAGGTTCTTATGATCAGTGAACACTGTGATCTGGTGTTTGGCCCCCTCGAGGAAATGTCTCCACTCCTCGAATGCCCATTTAATGGCTAGGAGTTCTCGATTACCAACGTCATAGTTGCGCTGCGTAGGAGAGAATTTCCTCGAGAAGAAGGCTACAGGTTGCAAACACGTAAAATTTTCAGAGCCCTGAGACAACACGGCACCAACCCCCACTTCAGAGGCATCAACCTCAATAATAAATGGGCGATCATAGTCTGGTGGTACTAATACAGGAGCCTCAACAAAACATTTCTTGAGATGTACAAAAGCCTCTTCCGCTTCCGGAGTCCATTTGGTCACATCGGCACCTTTCTTTGTGAGATCCGTCAATGGCTTCACTATAGAAGAGAAATTCTTAATAAATTTTCGATAATAGTTGGAGAACCCCAAGAAACGTTGCAGGGCTTTAAGGTTGGAGGGGCGTTCCCAGTTTTTAATAGCCATGACTTTTAGTGGATCCATACAAAAAGAATCGGGAGTAATAACGTAACCGAGGAAGGTGACCCTTTGGACTCCGAACAGGCATTTGGACAGTTTGGCAAAGAGAGAGTTTTGACGCAACAGTAGCAAAACACTCCTAACATGCTCAATATGTGTGGCCCAATCAGGAGAGAACACTAGAATATCATCCAGGTAGACAACCACATAACGACCGAGCAAGTCTCTAAAGATATCGTTAACAAAGTGTTGAAATACTGCGGGTGCATTACATAACCCGAAAGGCATTACCAAATATTCAAAGTGACCTTCCGGGGTGTTGAACGCAGTTTTCCATTCATCTCCTTCTCTAATCCGGATCAGATTGTATGCCCCACGGAGGTCGATTTTAGAAAACCAGCGGGCACCCACAATCTGATTGAAAAGATCAGGGATCAGGGGAAGAGGGTACTGATTTTTAACCGTAATTTTATTTAATTCTCGGTAGTCAATGCATGATCGCAGTCCGCCATCTTTCTTTTTAACAAAAAAGAACCCAGCTCCCATGGGAGACTGAGACGGACGGATGTGACCTTTAAGAAGACTATCCTGAGTGTAATCCCGCATAGCCTCACGTTCTGGAGCAGAAAGATTGAAGATCCTTCCCTTAGAGTATTTGGAGTCGGGAAGGAGTTCAATCGCACAATTGTAAGGTCTATGGGGCGGTAAAACTTCAGCAGCTTTAGGATCAAGAACATCATGAAAATCAGACAGAAATTCAGGAAGAAGCGTCTCCTCACTGAGACAATCGGAGGCATGCAAAGCAATACAATGGGAGGAGCACTGATTCCCCCATTTCACTAACTCTTTTTTGGGCCAATCAAAGGTAGGGTTATGGAGGTCTAGCCAGGGAAGCCCTAAAATGATATCAGACGAGAGATCCTCCATAACAAAAAAACTCATGAGCTCCGTATGTATTGAGCCCACTTGCAAAGAGAGTAAGGGGGTTTTAAAACGGATTTTACCCCTGGCCAGTGGAGTAAAATCCGCCCCAGTAACCAACAGAGGAGTATCTAATGATACAAGTTCAATACGTAAAGCAGAAACAAACGAAAATTTAACAAAGTTAGTGGCAGCCCCAGAATCTACTAGGGCCTGCCCAGAAACAGATCTGCCCCCAAAGGACACAGGTAACATCAATTTGTGAGATTTTTCAGAAGATACCTGACTGCCTGAGTGGTTCTTCTGAATACCACTCAGGCCCTGAAGTTTTCCGCTGGTGTACGTGGTTTGATGGAACAGTCTTGGATGAGGTGACCTGGTTTGCCGCAATACAGGCAGAGATGATTCCGGAGATGATATTCTCGTCTAGCCTTGGTATTCAGTGCTCCCAACTGCATAGGCTCATCTCCAGGGGTGACAGAAGGAGAAACAGATTCTTTAACAGAAAGAGAGGGATAGACAGAAGACTTAGTGGGACCAATCCCCACCCTCTCTTTACGTCTGTCCTGGAGTCTCCTGTCAATGCGGATGGCTAAGGTCATGGCCTTTTCTAAGGTAGGGGGATCAGGGTGACCTACCCAGACATCCTTCACTGAATCATTCAGGCCCTGTTTAAAAAGAGCTTTCAAAGCGGAGTCACACCAACCTGCTGTTATACTCAACTTCTGAAACTCAGAGCAGTAAGTTTCAGCAGATAGTTTACCTTGCTGGAGGGTAAGAAGTTGGGACTCGGCAAGTCCAATTTGATCAGGCTCAGCATAAATGGCCCACAAAGACTTAAAAAATTTTTCCAGATCTGTCCACTCTTCTGCCTCAGGGGGGAGTTTAAGGGCCCAAGTCTGTGGATCCCCCTGTAAGAGGGAAACGACCACCCCCACCATCTGAGACTGCAACGCATGAGGGTTGACACGAAAATACAACAGACATGATTCCCTGAACGTCTCAAATTTACCTCGGTCCCCTGAAAACCTATTCTCCAGTGCTGCAGCAAAAACCTGAGAGGAAGGGAATACAGAGACAGTGAGCCCTAAAGTTGACCCAGACCCTGTCCCTACCTACTTGTCTCACTGTCCTAATGACAGGAACAACTTGGAGCCGGTCCCTACTCTGAATAAGTGACAACACAGAACGCAGACAGGACGCACAAACAACAAAGGGAGGTCAGCTAGCCAAGGGGTCGGTAACAATCAAGCAATGCAGTACAGAATCAAAATCCAAGAGAATAGTCAAAGTCAAAGCCAGTGGTCAGAAAATCAGAAGAGCAGGTAACAAGGAGCAAGGAGTATAGCCAGTAAGCGAAATGCAATAGCAGGCACCAATGGGAAAGTGAGCAAACAATAAATAGGGAGAAAGAACCCGCCCCACACTTGATAGGAGGACAGGCTGTCAATCACAAGGCAGGACTAAAGTTAACTCTTAGTGGAGCAGGGGGAAAGCAAGGTGAAGGAGAAGGGCGTGGTGGAAAATCAATTAAGGAAGTGAGGGAATAGGACAGTGTTCAGACAATACAAGAAAAACCCAAGGAAAGAATTACAGCCGGGCATGCCTCCTGCGCTGCAGCGTGCGCCCGGAGGACGGCGCCAAAGCCCGGACAGGCAAGGACGTTACAATATTTATTCAAGTATTATAGATCCAATTTTATGGCCACATATAGGAACCAATAATAAACTTGTAGAAAGCCTCTACTAGCCAGCACTGACCATTCTCCAGAACTGGTGCAGCTTTTTTGTCTCATGTTGTGCTTTCCAATAAAAGGAATTAAACTTTAAGGACTCTTTCAGACAACCATGTGTCATCCAAATCTGACTGACTGCACACAGACCCTTCAAAATCAATACAGCCATAAATACTTCAGTATACTCAATGTGCAGTCCTAAACTTCCACTTCAGTTTTAGGCATAAGCATAAAATGTGTGGACAAGACCCTGTTGAGAACTCATAGAGGTAGGCTTTATATACTGTATGTAAATGGAGACAAGTATTTGGTGGCATTTCAGGTAAGAGCTTCTCAAAATAGAAGAAGCATCCATTATACAATCCTTGAATTATTTCTGTTCCACACAGAAACATGGTCATGATATTACCACTTTTTAGGTTTGTTTGGTAAAAATGCTTATAATATGCTTATGCTTATAATACTCTCTACATGTTTAAGGGGTTACTACAACCCATACTACCCTACAATTCAGGTTTTAAGATCAACAACTAGATATCATGGGCTCTGGCGTGGCTGGTCCATATTATTTCTTACAATCCTAGATTGGTGGTGGATCTTCTGGTCCTCTCTTGTATCCAGATAGAAAGGGTGCTGGAAGGCTTAGACCTAGGGCAGAGAACCAGACATTTGGGCAAAAGTGAAAGAAAGAGTAGCCACAACACTGTTATAGCCTAGTTCAGGCCTGGATTCAACACGATTGCAGTTTTGGGTTGGGTTACTGGAGGAAGGAATGAACATTATTCAGCACATGTGCCTATGTTTTAAATACAGTTTGTAAGAATGGAAGACGCGGAGAGAATATATGGGAAGTAGAAAGGAATTGTGTATACTTTATGTAGGTGGGTGACCAGAAGGCTAAGCTCTGCAACTCCAAAATGGCTGCCTATGGTTGCAACCCCGTTATAGTAGGAAAAGCAGCTCTGGAGAAAAAAAAAATACAGTTCTACAAAAATAAGATGACTATTCATGAACACATGAAAGTTTTAGTATTTGGCCTGAGACTTAAACAACACCCCTGCCTATTAAAGTGAATTTTTCATAAAGATGGAGTGTCAGTGTAGATTGGAGGAAAGGTCCATGCTTCTTATTAACCGCAAAACCCTCCACAGAGTAAACTGCAATATACTATATTCATTTTAACAATCCCCGGCTGAATTTAGAGAAACAAGAAATCTGTTTCCGGAAAATGTAATATAAATGGAACGTGTCAGAGTAGAGCGCTGCCAAACTTGCTCCAGGACAAAGCAGAAGTTTTTACCGATGCCGGACATTAAAGTATGTTATTTTCTTTATGGTTTCCACCTGGCTTCAGGATACAAGGACACTTGGACAGAATTATAGAAACATTCTTGCCCTTCAAGTCTCCTCCAGTGAATTTCAGTGAAAGTCGTTTTGCTTTGTACTGCTCTAAAGGTGACTACAAGAAAATCTTCAAGAATTGCATCCATATAAACTACATGGTTTCACTTCTTTTACTGTGGTCAACATGTCATGCTCCTTATATAAGTATAGGCTTAGCAGCATTGCTGAAACTGGTAATCGAGAAATCCATACAAGTGAACAGTAAGGATCCACAAACTCTGCTAGCACTTCTGACATGTCTCTTTTAGTAAATCCTGCATTGTTGCTTTCCCAAGTTATTCTACCTGACAATGTATGGATAAACTGACAGTAGGTGTTAACATTGACATTGTCAATAGGGTGTTACTATACACAATAGGATCCAGTTTGGTCAGCGATCTACAGCTTTGTCGGTTACAAGGCTGCTAAATTTAAAGGAGAAACTATACATAATTTTATCTTCTGTTGTTCATTTTGCTAATTCACCTCCCAGTTGTGTCAGTAGATTCTCCATCAGCAAATCTGGGAAAGGCTCCCTTTAACTTCATTGGTCCCATGGGTATATGATCTCTGGTGGCACATCCAATAGAATGCAATATATTATCATACATAGCAATGTGCAGCTTTCAGAGTATAGATCTGCAACCCAACATAATTTATACAACCTTATTCATTGTCACTAAATTAAAATATGTTGCATATTGTGCCCATAAACAGAGGCCTACCATGTCAAATGATAGATCCAACCCTGAATATGGCAAATATGTCTCTCCAGAGTCCATGTTGTCTTCAGGATATCTTGAAACCCAGGCATCAGGGGCATAACTTGAGGGGGTGCAGAGGATGCAGTCGCACCTGGGCCCAGGATTGATAAAACCTGCACGATTATTATAGCTAATAAGATACAATATTAATAAGGAAAATAACAGTGGTTAAAATGTGTGAAAGAAGTGGCAGGGAACCATAGACGCGTCAGTAAACAACTTGTGTCTTATGCTTTTTATTTTCCGGGATTCTCCTGTGTATTGCCTGTGCCTCAGCTCAGCACATTGATAGTGATTGTGTAGTATTGTCCAGCTGAGATATAGCAGTCAGCCGGCGGCAGACCACATTGTGAAATGAAAAGGCAAAGGAAAAAAATCAATCTTAGAAGTCAGTAGAATTGATTCTTTTTCACGCTACAAAATAACACAACACCTACTAACCACGCTGTATAAATAATGATGTCAGGGTCAAAAAGCAGGAGGTGAACTCCAACATGGGAGAGGAACTTGGCAGTCTTCAGGGTGGACAATGTGAAGATTTCAGTGGTTTATTGTTTGTATTACTGTGGATCCAAACATCACAAGGCCATATATCAGTGTACCACTGGATTAGGAAGTGTCAGTGTGTCATTACTCTCACCAACACCAACTAAAGATTTGTCATTGCCCTGGGGACTCACAGTGTTAATGCATTGTTGTTCTATAACCTTAAACGGATGTTCCAATTCAAAATGTTATTATTTAATAGTGGAAGAGTGAAGAAATCAGGCGATACCTTTTAGAGGCTAACTGAGTATATTTATAAGTAAGCTTTCAGGAGTACTCGCTCCCTTCATCAGACATGGTGTGATACAAGAACTGAAAATTAACAGATTTTTATACAGATGGTTTTCAAAGCATTTTAGAGTCCTTAAAAAAATTGCAATCTAAGTAGAGAAGTTATTTACAACAGGTCAAAAAAAACAGTCTGGAAACTTGTGGTGCGTGACGGAGGGATCAGTAATTCTTGCTGTTATCTGTTTGCTATCAGGAGGTGATTTGTGTCCCTCACAGGTCATACATAGTGTGATTTGAAGCTGGCATGAATATTGAGTTCAGTTCATGGTTCAAACATAGTGTGACATGAAGCTGGCATGAATATTAAGTCCAAATTGCAGAGTTTGAAATTTTTGCATAAATTTGTACTCCATTTCTTTCCTTTTCTCCTGTGTCTTAAAATGTCCCATTAAAACCACAACCCGCAAATCTTCAATAGAGTGGTTTTCTCCGGAGAAATGTGCGGCCACTGGGAGATCTGTTCTGCTGTTATTAATGGTGGATCTGTGTGAGTTCATTCGTTGACTGAGTCTCTGCCCTGTTTCCCCCACATAGAGGCCTGTGGTGGGACATTGCACACACATTATGAGGTACACCACATTGGAAGACCTGCAGGAAAATGTCCCCCTAATTCTGTGCACCTGTTGTGACTGTGGGATAGGTACACTGTCAGCGGTGTGGATGTGTACAAATTTATGCAAAAATTTCAAACTCTGCAATTTGGACTTAATATTCATGCCAGCTTCATGTCACACTATGTTTGAACCATGAACTGAACTCTATATTCATGCCAGCTTCAAATCACACTATGTATGACCTGTGAGGGACACAAATCACCTCCTGATAGCAAACAGATAACAGCAAGAATTACTGATCCCTCCGTCACGCACCACAAGTTTCCAGACTGTTTTTTTGACCTGTTGTAAATAACTTCTCTACTTAGATTGCAATTTTTTTAAGGACTCTAAAATGCTTTGAAAACCATGTGTATAAAAATCTGTTAATTTTCAGTTCTTGTATCACACCATGTCTGATGAAGGGAGCGAGTACTCCTGAAAGCTTACTTATAAATATACTCAGTTAGCCTCTAAAAGGTATCGCCTGATTTCTTCACTCTTCCACTACTTTCAATGGCTAACACGGTACAACATTATACTACTATTATTTAATAGTGTCAGGGTCCTTTAAAGGAAAAGTTTCACCAAAAATAGCATATTTTTTAAACCAAGTTTTTATAACAAAACTCATTTTTTAAGAATTTGTGATAACTTTATTTTTAATTTTCTATGTCAATATTTGTTTGTTTTTTTAAGTACAATATCCTGCAGTTTTCTCTCTAGCTAAGAGCCTAATATGAACACTTGCTAATTCTATAGGGGTTTTGATTGCAGCAGTGACCTCTTTTACATCACATACAAGGCAGACAGTATCACAGTAGAAGTTCACACCTCTACAGATAACACCCAGAGTGACTCATCATTACATCCACTACTGTCTAGAAGATTCTCCCATAGACCTCGCTGCCTATGGCCATGACTATGCTGTAAAGCATATCACTAAATGCTGTTAACACAGCGGAGTAAAAGCACAGGCAAGACGGCAGCCCCCATAAACATATACAGAAAACAGAGTCAAAAATCTACAATCAGAAAATACAGATTTGAAAAAAGTTATATATTTAACTGATTTTAATAAATAAAAAAATTGGTGATACATACCATTTAAACATAAGAAACCATTACTCCCCTCTACTCAGGCCTCAGTTTCCACTGGTTTCCTCTGTTTACATTTCCCCATGCTGTTTGTGCCAGGTGACCGCTGCAGCCAACCACAGGTCTCAGTGGTTACTTCTTCATAAATGGCACATTAAAGCAGTCACATGCCATTTGTGAAGAGTTGACCGCTGAGGGCTGTGGTTGGCTGCAGTGGTCTCCTAGCACAAACGGGATGTCTGTGGTGACATCAGCCAGGAACTTGTATACAGATGAATGGAGTTTCTGCCACTGGAAACCTAAGCCCGGGGAGAGTTGAGTACTGATTTATTATGTTTAAAGGCCCCTCAGCAGTAGTATTAAATAATAAAATTATGAGATGGAATACCCCTTTACGTTTCATTGTGGCATGATTCTAGGGCCTAAGGCAGGTTGCACACAAGTGCACACATGTGCTAGTCGCAGGCCGTGAATGAACAGCACGGCTGGCGCACGGGAGGCACACGGATGTCATCTGTGTCCTGCCTGTGCATTAGCCGTGCTTCTGCAGCCCCATTTATTCAAAGAATAGGCGCTGCGGAAGCACGGCCTCAAAACCGGACAGGAATAGGACCTGTCCTGAGTTTTGTGGCCCGGACTGTCAGCCCGTATATGGGACCATGTAATTCACGGTCATGTTCATGGGCCCACAGAAATAAATGGATCAGTGTGCTATGTGGGAAAACCCGCATAGCACACTGACCTAGCACACGGTCATGTGCAAGAGGCTTAAGTCTCAGAAAAAGATCCAGGTGATAGTGCTATTGCACTAGGAATCTAGCATAAAACAGGATATTTTAGTAATTTGTACAAAAAGCACTTTAAACCATCGGCTGCTTCTTCAATAGAGCTCCTATAATAGAACATCTGTTAGGATTGTGTATTTGGCGTACTTGTGTTTGTTGAATTGTAGTTTCCTCCAGGGAAAGATTCAATTATTTCACAATTTTCTTCTCTTAGTTTATATTTTCATCTCGTGCACTAACCTGTGATTACCGGATCACTTAAACACAATTTCATACTCTAATATATTGTCAAGGCTATAAATTGTTTTGTGCTGGATACTAAATACATTCTTTCTTTCTTTACTATTTCTACATCAACAGCCAACAGCGAGCAGCCTATTTACATGGCATAAATAAAGTGCATTCATATTTTTAGTCCAGCGTACAATTAAGCCGGCTTCACTACTTACATTAATGGAGTTTTGACTGCGAGATAGGTTTTGTTATATTACTCAGAATATGTGAAAAAAACCCCCACTTATAGCAAAGGCAGCAATAGTAATGGTATCTTTACAGATCTCGCATATTCTCTGTCGGTACCCTCAATGTCCTAGGTTTTAATTTTATTTCCAACCATTAGGTTTTGCATACAATAAACATTACAGCTCCGAGACCTAATCTTGTTTCTGCGTTATTAAATCACAAAATTAGAAAGTTAGGAAATATTCGATGCTTAACTCATTCATGCCTTTTGGATTTTGTTATCCAAGTACTTGTGAGTAATACAATGTCAGGGTTTGTGATCTTATCCATGGGGGAAGCAGAAGGGGTTGTCTATGCCTAATAACTTTGAGTACATGTGAGTAATTCTATTCAGTTTCTTCTTGCTTGTTTTTTAACATTCTTCCTTTAGGACAAAGTTATAATCTGTGTTTCCAGTATAAGGTAGTCAAAAATCCTTCTTGCCCCATGCTTGCCACAGAGGAAAGGGACTAGAGGAGGGAGTGAGAAGCACATACATTCTTTCACCTAACATCAATGGCAACCCATCTGCCACCAGCCAGGAGACCACCATCATAGCATGCTCCAGGGAACTACTACTACTCTCATCTACAGTGGTGCATCCCCTCATTACTGTACCATTTTAGGGCCCATAGAGGTTTAGTGGGAATTCACCATTGCCAGTGAGACCAGACAGAGAAAGATCAGTCACCATCTTGGGATTTGCTATCAGCTCCTTCCATATTCCCCACTGGACCCTACGATGCTTTCCTGTGGGGTAGTTGTCACACTTATCAGTGGTACCTAAGGGGCTCAAATGTTCCTTTTGTGTATAAAAAAAAGACCATTATTTTAAATGGAACATGGCAACAAAGCCCAAATACATATTTAGTATTCAGGCCCCGTCATGCCTCTTGTTCCCTGTACTATAGTTTACAATACAGTTCTGCTTGTTCATGTTGGCCTCTATATTTCAACACAAGCCCACCACCAGCTAATTAGAAAGTCAAAGAAATTGTCAGTTAAGAAATTGAATGGTAGAGCATGCATAATCATCATCAATCTCTGTCTAATTCAACACAACATGTACTAATAGACAGTGTAAACGTAGACAAGTAGTCTGATAATGTGCTGGATGATAACTCTGGTCTCCAGGGTCAAGGCGTAACTATAGCAGTAAGTCTGTCCCTCTGTATTTGCCTTCCGCAGGTTGCACAATTCTATGTCCATATTTTGCTCTTCGATATAATTTCAGTGTTAATACAGTATAATCTTTGAAAATAATGTTCATTTAATACATTAAGGAAATGAGTTGGAGCCTACTGCGAGTGTCTTAAAATGCCAGAAATGATGCTGCTCACTCGAAGCCATTCATGTGTGGTTTATAAAGTGCCCTCCTTGTTTAATCTCTCTCCTCAGAACATCTTAACCACTACAATTGTTTTTCAGACTGGGAACACACACAAACCACTTTACAATTACCGGTACAGCAGTTCAGAATCCTGTCTGCCTCCGTTTTGTTGCCAGGATGTAACTTTTCCTGCTCAGCAGCCTCAGAACTTTGCAGTAATTTGCAGCAGCTAGATGCATGCTGTGTTCCATTGACGGAAAATTGGAATCAGCCACAAATGATAAATGATTAAAGAATCTTTGATCGTCTCCTTTTATTTGGAAATTTAGCTTTTTTGTAGACTGAAAAGATAGAAGGAAATTAAAGTTTTCTCAGATCAAAAGGGAAGCTTACTCCCAGAGTCAGCAACTCCATAGCCTCACTGTGAAATTATCTGCCCAAATCACAACTTTCTCTTAATCGACAATTATAATTATTTGTAATTGACACAACATGGTGGGTAAGGATACATGATGCAGGTGGGCAGTACTTCAACCACTAGGGTGCATCATGTATTCTCTCCCTTTCCCTCTTTAGACTGTGTTCACATATATGCCTACTATGCAATCAAAAACTGCATCAACATGGAGACCACTCAGTTGTGCAGAATGACAGTTCACTGAGTGCTTTCAGCAGCAGTCATTTCTAACCATTGTGATCTCCATAATGGCATGGTTTGCGGTTTCAATGTGTGAACACATGCTTACCATTGGATGGAATCAGGGCCGGATGGTTAAAATTGATGGGAAGATGGATGGAGCCAAATACAGGACCATTCTGGAAGAAAACCTGTTGGAGTCTGCAAAAGACCTGAGACTGGGACGGAGATTTATCTTCCAACAAGACAATGATCCCAAACATAAAGCAAAATCTACAATGGAATGGTTCCCAAATAAACGTATCCAGGTGTTAGAATGGCCAAGTCAAAGTCCAGACCTGAATCCAATCGAGAATCTGTGGAAAGAGCTGAAAACTGCTGTTCACAAACGCTCTCCATCCAACCTCACTGAGCTCGAGCTGTTTTCCAAGGAAGAATGGGCAAGAATTTCAGTCTCTCAATGTGCAAAACTGATAGAGACATACCCCAAGCGACTTGCAGCTGTAATCGCAGCAAAAGGTGGCGCTACAAAGTATTAACTTAAGGGGGCCGAATAATTTGGCACGACCCACTTTTCAGTTTTTTATTTTTTACAAAAGTTTAAAATTTCCAATAAATTTCGTTCCACTTCACGATTGTGTCCCACTTGTTGATTCTTCACCAAAAAATTTAAATTTTATATTCTTATGTTTGAAGTCTGAAATGTGGCAAAAGGTTGAAAAGTTCAAGGGGGCCGAATACTTTTGCAAGGCACTGTAGTAGTCATGTTCTTGTACATATGGATCATTATTATAGTAGTTATATTCTTGTATGTAGGAGACAGTATTATAGTAATTATAGCCTTATATATAGGGAATAGTATTATAGTAGTAGTTTATTCTTGTACATGAGGGCAGTGTTATAGTAGTTATATTCTTGTGCATGGGAGGCAGTATTAAAGTAGCAACAGCATTTTATATTTTTGGACAAGGGGCATTTCATAGTATATTCTTGTACATAGGAGGCAATAATATAGTAGTTATCTTCAGTTCCTATTTAGTGCACAGAAAGGAAAACCTTTGCGATGTCCTGAATTATGCTGGGAGTGACATTCAGATTAGAGAACTAAGCATATAGAAGAACGTTTTATTTAATATTTCTTTATCATTTGACTTAGGAATAGTTACTGCACCAATGACATTAATGCCACTGGTGGATGGAATTGCCCTTTAAATAACTGATTGCTCCACAGAACCTCCAATCTTCCACATAGTACAATAACTAATGTTGTTCATCACTGTCAACAGGTTTTTATTGTGCTTTTAGACAGGTCTGTGGAGAATTAATGAATATTTCATCTCCTGGTGACATGTAAATAATTACGCTTCCTAAACCCATATGATAGAATATGATTAATAAATACAATGAGGAGACGCTTTATAGGTCTTACACTTTTTTTAACATTACAAATTGCTTTATTGATATAAAGGGAATGACATCAAGAATTAATATAAGACCTAAATTATCATTACAAGGGGTCATTGAATACAAAGCTATACTTGAGACAAACAGCTCTGGATGACGGCTGTGCACCCATTCTGGCCTTTGTCAAATTATGAAAATGTAGGAAAATGAAAGCGCTGTCACATAAATGGCAGCCAAAGACACCTTCTAATTATCTCTCTGCAAAGTAAATTAGTTTCTGCAGTTGTTGGATGCAAAAACAGAATAATTTGCTGTTGCTATTCCCTGTATGCTGAACTCGAGGCTTCCTCCTACATGCAGCCAGTCTTACTAGATTGTGTCTTTCTATATTGACTAACAATTAACAAGTGAAAATAGTTTCATCAATGAAGTTGATAATTTAAATAAGATACGCTGGACAGTGTCTAAAAAAATCCTCAGTAAATACACGGAAAACTATTCAACATTGAAAAATGTCTTGTAGTGGATGGTCCAATGTACATAGTGCATCTGGGATCTCCAAATCCATTGAAGAGTAATCTTTTTCATTTTGGGGTGATCTTCTTAGAGATATATCTTTTTGAAAGGTTTCACCTTGTATGTCCTTTTCTGTCAAGCTAACATTTAATGAGTGAGTGACCTCCAGATTGAGAGCCAATCTTTTCAGTTGTTCTTTGTTCTAGCTGATAGAGGTAGGTCCTGAGTGAGGGGCCTCCTCTATGATGTCCAAATGTTAAACTAGCATTTGTCCAGAATATCATATAGATATGGTAATATGGTTATTTGTAATAGTTTGACTACTGGGTTGACAGTCTCAGTAGTAGACTTTCTAATTAGCTGGTGGTGGGCTTGTGTTGAAATACAGAGGCCAACATGAACAGTTGACATACTCTGACAAGCAAAAGGGTAACAATGTTTTCAACTTTTGACTTTCAGGATCCATATCTCACCATCCACTACAACTTCGAACAAGAGACTATCATCATTTTATAGACAATCTTGGCTATCTCATACATAAATTTCACTTGCAACTATTTAGCATATTATTAGTTATGGAGATTCTTGCCATAACTTCATGTTACTGTTTTGCTCCTAAAAATCTAAATTTTTATTATTTTGTTAGTATTTTGTAAATCCACCTTTGGCTTTCAACACTGCCTGAATCCTTCTGGGTATGCTCTCAATCAGATTCAAGTATGTCTAGACCGAAATCTGATTCCAGGTCTCTTCTACATGTTCCCAATGTTGGTACATATTGGTCGACTCACTTGGGTACATATATATAATGTCTCTTTCATCGTGTCCATGTTCATAGAGTATAAAACCAATGCAATGGATTTGGTGCTATAGGTCATATTTAAGCTTGCAAATTAAGACAGATTGGGTTGTGTATGGGTTGCATCAATTATCTATAAATAGGTGATGCTGATTACTATATTTTGTATAGATAATAAATGTACATACAGCATTGTGCAGATGTTTTAGGAGGGTGTGGAAGAAATGCTGAAAAGTAAGAATGCTATTAAAAAATAGTCAAAGAAAAAAAAGAGAAATGTAAATCAAATCAATATTTGGTGTGACCATTGGCTCCAAATTTATTCAGCAGCCAGACAATGACCCCAAACATACAGCCAAAATCATTAAGTATTATCATTAGTGTAAAGAAGAATAAGGAGTCCTGAAAGTGATGATATGGCCCCCACAATGGTCACAATAAAATATTGATGTGTATATATACAGTACAGACCAAAAGTTTGGACACACCTCCAAATTCCAAGAGTTTTCTGTATTTTCATGACTATAAAAATTGTAGATTCACACTGAAGGCATCAAAACTATGAATTAACACATGTGGAATTATATACTTAACAAAAAAGTGTGAAACAACTGAAAATATGTCTTATATTCTAGGTTCTTCAAAGTAGCCACCTTTTGCTTTGATTACTGCTTTGCACACTCTTGGCATTCTCTTGATGAGCTTCAAGAGGTAGTCACCTGAAATGGTCTTCCAACAGTCTTGAAGGAGTTCCCAGAGATGCTTAGCACTTGTTGGCCCTTTTGCCTTCACTCTGCGGTTCAGCTCAACCCAAACCATCTCGATTGGGTTCAGGTCTGGTGACTGTGGAGGCCAGGTCATCTGGCGTAGCACCCCATCACTCTCCTTTTTGGTCAAATAGCCCTTACACAGTCTGGAGGTGTGTTTGGGGTCATTGTCCTGTTGAAAAATAAATGATGGTCCAACTAAACGCAAACCGAATGGAATAGCATGCCGCTGCAAGATGCTGTGGTAACCATGCTGGTTCAGTATTCCTTCAATTTTGAATAAATCCCCAAAAGTGTCACCAGCAAAGCACCCCCACACTATCACACCTCCTCCTCCATGCTTCACGGTGGGAACCAGGCATGTAGAGTCCATTCGTTTACCTTTTCTGCGTCGCACAAAGACAAAGTGGTTGGAACCAAAGATCTCAAATTTGGACTCATCAGACCAAAGAAAAGATTTACACAGGTCTAATATCCATTCCTTGTGTTCTTTAGCCCAAACAAGTCTCTTCTGCTTGTTGCCTGTCCTTAGTAGTGGTTTCCTAGCAGCTATTTTACCATGAAGGCCTGCTGCACACAGTCTCCTCTTAACAGTTGTTGTAGAGATGTGTCTGCTGCTAGAACTCTGTGTGGCATTGACCTGGTCTCTAATCTGAGCTGCTGTTAACCTGCCATTTCTGAGGCTGGTGACTCGGATGAACTTATCCTCCGCAGCAGAGGTGACTCTTGGTCTTCCTTTCCTGGGGCGGTCTTCATGTGAGCCAGCTTCTTTGTAGCGCTTGATGGTTTTGGCCACTGCACTTGGGGACACTTTCAAAGTTTTCCCAATTTTTTGGACTGACTGACCTTCATTTCTTAAAGTAATGATGGCCACTCGGGTTTCTTTACTTAGCTGCTTTTTTCTTGCCATAATACAAATTCTAACACTCCATTCAGTAGGAATATCAGCTGTGTATCCACCTGACTTCTGAACAACACAACTGATGGTCCCAACCCCATTTATAAGGCAAGAAATCCCACTTATTAAACCTGACAGGGCACACCTGTGAAGTGAAAACCATTTCTGGTGACTACCTCTTGAAGCTCATCAAGAGAATGCCAAGAGTGTGCAAAGCAGTAATCAAAGCAAAAGGTGGCTACTTTGAAGAACCTAGAATATAAGACATATTTTCAGTTCTTTCACACTTTTTTGTTAAGTATATAATTCCACATGTGTTAATTCATAGTTTTTGATGCCTTCAGTGTGAATCTACAATTTTTATAGTCATGAAAATACAGAAAATTCTTGGAATGAGAAGGTGTGTCCAAACTTTTGGTTTGTACTGTACACAAATACAGATGTAGTAAAGGTTTGAGTTTTCAATGGGTTGAGATCACAGCACAGAAGGTTATCATGCAGTATATGATGTGTATGTATATATATATATATATATATATATATATATATATATGTGTACCAAATGTTTGGGCTTTTACATAATATTGTCTTGGTGACATGGTTCTACTATCCCATGGATGATTTATGTTATGTACAGTAGACATATTCTGCTTTATCTGTTCACCTCTAATGTTGTGTGCTAGCTATATGTATGTTAGAAAGGGAAGCACTGTAAAGCTTTTGTTGCTAAATCATGTTGAGACAGATTTTTCACTATTCTCCGGTTATTGATGCTGTTAACTCATTTGTCAGACATATGTGATAAAGACTGGGATGCAGAATTTCCGATTTGTGCTTTACAGAGAAGACATAGACTGGAAAGAGAGAGCTTTACTTCAGTTGTCTGCGGTGACAGGTTGATAAGCCACATATTGCAGTTTCATTCACTAATCTGTTGCTGATGGCAGGGTAAAAGTTCAATGCTTAGCCACTTATTGTGCTGACTTATTGCGTTCCAACATGGCAGCCCACTTCAACTACTTTCTATTAAACCTTTCCCCCCCTCACATCATTTACTGAAAGAAAATACAGAAAAGAAATATGTAAGGTTTCATTTAACTCATAAGGTATGTGATGGAGTTGTCTTGGTTCAAAAGAAGCATAGCATGGAAAGAGCAACTCAGTCCAAGGCAATCTGTGTGTAGAAAAGGATGAGATTGGTTCAAAATGGAACAAACAGATAGATAAGCAAAGCATCTTCAACACTACCAATACTTGGTTTGGAGGTAAATAGACACTGCGCAGGAAGGAATGACCATTCAGGTTTTAGGGCACGGTCTTGGGACCCTTGGCCAGTGGGGACTCTAGTGGATAGAAAGGAGAGGATAATGTAACAGGGTCCCATGTCGCTCTCAGCCTCAAAATCATACAATAAATGCATCTTTTATGAGTGGTAAAGGATCTACAGGGCCTTACTATTGAAGATGTTTTTTTCCCTTTTTCTGATGAAACTTTTGAAAGTGAAATCCTGAAAAGAAAAGTGGATGAATGTGATAATCACCTGATAGAATAAAGAGCTGGCATAACCTAGGATCATAATGAACAACCTGCTGCCCTGATTTCACAATACAAATTGCATACATTATTAGAAAGCTCTCTTAGTCTTACTTTGAAAAGCCATGTCAATATGGGTGTATAATCCTGATGATAAAATGGTCATTTTATGAGACCAGCTATAGACTGCCAGAGATCATGTGTCCAGTGTCTTCACTAGCTAAACTCTTTTCAGTGTCCCTCCTCTCCCACTGCTGTTACTCTCACACTGAAATCTCACACTGCTCAGTAGAAGTAGTTTACCATGTGAACACAGATGGACTCATGAGTCATAAACTAATCATTTTAATATTATGATTATAAAATCATTCTAAATTCATGAATTTTAAAAGTCAGTACACTAGCCTCGTCATTCAATAATATACTGTATCCTATTTGTATTGTGAAGAATGTCTTTAAGACAGATGACTGGTTCAATTAGGAACCCATATGTCCTTCATTAAGCCCAGGTTCATGGACAAAAATGGTCCTTTAAGGTCTAAAAGAAGACAACCCCATTTTGAGGTTACATTGGAGCCAGTTACTCCAACAAAAGTGGATGTGCACATGTTCTACATGTATAGCAGGTATATGAATTGATCTGAGATTATTACCAAGAACTGTTTAACCCGATCTGACAAAGTGACAAGCCTCTGAGTACTTCTCTGTCTTGCATAACACCATGTAACAATTTTCCAAAAAATATTTGTTCCCAGTTGTTAAGTGTGTTTTCCTGATTGTTTGTACCTTAAATGAATAGAAAAAAGTTGTTATTCCCTGTAAACTTTGCTTTTGTGGTCAGCACAATGATATTTTGAAATTGATCTATTTTTAAGGATATTCACAATATTTCAAGATACTTAAGAAGCTTCTGGAATTGTGAGAACTATGAAGAAGTTTCTAGAACTGCCCAGAATTATCTAGAACTTTCTGGGACTGTACAGAATTGTAGGTAGCTGTATAACTACAGTTATATAGGGCCACTATAGCCCTTCCTGAGAGACGGAGAGACAGGATCTAATTGATTGGGATTGCATAGTAAGTGGGCAATGGTCATCACAGACAAAGGGGAATTGACCTAGACAGACAAGTGTGAATTCAATATCTATTCAGATTCTGATAACGACAGTATTCACACTTCACCCCACACCCATTACAGGAGGAGCTTAGGAATGTAAATGTATATATTGTGTGTTACTCTGGTACCGGGTGATCAATCTTGCTCAGCTGAATCCTCAGTACACTCTTGAACTTTAATACTGCATGGAATAAAGACCATTTTTATCAAGTTTGGAGAGACATCCTTTTTCCTTACAGTTCACAGCAACTTAGTCAATTTAGATGGCATCAAGAGGTTGCATACATCCAGCAGACGCATTTTGCTACGTATGTGGCCAGTTTATAAAGGCAAGAGCGAAAAAGTACTCTGTGGAAGCATCTGCTAAGATGTGTGAGGCCTACAAAGCATACTTCGGCATGTCTGTTGGTGACCAAGACAAACCATGGGCTCCTCATTTCACATGTGAGCACTGCAAGAAAACTCTTGAAGGTAAGTCTGGGAAGTTATCGGAGATTTCAAAATGGTGTCATTCCTGATGGGCCTCCAAGGTGGTTTTACTAAGTATCCTTGCTTTATTTGCCTTTGGGACAGCCGGGATACTGAAGCGCACTACCACAGGCGGGACTGGCCTCTGCGGACAGAGTTCACTGTGGGGAAGAACAATGTAAAGTGGGAGCCACTGGTGGACCCACGCAAGGTGCTGATGCCACCACTACACATCAAGTTGGGGCTCATAAAACAATTTGTCAGGGCTCTAGATAAGGAGTCGAGAGCTTTCAATTACCTCCAAGATCTTTTACCTAAGCTGTCTGAAGCAAAGATCAAAGCTGGTGTCTTCGTCGGACCACAAATCAAGAAGATAATAGAGTGCAGTGAATTTCCCAAGAAGCTGAATAGGAAGGAGAGAGCAGCTTGGAACAGTTTTGTCGCAGTGGTTCGCAGCTTCCTAGGCAATCATAAAGATGAAAACTATGTACAACTGGTTCAGACTCTGATAAAGAACTATGCTGCAATGGGCTGCAGGATGTCACTCAAAATCCATATCCTTGATGCTCATCTTGATAAGTTCAAAGAGAACATGGGAGCTTATTCAGAGGAGCAAGGCGAGTGCTTTCTGCCAGGACATTATGAACTTTGAACGCCGTTACCAAGGACAATATAACGAAAACATGATGGACGACTATATTTGGGGATTGATTCGTGAAACTGATTTGCAGTATAGTTGTAAATCTCAGAAAACCGCACACTTGTGTAAATTTGCAATGCATATAGTGTTCTTAGTCTGACTGTATAAATGAGAAGATGCAAAATCGTCTGTTTCTATATTAAAAATGCATAATTTACGTTGCCGTGGTCACAAAAGCGAAGTTTATGATGAATGTAAGCAATTTTTAATTTGTTTTAGACATAAGCAATTGGAATATAACATTTAAAAGCTGGGAACAAAATTTGTGTTACATAGTGTAATCTGTCACCCATGAATAATGAACTGTGTGACGTCAATATTTGTCACATGCCTTGTAGGGCAGACTCTCAATGATTATCCTGGAGGGACATTATGTCAGCACTTTTAGCCACTGTGTATCAAGTGTCTTTTTAAAGGGCTTGTTAATTAGCAAACACAATTAACACAATCAATATAAAACTATGTTAATTAACTAGCATAAGATGGCAGCAAGACGACTATTGCTTTTTCCTCCACATCAGCTTATTGCTGTTTGGTGTTTTTAACCATGCATAGTCTTTACTTTAAAATATTGTTTAGACATGACAGATAACAATATACGTATTATAGCAGTAGCACATGTATTATAGAGGGTAGCACATGTTTTCGTATCATATACATGGAGTCTTTGAACAAGACCGTTTACATGAGATGCACATGCCTCACTAGCTAAAGGAGGAAGTTCCATGAATTGTGATTATTCTCTAACCATCATAGCTACTTCCTGACTACAGAAGGTGACATGGCTGTCATTATATCTGTACTACTGAAATGGTAAAGCTTAGAATAGTTTAAGTGAGCAGACCCCAGGCACAAAACTCCTTAGCCCTCAAAGAGTGAAGAGACAAAAATACAATACAAATATGCAAATAGCAATGTAAAAATGATTCATTAAAACCAGATAGTGAAACATTTCACTTTTTTTTCTAATCTGTTATTTTCACATTGTAGATTTTTTTTATTAATACATTTTCTGTACATGATTATGGGAGCTGCCATCTTGCCTGAGCTTCTCCTCTGCTGTGTTAGTGATATGCCTTACAGCACAGTCGTGGCCATAGGTAGCAATAGCCTTGAGCCATCTCATTGAAGTTTATGGGAGGATTTTCTAGACATGTTCTGTGCAGGAAGGGGGAGTAGATAAGTTGTGACATTATCTATTATCAGTAGTGGATCAGTTATCTTTAGAGGTGTTATCCTCTATTGAAATTGTGTCTGTGACATAAATGAAGTGACTGCTCCAAAGATATATAGGGCATTAGAGCATTTCCAAGGGTATATGGCCAGCAAGGTCCCACAAATTGTTAGTCAGTTTCAGGACTGGCATATTCCAGCAAAATTGGAGGGTAGAAGGAATGCTTCGTGTATGTTACAGGGTCTATGATCTTGAATGTGCAGGTCCCAAGCCACTTTCAGTCCACTCCTAAGTAAGGGGTAGGTCTATGAAGTTCAGAAATATTTTGAAGGTAAAGAAAGAAGCATTCTTGAGAGAAGTAGGAAGAAATGAGCTATGGTGAAAAGTATCAAATTGCATGTCAGAAGACTTCAGTAAAAGAATTGATTGTTTGAGTGTTGATTCTTGAACGTAGAAGATGGAGCCACAGTCATTTGATACTTTATCAATACCTTTTTTACAGAGGAAGATAAACCTTGTCCTCCTGGTTAATATAATTTAGTTAGTGCAAATTGTTTCATATTCATAGTGCTAAAATGGTGAAGCCTAGACCTATCTGGCCAGCAGATACTGCACACGAACCCCAGGTCCTCAGAATGTGAAGAATGCAAATGTTATCATAAAGAAAAAACTCTTGCTTTATCAGAGATGGGACACTGGCATAAGATCACCAAAGAATAGGTCTATATGCACCAGGGTCTCTTTAGCAGTTGCTATATCATCCTTCTTGTGTTCTTGACAGGCCATGAGGTCTCAATAAGTGAAGGGGAGCCACTATATATGTTTATTATAATAACTGCTTCCTTCCAGTCATCCCACTGTATTCCATTACTCTGCTGCAAAACTGACAGAAAATAAATAATCTTCTATTTTCCTTCTCCTGCCAACAGTTACGAGTAGAAACCACAGATGAGAATGGCAAAACCATTGAGGGACCTGTTGATCTGGAAGTTGTGGTCATTGATCAGAATGACAACCGACCCATCTTCAAAGAAGGGCCATATGTTGGACATGTTCTTGAAGGGTCTCCAACGGGTGAGTTCAGTGGTTTTATACTATTGTTGTTGAATATTGCAGTTCAGATTTGTCAGTCATTGCTATAACTTGCAGTACATTCTGTATCTCCACTCTTTAGGTACTTTTCGGAAAATGGAATGGATTAATCTATTGTTACCTAATAACTTATATAGAATAAACCTCACATGAAGTGGGAAATTATCTGGAGATTATAGAGTTCAGTATCAGATATTGCATTTGAGCTAAGAACCTACTTGAACCTATCTACAGAAATACACAAAACACCCAGGCTAAAGTAATTCTTTTTCAACAAATCAGTCAACTGATCAATTGCTCTTGGTAACTCCTGCAAGCAGTTCTGCAAATCTCTGCTCTTGCTAATAGATCTGGACAACATACTTCCATTACTATCATATCCTATAAGTGATCTTATGTAGGGTATAGTCATATTGTTTAATGGAAGTTCCAACTTTATGCATTAATTGCTCAAGTGCCTCATAAATAGAGATATGCTTAGTAAATGGATGTTACATTTAGTGTAACTTAGTGTGTGGATGTGTACACAGACTTGTCAAAAAAGCAGTACGCTTTACATAAAATGCTATGTGGCCCAGGAAAGCAATTGTACAATATGGTGACTATATTGTATCGCAACACCATTGTAACTTGAGGGACCTTTGTATTCTTAAGAGTTAAAAATAGAGTAATGAGACCAAAACTATTTGAAGGAAACTTTTTAATAAATAAAAAAATAAGTATTGTGTCAGCCTTTCAAAGTGAAATAGAACAAACACTTAGAGGCCATTGCAGTAACCTACCCTTGAACTTATGTGCAGAGTCCTCATCTGAATTACCTTTCTGAACAATGAGTGTAGTGATCACAATAATCTCAGTAGGGTTTCATCTCCTATAGAAGTCTTAAAAATGTTTTACTGAAATATAACAACATATTTGTGAACTTGGGGCGGTCAGCCAGACTTAGCAAAAGCTGTCTACTTAAGTTTGTTAAGTATGTTCTTTGTTACCTCTTGGCCTGAACGCATAGAAGGAACAACCATAAACATAACTGGGTCAGACAATGTAGAGGGACAGCTCCTGGCTCATATATCCTTCCCAATAAGCTCTGTGACCATACATAGAATGTCCCATATGTACAGTAAGTAAAGGTAAGTGGCCCTACTTGTCATATGGCTCTTGTCATAAATCACCCTGAGCATTTGTAACTCTCTCCATTAGGTTACCGCTGACTTAACAGAAGCCTCAGGCCAGTGTTGACTTCACACAGATTTATGAACAGTGTTTATTTCACACTGCTTTTTTAGGACTTGTCACAATAACTAATAAAAGGGAGGGTCACTAGTACTACTGCTCCCAGCCCATCTCCGAGAGCTGGGAGCCCCTACCTCACTGAGGACCAAACCAACCAGGCCACATAACATGCCTCAAGGCAACCAACCTTTCCCTACATGCTCTTCACCAGTCCCTTATGAGTAGAACAGGTGGAAGGTATGGGAAAGTTTTTCTTTCCCCAGAATTATATATTGACATTCATTTAGGCAATATTACTCCCCAACTGTAATACTGTACAGTGGATAATAAAAAATCTGCTTTTTAGATGTCCTAAGATAGACTATGATTTTTTCCCCATAGGGTCATGCTGATCGTGATCATAACTTTACCATTGACACCTTTCTGGCTTATGCTACAATTGTTTTATAAACAATAAAGAGCATTTCGTCTAGTAGCATATATTACACTCCCAACATTACACAGCTACAGTGGGAGATGAAGGAACAAAGTAACCAAATATACTGTACAGGACTCTAGTCTAGAAAATATGGCAGCCAACTCTTGTGTGATTTATAATAGGAGCCATACTAGCCCTACTCAGCTGAAAGAGAGTAAGATGTAATACTAGTCACAATCCACAGACAACTCCATGAAAAGCTACATTGCACATAAATCTAATAAAGATATGTTAAAGACTGTGTTTTGAGAAAATGAACCTCTCCGACAGCTATTCATATGTAGTTTTAGTATATAATCTGCTCCCCCATGGTAGGACTGCGTGAAAGAATTGAGTTAGAGTTAGCGAACCGCACCGATGAGAATAAATATCTACATAATTGCTAAGTACAGAGAAAGATGACTTGTAAAGAGGAGATCACTTGGAGGTAGGTGCAATAATTTGACTTCTTGGATAAAGGGAGACAAGGGCTGATATTCCCAGACAATAGCTACTGATCGTTCATGGCACATAATTATATATTGTTTAATTTCTCAGCCAGGTATATAGCATGTAGCATGCCTTGTGTTCATTTGTGCAATCACTTAGTATATAGACATGCCCATAAAATTATAGGCAATGGTTAAGACATGATGGGTTAAATAATACAGACTTCATGCATTAAAGCAATTATCTTCAACCTGATGCAAAACTACAACTCCCAATATGTCCTAATAGCCACAATTGTACAAAAGCTAGGTTCCAATGTGACTACTCAGTAAAAACCTGGGTTTAACTTGCAACTCCATAGATTTCTTGTCCTGTGTTCAAGCCTTTGACTTCAGTGCCACAAGAAAGTGCTATGGGTAGTCGAGCTTGTATTATTTAACCCATCATGTCTTATCATTGCCTATTATTTTATCTGTTTAACAAAACCTACCATCACTAAGTAGTTTCACAAACCAACACAAGTCCCTCTATATTCCATATAGCTAACTGAGAAACAAAACAATACGGAATTATGTCCCACAAACAATTATCATTAGCTTTTGTGTGGGCATGTTAGCTGATGTCTTATCTTTAATGGCTTCCAATTGTGTATTTGCTGGCACTAACCACTTACAGATGGATCCATTTTGGCCCTCATCACATAGTGTAGATTGCTCAGAATACTGTCTAAAATGAGGACATGGACATACCAGGGTTTTCATAGGCTACATTGTCAAATGCTCATCTAGCTCCATGCATCCTCATGTATTAGTCCTTTTCTGGAGAAATAATGTTTCTTGGGGCCATATCTGGCTAAATCCTTTAAAGCACAGGTATAACAGTACCACGTTTCTCTGCACAACTCAGCAATACCACAACACAACACAAGACCACCGGTCCAACAACAGATACAACAGATTCAGCCTTGCTATGCTGTACCCTTAAAATTAAGGTCTTTTGGGCAAAGGTACAGAATTTTCTAAGGGATATTTATTAAAACACAAAAATCATATTTCTTTTTAGCTCTGCTGCACCATGGGACATGCAGTAGAAATCTGCTTGTATCCAGGTGGAAACCATCAAAAGGATCGACAATCCTGATTGCTAGGCATTATGGGAAAGGAGCTGGGAGCTCATGCGCCCTCATGAGCTCCCAGCTCCTTTCTCATAATGCCTTGTGATATGTAGATGCTTAGTAGAGGGCGAAAGGCAACTCAAAACTCTACACACCTTAACTGGTGCTCTCCTCAAGGAGAGATGTCCCTGTCCAAAATCCTGATTGCTGACAGCTTCATTTTTCAGCAGGAATGACTGTGTCATTAGTCAGTGGTTATTCTCTGCATTACCCAGAACTGTCAGCTTATAGGGAGTGCTGGAGCCTTTACACAGTGAGCACCGAACTAAAACTCAGACTTACATTTCATACTACTCTTTATACCACACCTAGCTCATAGCAACTGCAGTACTTTCCATATAATGTTTTAAGGCATGAAAGCAGAGGTTCACTTTAATAAGATTCCCAAGTATTTCTTCATGTTGTTAATTTAGTTACTTTATTTTCTTGAATATTCCCGGGTACGAGGGGTTATATAGCCTGTGGCATGATTATTCCTCAGCAGATTCTCCATGTGCCTTCTAATAAGCTGATGATTGTCGTTCTTGGCACTGAAACATGGCAGATGTTATATATTACAATCTGTTATTTTTCTACAATGCACTGTATAATTCTTGATGTCTTTGCATTCAGTTTTGTCAAAGGAGTTTTGCTTTTTTGGGGTCTTATGTAATGTTAAGTCTAAAATATTAACTGATACAACTGAAAATGTTGGACTGATATTATGGGTTCTAAAACAACCCCAGGAACATATGCGTGGAATTTGTTCGTTCTTCCTGTATTTCGTTGGGTGTTCCATGAATATTCTGGTCAATATTCTTATCCAATGCTCAAGTTTAAGAAAGGTTTTAGGGACAAAAAGTTGCATTGCAAATGTTGTTCTGTAAAGGGAAATACTTTTATAGTTATAGTTTATAATTATATGAATCCTACTCCCCCATAGACCAGTGACACTTTCATGAAGAGATTGTCCCTATGGTTCTTGTCAGACATCCTTCTAGCCAAAAAGTTTGTACTTGGCCTCTATAACGTCTCTATGCATCTCCTATGTAATATATGAACTGATAATTCCTGTTTTATTGCTTTTAGAATTTAATGTTTTCCACATAATCAGCATGATACTTCCCCAAAATGCCAACTAACAGGGCAAGAAATTGACACACCTTAGTATGGTTTCCATCACATATACATTGCATAATCATGAAATGGCTGGACCATTATTTCCATATTTAGATCCAGAAGACACCAGATTGTAAATTGAAATTATTTGAGATTATTTTAATGAATGAAACATTTTTGGAGCGCCAGGTACTAGATTAACTAAGGGATGATATGATGGTGAGACCAGTGCTGTGCATCATCTTCTAGTTTGCTCCACCACTGTGCTTTACAGGGGTTGTGAACCTACAATACAATATAATTGTCTGAGACAGGCTTTATTAGGCACTTTTCTCACAGGGCTCCATTATTTCTGCCCTTCCGTTTTGCTGAGTGTAAATTCAACCTCAATCCGAGCAGATATTAGGACTCTAAAACATTTCCCTGCCTGACAGGAGTTTTATTGAAGACTGTAAAACAGACGCTAATTGCACAATGACCTGGTATAGGTGAAGTGGTTATTTTCTTCAGCTCCAACATTAATTCATCTTCAAAAGTCATTTACCCAGCAAAAGCACGAATATTTGTTTTATGGCTATAAGCCCCTATGAGCCCACTCAGAAAACACCTCCATAAGTGCTTTGTGTAATAGATAAATAAATTGAGGCCATTGGACTGAAGAGCTTGTCGTAGAGTAGACATCAATTCTGGAAAATACTGGTTTAATCATTCCAATTTATTGGTAATTTATGTTAAAAAAATCATAAAAAGGCTAAAAGAAATCAAGCAACGGGTAAGAGTGGGGACATTTATTGAGGTTGTAAACAGTATGCAGTGTGTTAAGTGCAGATTACTTGAGAAATGCTTGTGGATATTTATATATCAAAAGGATTGTCCAAGACAGCAAATAAGGCCTTGCTTTTTATTAAAAACACAGTGCCACTCTTGTCCGTGGGATTTGTCTGGTATTGCAGTCCATTCACTGGCATGGGATTGAACGCTGGTGGTATAGAAAAAGGATAACAAGAGGAATGGTGGTGTTGAACAGGGACTATATTGGTAGTGCAGAAAAGAGATTATACTTGTAGTCACTGGTGGTCAGTGGGGTAGATCTAGATGTCGGAGCTGTCGCAATTGTAACTGGACTCTGAAGCCAAGGGCACCCACATGCCCCTCTTACCACATTAACAATGTATTAAATCTTTGTGATATATGTTATGGGGAAATATAACTTAAAATAAAAAATACATGGCAGTGTAACTCAGTGCAAAGGTGGTGGTGCTGCTGTGGCATTGAAATACATATGTGTTCCGCCCTTTCAACAACATCCTAGTCAGTCATCTTCCAACTCTTTCCAGTCTTTCCACTGCGCTACACTTCCTCCTCTCACTCTGAGCCTGCCTTTGCCTTGCGTCCTTCAACAGGTGCTGCTGCTCTGGCACAGTTGAAATTTTTTTCTCAAGCCTCCCCCATTCCTGAGCAACTGGTGCTGTAAGTTTCAACACCCAATATTCTAATTAAGTGCTTTACTGTCAGGTAGGCATGTCCTGCCTGTATGAACCAGCTTAGCATCATCCATCTGACAATAGAGAGCCTGGTTAGCATATTGGGTGTTAAATCTAACAGAATTGATTGCTCAGGAACAATAGGGGCTAGAAAAAAATAAGAAAAGTACTGGAATCAGTAGAGCAGCGACTATTGAAGGATGAAAAGATGGTGGTGAAAGGTCCTCTTTAAGCTTCCGACTCTACAAGTATCTTGCTCCTCTTGATCCCCGACCATTACTGTAAATAAATAGCAGTTAGTAGCTGCCAAAAGACAGCTCCTCACCACTATAGATAGACAAATAAGTACATAAATAAAAATATAATATAGAATTATATTGTATATAATCGCTATAATAGCTGTGTCTAAATATGTGTGTGCATGTATGCTAAAATAACAAGATGCAAAATACTCACTAGTTAAATTCCCAACAAGTGAGTTCTAAAGCTATGGTATCAGAACATGACCCCTATAAGCAATCACTGGCCACAGCAGTCATACTGGCTACAATAACAGGTCATTGTGACTGGAGACCATGGGAGTGCCAGTGCTGGATTGTGGATTTAAGAGGCAACTGTTGTCCATTTACTTATCTTAGCGTATAGTCAGCAGCCAAATTGAAAAGGGTGAAATCTAGGCTTTCATGTAAGTAGTAATGATGGTAAGGAAGCCTAAGTGAACTTTTGCACCAGGGTCCACATAAACCTTTAGCTACACCCTGCTGATCATGTAAATAAAGTAAATGGAACACCACTTTATTGGGATAATCCACCTTTTAAAAATGTATGGTCTATTATTAAGATAGGCCATCAATTTGAGATCGGCAAAGGTCTGACTGTTGGGACACCCACAAATCAGCTGTTTCCCAGAGGGCATATCTCCCAACATTGTTTATATGTGGAGTGCTGTGGTGCATACTTGCTGTAATCTTGATAACAGCAGTTATTAGTACTGTTCCTTTCAAGTCTATAGGACACCACTGCAGCACCCATAACTGCCGTTGTCAAGAATACGGCATGGGGTAGGGGGCCTATAGGAATCTAGCTATGGCACTGACTATACTGGTATTCATAAGGGCTAGTGGAACCAACATGGTCACTTCTTCTTGGGGGTTAACTGTAGGAGGTGCAATGTTAGCATTTACACTCAGACACTGATACAGCCCCTAATGGTTGTATAAATAGTATATGGTTCTGTAGGTGCAGGACCCTCATGAAGATTTTACTTTGGAGCCTAGGAACTTCAAGTTATGGAACTCTGGCTAAACTCTGCCTAGTATGTGTCATATTTTCAGTGATTACTCATGAAAGAGTCTGCAATGAATAATTATAATGGGAAACTTCAGATATCCCTGGAGTTTTATTTAACCAATAATAGAAAACAATGCCATCCATTCCCTCCAGCTCCCATACAAATATTCTGTGTATGTCATTGCAAATTACATCGCCCTCCTTTAATGATCCATGCATAGTTTATTTTAATCATGTTTCATCTGTAGCCGTCCTTAGGACATTCATCTCCCTCCTCCCTTACCTTGCTGTGCCCAATAGGTGAGGACACACATCTGATTAGCTGCAGGCTTTCCTTTGACAGCATCTCAGACATATTGCTTCTCCATTTTCGTTGTTGAGTTTTCCTCAGGAAAAGGTAGAAGGGACATTGCCGTCTGTTTCATTTTTTTTTCCTGTACACTGATTTATAAATGTTTTGTGCACCACAACTGAGCGAGTCCCTCACAAGGTTTACTAGATAATGGCGTACACCTGTAACTTAAAACGCCACATGAATAATTTCTTATTCTGAGCTCCCATGGATCCCTTGTCTTGTTATGGTGAGATTTTCTGCAATAAGCAAGTAGTGTGTGAGAAACAGGGTGCGGTGGGTTATTGATCAGTGAATGTCAAAGAAAGGAGAGAATTACAGCTTCAAAGCAAAGATGCAGAGAAGTGGGATATTCTGAGCAATTTCCTGGAGAAATTCAACCTGTAGGACATAAGGCAGCAGAAATGCGGGGTTCTGCTATTGCATTATAAATATTTATTAGGATAATAATCTACAGCAGGGGTCAGCAACCCCCGGCACGCGTGCCAAGAGTGGCACGCGAGGCATATTTCCCTGGCACGGCAACGGAGTCCTCACCCAGATATGTGCCTGATCCTATTAAAATTTCATTAGCGCCAGGTGCTGCCTGAAGATGGATGTGGCAGCACCCAGCGTCTGCACAGTCTATGTACAGTAGTGAAGCCGGTAATTGCGGCTTCACTACTGTACCTGAGTGAATTGCTCAGGATTGGTTACAGCTATAAAGAAACACTTGGATTCATTTTAAAGATGAGAATTTCATCTTTAAAATGATACCAAGATCACCATGATTGTCCTTACACATCCTGAGCGATTAGCTGGTGAAAACAATGTTCAGCATTGAAATCCCAATGCCGATCTCAATTCCCGACATCGTTTTAACAGTGAATCTCTCTGAATCTGTAACGTCTATCATGCCGATCTTGGATGAGATTCTCATCTTTAAAATGAATCCAGTTGCATCTTTGTGGCCCTAATAGATCCTTAGAAATGGGGCTCTAAAGTGTCCCCCCCTCCTGCCTCAGGCAGCATCTTAGAGCTAAGGAAGGAGGAGCTGCAGAGACAATGATAACTCATCATTGTCTGTGCATAAGCTAGAGATGACCCCAGGGGGGGTATCAGGGACTTCTGTCAATGTTATCCCCTCTCCTATCAATCAGAGAGCATACTGTACTTTTGCTCTCTGATTGTCACATACAGGAATAATGTAATACCCCTCTGAGCCTAATCACAGGGGTATTCTTATGTAATACCCCTCTGAACCTAACCAGGAAGTTTATTGGCGCTGTGACCCAGATGTTTACCATCGTCCAGGTCGCAGCGCCAAAAGTGTCGCACCAAACACTTACACAACACATGCACAAAATCACTAATAAAATTTACATTTTTTCACTGTCCCTGTCCTGTCCATACCTGATCTTTATAGAGTAAATTATGCCGCCTGCCTCTCTAGTGATATCCGTTACATGCTAAAATAATAGCAATAGCAATTATCACTAGCGATGAACGTATAAAACATTTCTGACAAACGGAAGTTCCGTCAGTCAGATAATACATTTTTACCCACTAAATGTGTATAAAATACTAGTTTTTGGCAGTTTTCAGATACTGTGTGCAGGGGCCACTATGGGGCATAATACCGTGTGCAGGGTCCGCTATGGGGCATAATATCGTGTGCAAGGGTCATCAAACTTACAATTATTGACCGGCACTCCGAGTACCTCAACTTTGATTTCTTTAATCAAAATCGGCACGCCGAACAAAAAAGGTTGCCTACCCCTGATCTACAGTAAAAAAAAATGTCAGAAGATCAGAGGCAAGAAACAGAGAAAAAATAATTACTATAATACTGCAAAGAATAAAACTACCATAATATGGTCTCTATGTAAGAATATAACTATTATAACACTGCCTTCTATGAACAAGATTATAATTACTAGAAAACTGCCCTCTACTATATAACTGCTCGCATAGACAAAAATGTAACCACTATGCCAGTGCCTTCTATGGGCAAGAATATAATTCCTATACTACTACCCCATGGACAAGAATCTCATTATAAATGATGTCCTTGAGGATGCTTTCTATATTGTGTATAGATGAGATATGTAGATGACCTCAGTTACCTTTAATATGCTGTACATCACAGAATACCTTTTTATGAAAACAAACAAGCCACAAACAACAGTTTATAGGAAGCGTTGTCCTGCTCTTACTCTATGCCTGTATCACATTCCTCTTCTACATAGTATGAAACTAAACAGAATCAAAAGTAATGTACATTCTCTTCTCTCTGTGATCATCTGAAGAATGCTTTTAGCTTGTCAGTTTGAGCCCCCAGCTTAATAGCATGCACACTGCTGCTATATTCTTGCAAAGATGTCTAACAGTAGCAGGTCCCATATGAAACACTTGCTGAAGAGATGTTTAGTGTATGATGGCGAGGTCCCTTGATGTGATGTACTCCAGGATGTCGTATTCCTGTAAGAAATGGCATGTGTGTCAGGTACTGAACATGTCAAGTCCTTGAGTGAAACCATCCTCATAAAGTGATCTGTATCTGAATTTATGCATCAGAATAATTGTCACTTGATAAGATTCCTTAAATATTCTGATATCTCAATAAGCTATCTTTGATGGCATTAGTGCTATCACAGGTAAACTCACAGAACTTCCTTAGAACCCGGAGAAAGGGTGACCAAACATGTGAGACTACCCACTGATACTCTCCATGGCGTAAGCTACCAGCCCTTTATTCATTTGCCTCCATCTCTAGAAAAGTTGATCTTTGGATATGAATAGGCACCACCAGCCCTTCTAGTAAATGCAGATTCACTGTCAACCACCATCTGTGACTGCTGTTGCTATGCAGTAACCTAAATCCACTTGCAAAAGAAATAAAGTGGCCACAGATATTTAAAGGAACACTCCAGACAAAACTTTGAATCTATGGGTCTAGTCCCTACTTGGACTATTCACCAGGTATGGTTTAATACATCAATTTTCCCCAAATCGTTGCATTAATACCATTTTATGCTGTGTCATCTCCATAACTACAGCCATATGAATAATGCATCTTAGATAAAGCAAGACAGTTTACTGTTCAAACCACACAGCAGGAGTCTACCGTAATTGACATTAATGTAAATGGTACATTTCACCTTGTGTGTAAGGTAACAGATGTGCATTGCGGACAGTGCTTCACGTTGAGTATGAGAAGGTTTATCTGGTATGGACTTCTGGGGATATTATGTGATCTTATGGAGACATAAATTACTTGCAGATACAGATATAATGGGCTTCTAGTCTCTTAAGGATTTACAAAAAGGTATCTGTGGTAAATCACGGGAGCGCAAGTATAACACCGTCATATACTTCTGTACTGCAGGAAGATTAGCTGACAGGATAATTTCATCTTCATGTAGAAGCATGGGGTAGGGCACCCTGGACAGTTTGGAATATCTGATTGTAATTTTACAGAGGGAAATCTGCTAGGTCAGGTACACATAGTAGATATTGTATCATTTATAACACTGGCATTTTCTTATTTGGCAGAGGGACCTTTTGGTCACCACAGGCACAAGGGTCAAGGTGTGTGTGACTGCTAACTTTCTGAAGTCATTTGAATTTGGTTTCTACTATTTTATATGACTTCGTTTTTTTCATGAATAAAGTGATAATGCTGTTGTGCACAACTGGATAGAAGGCATGTGACATGTTGTGGCCGTGCCCTCCTGCTAACGTGCTGTTGAGCCTCCTGAGTCTGAGCATGGAGCGTCTCCCCTTTTCTGGAGTCTTGTCGGGGGAAGGGGGGGTATCTTGGTCGTGGCTTCTCATGTCACACAGAGGATTTCGATTGGTGCTCACTCTGATAGGAGGAAGTACTAGTCCTATATTAAGGTGATAACAGCTCAGTTGTATTACTGCCATCATCAGATGCGGTCATGCTGCACCACCAATGCTTTATCTGGTGTGATTGTTGTTTACAACAGCAGTTTTCACTGCTTCCACTTTATCTTGTAACAGCAGTTTTTACTGCTTCAAAATCGGACCCCTGATGATATGTAATGGAAACGTGTAGAGTCTTTTAATTTGTTATTTTGGGTACAGGATTGTTCCTATTTTACATTCCAGCCTTGGCTATTTGCCTCTCATCCCGTTGGTATGACATTAGGCCAGTACCCTCAGATGGTATGGGCATAATTTTATCATTTGGGTTGGTTACTGACATTTGGTATAGAAGGAACATTTTTATTTCATGTACTAACGTTGGATAGGGAGTTGAGTATTTAGGGTTGTCATAGTTCAGGGTTATTATTGAACTGTTATATTCTTTTGCTGCAGATGTTGGGCAGTTTAAATTACACCGTAGACACTTTATATATTTTTTATTCTGTTTACATTAAAGGTTAAGTTTTAATATTTTTTTCCTCTGACTTAATACTTGGTGAGCTACTTTTTGAAGTCAGGAGCCTATAATCTTATATCAGTGATCCTGTTGTGCGCAATGCATTGCTTATCACTTCAGAATTCTACCGACAGCCATCTGTTTTATAGACATGTCAATAGAGCATTTTCCAAAGGACATGGAGCATGGTACTATGTAGAGCTTTAGGACTCCTCAGTGCAGCTCTGACATTTCCATAACTGGAATTCTTTAAGTCATATTGTCAAACTCTTAGAGCTCAATTAATTTCAATGAACCCCAGTATCCCCAGTATAGAATTGGAGGACAGAAATACCCAAACAGGCTTGAACAGGACTAGACAGTCAATATTGTGTTGTGTAGAGCACTATTAGACTGTGTTGAACTGGGGTTCTTTGGAACCAGCAGAGGAGATCATTCTAAGGCCCACCCATATTTGCTATTAATTTTATCATCATAACATTTGTTGTCATTGCTCACACAAGACATACTGCATCATCATGATCTAATAAGCTATTCATGAATTATGCCATAAATATAAACTCTAGTGACATGTAATTGGTTCCAAATGGAGATTGTCTTCTTCTGAACCTTTGGGGCCCATTATTATGCCAGAGCCGAAGCCAGTTCAACCCTGCCACTACCCTCTAATTTTGAAAATCATTTGGATCCATTCACTATTTACAGTACTTGACCTTATAGACCAGTGATGGCAAACCTATGACATGCGTGTCACAGGTGACAGGCCAAGACATTTTGGGTGACACACATCGGCAGCTACTTATTGTGTTATTGCAATAAGCAGCTGCCAATACTTTTATTCACCTGTCCACGCTCCTGTCCTAGCCGCCATCCGCTGCCTCCTCTAGGCGGCGTTACATTGATGTCATGACGCTGAAGAATGGCGGGACACTACATACAGCGTCCTGGACTTCTTCTGCGTCGGCAATAGCGCACCCCTGGAGGCGGCAGCAGAGGGCAGCCAGAACTGGAACGTGGACAGGTGAGTGAAAAGTATCGGCCACTACTCTGTGTGGTGGTGGGGGGATAACAGGGGGTCATATATTGTTGGGGGGGTATAAAAGGTGTCAAACTGTGTGGGGGCCATAAATAGGGGGATCATATGCTGTGTGGGGGGTAAAAAAAGGGGTTCTTATACTGTGGGGGCAAAAAAAAGGGGGTCATACTCCGTGTGGGGGCTACAAAAAAGGGGGTTATATACCATGTGATGGGCCAGAAAAAGGGGGTCATATACAGTGTGATGGGCCAGAAAAAGGGGGTCATATACCGTGTGATGGGCCAGGAAAAGGGGGTCATATACCGTGTGTTGGGCCAGGAAAAGGGGGTCATATACCGTGTGATGGGCCAGGAAATGGGGATCATATACCATGTGATGAGCCAGGAAAAGGTGGTCATATACCGTGTGATGGGCCAGGAAAAGGGGGTCATATACCATGTGATGGGCCAGGAAAAGGGGGTCATATACTGTGTGATGGTCCAGGAAAAGGGGATCATATACTGTGTGATGGGCCAGAAATACATAAAATACAAATACATACAGTACAGACCAAAAGTTTGGACACACCTTCTCATTCCAAGAGTTTTCTGTATTTTCATGACTATAAAAATTGTAGATTCACATTGAAGGCATCAAAACTATGAATTAACACATGTGGAATTATATACTTAACAAAAAAGTGTGAAACAACTGAAAATATGTCTTATATTCTAGGTTCTTCAAAGTAGCCACCTTTTGCTTTGATTACTGCTTTGCACACTCTTGGCATTCTCTTGATGAGCTTCAAGAGGTAGTCACCTGAAATGGTTTTCACTTCACAGGTGTGCCCTGTCAGGTTTAATAAGTGGGATTTCTTGCCTTATAAATGGGGTTGGGACCATCAGTTGTGTTGTTCAGAAGTCAGGTGGATACACAGCTGATAGTCCTACTGAATGGAGTGTTAGAATTTGTATTATGGCAAGAAAAAAGCAGCTAAGTAAAGAAAAATGAGTGGCCATCATTACTTTAAGAAATGAAGGTCAGTCAGTCCGAAAAATTGGGAAAACTTTGAAAGTGTCCCCAAGTGCAGTGGCCAAAACCATCAAGCGCTACAAAGAAACTGGCTCACATGAGGACCGCCCCAGGAAAGGAAGACTAAGAGTCACCTCTGCTGTGGACGATAAGTTCATCCGAGTCACCAGCCTCAGGAAATTGCAGGTTAACAGCAGCTCAGATTAGAGACCAGGTCAATGCCACACAGAGTTCTAGCAGCAGACACATCTCTACAACAACTGTTAAGAGGAGACTGTGTGCAGCAGGCCTTCATGGTAAAATAGCTGCTAGGAAACCACTGCTAAGGACAGGCAACAAGCAGAAGAGACTTGTTTGGGCTAAAGAACACAAGGAATGGACATTAGACCTGTGGAAATCTGTGCTTTGGTCTGATGAGTCCAAATTTGAGATCTTTGGTTCCAACCACCGTGTCTTTGTGCGACGCAGAAAAGGTGAACGAATGGACTCTACATGCCTGGTTCCCACCGTGAAGCATGGAGGAGGAGGTGTGATGGTGTAGGGGTGCTTTTCTGGTGACACTGTTGGGGATTTATTCAAAATTGAAGGAATACTGAACCAGCATGGTTACCACAGCATCTTGCAGCGGCATGCTATTCCATCCGGTTTGCGTTTAGTTGGACCATCATTTATTTTTCAACAGGACAAAGACCCCAAACACACCTCCAGACTGTGTAAGAGCTATTTGACCAAGAAGGAGAGTGATGGGGTGCTACGCCAGATGACCTGGCCTCCACAGTCACCAGACCTCAACCCAATCGAGATGGTTTGGGGTGAGCTGGACCGCAGAGTGAAGGCAAAATGGACAACAAGTGCTAAGCATCTAAGGGAACTCCTTCAAGACTGTTGGAAGACCATTTCAGGTGACTACCTCTTGAAGCTCATCAAGAGAATGCCAAGAGTGTGCAAAGCAGTAATCAAAGCAAAAGGTGGCTACTTTGAAGAACCTAGAATATAAGACATATTTTCAGTTGTTTCACACTTTTTTGTTAAGTATATAATTCCACATGTGTTAATTCATAGTTTTGATGCCTTCAGTGTGAATCTACAATTTTTATAGTCATGAAAATACAGAAAACTCTTGGAATGAGAAGGTGTGTCCAAACTTTTGGTCTGTACTGTATATGAAAAATATAACTTTTTTTTACTAGAGCTACAAATATCACAAAATTATGGATATTTCTAGATGTGACACGCCACCCGAGTTAAGCTAGGTTTTTTTTATGAATTTTGACACACCGAGCTTAAAAGGTTAGCCATCACTGTTATAGACGATTGTGTGGTACATTTCCTAATATATATCATCCAAACTTGGGCAGACTTACCAAAACCTACAGAATGTCATCATAGAAACTGATTTTAATAGAGGGTTGTATTTCAAGCTGTTAGTGATATCTTCCCTTTAAGTGACCCAATCAGATTACTATATGAGACCAAAAAGTTAGACTATGCATGGTAACTGTTGATATACAATTTTGTATGAAAAAAATATGGGAAGCTCTGTAAAAGAAGAAAAATTAACAGATCTATGAAAATGAACAAATCTGTTACTTAAAGGAAACCCGTCAGGTGATTTTTTTCCACACGAAACCGGCTCCAGCATGTGCAGCGTTAAGTAATGACCTTTTCTATGATGCTCCTCACTAAGATTTCTGTTGCTGAAAAGTCAAATTATAAATTTGTAAAACCTTTGATCAGTATGCAAATTTATATTTAATTTTATATAATTATATGCAAAATGGTGCATTTAGTACAATGACTGCATGACTAGATGAAGCTTCTCCTTGTCCCCTTGTGACTAGTTAAGTTAAATTTGCATATATGGTCTAAGGTTTTACAAGCCTATAACTTGACTTAGGCTATGTTCACACCTGCACAGGGCTCTCCGTCATTCAGGTCTGAACCGGTAATACAGTGGTTACCCACGGATAGACTATAATGAGTCCACTGGGTGTCCATCGGTTTTCTGCTGTTTTTATACTAAAACTGGACTTTTCTCTCTGACGATTTTCTGCGCTTTGTGTGCAGATGTGAATTTAGCCTTAGTGAGGAACAGCATAGGCAGGGGTGTAACTAGCAAAGACTGAGCCCTAGCAAACTTTTGACAGCATAGCGCCCCCACACTCCCATTTACACACTCTATAATGTACCAAAGTGGCCTCCAGACAGTATAATATCCCATAACAGCCCCTCCACACAGTATAATGTCCCATAGCAGCTCCTCCACACAGTATAATGTCACATAGTGGCCCCACCAAACAATATAATGTCATATAGTGGACCTTCCACACAGTATAATGTCCCATAACAGCCCCTCCACACAGTATTATGTCCCATCATGGCCCCTACGGTGTTCATTGCGGTGTTCATTGCAAGTATTACACAACCCACGAAATATTATTATACTCTGGTCCAAGGGAGGTGATTAAACATAAAAACCAGCGATACTCACCTCTTCTGGGTTCCAGCGCAACTCCCTTCAGTTTTCGGTCCTCTTCAATGGCATCACTGTGGCGTCATTATGGGCTGTGACACCGGCCTGACCCAGGTCTGTGACGTCACTTCAGAAGACAGCATGGAGTTCTTCCGGAGCCCAGGAGAGGTAAGCAACGCTGGTTTTTATGTTCACTCACCTCCCCTGGACCTTCAATCATTATACTCTGGGGTCTGAAGAGACTCAAGAGTATAATAATAGCAGTATTTGTTAAGGTTTGCCCAACAAATACTCTTTCCATGGGTCCACAGCCTTCCACCGGGCCCCTTAAGGTCTTGGTTGTACTTATGCCACTGACCATACGAAAGGTCATTACTTGATATTGGGACCAGTTTAGGATGGTTAAATCTGTTTCCTTTAAATAATCTGTTTGCTTTGGTCCTATCCTTTGAGTATTACAGAAAAGAAAAACTACAGTTACCAATCAGATTCCAGATTTTAGTTGCAGATCAGATGTGATCTAAGTGGTTGCATATATGAACTACAAACAGTATTTCTAAAATGATTCCCCTTTGCTGTTTTATTAGTAGCACTCACAAGCAAATACTAGTGTAAACTCCTCCAGTATAAGCATTCTGCATGACAAGCATTGTTATAGCAAAACAATGCTTATACCAAGCTGAAATCTTTAATATAGGAGATCTGTTAGGTCATTCCACTTGACCTTTTGCATGGTTTTAAGAAAGGTCACTGAGTGCTGCCAAAATGTCAGCTCTATATGCAGTACCTGAACATAAACATTATTTCTCTGGTGTATTAGTTTTCCCTCTATGATTCTATATTACTAAAAGCAATATTTCTTATTTGGGACTGGACTGTACAAAAGTTGGTTGACAACTCGTCTATCTATATGAATTTAATTTCAGTTCCACTGAATAGGTTATATAGTATTTAATTCTTGTAAAAAAGAAAAATGTGTAAGAAAACATACTTACCCTACCCATATCCTACCATCTTGTTCTGATCCTGCCTGGCCTCTGTAGTTCCTGCTGCAGGGATGACATCCTCACTTGGCAATTTCACCACTTACTGTATTGACTCAATACTGTGGTCAGTGATTGGCTGTAGCAATGGCTGCGTCAGGACATCATTGCTGATTAACGGGTACTGGAGTGTGTCAGAATGAGAGCAGGAAGGGATCCATAAGGTGGGCAATTTTAAGCTAAGATAGTGTATCCTAACCCAGAAAACGGAATACATGTTTAAGCAAAATAAACTAATCCATGTTTAAACAATAAAAAAAATTCAGCATAAGTATAGCCATTCCATTAGTACCATCTCCTTAAACCTCTCATAGCTGTAATTGTTTGTCCCAAAAAAACAGACAGCAATGAATTGCCTTGTGACTCTACTGAACCTGCACTCTAATTATGATGAGACTAATTTGCTGCCCAGTCTTCTAATGGAAGTAAGATGACTCTGCTGACTCTGTCCTACACTATACAGAAAAGCTTATTGTGTGTGTTCTCATGACCACTGTGAAAATTGAACATTTTTACACAGATATTCACAAGTGAAAAAAGAAACACTAAATATTTTAATAAGAAGAAACTGATTCAGACAATACTTTATTTTTTGATGATTCATTGCCTTTAATGTTCATCCAGACACATATATGTGAATGGGTGAATCAAACTTGTAACAGCATGCAATGAAAGAATGATTCAATATTTATATTTTATGCTGATATTTTTTATTTTGCATGATTATTTCTTTGTATATTTTTTAGGGAACTGGCTTTTCTAAAATTCTTTTCAGGTGTTTTCACCTAAAACATTGTTATAATATAACCATACAAAATCCACAGCCGTTTCATGTTTTTCTAAAGCTACTTTAAATCTAAATGAGAACTGAAAAAAATGAAAAGCTTGAAATTAATCTTTGAAAAAAACGAGCCTGCAAATATTTCCGCTGGCACAATTAAATATGTTTAGGGGAAGCCAATTATACAGCTAATCCTTTTTTAAGCATATGCCTGTTTTATGACCAGCTACGTGGGATTGTTCCTTTAAAGTAAGTGTATTTCTTACTTCTAGACGTCTACCCATTTGTCTTTTTTTTTCCATATAAGAAGTCATGCAGATACAAATAAATTGAGCCAGTCAACTTTTGCACATTAGGGAGTATATTTTCTTCTTTTAATTCTAACGATGGGATAAAAATCCTATTCATTTTGTTGAATTACATTTCTTTCATTAGTCGGGACAATAAACTAATCCAATGAGTATTAAATTGTTCCATTTTAAATACATTACCTGGAAGCTGTGATGTGAATTCTTTCAACTTTCCCTGGCTTGGTGGGTATTTGAAGTTTGCTTTGTGAGATGTTCCTATGAGCGGACAAATGGCAAAACTTGTACTTTCTTTGTTTTAGATGAGAAATTTAGAAGGATGTAGTGTAACAAAAAGCAAAACAGATTATCCTTGCCTTATTCTGGGTCACTCTACTGCACCATTTCTTTTAAAAAAAGAAAAACCCTGCCACACTATATGTCCATCATATGAAGGAAAAAGAATGACATGACTATTGGGCCATTTCCCACCTCACTTATTTTCTATTATTGACATGATTGCAAGGAAGAAGAGTAAGTTCACACTGTTCATGATAAAGGTAGATAAGGGCTTAAAGGGTTTTTTTTTTAGGACTTTTTAATTGATGTCCTATCCTTAGGATAGCGTCATGATGTTGTTGTGCATCATGTAAACACTCAGGCCCAAGCTCAGGCCACAATAGTCCCTGGTGGCTGCTGACATCATTCAAGAGGCCGTAAGAGGCCTGAAGAAGGCACAAAGGACTGCCAGACACCACAACGGAGCCCAGGAGAGGCGATTAAGATTAAGACTGTTATATTTACTCACCTCCCCTGAGCCTCTGCCTATGATACTCTGTGGTCTGATATACCCCAGAGTATAATAATAGCAGTTCCAGTTTAGAGAATACATGTTTGGCCCAAAACTAAATCTTGTGAGGTATCCTCATCTCTATCGACCACCAGGGATGTACCCACATTTACCAGCATAGTTATGGGTACAGAAGTAGCAGTCAGTTGCATCCAAGATTTTGTGGCCAAGAAGAACAAAAACTCCTATGTCACAAAAGAAGATACTATGGTATATGGTGGGTGAGGGAGCTGTTACAGATTAATTTATTACATGGGAAAACCCATTTAAGTGAAAAGCCGTGTGTATGTGTTTGAAAATGTCCCCTATTTGGATTAACAATTGACAAAAATGTTTTCTCTTGCTTGAGGAAGGAACAAACTAATGTTATTTGAGGTCCTAACTAGCTGATAAATGGACAGTAGTCTGGCAGCTGAAGATTGCTTCTGGACCTAAACTAGTTACTCTGCCTAAGGCTTCACTAGTCCTGATCTGACAACTGGGCATCTGCACATCAGGGCCACTTGTCTTAAATGTCACTTATTACCATTTACAGATAAACAAAGGTATAATTTATTATCAAGTCTTCGGGGCTCATAATTAACAAAGTATCCAATCTAGAATGTAATAAGTAGCTTCTGGCCCCTCTGGACAATGAGAGCAAGTGTAAGGTTAGCTGAGGTCTACAGAAAAAAAGTTATGTGGAAAACACATTACAAAAAAAATATTGTTTGGGTGTTTCTGAAACTCCTTAATATTTGAATGCAGAGAGCAACACACATGGTCATCTATCTAGTCATGCCTGGATGTAGCCAGGGACAGCCGTTAGATGTCAATAGCCTGATAGGCAGGGAGCCCCTACCTGTCAGTCATTTATTGATGTATCCTATAAATAGACCATAAATGTCAAAGCCTTTCATTTACATGTTTAGTATTTGACATGTGTCTACATCCTCACCAAATCTGCGACACATCCAATCCAAATGAAAGGGGCAGTTCAAAAATTAATTCACCATGTTATGAGACCCATTCACTTTTTTGTGGGTGAGCTGTAGGTTTTATTGGCACCATTTTGGGGTACAATTGATTTTTATTGCATTTTTTTTGAGAGATAAGGCCAACAGTTCTGACATTACGTGCTTTAAATAATTCTGATGTTTATGGATGCAACAATATCAATTAGGTTTATTTATTATTGCTTATTTTTGTTTTACATAAGAAATGTAAGTGTTAGTCTTATAAGCTTCCATACATGAAGCCCTGGAAGCCACTGTTAGGTTGTGGGCTCCCATAACACCACCCATTTGTGTCCCAAGGGATATGATTGGGTATGAGAGGGAGCCCTCTGTCTATTTGCTTAGGATGCTACAATTGCTATTGACTGCGGTATCAGAGGAGTTATCTCAGATGTGTTTGCTGCATCCTGGTGTCTACATCAATCTGGGTGCCTGATGCTTTGTCGCATTACACATACAGTACATATGACAAAAAAATAAAAAAGTAAAATCCAAGGTATGTTCCTCATAGAAGAGCCAAAGATTTGTCCCCTCAGATAATAATGGGGATTATCCTCCTGTGGATTCGCTATACAAATACCCTATTTAAAGGTTATTTGTATGCAGCTCCCATACCAACATACGTGTCTCCATGGTTACAGACTAAAAGACAAACCCTGTATATAGTCTGATTCTGCAGTCATATGTTTCTCTTTCCCCACGTAGCGTTATGCAGTAAAAAAGCGCTGCGGGAAAAACGGCGGTGGCAATGCATCTCGGTTTTTCCCGCAGTGCTTTTCACAGAAAGTCTTCAGAGGTTTCCTTTGCAGACTTTCTGCTTCCATTATACCTATAGGGAAACCGCCGGTGTTTCTGTAGGTATAATTGACATGCTGCGATTTCCAAAAGCACAATGGTTTTGGAAATCGCAGCATGTCCACGGTGCCTATTTTTCCGCACTGTGAGGATTCCCTAGAATCCCATCCACTACACAGTGACTGTAAAACACCGCGTTTTTTTCCACAGCGTTTCCACCACGTGGGGCTTCAGCCATACTGTCTGTAGGTTAGCAAGAAAGGAAATGGATAGACTCTGGACTTACAAAAATTGGCATAGGACTGTAGACAGAAAATGTGAAATGACATGCTGACAAGAGCACTAAGTCAGTGCCTACATTGGATCTCAGCTGACATTCATTTTCCATCTCTCATTTTTCCAGCCCGCTTTTCTCAGCTGCTACATTAGTATTCCTGTTGGATAAGCGTTTTAAATTACCACAATATGTTTTCCATAAACACAGAGACTTTGTGGGATTTTTGCATATTTATACCTATTTTGCATCCCCAATTCGAAAAAAAAGAGGAAAGGCGCTTTTCATATCTGGAAATATATTTCGAAGAAGAAAACTAATTGTCTTTTCATTAACCTGCACAAACAAATAGCCGAGATCAAAGACAACAAATTAGCTTTGTGTTCTCCTCAACAAATACATCCGCACATGCTGGAGAATGAATTCCCTTCTTCTCTCCAGCCGACCATGAGGGTTTATTTCCTGACACAAGCACTGGGATCACATCTTTATTTTTTTCTGCCACTTCAAGGAATGCAAATGGTTATTTGTGACTTAACATACCTCCAACAAGCCCCCTACTTTACTTGCAAATAGGAAGCAGCTTTTAGGAAAATGGATGCCGCAGAGAGTGTACTTAACAGACATCGCAAGCGATAATGAGGTCTGGTTTGCAAAACAGATGTATAGTGCATCCTACATCAGACAGAGTCTAACAGCAGTAAAGCAAACAGGAGGTAGGAGGCATTCTGTGCTGCCTCGTACCTCATTATTGGAGGGGGTCAGATACTAGAGCCCTTCATTCAAATGCATGTCTCATTCATTGGCATAGAGAACAATGACAGATGGACAGATGAGGCGCTTTCATTACTGTGTGGCCAGTCCTGAGTTGTCCGGAACAAACCAACATCTAATGTGTTTTACTGCTACTTGTCCTGTCTACTGACAATGTGCAAGGAGGTAAGGGACCATGAAACAGTTATCACAAGTTCCTTTAACCTGTCTTTAAAGTAAGTCAATTCAAAGAGGGTTTTTTTTGTTCCTATGGTCTCATATTACATTTAAAACTGGGAAATTTATAGAGTACTCTGCTCCATGTGCACCACTGGGATCTACAGCCACGTGTGTGAACACAAAACTCAGTGTTAGCCTTCAGCTAGTGAACAAACAGCTCAATACTTACAGGCAGCCAGTGTAGATAACTTTTAAGGCTAGGTTTACATCTACGCCTGAGTCTCTATTGGAGAGCCCAGTGCTGGGGCCCCATGTAGCGTAAACGCCGTGATTTTGCCGCGGCGTTTTACAGTCCCTGCAAAGTGGATGGGATTTAGGCTAATCCCATTCACACATTGCAGAAAAATATCCACAGCAGATATGCTGCAAGTTCAAAAATCGTCATGTTTTTGTACAACCCCAATTCCAAAGAAGTTGGGACATTGTGTAAAACATAAATAAAAACAGAATAGGATGATTTGCAAATCCTTTTCAACCTATATTCAGCTGAATACACTACAAAGACAAGATATTCAATGTTCAAACGGATAAACTTTGTTTTTTTTGCAAATATTCACTCATTTTGAATTTGATGCCTGCAACACATTCCAAAAAAGCTGGGACAGGGGCATGTTTACCACTGTGTTACCTTTCCTTTTAACAACACTCAATAAGCATTTGGGAACTGAGGACATGAATTGTTGAAGCTTTGTAGGTGGAATTCTTCCCCATTATTGCTCAATAATCTGACATACGGAGTCCGGGGTCTCCGTTGTCGTATTCAATGGGAGACAGGTCTGGACTGCAGGCAGGCCAGTCTAGTACCCGCACTCTTTTACTACAAAGCCACGCTGTTGTAACACGTGCAGAATGTGGCTTGGCATTATCTTGCTGAAAGTAGCAGGGACGTCCCTGAAAAAGACGTCACTTGGATGGCAGCATAGTTACCCATGCCATGGGCACTAACACCCCCCCCCCGCCCCCATACCATCAGAGATGTCGGCTTTTGAACTTTGTGCTGTTAACAATCCGGACAGTCCTTTTCCTCTTTGGCCCGGAGGACACGATTTCCAAAAACAATGTGAAATGTGGACTGGTCAGACCACAGGACACTTTTCCACTTTGCGTCAGTCCATCTCAGATGAGCTCGGGCCCAGAGAAGCCTTTGGCGTTTCTGCGTGTTGTTGATATATGGCTTTCACTTTGCATGGTAGATTTTTAACTTTCACTTGTAGATGTAGTGACAAACTGTGTTCACTGACAATGGTTTTCTGAAGTGTTCCTGAGCCCATGTGGTAATATCCATTACAGAATGATGTCGGTTTTTACTGTAATGCAGCGCTGCCTGAAGGATCGAAGGTCACAGCATTCAATGTTTGTTTTCGGCCTTGCTGCTTACTTGCAGAGATTTGTCCAGATTCTCTGAATCTTTTGATAATACTGTAGATAATGAAATCCCTAAATTCCTTGCAATTGTACGTTGAGAAACTGTTGGACTATTTGCTCACGCAGTTACTCACAAAGTGGTGAACCTCGCCCCATCCTTGCTTGTCAATGACTGCATTTCGGGGATGCTCTCTTTATACCCAATCATGACACTCACCTGTTTCCAATTAACCTGTTCACCTCTGGAACATCTATAAAAATATTTTAAAAAGATCCCCATAAAAATGCTTTGGCGTCTTATAAAAGGAGAGAAAGGAAACATAATTGGTATCAATGCATTCGTAGCAACAACTTATATTATCATGTTATTTAACCTGCATAGAGAACACCATAAATATATAAAATAATAAGCTATACCAAAGTTGCTTTTTTCTTTATCCCACCTCTCAAAAAAATTGAATAAAAAAATCAATCAAAAAGTCCTATATAACCCCAAAAACATACCAATAAATTGGCAACATATCCTATAAAAAGCCCCCGAACAGCTCTGTTGACAGAAAAATAAAGAAAAGTTATGGCTCTCAGAATACGGTGAGAAAAAAAGCAAATTATTTCTTAAAGTATTTCACAATGCAAAAGTAGTAAAACACAAAAAGCTATATATATTTAGTATTGCTAAAATTATACGGAATATACTGTAGAATATAGAATACATGTTATTTATGCTGCACGATGAACCATGCACCATTTATAACACAAACAAATGATGGCAGAATTTCTGTCTTTTTTTTATTTCCCTCAAGAGTTAAGACAGAAAAATATAAAAAGTTCTTGCTCTTGGAAGTGAAGATGAAAAAAAACTGATATTAAGGTCTAAAATAGCCTGGTCTCTCTGGGGTTAAAACTCTTATCATTGGCTGCACAGTTAAGTACAACCTTTTACTTTTTTGATAGCAGCTATGTTAGGTGTGATTCACACTGAAATCTCTGCCTGATCATCACTTTTTAACTCTCTTATTTACACTTGGAGAACCTTCAAGAACATGTCTTAATGCTAAGTTCACCTTCAAGGAATCTAACAGGGAATTGCATGTTTAGCATTCCTCAGCACCTTAGCCTTTTCTTCTGACCACTGCTGGACATCACAACTTGTAGACAGATTTCTTGATTTTGCACATTTCCTTCTATTGGGTGATTTATTGTGCAATTTTGTCATAAACCATATCTCTTCAGAAGACCCTGACCTCACTAATGTGTTCATTTGGTTTTGGCCAGGGTTCTGCCAAGAATATCGCTACAAACTGTGCTTTTCTTTTTGTTTGTTGGATATCCTGATAGAAAATCCTGTAGTAAATGTAAAGTCAGAAGTGTAAACAAGATCTAAAACAAAGTCTGTATAGCAAGAGGAAGCAAAAAGGCATGCAGCCATATAAGAAGGGTCTGTGCAATACATTTCTGAATGAGACTTGGGCTTATTATGTCTTTCTTCAGAGAACAGTTAACTCAAAGTAGCCAACAGAAAAAACTGCTGGCGGGGAGGGGGGACATCTCTCAGGCTGCTCCTTTTCAAGTAATAGGATAGTAGTTTCGTGCAATTACTTGAATAGGAGCATCGCTGCACGTACTTCCCGTCCACTGCAGCAGTTTCCAGAACCTGGAAAGCTGATCTGTGCAGGGTCCGGGTGTCAGACTTCATACTGATGTGGATAGGATAAGTCATCATTTTAGGCTAAGGCCCTACCTAGTGAGCCTCAGCAAATAAAACGTTGCAGAAAAGATTGCGGTGGAAACACATTGCAATTTTTACCGCAACATTTTTCACAGAAAGTACACAGCGTTTTCCTCTGCGGACTTTCTGCCCTTATTATACCTATACCCTTATTTCTGCCCTTTGAAAACGTAGCTTTTCCGCTGCAGATTTTTTTCTGCAATCTGTGGATGGGATTAGCCAGAATCCCTTCCACCTTTCAGGTAATGTTAGAAGCAGTATTTTCTGCCACGGCCAAAGTGCTGCATTTTCTCAATCTGTGGCCCCGGCCGTAAGCCTTTTTTCGTTGCAGTCATTGGTGGGGTCTCTGTATCTGGATATAACTTTCAATGCATCTCCGATCATTGAAGCTTATTAAAATGATAGGACTTTGTGGCCACTGGAGCGCATGTAGTTACCAGATGGTTACCTAAATACAAAGTCAAATGGTTGCTATACAACACAAATTTACACATCCTGGAAACTACAGTACAGGTGAAAAGAACACAAAGCCTGTAAATGTGTAATACTAATGAATCTATGTGCATGCAGTGACTGCAGCGGAGGTAGACTTTAATTGAAAATGAGAGATCATTAATACAATCTCTAGAGGAATCGGTGGCATTCTGCTCATCATAAAGCAATGTGATAAATAGAAGCAGAAGCTGAGCACTTTGCTGCTCTTCTTCCCTGTATGACTTCAAGTAGAACAGGGATTATACAGCTGTGTAGCTGGAGGCCTTATTTTACCAGTGGATAATCTACATTGCGTTAACTGTGCTTAACATGCACTGAAGCACTTTCAGTACTGGGTGAGAGGCCCCTCATTCAGTGTTTCTTTGTCAAGTGGAAGACATTAACTTGATATATTCCCATCAACAATACAAGCTGTTTGTTTAATGGCAGGGTAAACGTGATACTGTAGTGTATGGACATCAATATGCACGATCATGCTGCCACTAGAAGACGTTGTAGAGGTGCATGACTTGTCAGGATTGTGTTATTGTGTGGCTTTTTATTGGCATGGTGTTTATGGTGGCTACTGTATTTATTTGAATCCAACTATTCCTCATGGTCTCGAACGTTCAGTGTCTTGTCAGAATTGCTTGTCCAGGTAGATTATGATAACCTGTGAATAACAGACAGACACAGATTTTGGTCTGAAACTGTGGAGCTCTGAAAATGATGAACCAGGAACTGGAATCTGTTCGCTACTGGAAGATTAAGGTATGAGGATAATATGCACTCATCCTGCAAGGCACAAATTCCCTCCCTGAAGCGTCTTGAGACCTTAGAGCATGTTATACTGTGGGTGGGGGGGGGGCACTCTTGGGAGCATTATACTGTGTGAAACCACTGTGGGGACCATATTATATTTGGGGCCACTGTGGACCATTATACAATGTGGGGCCACTGTGGACCATTATACTGTGGTGATGGGGGCTCTGTGGAGCATTATACTGTGGGGGGGGGCTCTGAGGTACATAATATACTGTGTGGGGCCCTTTCACTATTTACCTCACATGCCATCTGTTTTATAGTAGCCATGCAATGTTATTACAGGCTGTAATAACATTGCACGGTCACCATAAAACAGATACTGTGCAATGTAAATAGCGAGGGGTCACAACGCTCGCAAAAGCACCACAGTCCCTTCAAACAGCTGATCAGTAGGGGCCCTTGGTGTTGGACCCCTTCAGATTTCATAGATCTTAGACTGCTAGGACTCTGCTGATCAGCTCTTTCTGTGAGGAGGGGGAACTATTACAGTAATAGTGCCTTAATAGTGACCACCCCCGATAATAGTGCTCCCCTCCACAGGTAATAGATCCCACATAAGTACTGCTATTACCTGGGGGGGAACTATTACTGTAATGGTACCCTAAAAGCGACCCCCACAGGTAATTGTTACCACCAAATAAGTAATGCTAGTTGTGCCCCTACACTTGTGTGTGCACTATTACAATAATAGTGCCCTAATAACACCCCTACACAGTTCCCTCCCACATAGGTAATGCTATTAATTTTGAGGGGGTACTATTACAGTAATAGTGCGCCGGAGCCTCTTGATAAATCATGCGTGACTTGCAGGTCTTTTATTAAGAATGGTGTACAAAATGCCAGTCTTAATAAATCTTGCTTAGTAGGTACTTTCTATGGGCCAGGCAATGACGGAATAGTCTTTTTGACATGTGTTTGCTAGGTCCCTGCTTAGCTTTTATCTTTTTTGTACTAAAAAATGTAGTAACATATGCTTTTCAATACAACAGCTTACTGCAAACATGTTGTCTCTTACATAAAAGTCAAGGGCAGATGCATATAACTGCATAGCGTATACTGTATAAGCATATAGTTGCATAAATCTGTTGTCTATGTTTTTCATAACAATTTTAACTACACAGTATTAGCTGAAACATTTGGTAAAAATATGAACAGATCCTTCATATTAAACATTGGGTATGCAACTCAGTCACCATATAACCAATAGCACTGATGGACTTGACATTCATGTCATGTATCATGTTATCTTGGTGTTCATAGCATCTCATGCCTGTGCATGTGTAGGTATACAAAATCTATTACTTGTAAGTGCATGTATCTGTACAGAAATGGGACATTACAGAAATGATAATAGGGATTGATCATTTCTTTTTTCATAGTCCCTTGTTGCACTCCAAATGTAACAGGTTAGGTATGCACAATTTCTGCATCCTGTAGGTAGTTAATGTAACAGCATCCATGATATAGGTTCTGCAATGTCGAATATAACCAGAGGATCAAATATTTGGACACTGACCCCTGTAAGTGGAATACATCTGCAGTAGCAGTCAGAGCACCACGGAGGAGTCACTGTGCAGCAGATGGGAGAGATGGAAGAATGTTAGGCACTGCCCCTGCTCCCTTCACTCCTTCCCCTGTCACTTGACTGCGACTAAGTCATGCTTCCCAATGACTCCAGAATCCTCACAGGTCCTGTTTTTTAATACCAGCAGAAGACTGCATCACTGTGTCCTGCCACCTGCTGGTCAAAAATAATTAGGCATCCTCTCAAATATAAGGACACATAATTATAGCTTAAAGGGGTGGTCCAGGATAATCGATACTGATGACCTATCTACAGGATAGCTCATCGGTAACAGATTGGTCATGGTCTAACACTGGAGCCTGCACTGATCAGCAGATGCTCTGCCTTGCTTCTATTTAAGTAAATGGAAGCGAAACTGCAGTTTTAGTTTCAATAATTTTTCAATAATTTTTATTGATTTTCAAAATAAATGTGAGAGAGAATATTGACATACATTATGATATACATTCTTACATAGTTTGTTCAAGGCATATTCTTTGGATTGTACATCAATGAGACAGCAAACAGAAATTGAGTAAGCGATAACAGTAACAATAACACTAACATTTAGGCACATTTCCAGGGTTAGCGTGACATATTTCAAAGACGATCCTTTCATATGTTCCATTCCACTTCCACTCCCTAAACCTCCCTGCTTCCTGGCTCTCGTTATGCAACAAATCGAGAGTTAGCCCATGCGTTCCATATGTTTGCAAATCTAAGATAGGAGTCATTTCCCAGTGCAATTACCCTCTCATAGGTATATGTAGTATTAATAGCCAACAACAATGCGGAGTCTGACGGAGGGGTAACTGATCTCCATCTTTGCACCAACATTAATTTAGCTATTGTCAAGATTTTACAGAGGAGTTTTTTATATTTGTTCAGTTCCTCAGGAATTCCAATTGATAGGATGGCCAGAGGTGAGGAGTAGGGGAGGCGGAAATTAAATATTTCTGATAACATGTCAAAGACCCTATGTCAGTATCCACAAATTATGGGGCAATGTCCCAAAATATGGATAAGTGTTCCTTTCCCTCCACATCCTCTCCAGCACTCCTCAGAGACTGACGGGTATGCCCTGTGTAAAGTGGATGGGGTTCTGTACCACCTTAAAGTCACTTTCATAGCCGTTTCTATGTGAGTATTGCATTTTAAGGATGTATGACTAAGTTTGATAGCTTGTTCCCACTCATCCAAGGTGATGGTTCTTCCCAAATCCCTCTCCCAACAACGGAATGGTGTAGATCTAGTAAAAGTTGCTACTCCATCCATTCTATCGTATAGAAACCTTAAACCCCTCATCTTAGTCGACATCCAGGTGAATACCTTATTACTGTGGGGTACTGTCGATATCGGATTTGTAGATATAAAATGCCTTATTTGAGAGTACTTAAGGAAGTCACCTCTATGAATTCCAAATTTCTGTGTTATATCTGTAAATGATAAAAATTGCTTGGTATCAGATTGTAAGTGGGAGACCTGTGTAATCCCCTTCGTCTCCCATTCCAAAATTACTAGGTCTTCTATCGCCCAGGCCATAAGTGACAAAGGCATCTCTGAGGCATAAAAGTGACTTGTAGGATTTGCTTTTCCGTGAAGCAGCTTCCATGCGATCACAGCTGCTTGCATAACTGGGGACAGGGACTCAGGCATAGAAATGTTCCAGAAGGGCGCCCACAGGGTGTCCTTCAGTCTTAAAGGATATATGAACGATTGCTCTATGTGGATCCATGGTACCGAGGTATCAGCTAATCTCCATCTAGCGCACTGTGTGACTAGGGACGCTATGTAATAATTCCTAACCACTGGCACCCCCCAGTCCTCCCGCTTCTCTTTGTTTAAATAGGAAGTTTTGTTAACCCTGGGTCTCCTTCCATTCCATATGTATTTTGAGATCATCCTTTGCATAGTTTCGAAAAACGAAACTGGGACGGCTATCGGGAGTGTGCGAAACAGATATAGGAGTCTAGGCAATAATAACATCTTAAAAGCAGCGACACGTCCCATCCAAGACACGTCTATTGGGGACATTTTCTCCATCTCATCCTGCAGTGTTTTCAACATGGGTATGTAATTATTTCTATATAGGGCCCCCGTATTGGGTGTCACCTGTATCCCCAAATATTGAACACCCTCCTTCCTCCAATCAAAGTCATATTTCGACTGTAGGGGATGTAGTAAAGAGGGAGGGATATGCAAGGGTAAAGCTTGTGATTTGGCCATATTTAATTTATAATATGATAAGTGACCAAAATTAGCTATAATCTCCATAAGTCAGGGAATAGACTTTAGTGGCTTGGACAAAGTAAGAATGATATCATCTGCATATAATGATATAAGATGAGTTTTGTCCCGTATATTAATGCCACCCACCTCTGGGTCCAGTCTAATTGCTTGGGCCAGCGGTTCCATCGAGAGAACAAATATCAGCGGTGAGAGGGGGCACCCCTGTCTAGTCCCGTTCGTTATTAAAAAGGGATCTGATACTACCCCGTTAGTGAATACTCTTGCAGAAGGCGCAGAATACAGTGCCTCAATTGCTTTCAGAATAGCTCACTCGAACCCCATCCTCCTAATCACCAGGAAGGCATACGACCAGCAAATGCGGTCAAACGCCTTCTCGGCATCTAACGCGAGAACCACTGCTTCCATTTTTTTTTAGTTAATATGATGTATAATATTCAAGATGCGTCTGGTATTGTCATATGATTGCCTCCCCTTCACGAATCCCACCTGGTTGTAATTTATTAGGCTCGGAAGACAAGCTGCTACTCTATTTGCTATAATTTTGGCGTAAATTTTTAAATCTGAGTTTAATAGGGATATTGGTCGAAAGTTTTGGGGGCTGGTGGCAGGCTTGCCCGGTTTAGGCAACGTCACCACCAGTGCCTCCTGATTTTCCCCCGGAATAGTGCCAGAGTCTACCACAGCCGTTAAAAAGGACAACAGCGGGTTAAGCAAAATTGGAGAAAACTTTTTATAATACTCATTAGTGAGGCCATCTGGGACGGGGATTTACGGGGTGGCAGCGACTTAATTACTGACAGCAACACTGATGATGTGATGGGCTCGTTCAAAGAGTCTATTTGTGCTTTAGTGAGTGTGGGCAATTGGGTGCTTGCAAGAAAGTTTACAATGTCTTGTTTCGCCGAGGGTATCACAGAAGAGTCCTCTTTAACATTATATAAGCCTTCATAGAAAGCTTTAAATGCGTTGGCGATGCCACTAGGATCATAGATTTTGTGTGCACCATCCTTACTCTGAAGAAACGGGATTTTAGACCTGGCATGTTTTTGTTTAAGCTTGGACGCTAAGAGCTTGCCTGCTTTGTTAGATTGAGAGTAGTAAGTAGCTTTCACCCTTTTCAGGTTCTTCTCATATTTATGCAGAAGACAGGCTGTCAATTGTTGACGTAGCGTCACCAATTTTGCAGCATTGGAGGGGGAAGGAGATTTTTTATTATCGTTATCTATAGATTTTATCTGGTGCAATAGTCGGTCAATTTCTGCTAGCCTAGTTTTCTTTTCTATGTGACCCAATCGAATAAATGTTCCTCTGATAAAGGCTTTATGTGAGTTCCACAATATATCAGGGCTAGATACTGAGGGAGCATTAATCTGAAAGAATTCCTTCAGGTCATTTTCCAAAATTGCTTTATATTTTGGCTGCGACATTAAGAATTCATTGCACCTCCAGATATACGCTCTAGGGAAATCATATTTTTCCCTTAGGGTCAGGGTTATTGCTGCATGGTCTGACCAAGTTATTTGTGAAATTTCCGACTGCACGGCAAGGGGAATACTAGCTTGTTCTATTAGAAATAAATCTATTCTTGAATAGCTATTGTGTACAGTTGAATAGTAAGTATAATCTTTTTCGGTATTATGAAGGATACGCCAAATATCAAATAAGTCATGGCGCCATATAGCCTGCGAAAAGGAAGGATGACGTGTCGCTATGCTAGAGGTAGTGTCTACCCCTGGATCTGGAGCCATGTTGAAGTCTCCCATTAATACTAAGCATCCTTGTTTTCTTCGCTCCACTGCTTTCATGAGTTTCCCCAAGAATGACACCTGTCTTTTGTTTGGGGCGTAGACCGAGACGAACGTGTACGTGACATTATTAAGGATACAAACTGATATGACAAATCGCCCTCCAGGGTCAGCATAATAGGACACCAGCTGAAATGCCACTGAATCTTTGATTCCTATTAGTGTTCCCCTGCGCTTGGAGGTACAATGAGCGTGAAATATGTGTGGGTATGAGGCATGCTTGATGCGAGTGGCATCCACCTCCAAAAGATGTGTTTTCTGAACTGCAAGAATGTCACACCCTTGAACTCGGGCCTCTCGCCACAAATTGGCTCTCTTTTGAGGGGAGTTCAAACCTCTGACATTCATAGACATAATTTTAAGTACCATAATTCACATTTAGTAATGCTTCAAAGATCTTACCACAACCACCCACTTCAGATGTTACCAGTAGCGGTAGGGAGCAGAATCGTCCCCGCCTTGTGTAGTCACGACGCCCCATGTGCCAGAACTGAAGAGCAAACAAACTGTAGAGACATAAAAACCACCGAAACAAAACAAGGAAAAGAAACGTGGTACAGCAGACCAGCGGCTGTTGTAATCTTGGGGGGATAAGTTCAGCAATAGTGGACATACGAAATCCGTTGTAGAGTGAGTCTCTAGCTGTTTAGCCCTTTTGGTGGACGCCTTGGGGTTTTCGCTCGATGCCATCCATCTGACACAGGGCCAGGTGGTGGTTTGGAGGTCAGATCACTGGTTGCAATGTCCCATTTATTTAGCAACTTTTTGCCATCTTCCGGGGAGTTGATAACATAAGTAAGGTTGTCTCGGGATACGATCACTCTAACCGGGAATCCCCATTTGTATAGGATATTATGTTGGCGTAACGCTGCAGTGATAGGGATAAATTGCCTTCTTAGTTGTAGTGTTGCAGCCGAAAGATCAGAGTAGATAGATATTTTCTGGTATGGATCAGGTAAACAGCCAATTTTCCGTGAGGTCAGCAGCACCATCTCTTTAGTGCGGTAAAAATGGATCTTTGCTAGGACATCTCTGGGTACAGTTTCATCCAGATGTGAAGGTCTTGGGACTCTGTGCGCTCTATCAATAGTTAATTCCATTTTCGTAAGACTTGGTATTAGCGTGCGCATCAGATCTAGAAGGAAAACTGTGAGGTTATTCGCAGATACGGACTCTGGAATCCCTCAGAATTTCAGATTGTTGCGCCGCGAGCGATCCTCTAGGTCTGCTATTTTAGATTTAAGATACGACACATCCTTTTCCACCGCATTGTGAGCATCTATGAGAAGATTATGTGAGGAGGCAAATTCCGCCATTTTAGATTCCACATGAACTGTGCGTTTCTGCAATTCTTGAAGGTCTCTATCTAGCGATTTAACCATTAAGGCCATGTCTGTTGTCAGTGATTTACAGAAGGCCATAAGCATGTTTTTCATGGAAGCCTCAGTGAGCAAACTCTCTGTTGCCGGAATATCCGCAAAAAAATCTGTGGATGGCGGTATGTGCTGTGTAGTATCGCTCACCTCTCCTTCTTGGGGCTCCTCTGTCTGGATCCTGGGCTTCTGTTTGGCCGGGCTAGCAGTAGGCGAGGTGGGTGTCTCCGCATTATGTAGGCCTATAGGCCTCGGTGCGTCGGCCCGAGAAGGCCCCGAAACCGCGCTCTCCCCGGCCCGCCGGGGAGACGGCCCCGACGCCTCCGGACCTCCGCATTCCATCAGCTGATGAAGCGACGGTGCTGACAGCGTTCTCTGCTGCGCCGATAGCGTGAGCCTCTCCTCCGGAGGGTCTCGAGTTGGAGTCGAGGCCCCGGAGACCGCGCTGGAGTGTGAGCCGCCGCCATTTTGATCTTCCCCACCTCCGTGGGGGAAGTAAAAATCCGATATTTTCTTCGGCTTTACCGCAGATTTCCTTCTTCTCGGCATCCCTAGAGGTAAGGCAGCTTTCCCAGTGTCTTTTGGGTTAATATAATCCACGGGCACGTCGCTAATTTGTTGCTATAAGAGACTCAGGCCTGGAGCTGTGCAGCTATGCGACCATTCCCTTCCACCGTAAGGCTCCGCCCCCGAAACTGCAGTTTTGAACCAGAAACTGCAGTGTATGGACCAGAAACTGTATAATGGTGGTGTCAGGAAACTGCAGTCCTGCTCCCATTAACTTGAATAAGAGCAGGGCTGCTTCCGGCCATACACATTATATACGGCTTCCGGTGGCCACATCAGCTGATCGGTGCGGGGTCCACCTGTTGGACCCCAACCAATCTGTTGTTGATAAACTATCCTGTGGATAGGCCATAAATATCAATTATCTTCAGATCTTGGACAATCCCTTTAAGCTGAAGATCAAAAGCAATGTCAGAAAATATTATTTCGCTGAAAGAGTAGTTGAGGCTTGGAACAAACTTATAGCCATTGTGATTGGGAAATCTACAGTAAGTGAATTTACGTATGCCTGGATTATACACGTCCATCCTAAGATAATTTGGTAATAATATAAGGGCAGACTGGATGGAGCATCTGGTCTTTTTCTGCTGTCAGTCTTATACATTTGTACAGTGCTGGCCAAAAGTATTGGCACCCCTGCAATTCTGTCAGATAATACTCAATTTCTTCCAGAAAATGATTGCAATCACAAATGCTTTGGTAATAATATCTTCATTTAATTTGTCTTCAATGGAAAACCACAAAAAGAATTGTCAAAAAGCCAAATTGGATATAATTCCACACCAAACATAAAAAAGAGGGTGGACAAAAGTATTGGCACCCTTTGAAAAATCATGTGATGCTTCTCTAATTTGTGTAATTAACAGCACCTGTTACTTACCTGTGGCACATAACAGGTGGTGGCAATAACTAAATCACACTTGCAGCCAGTTGAAATGGATTAAAGTTGACTCAACCTCTGTCCTGTGTCCTTGTGTGTACCACATTGAGCTTGGAGAAAAGAAAGAAGACCAAAGAACTGTCTGAGGACTTGAGAAGCAAAATTGGGAGGAAGCATGAGCAATCTCAAGGCTACAAGTCCATCTCCAAAGACCTGAATGTTCCTGTGTCTACCGTGCACAGTGTCATCAAGAAGTTTAAAGCCCATGGCACTGTGGCTAATCTCCCTAGATGTGGACGGAAAAGAAAAATTGACGAGAGATTTCAACGAAAGATTGTGCGGATGGTGGCTAAAGAACCTCGACTAACATCCAAACAAGTTCTAGCTGCCCTGCAGTCCGAGGGTACAACAGTGTCAACCCGTACTATCCGTCGGCATCTGAATGAAAGGGACTCTATGGTAGGATACCCAGGAAGACCCCACTTCTGACCCAGAGACATAAAAAAGCCAGGCTGGAGTTTGCCAAAACTTACCCGAGAAAGCCAAAAGCTTTTTGGAAGAATGTTCTCTGGTCAGATGAGACAAAAGTAGAGCTTTTTGGGAAAAGGCATCAACATAGAGTTTACAGGAAAAAAGAAAAGTACACGGTCCCTACAGTCAAACATGGCGGAGGTTCCCTGATGTTTTGGGGTTGCTTTGCTGCCTCTGGCACTGGACTGCTTGACCGTGTGCATGGCATTATGAAGTCTGAGGACTACCAACAAATTTTGCAGCATAATGTAGGGCCCAGTGTGAGAAAGCTGGGTCTCCCTCAGAGGTCATGGGTCTTCCACCAGGACAATGACCCAAAACACACTTCAAAAAGCACTAGAAAATGGTTTGAGAGAAAGCACTGGAGACTTCTAAAGTGGCCAGCAATGAGTCCAGACCTGAATCCCATAGAACACCTGTGGAGAGATCCCAAAATGGCAGTTTGGAGAAGGCACCCTTCAAATCTCAGGGACCTGGAGAAATTTGCCAAAGAAGAATGGTCTAAAATTCCAGCAGAGCATTGTAAGAAACTCATTGATGGTTATCGGAAGCGGTTGTTCGCAGTTATTTTGTCTAAAGGTTGTGCTACCAAGTATTAGGCTGAGGGTGCCAATACTTTTGTCCGGCCCATTTTTGGAGTTTTGTGTAAAATGATCAATGATTTTACTTTTTTTTCATTCTCTTTTGTGTTTTTTCATTGCAAGCAAAATAAATGAAGATATTATTACCAAAGCATTTGTGATTGCAATAATTTTCTGGAAGAAATTGAGTATTATCTGACAGAACTGCAGGGGTGCCAATACTTTTGGCCAGCACTGTATGTAGCCCATGAATCATAGTGCTTTATGCACAGATAAAGCTGTGCATTGACAATTGCAGGCAATGAAATGACACCATGACTTGTGGACAAGCTTCCTATAGTAATAATATAATAAAAAAATATTTTTCTGGCAAAATGCTTGAAAGGTTTTTTTTAAGCTTCAAATAATGCTATTTTTCCAAAGGAAAGCAAATGTAGCCAATTCCAAGCCATAAGTGAAAATAAACCTTTAATCTTGCCCAGAACTAATGTACAGATACTGCAGGATAATTCTACTGCTTTGCCCATAATTGGTTGTGCACTACATAATTAAGTACCATGTTAAAGAAGCAGCAAATTGTAATGCCCGTGTAAGTCATTTATAATTGAGTCCTTAATGTCACTTGAAGGGCCAGCCTTACTGCGCAGCGTGTTTGAACTTCTCAACACTGCCCCTATTGTCCCATGAAAGCAAATCTTACATACACACAAGCTATACAGTATAATACTCCATAATTCTTCTCATGTAATTTTTTAGTGTACAATTTTGCACAAAACAAAACAGAGTGTAAAATGTCTATTGGGATTTTCCACTGAATGCTAAGAATCAAAGCTTCAAACATCACATCTATATGGAGAATAGTATGGTGTAATGAAAAAACACAGTACAGTATATTGTACAGTCATTGGAAAACACTGACACGTGGGATAACAAAGATAGAGATTTAGGTGGACTGGGATATGATATACTGACATATAGGGTAACAAAACAATCACATATGGACAGTTGGGATATCTGATGAATTGTACACTGGTACTAGGTGTGTAGTGTGTAGAATAATCACACTTTGACAATTTAGGTACAGAACAAAGACACATAGGTACTTGTGGTATAGAACTATGACACATTGATAGGGGCAGAACAATGAGAGACTGGCACATTGACACTCTGGGATATAGAGCAGTGATACTGACACTCTGGGGTACAGAATAATGATGCGCTGACACTCAGGGTTACAGATTAATGACACACTGATACTAGCCCTATAGAACAATCACACCTTGACACTTTGGGTACAGAACAAAGACACACAGGTACTTGGGGTACAGAACAATGACACACTGATGTGAATCGGCACGCTGGGGTACAAAACAATGATGCAATGGGGAATAGTACAATGACACACTGTCACTCTGGGGTACAGAACAATGATACATTAATACAAGGGGTATAGAACAATCACACTTTAACACTTTAGGTACAGAACTAAGATACAGAGGTACATGTGGTACAAAACAATGATGCAATGGGGTATAGTACAATGACACACTGACACTCTGGGATACAGAACAATAATACATTAATACAAGGGGTATAGAACAATCACACCTTAATACTTTAGGTACAGAACTAAGATACAGATGTACTTGTGGTACAAAACAATGATGCAATGGGGTATAGTACAATGACACACTGACACTCTGGGATACAGAACAATAATACATTGATACAAGGGGTATAGAACAATCATACCTTAACACTTTGGGTACAGAACTAAGATACAGAGGTACTTGTGGTACAAAACAATGACACATTGACACTCTGGCATACAGAACAATGACAAACCGGCACTCTGGGGTACAAAATAATGACAGACTGGCACTCTGGGGTATAGAGCAATGATACACTGACACTCTGGGGTAAAAAATAGTGATGCAATGGGTTATAGTGCAATGACACACTGACACTAAGGGGTAAGGAACAATGGTGTACTGACACTCTGGGGTACACAATAATGACACACTGATTCCAAGGGTATAAAATAATCACACCTTTGCACTTTGGGTACCGAACGAAGGCAGAAGAATGACACACTAGCAGTCTGGTGCACTGACACTCCGGGGTACAGAACAGTGACACATTGACACTCCGGGGTACAGAACAATGACACACTGACACATTTGGGTATGGAACAATAACACACTGATGCTAGGGATATAGAACAATCAAACTGAAACACTTTGGGAACTAAGACACACCAGTACTTGTGGTACAGAACAATGACAGACTGGAATGCTGGTGGACAGAACAATGCCACACTGATACTTAAGGTATAGGTAGAGGAAAGACATACTGATACAGGGTAACTGAATAATGACACACTGTGACAAATGGGGTACAAAACAATGATGCGCATTTTTCTAGAACAGTGATCATGATCCAACCGTTGGAATATCAGAATTATATGTAGGCTTTCAGCACATGCTAAAATTTCCTAATAGACAATATATTGAGTATTTCACAATTCACCTCTTCATATTGTAGATTTTATTATGAGTGCATACAGTACATTACAAACTCAATGTAATGACTCATGAAAATTTTATTTTCTGGATTATTCCTCTTCACCGTGTCCTGTGTAAATATGCATGAAACCAGGAAAATATGTAACACCCTTGGTTCATATGAGTTTCATGGTGTACAGCAGCTGACCCCAGTGGGCTTTACACAAACCAGTAATATAGTGCACACAAAGTATCATCTTCTATCAATTTATTTCTATATATCACTGAGAATATTGTAGGTAATAGAATTTACAAGCAGCATACCCTGACCCTGGGAATTCATATAATACAATTTCCTGCCTGAGACACTGGCAAGAGCTGCATCTTCCCAACACTCTCTGACATTTAGAATACATGTTGTGATTTTGACACAAGTCAGACAGAATCTCCACGCCCTAGTGCACATTTTTCCCCGCTGTAATGTTGATTGCATGTGTTGAGATAATCAGATACATCTAATGCTTCGTTCACACCTGCGCTTGCTGTCCGTCCGTTGCCAATCCAGTGAAAATCTCGGCGAACTGGATTGGCATCGGATACAGACCGGTCAGCGACGCATTGGTTAAAAACCCATTCATTTGAATGGGTTTTTAAAGCAATGCGCGGGTGTGCGCGCTACACCCTCTGCGCTCCGAAGCCGGTTTTTTTCGTCAGACACGAAGTCCTGCATGTCCGACTTTGTTTCCGACGAAAAAAAAAGGATTCACAGCGCAGAGGGTGTAAGCGCACACCCGCGCATTGCTTTAAAAACCCATTCAAATGAATGGGTTTTTAACCAATGCGTCGCTGACCGGTCTGTATCCGATTCCAATCCAGTTCGCCGAGATTTTCACTGGATTGGCAACGGACGGACAGCAAGTGCAGATGTGAACGAAGCATAAGTTGAATTAGCTACAGTATATGTAGTACTCTTGTCATTGGCTCAAGTTACTAAGTCCTAGGACACATTTGCCACTTCTGGGACCCTAAACAAAAGTTATGTCTGGGTGCCCAATTAATACAGCCCTCTTAGCGTCCCCACAGATGCAGCATACTGCTCTCTTCATGTTCCCACACACAGCATAATGCTCCCTTAGTGCCCCCACACAGTATAATTCTTCTTAGTGCTATCACACACATTATACTCTCCCCTTTGTGGTTGCCACACCTGCCTGTGATTTTAGCTGTAAGGCTCTGGCGCTGCTATCATGGAGTGTCTTCAGGAGCTGCTGAACATTACATCCCAGTGCTGACAGCGTCAAGAGGTCTGACTAGGTTATTACATGTATAGATAAGAAACAAAACGGTCCTTTTAGAGCAACCTTGAGAAAGTTTTCATACTTCTGGGACAAAGCTATTTTACATATGTTTTTACTAGAGAGCTACTGTAACTGGATTTCCACTGAACTGCCAGTGCCTTTAGGGAACAGCCATACAGTGCGATGTCTGTGATGCAGTTGCTGCAGTCAAGTTTAAGGGGTTGTCAAGGATTTGAAGCAACCTGAGCGGCGGCTGGGGGAAAATGTAAAATTTAAAAAAAAAAAGCATACTCACTGTGACCTGTCCCTGGTGCTACGTTGTCTGCTGCAGATGCCCTTTATTTATTGTGTTGGCCAGATGCCCCGAGGATTACGCGAGACTACTGAGACCAATCAGTGGCATCTGCGGTCACTGGTAAGGAATCAGTGAAGTACATGAGTGACATCACCAATCCTTCTCCACCGACCGCTGAGGCCACTGATTGGTTTCAGTGTTCATAAGCCTCAGGCTTCTGGCAGTTAAGTTTGCTTTTTTGTGTAGCATGGTGATGCCAGCACTCCCCAAGTGACCACTGAGGCCCCTCAGCAGTAACCCTGGAGTGCATGACGTCACCCAGAAGGCTGAAAGAAGCCAGAAGAGAACCCAGAGGGAGCACCAAATGCCGCAAGAGAGGTGATGGAGGGTCAGTATAACTGTTTGTTAACTTTTTACACATGTCCTGTGCCTGAAGAGACCCCAGAGTATAATAATATCACTTCTAGTTGAAGACAAACTTATTCGACCCAAAACAAATCTTTGGGCTGAACTGTCCGAACTCGAAAAAAAAAAAGAAATCTTCAGAGGTTCACCCATCCGTATCAAGAACCATATCAGATATACTGCATGTTTTGACAAAGTTCCCAAGCCCAAGTTCCTGCCAGCAGCCTAGCCATACCTCTCAAGGCCTAAGTCGCTTACCGTGCTTGCCCACTTTTGCAGTGAATCTTCTGCTTATGTTGTTGGACCAATAACAGAACTTTTCTATATATAATGCTGTTGATGTACCTGCTTATTTGCTTTGAAGGGAATAGTTTTTTTTTTTCCAAAAATGTGCTTTTGTTTAATTCAAATTTTTATGTTAAACATAATTTAAGAATTTTTGCTGATTTTTTTTTTTTCAATTTTCAAGTCATTTTATATTAAAAAAATAAACTGAAATCTTTCAGTTTTCATATCGACAACTTAGTCTCATAATAGGATGACTCTTTTTTTGACTTCCTGTTTTCTCATCACAGGCAGTAATATGATAGAAAATATCACCCTATACATAGCTAAAACAGGATCACACCACTTACAATATGCACAGCTCACCATACTCCACCCCCTTGTATAATGACCTTTGCACAGGTCACGAAGCATACCTACAACATTCTTCTAAAGTCCAGGGCCGTTTCAACACGAGTGGGCCCCATTCAAAGGTTTCATAACTGGATCCCTCCCTCCACATATTTTAATGTCTTCTCAAGTGGCCCACGCAATATAGTGTCCCCTCAAGTAGCCACCACATAATGCCCCATTCCCCCACAGTGGCCATTTAATTAATATATTATATTCTAATTTAAAGAAAGTTATACTCGCATAACTCCGTTCCCACGGTGTTGCCTGCAGGCTCCAGCTGTAGATATGTCTCTAGCTCGGTGCTTATCACACCTCCTTGCCTCAGATATCATCAATCAAAGCCTGAATGGTGGCTTATGGAGCTGATACCTTCATGCTCTCCTCCTGTATTCAACTTTATCTGTGTCCTAGGGCTGCAGATAGTCAAAATTGCTACCTGCCATTCGAAGTGTGGGACAGTCCTGCTTGATCCAGGTCAGTTGAGGGGGTCCCCACTACCATAGGGCCCGGTGCAGAAGCATTTGCCCTATGGTTGAAACGGCCCTGCTAAAGTCAATGGGTCGTCTCCAGACTGCAGATTTCTATGGTCTATGTGACTACTGGAAAACAAAGTTCTGTTAACAGCAGCTCTGGAAATATAGACGACCCCATGGCACAGAAAATAAAATTGAAAAATGATTTTTCAATATTTAGTTACAGTAGAAAAAAAACATATACATGTATGTTAAAGATGCATTTAGCTCTACTACATCTTGATACGAGACCTTTATATAAAAGTTGCTTTTCTCTACCTATTTGAAATCTTCTCTGTCTTATTCTCTCACCCGTAAAATCCAAAATGTTTTGCAGTTATTAAAATAATTGCCAGCTATTTCCTGAACCTTGTATTTAGATGCCATACCTTATGTGCAAAGCTTCTGTTGATCTTTGACAAATTGTGCTGAAACCTTAGGAAGCATTTCGAAGACATCGTCACATTTCTTCCAGACAGCAACATATTTGATTGAGTTGCTCTTTGGTATATATTTTTGAAGATGAACATTCTGTCTCCTTCCTTGTGATAATTCCAGGATGGCAATGTATTGTGCCTAAGATAGAATGCCAGAATATATTCACCAGGACAAAAATTCAGTTACCTGTCCTGTTCCACAATCTGTTCACCATGGCCAAGGCAGAGTGGCATTTTCACCCTAAACACATGCCCTGCCTAGGTTTATCAACGTATGACATTGAAATATATGAAATCCCTGTATGAAGTTAAAGTCACCAGTTTCCAATGTCAGTCTTTATATGTCGTGCGAATAGTGGAGGGTGCACCTCATTTATAAGGCACACTCTCCATTGTACTGTACTATGTGTCTGCACTGAAATCTACATCTGTAGTTGGAATAGATTTCAGGGATCATTTATGCCAGTAAACTGGCATAAATGATCATGAATCTAGCCAGGCCTCTCCTTTCACCCTGAACCCTTAGAAGAAAGTGGTGGGCGATTGTGGCGCAAAACTAGAAAAAGTTGCAAGTTTTGTGCAAAAACCCAATTTGCACAAACAAATGCGACTTTTCATGCCTTGTACGCCACTTCATGTGTTGGTAGTTCCAAGAATGTATGGGCCCCTAGAAGGTTTAGACATCATGTCCTATGTCAGGCCCCTCCTGTGATTATTAGTATCAGGCAGTACCTCCTAACATCAAAGGAGGTTAGGGTTTCATTTGGGAGAAACATTTGGAATAGAGATATTTTGAGGCAAAGGGTGTGTTAGCTGTGAGAGGATAGCAGGTACATTCATGAATGTGAAAGATGAATGAACTATGATGTATCATATTCCTACCACTCCCCCCAAGCATATTCAGTTGTCACCACTGTGTTACAAAGCACATTACAGTGATAAACAACATATCTCTATTATGTAGAAAGTGACATACATAATGTTTAAAGTGGTGGTGCACTGAGCCTTCAGCTCCTCAGAGCACTGCTCTTGCCACCCAAACTGCTACCATCTCCTTCCCATGCCATCCTGTGCAGTGGGAGTTGATTCTCCCTCTGCTATGACATCACCCATCCTACATGTGCTCCTAGGACTGAAGGCCCACCCCCAGTGCACCAACTGCCTCATTTGCATAAGACTTAACAAGACTTATATACAGTAGGAGGGGCTATCGGCCTTGAAAAATGTATTACCAGTAATGCCAGGAATCTGGCATAAATGATGCTTTAAATGTACATCAGCTACAAACTAGGGAAAATATCCCCCCAGGCACAGAGCCTAGCAGAGGGTGTACCTGTGTTTTCATAAATCTGTCCCAATGTTCTTATCTAATAGCCTTACATGCTACCATAAGGTTTCAGATGGTAGCTTGTGCCCTGCTGTCCTATTTACTTACTCAGTTTTCATGATTTTTATGTTTCATATAAAAGTTTAACTTTCCTCTGGATGACTGGCAGAGTGTTGTGAAACGTTCATGAATGGCTGCGCCATTCTCAGCTGTCAGGGACATTGATTTCAGTATTGTTTGTTGTTTTATTTGCAGTAATTATAATATCATATTCAGCTGTATCCTGCTGTCAAGTTACCCTCTCATTACATTGTTACAGCACACAAACCATTTTATGAGTTTGTTTTAAATTCTAAGTAGCAAACTGGGCACATGATCTGAATACATTTTCTGCAAATTGTCTGCTTAAAGATTTTCAATATAGAATGATGTAGTGGCAGTGACCCCTACAGTCAGCATGAGGATACTGCACACAAGCACATTAGTGCATAAATTTTGATTTAAGAGCATTTGCGCCTAAAATGGAGCAAAGATGCCCTGGAATTGCCTTTATTTGCCAAGTAATTCTATTCACATCACACTTGGTTGTTGTTTCTCGAAAATGACAACTAGTGTGGACACCATTATAGCACAAGTTGTTACAAAGGTTTTCTAGACTCTTAGGCTAAGGCCCCATGTAGCGGGCTGCAGCGAAAAAATGCTACGGGAAAAACCACAGCAGAAACGCATAATGGTTTTTACCGCAACTATTTTCACAGAAAATGCGCAGAGGTTTCCTTTCTGCTTCCATTATACCTATAGCGAAACCGTCAGCATTTCTGTAGGTACAATTGATATGCTGCGATTCTGCAATATACAGATAGGATTCGCTAGAATCCCATCCACTTTTCAGAGACTGTAAAATTCTGCGGTTTTTGCCGTGGTGTTGAAGCCACGTGGGGCTCCAAGGGGTTGTCCAGGCAAAAATGGGCAACCCATTTAATTTTTAAATCAGCCGGGGGCAGTGAAAAAAAAAAAAAAAAAAAAAATTCATACCTTTCCACGGTGCTCCGGTGCCTCCCAGCGTCGTGCGGTCTTCTCGGTTTGGTGTTGACGTGTGGCGGAAGTCTCAGCCACATGTGATCGCTGAGGCCAATCAGCAGCCTCAGCGAAGGGTATGCAATGTCACTACCTGTGACATCACGGGTCTCTTCCTAAGGCCTGCTGAAGAGACCCATGAGAATACATTGGAGCAGAAGGACTGGACCACGCTGGGAGGACACCGGAGCACCTTGGGCAGGTGAGTATGATTTTTTTTTCCCCTCCCCAAGCATATTTAAAAAAAAAAGCTTTGATAACATCTTTAAATTAAAAATCTGCGTTTTGCAGTGATACCCCTACTCCCATACCTCAGAATACTATATACAGTTGCCTAAATAACAATGCTACCATGTAACCACCATGAGTACTAAATGCTTAAATGCTACCACCAAATAGTACACAGTAAACAAATAATACCAACATACAGTGCTCAAATGATATAACTATACCATGCTGAAAAAATACTAATGTACAGTGCTCAAATGATATTACTGTACTGTGCTCAAAGAATAAGAATACCAACATACAGCGCTCAAATAAAAGCACTTGATACTGTACAATGATTAAATAATACTTTAATACAGGGGTCGATTCATTAAATCCTGAAAATTATACACCAGTCTTGATGATATCTGCAATGGTATGGAAGGATTCTCTAGATTCATGAAGAGATGCAGGCTTTGTCATGACTGAGGCACATTTTCTGCCTGGGCTGTATGCCTTGACAGTAATGTAGATATCTATTGTGTTTCTCCGAAAATAAGACAGGGTCTTATATTATTTTTTTTTCTCAGAAAAAAGGGCCAGGGCTTATTTTTGGGGTAGGTCTATTTTTCAGGCACCAGAGCGAATCAGAATATTTTCTGACTCGCTCTGGACAAATCTTGTAAAATGGTTAGCGTTAGTAACGCTAACTTACATTCACAATTGATGGTGCAGTGTCAGTGGGTCTTAAACAAACTTACTGCCCCCTCTCTCTCTCTCTCTCTCTCTCTCTCTCTCTCTCTCTAAACACTTTGTGTGTCACTGTGCTCTCTCTATCTCCTCTGCTTTATGCTAATGGGGAGGTGCTGTAGTGGAGTGGCTGCGTCTGTGGGAAAGAGCAGGGGTAGCGGCTGAGAGGCAGGACCCAGGAGGTGGGACTCGGAAGGCGGAGTTGAAAGGCAGGAGGCTGGACTCGGGAGCAGGTGAGCGGATTTTGCCCCGCCGCAGTGAGAGGTAGTGGGGCACTTGTCCAGGACAGTTGAGAGCTATAGTATGCCTATTCTCAGTCTCTGTGACATAACCTAGCTCTGGAGGTGCTGACTGTAACTTTGGCTGATTTTTAGAATAGGGCTTATATTTAAAGCCTACTCCAAAAACCCTGCAAAATCAAGCTAGGGCTTATTTTTTGGGGAGGGCTTATTTTTGGAGAAACAGTATATTTCTGTCATCACAAAAGTGGATTAGATGCAGGTGATGTTTTCAGGAGTGATAAGTGGGCTCTTTGTTAGGTACCACCTGATCCCTATAAAAGTTGTAATGGCAGACATATCAGCTGTCAACCAGCTTTTTCAAATACAGATATAACTAAAAATATTAGGATAGCATTAAGGATTTGGTGAGTGTAAGCAAACCTTTCTTACATCTTGCAAACACTCCTTATGCTGTCAACTGCTTATAGGCAGCCGCTCATGGATAGAAAATGTATGAGCAACTGGTATAATAAATGGCAATATGGTAGAGAAGTGTCAGATGAATAAGGAGGAGCAGAGAATGAGAATTATCCCTGATTAGCTCATATTATAAAGCTGAGCATCATCTGCGCATCTGTTGGTTGCTGGTAATTGAAATCCATGTAGTTTCCTTGTGACGCATCTGACAGTGTGTGTGATTTACGTGTTTGCATTTTTCTGCACATTAAAGAGTAAAATATTATCTATCACTTATTTTGTCACACGCCAGATGTCTTTATAAAGAGGACATCTGACGCCTTTTAGAAGACCATGAATGTTAGCACGTTGCGCTCACCTTTAAAGGCGACATCACATGCACTATGCAGTAAGAAGTGCCTTTTTAGGCTAGGACCCCACGTGGCGGAAATGCCGCGGTATGGCCGTGGCGGAAATGCAAAGTGAATCCTAGCCACACATTGCAGGAAAATACAAGCAGCGGACATGCTGAGATTTCCAAAACCGTAGCGGTTTTGGAAATCGCAGCATGTCACTTATACCTATCGAAATGTCGGCAGTTTCCCTATAGGTATAACTGACGCAGAAAGTCTGCAGAGGTTTCCTTTCTGTGAAAAGTGCTGCGGGAAAAACGCAATGCGTTGCATCCACGTTTTTTTCCCGCAGCGCTTTTTTGCTGCTGCTCGCTATGTGGGGCCTTAGCCTTAATTGGTTTTCTTGTTGAGAAAGAACACGTAGTGAGAATGTAAGATATATCCATCCCATTCATAAGAGCATATCGCAGGTCACAGGGAATGCAAGTTATTTGGCACAGTTTAACCTATTCATAACCTTCAGTTCATCCGTCTATTATTATCATGACCTTGGACCACTTAGTTTCTATGCACAGAATTACCTTTTTAAGACTGAGGACACGTATTGCAGAAAAGCTACGTCAAGGTCAGGAGTGCATTTAGCAGAAGGGAGAAGTATAAGTTCTTCCTTTATATTTCCCATTCCTTTTTAATTCACTGCTGGCTTTGGCTCAAAAAAAACGCAGCGAAATGTGCTGTAAAGAAAGAAGTTATTCTGCAACATGTGGCCTCATCCTAAGCCTACATTCACATGAACATGGTGCAAAACGGCCATGAAAAATGGACATTATTCAAGGCCGTTTTGCACTTGAGGGATGCCTGTTTTCACGGATCCCTCATACATTTGAGTGTATTGAGGAATTTGTGAAAATGGACAAAACCATCAAAAAATTCAGTCATGTGATAGCCCCCATTCACATTTCCCATTATCACTATCATGTGAATGTAGGTTAAAGAGGTAGTGTGGTTTAGAAAAAAACATTTTTCATTACCATATTTATGAATTCTGATTTAATAGAATGTGTCTTGTGGTGGGCTTGTGCTAAAACACTGTAGCCAGTGTGAACAAGATCAGAGCTCAGCTATTATTATGTGCAAAATACAAACAAACAAATTATTACAAAATTCAGCACTGCTGAATCTTTCACCAATTCAAGACCCTTAACAGGGCCAGATTGAATAGCAGCTGCAAAAGAGTGTCGCCTTCTCTGGAGACCCCAACATTACATGGATAGCTCATTGATGTTAGGGGGCATCTTGTAAAGCTTTATTTCCCTTGCTGTAGTATCGACAATCATTTGTAATGCACTCTTCTCACGGAAACTCAAAGCCAATGGAGCTTGGTGGAATATGAGAGTTAGTGGCTGCCATACAGACGGTCACCCCCAATGGTTTGTAGTTTTACAGGAATTTACCTATTAGTATACTGAGGAAACCCATGCAAACATGGGGAGAACATACAAACTCCATGCGGATGTTGGCCTTGGTCAGATTTGATTCCAGGATCCCAGTGCTGTAAGGCAATAGTCCTAACAGCTGAGCCATCATACTGCAGAACCAATGAAAGCTTGCTGCCAAGCTGCTCCACAGATTACAGGTGACTATATGTGTGATGTATCATTGCCTCTAGTACTGCATCTGATGGAACATTGGTTTTTGATACAGAATCCTATAGAAAATTTCCTGTAGGAGATTGGAGATATACAAAGATAGAGAGTGCAATCATATAAATGTGGGATAGAGTCTATAGGGTATCTTGGGAAGTATAAATAACTATAAAACTTCACTTTTATTAAACATAGAATAAAATGAAATAGACATGGAGCAAACAGAACATGAATAATAACATACAACATTTCTGAGATGGGACAGAACAAATATTTAGAGTGTGGTATCACATGTGAAGATTCTGTACCAGATCGAAGTCTGGAGATTCCGCCACTCCAATTTATTGTGTAACCATATAAGACATAAAGTTAAGAGTAGTGAGGAAATCAAGTCTCAGGAGGCTCCATTATATGGCTACTCCATCAGTGGACATCTTGGGGCTTAAATGAACATTTACAATTGTAATATGTTTGGTCCTAAAGACATCAAGGAAGACACAGAATCAGATAGCAACACACACTCCCTCAAATATTAAAGGAAGTGTGTACATATATAGTGCTATTCTTAGATGAAATTATCTAGATATTGCGCTTCCACAGGGAAGCGGACCTAAATTCTAGTCCAAGCTTCCTCTAATCGGCTCTGAGTGGTAGGCAGCCAGCAGTTACTGCATGCCACTGCGACTTCTAGCCGTAGGTTAGGAGATAGGTCTTCACCCTAATTTTGGGTGCGCTCATAAAAGAGCGTTGTTCCTGCTCCATTCCACATTTACACTCACAGGAAGGGCCGGCGTTAGGGGGGGGGGGGCAAACTGGGCAATTGCCCAGGGCCCCGTCCCCAAAGGGGCCCCCGGGATCCGGAACCTGATGACTCCGGATCCTGGAGTCAGGCCCGGACAAATCAATAACAGAAAGGGACCGCAGGGTCCCTTTCCGTGGTGAGTAAAAATAACAAACATTTCTACTCACCTGTCCTTGTGTCCGACGTCATCTTCTGGCGTTCCAGACATCACCGCTGAGGCCAGGCCTCCACCTTAGCGATCACGTGGGGGTGTGCTGACAGCTTGACGCACGTAATCGCTGAGGCCCAATCACAGGCCTCAGCGGTGACGTCCATAACGCGTGACGTCAGCCGCAGAGAAGAAGAAGCCAGCGCCGGCGGGGATAGCGGAGCAGCGCGAGGAGGCCCAGAAGAGGTAAGACAAGGTGAGTATAACTGTTTGTTATTTTCTCTCACCTCCCCCGGGCCTTTCGATTATTATACTCTGGGGTCTGAAGAGACCCCAGAATATAATATAATAATAGCACTGTAGGGCCCCTGTGGAGCATTATACTGGGGGGCCCCTCTGGATAGCATATTATACTGGGGAAGGGGCCCTCTGGATACCATGTTATATTCTGTGGGGCCTCTGTGGAAAATTATAATGTGGGGGGGGCTCTGGAATTAATGTTATATTATGTGGGGCCACTTTGGAGCATTATGCTCTCCAGAGGGGCCCCCCAGTATAATGCTCCACAGTGGCCCCACACAGTATAATATGCTCTCCCGAGGGGCCCCCAGTATAATGCTCCAAAGTGGCCCCACAGAATATAACATGCTCTCCAGAGCCCCCCCACTTTATAATACTCAATAGAGGCCCCACAGAATATAACATGTTCTCCAGAGGGCCCCCTTCCCAGTATAATGCTCCACAGTTGCCCGACACAGTATAATATGCTCTCCAGAGCCCCCCCCCCCAGTATAATGCTCCACGGTTTCCCCACACAGTATAATATGCTCTCCAGAGGGGCCCCCCAGTATATTATACTGTGCAGGGCCACTGTGGAGCATTATACTGGGGGGCGCTCTGGAGAGCATGTTATACTGTTTTGGGCCACTGTGGAGCATTATACTGGGGGGCTCTGGAGAGCATATTATACTGTTTTGGGCCGCTGTGGAGTATTATACTGGGGAAACCTCTCTGGGCAGTATATTATACTGTGTGGAGGCCATTTCTGGAGCATGTTATACTGAGTGGGGTCACTGTGGAGCATTATTCTGGGGGGGGCCATCAGCAGAGCATATTATATTGCGTGGCGCCATTGTGGGGCATTATTCGGGGGGGACTAATGAGCATTATACTAGGGGGCCCTCTGGGGAGCATATTATACTGCGTGGGGCCTACTGTGGAACATTATACTGGGGAGACGCTCTGGGGAGCATAATATATTGCGTGGGGCCACTGTGGAGCAAAATACTGGAGGGGGCAATGTGTAGCATTATACTAGCGGGGGCCCTCTGGGGAGCATATTATATTATGGGCCACTGTGGAGCTTTATACTGGGGGAAGGGACAGTGTGGGGAACCTGTTATACTGTGTGGGGCCACTGTGGAGTGTATTGTATTTTGTGGGGCTTTTCGGAAGCATATGATACTCTGTGGGGCCATTGTAGAGCATTATACTGGGGGGGACTGTGGGGAACATATGATACTGTGGGGGACCACTGTGGAGCATTATACTGGGGGAACCCCTCTGGGGAGTATATTATACTGTGTGAAGGTCATTATGGAGCATGTTATACTGTGTTAGGCCACTGCAGCATTATACTGGGGAGGCATTGTGGGGTGCATATTATACTGTATGGAGCATATTATATTGTGTGGGGCTTCTGGGGAGCATATTGCACTGTCTGGGGCCACTAAGGGGCAGTATACTGTGTGGGCCATTGTGGAGTATTATACTGTGTGGAGCCTTACATACCATGTGGGGCCACTATGGGGGGCTCAGGGGAGCATTTTATACTGTGTGGGGTCACTGTGGAGCATTATATACCATGTGGGGAAACTGGAGGGCTCAGGAGAGTATTTTATACTGTGAAGCATTATATACCATGTGGAGCATTATACTGTGGGGGGGGCTCACAATTCCTGCTGGCAGCCCTGTGTGCTATGTCTGCATCACAGCTCCCTCACTATAATCTTGCACATACGTGTAGTGCCCCATGGCCATGTCATTCCCCATACAGTACTGTGCATGAACTGGCCATGGAGTTATTGGGGCCTGCACAGTACTATAGGGGCTGACTATACGGGGAATATACTCAGTAACACCAGATAGTCAGCACATATGTAAGACTTCAGTGAAGGAGCCGTTGTGTAGGCTATTAGCAGGAAGCTGTTGGGTGGGGTCAAGATCCTCTGGTGGGCCTAAGGCCCTTCAGTCCGTCACTGTATAACAGGGAACTATTATATATAAGGATGGGTTACTATATATAATTGGGAAACTTAAGTATGAGGGGGCTATTATAAGGGGGGACTATTATTTATAAGATGGGCTATTATTTATAAGGGGGGAACTATTATATATAAGGCATCCATTATAAGGGGGAGCTATTATTTATAAGAGGGTAACTATTTATAAGGGGGGTATAATTGTTAAGTGGGCTTATTTATAAAGGGGGCTATTAGTGATAATGGGGACTATTATTTATAAGGGTAACTTATTTATGATAGGGCTATTATTTATAAGGGAGCAGTATTATTTTTACCAGGTGTCTGTTACTGATAAGGGGGAATATTACTGATACAGGGCACTATTTATCATTTATAAGGGCGCTATTACTGATAAAGGTGTAATATTATTTATAAGGAGGCGCTATAATAACTGATGACTGGGTGCAAAAATCTATTAGGTGGTACAAAGGTGTTCATTTGAATTGTGTGTGGTAAAATGGGGCTTATTACTTTTTTGTTGGCAGAAGGAGGCGTTATTATAAGGGTTGTCACTGGAAGACGATGGTGTTGTTTGCATATCAGCATTTGGGGCCCCGCTTTTAATTTTGCCCAGGGCCCCACTTTGTCTAAAACCGGCCCTGCTCACAGCTTCATACTGACTCCTAACAAATCTTATAATCAAGGTTCTGTCCCTCAGACTAGGTAGAGTTAAAATAAAAATTATTTTATTTTAACTCTACCACATTTATACGTTTGTAAACTCCGATTGACAGATTAAAGTGGGTTTTGACCATGTAAGAATATCTATACGATTAAACAATTATTTCTAAAGATAGGGAGTGCCCCATAAAAGTCTATTGTTGACATATTATGGATGGCAGAGATGTAACTTGAAGCTCCTGGGTCCCAGTGTAAAATCTGTAAAGGGCCCCCTACCTACCTTGTGTCATTTAGAATAGTAGTATATTTTATGGGGCAGAGAGACCTTTGTGGCTCCCTCAGGATCCAGGGCCCGGTAGCAACTGCTACCTCTGCACCCCCTATAACTAAACCCATGATGGATGGCCTTATGCAAATCTTGTGCATGGCACCTATATATTCCAACAAGTGTGAATATGGAATTTCTAAGGTATGCTGAATTGACTTTATTATTACGTAATCTACACAATCATAAAATGATGATTTATGTGATGTAGCAGTTATAAAGTTCTAAAACTAAATATAAAATAACAATAATAGAAATAAGTATAATAAATAAATAAATAAATGTACTCATACTAAATAACTTAATATAAAGAACACATACTGAATAATAATTTGATTAATTTGGATATCACTGCTGTACAGTAATATAATAAGTGTCATGCAGCTACTATATAATAATAATAATAATAATTAGGCATCACTACTATAAATAAAGTAAAATAATAATTGGTATACTTCTACTATATAATAATTGGGATATTACTGCTATACAGTAAAATTGTAATTGGCATGCTGTTACTATAAATTAATAATAATAATAATAATAATTTGGATATTAATATTATATAAAATTGATTTAATTTTTTATCTTATTGTCTCATTCACTAATTAGCAATTTATCTTTCCCCCAGCTTTTTTTTTTCTTTTTACACCAAGCATGAGGGTCATAGGAGCCATACAAGCCATATGTTATGATGCATATATTTACCTGTCCATATGGAAGTTATTTTTATATTCGATATAGGATCTTCTTTTTATAGAAAAGGGGGCCACACAGAAGTTTTTACAGTAGGCTGAGTTCTCTGCATTTTACAGTACTTAGTATTGTTGAATTAGCAATTAAGGCGGGGGCCCCACGTTGCGAAAACTCTGCGTTTTATATTACCTGCAAAGTGAATGGGATTCTGGCTAATCCTATCTACACATTGCAGAAAAAAATTCCGCAGTGGAAAAGCTGCAATTTCAAAAACGCTTGCGGCATGTCAATTATGCCTACGGAGAGGCTGGTGTTTTCTGTATAGGTATAATAGGGACAGAAAGTACACAGATGAAAACTCTGTGAAAAACGCTGTGGAAATAAACACCATGCGTTTCCACTGCGACCTTTTCTGTAGCGTTTTTTTTGCAGAATTTCGCTGCGTGGGGCCTTAGCCTAAGTAACTTTCCAACTGGCTCTTATGAAACTACAAGTCCTCCAATATCAGAGGATTCTGGGAACTGTAGATTTGCAACAAATGGAAATCAAGATGATCTAATAGAGCTCATTGGACCTAAAGCTGTGACATTCTCATGCTATGCTTAAGATCTTGGAGCATAGACCAGTGGAGCAAGAACTTGTAGAATGGCCTGGTGGTATATACAGTACTGGGCAAGTGCCAGAATAGAGGGGTCATTTTTTACCAAATACCTGACAGAATGAAAGGTCACATGTTAGGAACTTTCAAACACAGTTATTAATACAACATTATGGGAGAAATAGAAAGTTCTGGATATTTTCCTTTCTTGAGAAAGCTGGCAAGATTCATTGGGCTGTTACATTTCTTTCCCAAGGTATCTGTTTTATAAATGGTATGTCTGTGCCCCCACTCACAAACACACCAAATGAACTTGAACAAGGCTTTACTGACAAAGAGGCAACTGGAATGATGGTTGTAAAGAGTCTTACTATAGGGAACTGGTTTCATAATAATAACAACAGCTAACAAGAGGCAACGGATTTTGTGGTTGTAAAACAGTTTTTCAATCTTAGGTTATGGGTTATGAAATAGAAAAAAACAGAGTACTTCCACAAAACACAGTCTTTAGTCCTTTGCAGAATTTTATAAACACATGCTAAAGCCCACACACTTGCAACTCACATACGGTTAGACCTGACTGAATGGATGCCCACAGTCACTTGTAATCCACAGTATAGAGGCCCACTTCAGCAGTATGGCAAAATATTAATCCACAGTGGCTGCTACATGTCTGTGAAACCCTAGAAAGTCTTCTGTGAAAGGTGATGCTTGGCCAGTAAACCCTTCATTATCAGAAATAATTGATAATACATTTCTAACCCAAATTCCCAACCTATCTCTATATACAATCTGCACATCTATAACCTGTATAAAATACAGTATATTATGTATTAGAGTTCTTCAGTGCAGCGAGCTGTAGCATACTGTATAAGATCATACAAGTGTTATGGTGTAAATGACACTTCTATGTCCTGCAATCTATATGTGTGGCCTCAGCACCGATGACACCAGAGTGCAGGAGTAATTATCCACAGATCAAAAGGGGTCACCAGCAGCGCAGCGGGTCCCTTCATTTCTAATGAAACCCAGAATGAGTCAAAGCAGCAAACAACAGGAGCCTTATTCCGAACCCTACATGAGGCTAATGTGATACTTTGTGCAAATGTACGTTTGCATATTAATCAGGCTTGTTAAATAAATGTGCTGTATCTGTGTACACCGCAACACACTGTGCCGCTGTCCTGTAATCCTGCTGAAAATAAACTTATAATTAACATGCCTCTTCATGGTCAAATAACCTTAATAAAAGGCCATTATACAGCACGAAGGAGTTGAGAAGAATGTCAGCAATAAACGTATAGTACTTCTCCTAGCCTGTGCTCATGGAGCTGTGGGATGCTCTACAATGCCATTGTATATCTTAGTTAAGTGGTTTGCAAAAAAAAGTCATAAATTCTGTATCAAACACACCCAACATGGGGCTCTCCATCCGACTCGAAACTATATATGCTACCTTGGTCTGTCAGTCAGCTCCTAGCAAGATTTATTGAGGTTACAGTATATACAGTAACTCATATTCCTATAAAAAAAGGAGTCAGCAGAGTTAGTCTGGCTCATCAGAGCACCAGAAGATGGGTGAGTGCAGACTCTGATACATTAATGGACCCAAAGCTCCAGCAGAAGACAACCTCCTCTGCAGCAGTCTAGAACATGTTGCTTATAGATGGTGGGAGCATCAGAATCATTTCCTATGGTGAACCCAGGGGTATCAGACTTTTATCTTGAAGCTTTTGGGCATGCAATATCTGTATGTGTTTGGGACTTTGACCCATAACTTTATATATATTATGTGATATACATATGCAATGTATAACTGAAGTAGATTCGTTGATTGTAATGTCAATCTGTATTCCCTTAGTCCAGACAGCAGCACAATATGGGGTATCTCTGCCCCTGTGTGTTGTTTAGGACAGTGGAACCTTTAATTAGCACCAAATTTAAGGTGCCTCCTACTGGCCCTATAAGAGGGCACCTGAGACCTCCCTCCACTGTGTAAATTATAAAGTAAAAGGAAACAAGCTTCTAGGGAGGGAAGCCTTGTGCTGCTGTCTGGACTAAGGGAATACAGATTGACATTACAATCAACGATTCCCCTTACGTCCGACAGCAGCACAATATGGGGAGATAGCAAGTAATTCCCCTAGGGAGGGTTTCCTCGCCTTACAACGTCAAGGACTGTCTGACCAAAGGCAGTTGTCTGGGAACTGCGGACGTCTAAACGATAATGTTTGACAAAGGTCAACTGGGATGACCATGATGCAGCCGCACAAATCTGGTCCAAAGGTAAGGACCGGTACTCAGCCCAAGAAGTCGACACAGCCCTGGTCGAGTGGGCCGTAGAAGAAACTGGAGGGAGTAACTCCTGAATAAGGAAGGAAGACCTAATTGTCTCCTTGATCCATGTGGATAGAGTAGGCTTGGAAGCCTTGAGGCCTTTGTTTTTACCCTGCATATTAATTAGTAGGTTTTCGGCCTTCCTAAACGGTTGAGTGCGGGATAGGTAAATCCGCAGACACCTTACCACATCTAAGGTGTGGAGCTTTTCTTCCTCCTCAGAGGTTGGAGTGGGGAAAAACACTGGTAGCGAAATTAGCTGATTGCTATTATAGCATGAAAGGACCTTAGGGTTAAACCCAGGCAAAAATCTAAGGTGCACCCTATCTGCAAAAAACACAATGTACGGTTCTCTAGAAGAGAGAGCCTGGAGTTCCCCTACTCTTTTGGCAGATGTAATAGCCAACAAAAAAACGGTTTTGTATGCCAAATATTTTAGCTCCGTAGTCTCCAAGGGTTCAAATGGAGGACCGCACAGGCCTGTAAGGACTACCGCAAGGTCCCACTGGGGAACTGGAGATGATACTGAGGGCTTTAGCCTCATTGCCCCTTTAAGGAACCTTGCAACCAGAGGATCCTGAGACAGACGTCTGTTCAAATGAGCGGAGAGGGCCGCAATCTGTACTTTCAAAGTGGCAGGGGCAAGGCCCTTATCCAAACCGTCCTGAAGAAAATATCAGCCGTTGAAGGTTCTAGATTATTAATACCCTTCTTGGAGCACTACTCCATGAAAATCTTGGCTGTCCTCTGGTAGTTCTTATTGGTAGATTCTGCTCTTGCAGAATAAAGGGTCTTCAGGACGGCCTCTGACAGTCCTCTATCCTGCTGTAGGGACTGCTCAACCTCCAGGCTGTCAGGTTGAATCTCCAGAGATCCTGGCACTTCAGAGATCCTTGGGAAACCAGGTTCTGGATGGGGGGAAGCCTCCAATATATCCCTCGACTCATCTCCATGAGTTGGGAAAACCAAGCTCTTTTTGGCCAGAATGGAATGATGGCTATCACAGAGACTTGGTCCTGTCTGATTTTCATCAATACCTTTGGTATTATTGGAATTGGAGGGAAGATGTATGCCAGCCTGGACCTCCAAGGGATGGACAGGGCATCCACTGCCAAGGGATTGTCCTCCTGGTAAAGGGAACAGAACGTCTCCACCTTGGCGTTGAGTCGGGTTGTCATGAGGTCTATTTCTGGAAGACCCCACTTCAGGGTAATCTGATGAAAGACTTCTGGATTGAGTGACCATTCTCCTGATACGGCATGACCCCGACTCAACCGATCCGCTACTATGTTCAGGGAGCCCTTGATGTGAACTGCGGATAAATGGGTTAGATTTTTCTCTGCCCATGTAAATATCAGATCTGCCTCCCTGAGGAGGGTTGGTGATCTGGTGCCTCCCTGTCTGTTCACGTACAGCACTGTGGTCATGTTGTCTGACCGGATTTTGACTGCTCTTCCCTTGGGAAGAGGCGAGAAATGGAGTAAGGCACGATATACGGCTCTGAGCTCCTTCCAGTTGGACGAGGTCCTTCTTTCTGGAGCGCTCCAGACTCCCTTTATGGAGTTTTCGTCCAAATGGGCTCCCCATCCCGAGAGGGATGCATCTGTAGTCAACAGGGTCCAAGAAGGTTGGACCGTGGACCTTCCGTCTTTCAGGTGCAACCACCACTTGAGGGAAAGACGGGTCCTGGGGGAGAGTCGAATCTTCTTGCTGAGTGTAAGAAGGGAGCGATCCCAAACCTCTAGTAATTCCTTCTGGAGGGGACGTAAGTGCCACAAAGCCCATGGGACTGCCTCCACTGAGGAAGACATCAAGCCCAGGATCTTCATCAATGTTCTGATGGAGGCTATCGGCTTTTTGAAGAGGTGCTGGACTGCACCGACCAGTTTCTCCTTCCTTGCTGGTGTCAAGGAGACCTGCAGGCGGACTGAATCCAGGAAGTAGCCGAGGAACTTCCTTCGGGTTGAAGGGATCGTTACCGACTTCTCCCAGTTTATAAGCCATCCCAGACTCTGAAACAGGGACACGGCTGTCTGTAGATGCTGGAGCAGAACAGACTCTGACTGGGCTTTTATCAACCAGTCGTCTAGATAAGGCACCATGAATATCCCCTGAAGTCTGAGGGCGGCCGCTATAGGAGCCACTACCTTTGTAAAGGTGTGGGGAGCAGAGGAGATCCCGAAGGGTAGTGCTGTGAACTGAAAATGCTTCGTGTGGCCGGAAACTACTACGGCAATCCTTAGAAACCTTCTGTGTGGAGGATAAATAGGAATATGCAAATAGGCGTCTTTTAGATCCAAAGTCACGAAAACATCGCCTTGGAGGAGAAAAGTGGTGACAGACTTTATGGTTTCCATACGGAAGTGCTTCTTTTTGATGAAGCGGTTGAGGTACCTTAAGTCTATGACCATTCTCCACTTGTCTGCCGGTTTTGGTACCAGGAAGACGGGAGAATAGACACCGGATCCTTCTTCTAGAGAAGGGACTTCCTCCAGGGCTCCCTTGTGAATGTACTCTCGGAAGGAGCATTCCAATGTAGTCTGCTGCATTATAGGGAGGCTGCGAGTTAACACAAACCGATCCTGAGGAGGATGGAGGAACTCGATTGCATATCCTTTTTGGATTACCTGCAGGACCCATGGGTCTTGAATTTTTTCCTGCCAGCAGTTGAAAAAATGGGGGAGACGACCCCCGACAGGAATCTCGGCCACAGGAAGACTGCTCCTGATGTCAAAAGCTAGGCTTCTCCTTTTTATCATCATACTTCGGGAATCTCCGGACGGCGCCTCTAGAGGAATATCTAGAGCCTATTTGGGACTGCCGTCCACGACGAGGCGGATAGCCTCTATCACGGCCAGAATTAGATCTACCTCTAAAGGCCTGGGGTAAAGTTTTACCCTTCCTATCAGCCAAGCCCTCCAGGATCTCGTCTAGGGCACTGCCAAAGACTCTACCTGGCTCAAAGGGTAATGCGCACAAATTATATTTTGAGGGGAAATCAGCTCTCCAGGGTTTTAACCATAGAGGTCTTTTTGCTGCAGTGGTAAGTGCCAGAGATTTGGCCGCCAGCCTTAATTGATGGTGGGAGGCCTCCGCTAAATATTCAGCTGCCAGGGAAACCGAGCCTAGAAACCCTAGCAGCTCATCTCTGGAGACTCCAGAATCGATGTCCCTCTCGAGATGAACCAGGTCAGTGCGTAATTTGGCTGACACTTCACAAGACGCAACCGCCACAGCGGTCTGGGCCGAGGCAGCTGAATACGCCTTCTTGAGGGTATTGTCGATGCGCCTGTCCATGGCGTCGTGCAAATTTGATCCATCATCTGATGGTACCATAGTGCGGCGGGATAGGTTGGCCACCGCCATATCCACCTTGGGAGGAGGACCCCATTGATCCCATTGAGCAACTGGGAATAAAGCCTTGAACCTCCTAGAAACCACAAGAGGTTTTTCAGGACATTTCCACTCTGAAGACATTAATCTTTGTAATGTCTCGTCCACTTGGAAGACCCTAGGCCCCCTCTATAGGTGGACGTGGAGGCTTCCCCGTCAACATCACGATCCTTAGACCGGATGGACTTCAGCAGCCGGCTTAATTTTTCGAGTGGGAAGCACGGCCTGCTGGAATCTTCAGTGGAATCGTCAGATGAGAGTGTCTCGTCCACTATCTGATAATCTTCGTCAGCGATGCGTAGGGAGGACTGTGTCTCAACCCGCGGTTTCTTGGCAATCTGGGCGATGGAAGAACGGATCTCCTTAAGAGACTCCTCCATATAGTCCTTTACCCAGGTGACAACCTCTCTTATAGAAGGTTCTTCTGACGGAGGTCCGCGGCATTGGCGACAGCGGGTAAAATCATAACCGTCAGGTAAAGGGGTATTGCAATCCAAACACATTAGGTGTTTACGTTTAGAGGACTTTTTCCTCCTAAGCCCATCGCCGTTACCTGATGCAGAAGATGACATTTTTTTAAATCGGTCACTTGAAAAAAAAGATCCCGTCAGGAAAAACCCAGACACCACAAACCGCAGCAGAGGAGCTAGTAACCACGAGCTCACCAAGTAAAGGACTGAAGCCCTTTTAAATGTAATACAGCAGCGAGGGGAGGAGCCAAACAAAGAAAATATTCATACAGCGCCAAACAAGGTCAAATGCCATAATGGAACATAGAGGAGCATAAGCCTAAGCCAGAGGCTCCACATACAAGCAGCAAAAAACAAATCTATATTTTGCCATTAAAATTCCGATTTTCAAACTTACCGCACTTTTCCGAGAAAACCGGAAGTAGGCCGCGGTGGTGCGCAAAGGCTTCCTTCCCCGGGGAACACGGGACCGAAAAAAAGGTTCCGGCCGAAGAGGTTCCCCGCTTACTTCCGGGATCGCGCTGCCTGCAGAGTGATGAGCCAGGTAACACTGCGCTGCGGGGCGGAAAAAGGCCCGAAGGACCGGAGGATCTTAGGAACGTAGGAAAGGACCGAGGTACCCCCAAAAAGGTAAGCCAGGAGCTTTTTTAGGAAAAAAACCCCAGCAACGGGAGGTCACCAGAGACCTCCGTCCACCTGTCCCACACAGGACAGAAAAAAACACAGTGGAGGGAGGTCTCAGGTGCCCTCTTATAGGACCAGTAGGAGGCACCTTAAATTTGGTGCTAATTAAAGGTTCCACTGTCCTAAACAACACACAGGGGCAGAGATACCCCATATTGTGCTGCTGTCGGACGTAAGGGGAATATACCTTTGCCCCAGCTAGTTATGCTGCTGTTGTCCTTCTGTGCCTTGGTTTCTTATGGGTTAACTCAGGTTCTGATGTCCAATTGGGATTGCGGTGCCTACAACTATGCTATTTAATAGAATTATTAAACAGTTGCAGTGTTCCTTTTAAAACTGTAGGCTTGAGGCTTTGCCACAAGAAGTCCCACAGGTCTGCTGAAGGACTTCACATGTGTGAAAGAGCTCATTTAAAATGAACGGATCTGTATGATATCTATAGCCCTTAACAGTGTCCTTGATGACCAACTATAAGGCTAAGGCCCCACGTTGCAGAAAAGCTGCTTTTTTTGTTGCTGACTTTTCAGCATTTTTTTTTTTGTAGCCAAAGCAAGGCGTGGATTGAGCGGAAGGGATAAGTATTGTAGCTTCTTAGATATTTCCCATTACTTCTATAGCCATTACTTGGTTTTGGCTCAAAAAAACACAGCAAAATCTGCAAAAAAAAAAAAAAGCAACGTTTCTGCAATGTGGGGCCTCAGCCTAACACTTAGTGATTAAAGAAGGTTCAGCGTATGACCTGCTATATCAGTTTATGCCTCAATCCAGTTTACAAGAAGAATTGTCAACCCCTTTAAGGCTGGGGTTGTACATAGTCTTTGACGATAGAAGTAAATAATGTCCATATGTTTAATCAATCCTTCATGAATTAGTAGCTAGAGACAAAATATCACATCCCTATATGATATATGACAGCTAGTTTCAGTGAAGACTTTTCATTTCCATACAAGTTTACATATTAGACACATACTTAAAAGTTCATGAACAATTGAGCTTTCCCCATAGAAGGTCCATAAAGAAGAGTAGTTTGCATAGGTTGCCCCGATCTCATCTTCATTTGAGTGATGTGAACATTCTTGTAGGGACTTCCCATGACCATAGATTAAAAATGCAAGGAAAGAATGTTCCAATTGTTCTTCTTTTTTATGGGTGGTTCGGGGAAAGGTAAAGGGACTATATTGGCCAGTGTTGACCTCAGCACTTGGTTCCATTTTGATTTGTGGTTATCTATGTATGCCTCTGCTGTATGGGTCATGGTCAACAAAATGTTTTTGTATATTGTTTTGTTTTACTTAATAAATACAATAATTTAAAAAATAATGTTTTTCATGTTTTCAGGAACCATCGTAATGACAATGCTGGCATTCGATGCAGATGACCCTACAACAGATAATGCCGTCCTCCGCTACAACATTCTTAAGCAGACGCCTGATAAACCATCACCAAACATGTTCTACATAGATCCGGAAAAGGGTGATATTGTCACCGTAGTATCTCCAACTCTGCTAGACCGTGAAGTGAGTAACATATTTATTGACTTCTCACAAGAGCTATTGTTTAGAATTTGCCTTACAAATGAGAAAAGAAAAAGATGGCATTCCCATCATAATGTATTCAGTGTGAGAGATTGATGGTGTAATTGCATTAATTAAGATTTCCATTAAGATGAATTTGTGAATCAGCACCTACCGGCATCTGCATATGAAATCAGTCATATGGCAAAATGGATCTGATTCATTTCAACTTGGTGTCGTAAATCACTGTCAGGATTGGTAGTATGAGACATTGACTACAAAAGTGTTGTTTAGAAATAGTATGGCTGAAGTCTTTTTCTGCAGTCACTTCCTAAACATTACATAGGTCTACGTGTCATAGAGGTTGTTCATCTCATTTCTAGAGAGCCAATGCAGTGGGGATTGCATCGGCTGTGTGAAATTAGAGAAAGAGTATTCTTTTGCCAGAAACAGTGACACACTTGTCCATAGGCAGTATCCGGTATTGCAGATTAGCGCCCTTCCTTTGAATTCTGCAATACCAGACACAAACTGTGGACAGAATCTTAGATAACACCTTTTACTTTCCACTATAGCTCTCACAAGTAGTAACCAAATTAATGGAGGTCTAATACCACCAAAATCAGGAGCTGTTTTTTGTGTAGTGATTTTTTGTGTCAAAGTTCAACCTCTCAGCTTTTAATTGGTATGCAAATTACCTGTTCAGACTACCTGTAGCATGGCTGTCAGAGCACCTGCTTTTGGCTGTGGTAGCCACCCAGTGCCACGCCCTAACATAAAGGGTAATAGGTCCAAATGTACAGTGACCACAGGCGAAAACGGGTGCTCTGGGATATGTGTAGCTAACAGCTTATTTGTATACAGTTTAAAAGTATGTTTTTGGCAGTAACATTGTACTTTGACATAAAAAAGTTTTGTCTACTATGTCACTATAATTGCCCCTACAACAGCATATAATATTCTTAGAATAGATTTTGGTGAGGATAGACTCTCTTTAAATGGATGCTAAAACCTGAAAACCACGAATAAAAACAAAACTATGCATGATGTAGTTATGTCTGCAGGATTAATGGGTAAGCACCAGGAATAAGGATTTATAGGGGTTACCTACGACTTCAACAGTGATGTTTGATCAGTGAAGTGCAATTGCCAGGACCAATGCCGATCACTGTAAGAAAGAGTCATATGCACTTCCACTTCATTATGTACATAGGCACATCTCATGCCAATACAGATATCTGTACATGGAGCTGAAGTTTGCTCTATTCATAAATCTATCTATCTATCTATCTATCTATCTATCTATCTATCTATCTATCTATCTATGTATCTATCTCTTTCTCCCTCTCATATTTATCTTCAACAGCATAATCATCTCCCATAGCTCTATTACAGTTTCACCAGAACCTTTCTGCCAATGGTATCCAAGAAAAGGAACAGATGAAGGCGACTCATTTGTTCAATAAAGCAAGCATCACCTGTCACAGTAACGGCCCAAAGCTGTAACCATTGATGCCTGCTTATATTGTATCTCGCAAATAAAGTCTAAGATACAGAACACGTGTGCCACCCTCTCCTGTTCCTTTATATATATATATATATATATTTATATATTTGGACTTTCTGGTGTGAAGCCCCATTCCAACATCTGGAGTGCAATATCCAAGGAAGTATCATTGCTTTACGTGATACATATAAGCCTGCATTATATAGTTGTGCCGGCCATAACTATTTCTATTATTGTAATCCCCTTTACCAGTGGACTCCTGTTCTCACTCAAGCTCTTCTATTCAACGCTTCTGCCAATTTTTGCAGTTTTCTTCTGCTTATTTCACATTCATTTCCTTGGAGAATAAACAGGAGAAGAAACATTTGGTAACACATTATTTCATGCTCTGTTGTTCAGAAGAGCAGATGAAAGCTGCACATTCTTTATTTTTATTGAAAGTTTTAGACAAAGTATCAGCCACACATAGGCTCACATAGACAAAGGTATTTGTCTGTCATAGTAAATGTCTTGATTCCTATCTATCTGGTGCACATTAGCTATTAAGTATGTATTATGTACAGTGTATACTTTCTGTCCACAAACTGGTATGGGTCTGGTGCCCAGCAATGTTTCTGAGCCATGGTTATGTCTCATAAACAATCTGCAGCCCAAACATGTTAGGAGCAAAACACATGGTGCACACAAATGAATTTGTGTTGCCAGGGATTATGCACCTAAAAAAAACACTATTGGCAAGGTTGTTACTGCCCATGAAGTGCTCCCAAACCATAAGCATCATATTAGGGAAGGGTTGGAACCAATAACCTCTTGGCAAAAGGTCTGGAGACTACATAAACTTATTGGCAAAGGTTCATATTTGCAGAAGATCTGTGGATCATCAACATTATTATTAAATGGTTTGGTGCTCACAGACTATGACCCAGATGTGCATATATTGTCCAGATACTGGGGGACATCAAGAGAAACATATTATATATTATATTATATTATATTATTCACTATGCGATAGACACAGACAAAAGGAGAATTTACATGGGCTGGGCTAACTGATAACAAGAAAACCCTTTCGGTAAACTTAACGTAGTGTAGGTCTATTTCCCAACATGGCTCACATCTGCTGAGGAATATTGGATAATAACACTGAGATCTCATCACATGCATCTTTGACATATTAAGAAAATTATTTTGACAGGACTTCCCCTTTAAATAAAGCACATAATATACAAATCTAGTATTAATGCTTCCTTGAAACAGCAGTGCCATCTGTTTGACTGATAAAGCAGCAAATTGCCCCTGAGTCATAATTATATCAACAAGCCACGTACAGTGTGACATTGTATATTTATGCAGAGTAATGTCTGCCCGCCTAGCGGCCTATCGTAGGGAGCCAGGGGCTGATAGGCATCTAATGGAAGTAAATTAACATTTATGCAAATAGCAGATTCTCAGCTGGCTCTGTGAAGCTGTCCTGAAGGGGGCGACCTGTTGTCCTTACTAATTAGACCTTAGCAGCACGTTCTTATGTTTAACACCAACCTACCAACGTACTGAGCAAATACAAGGCTTCAGGCCTTTCCCAGTAGTACTTGCAGCTGAAATTCACTTTCCACCTCAGAACTGTATTGTTCTATAGATAAAACTTTCCATCCCAGCGGGTGAGTGAAATGAAATAGAAAACTCTGGATTGTTTCAGTTCTCTGCCCTGACGGATGGACAGAATGAGAACTCCGGTTCTGTTTCATTTTTCTTTTTTTGTGTTGTAATAAGCATCTTTAAGCAGTCAATACACTTATTACTTTACTCCATCTATATGCAAATGTTAAACCCTCTGCGCCTTCTCCTTTTTTAATGAAAAGATATTAATCTTTACAGTGAGCGATCTCACATTTTATACGTACATTTTAACTTTGAAATATTCATATTTACAGGGATGGCAGATACTGCAAGGAGTGTTTTCTCTCATTTCTTTGCTTGCAGGTTTTTATTGTTAGGACCCCTGTTGGAATCTATAGAATTGTTCTAACTGTTGGCGTTAGACATGTGCAAGCACCTGGAACCTCTAAGTCTCTGTTCACATCTGCCTTGTAGCTTTCATTTCTAACATTGTGCCAGATCTGTTGTATAACAGATCTAAATGGCACCTAGGGGAACATCTTAACTTGTAACAGAGTCTGTCTGAGTTCTATCAAAGTTTCCATCACTTTGATAGTAAGAATACCAGTGTATGCTGCGCTTTTCTTGCTGTCAAAGGGGACAGAACTGCTGAAGAAGGCTTCATACAGAACCCTGAGTGGAAGTGTGAACATAGACTGATTTATGTACACCATGGTGTAGGTGCACTTTGTATGACACTAGGGGGGCATATTTCTGTGTCCGTTTGGGTCTCAGTTATAGACTACACTAGTCTGTTTTTCCATTCAGATCAGATACAGGATTCAGTAATATCCAATGACCATTTTAGGTTCATCTACCATTTTTTCATGGCGTTTAAGATCACCTAGTTTCCTGTGGCAAAGGAGTAACATGGGAATGCTATGCAGGAAAGACAGACATTGAATCTTCCCTGTAGACCTGTCATTACTGAATGTACATTAAACTGGGATTTTAATTCTCAGATGTCATAGTCACACAGTTATAGTTGCACTATAGACATGGGAATGCAAATTTTTCCTGATAAGCAAGGGTTGAGAGCCACACCAAGCTCAGCCTATGACTCAGGTACACTGGGAGGCATAATGGCTTGGGTATTAGCTAGGTTGCCCTCCAGCACATCAATCCTGTTCTTTAAACCAAACATAGGCATGGATTCTGTATGGAATCTATATGACACAGTTACATAATGAATATATGCAACAGTCATTGATAGCCCAAACATATGTTATAGTACATCCTAGCTGCAGATAGAATGAGCTTAGAACAGATATTATTATGCTGACACTATTGGCCTTACAGCAAGTATGACACTGCGGGGACTACTATGAGGCTGACCACTGGGCTGAAATTGGAATTATGGACATAGCCATAAGAATGGCAATGGTGGGCACAGTTATTAGTTATGTCAAGATTATTTTGAGAGCATACCCACACCTAGCAGGAATATCCTGCACACTCCCTCCAAGGCCTTTAGCAGCCATGTGACTTTCCTCTATATAAAAATTAGTATGTCATTGGGGTTATACAGTACCTGTAAACATTTGGCATGGTGCATACAGTATAGGTACTTGCTCCTCTTTTAGGATGGGGCCCCACGTGGCATAAACACAGTGGTTTGGCTTTGGTGGAAACGCTGCAGCAAAAACCGCGGCATTTTAGAGTCCCTAAAAAGTGGGAATCCCTAAAAAGTAGCGAATCCCATCCACACATTGCAGAAAAATATGTGCAGTGGAAATACTGTGATTTCCAAAACCGTTGTGGTTTTGGAAATCGCAGCATGTCAATTATACCTATGGAAACACCGACGGTTTTCCAATATGTATAATTGAAGAAAGGTTTCCTCTGTGGACTTTCTGTGAAAAGTGCTGTGGGAAAAACTGCAAAGCGTTTCTTTAGAGGTGTTTCCTGCACACTTTTTTGCTGCGACCAGCTACATGAGGCCTTAGTCTTAATGTATATTTTTAAGAGGTGGCACCATTTCACACTTACCACCGCAGAAAGGCTGGAATTGCCTCTGAGTGCTCACCTACTTTGAATTCAGATGGCACTGCCAGAATATCTTACATAATATTCACAGTTCTCTGTTACAGTAAGTTTTTCTCATCCTGATCACAGAGCATTATCCTTCTCGTGTGCAATTTCTATTTGATATCAGCCATCAGCATACAAACAGTCTTCCCATTTCAGCAACATCATCATTTTGAAATGGACTCTGCGTTGATTCTTTGCAGCCATCATTCTAAGCTTTATCTCTGTTTGTATGTAAAGCAATTCATTATTTTCTAGCCATCCTATTACAGCAGGATACTGACCATAATAGCAGACATATTCTTATTCAATTAATAGTGGTTGACTACTGGAGTAATGCATCATGACTGTAATGGCTTATTGTACAGCGGACCTTGCGGCTTCTTCCAGAAGTTGGACAATGAGTAATTCAGAAAACAGCATATAATCAAATCATAAAATCCACCATAGCTCCTGGTAAAATGGGATTATATTTTATACAGAATTTTCCCAATTTAAATCTATTTTTTTTAAACAATCCCTTCCATGGAATAAGGCCGGTTTCAGAGAGCCATAATACAGACACATCAGTCATAGCATCTAAATTGCTATTGTGTTCTACTGTAAAGTAAGTTCAGTTCACTAGAAATGTCTAAGGTCTAGTTCTTGCAGACATAATACAAAAATGCAGCTATACTACAGCTATCTAAAAACTGGTCTAAGGCTAGGTTCACACCTGCACTGGGCTTTCCATCATTCGGTCCTCCGAGGGACCCGAATGACGGAGAGGCGGACTGCTAGAACAGTGGTTACCTGCAAACACCTGCTGACCCATAGACTATAATGGTATCCGTCGGGTTTCCACTGTTTTTATTCAAAAAACCGGTGGAGAGAAAAGTCCTCCGTGCAGGACTTTTCTCTCTGCGGATTTTCTGTGATTTCTTCGGTGGAGTCTCCAATGGAGACTCTGGCACAGATATGAACCTAGCCTGTGAAATAAATATCCCTGTTACTGTTAGATGGAAAAATCTGTATTGGATCAAACCCCTTGTGGTAACCATGGGCAACTATTATTTTTCACTCAAGTGTCCATGGTAAAGCATGGAATTGTAACAAACTGTAGCAAAGAAACATTATGAACACAAAAAGTAATTTAAAAAATACTAAGTAAACTAAACTACTCATTTCTTAAAAAAATAAAAACAATTGTTAAATAGCTAAAATATGAGACACATATAATAAATGGCAATTTACTAATACAACATAATTGTAAATCAAAATTGGAACTGGAAGAGTGATCCGAAACAACTGTGACTTTTCCTATCACTGGGACAAGGTAGCTTCATCTGTCCAACCTCAGCTCAATAAGCTTGATACACCCTGTCCATATGCCCTATTAGGACATGCGAACATGAAAGGCACACCTATATATGCCAGAACACAGAGCTGCTCCTCCCCAATATAATACAACATCCCTTCATATTGAGGGGAAATGTGAACCAGCTATAATATATCTACATGAAAAACCTGGGGGTGTCTATAGTACTGGCTCTACCAACATGAATGCACTGGCTACAGAATGTGTTTAACTTAATCGTTACCGTGCTCCTCTCTTTTAGTCTCTCAAAAAGCTGCCATTGACCATTTTCTCCTCTTAATAAGTGTCTGGTTCTGTACAATTGGAACTGAAATAATTGGATGTTAGCAGCCGAATATAACATATTCATTACAGTCTGAATAATTACTACTGTAAGACATTTGCACCTGTTCACACACTGGAAACAATTCAGTTCTGGTGTCATAAAAAGGCAAATGATTAAGTAGATTAACTTGGGTGTCTACTGAAAGAGTGACTCCTGATCTGTGTGTCTGGAGACTCAACAACTTACTCAGTTGTTGGGCTTTTTCATTTTGTACATTATTATTTCCTAATATTCAGGGTTATTTCAAAAGACAAACTCTTCTAAAGCCTATCTGTATCCGTAGCTGCACAGCATATCCCCTGGGCATTGTTCTAGGTATAGATTTTAGTTCTGCTCTTCTTCACTGTAGCAGTGAGCAAGTCAGTGTAGCATAAAGTGTAGTCTACTGAATAGCAGTGATCAGTTTAATATATGTAGCTCAATATACTGAAATAGTCACCTAGACAGTGTTGAAGTGAAGTTCTTTGAGCCCACTAGGGGAGGTTAACACACTCTACTGTACATTGACTATATAGGCCATGGGACAGATACTATAATAAAAATGCACCAGGATTCTGAAGTAATTAGCACCATAAAATTGGCTTTCATGATTTACACCTTTACATACATTGGGGGAGACTTATGAAGCATAAGGGGCCAGAATTGTGGCGTGATTTGCGACAAACAATGGTATAACATGCTGCGTGCGTGCGTTTTTGATACTTCATCAACTCTTTTATGACTTGTACAAAGAAGGGGGTTGCTTATCAGGAAAGGGACACGACCTCACAGTAAAGTTGCAATACTGCGTATGAAAAATGCGGCAAGAATTTTTAAGCCAACCAGTAATGGTGCTATGTTAGAATAGACAGTCTAACAATATTCCAGAATTATCAAACAGCCTCAGAAACTTCGATAAATCTGGTCCAGTTGAAGACAGTCTAGTCTAAATCTTAGAGACTACTAATAAATTTGCCCTATTTTCTAGACACTTTCTGTTTCTGCACATTGTCTGACAGGTGGGGTGGCTTCCTTAAAATGGGGTGGAGTTTAATATGCAAAACTGTGCACCAAAAAAATGCACCATTTTTTTTTTTGTGGGAAACTAAGCCAACAAGGGGTGCAAAATTAGAATAGTGTAAAAGTACGCCAGATTTCCAAACCACATTAGACACAGAAAATCTAGCGCAGTTCAAGACTGTCTACTCTCAGTTTGCACTGTCTGACACTAAGACAGTGTTAGTTTATCTATCCCCATGTGTTTCTTTAATTTCACTTTGTTGTCGTGGTCATTGTACACACAGGACATATCATCAATAAGGTCTAGTAAATTGTTTCCAATCTTCAAGTGGGGTCTTTGAGCCATTATTCAGTAATAGCCTGGGACCACGAAGGATCATATGGTATTCTAAAGGGCCCATACAGTTTTTCTACCACTCTTGTCCTTTAAATATGTCTGATACTGCAGCTCAACTTCATTCATGTGAATATGAGACACAGACCATGGTCAGCTGAGGTGCTGATTTTGGAAAGGCAGACCCTTTTTTCTGAGTCTAGACCATCTGTAACTTTGAATGGAATCTGTTATGGCTGTATGGAGGGAAACCAACTGGCAGACTGTTGTTACTAGCTATCTGGACCCCTGCCTCCTTGCTGCATAATGACACTGACAACGGTCATGAGAAAGACTGATCTCCCAACTTCTGTCCATTTAACACTGCTGCTGCTTATAGATGAGTAGCCTGAGCATAGCTTCGCTGCTTTATAGGCAGAAGAGACAACTGCCGATCCTCAATGCTGCTGCTACTGTATTGCATTGGTGTAAAAGGGACAATGGTCGGAAGATGAGACTCTCCTGACTGCTGCCAGTGTCAGTGTTATACAGGAAGGAGGGAGTTTCCTGCAGACTACCTACACCTCCAGTGAGGGCACTATGGGGGCACTATTGGAGAATTTATTGTTTGTGTGTGGGCACTAAGATGCCATTATATTGTGTGTGTGCGGACACAAATGTGGCATCTTACTATACATGGGCACAAAGGGGCATTATACTGTGTGGGGGCACATATGTGTCTTTATACTATGTGGGGGTACAAAGGGGCAATATACTGTATGGGAGCACAAATATGGCAACATACTATAGCGTGCGAAGGGGAAATTATACTGTTTGGAGGATACTAAGAGGTATTATACTGTGATGGGGCACATATAGTGCATTATACTATGTGGGGGTACAAAGGAGGGCAATATACTGCATGGGGGCACAGATATGACATCTTAATAAGTGGTGTACATACAGAAAATTATACTGTGTGGAGGCAACAATAAGACATTCTACCATGTGGAGGTCACTACAGAGGCATTATACTGTGTTGGGTGGGTGGTATACTATGTGAGGAGATCTAAGGGGACATTGTACTATGTGGAGGCTACTAAGGGGGGTGTCAATGGTGTATTATACCATGTGTTGGCACTAAGAGGCCATTATATTGCATGGGGGCATAATACTGTATTGGGGCACTAAGGAGACTTAAAGAGGACCTTTCATGTCCTTAGGCACATGCGGTTTTACATACCGCTAGAAAGCCGACAGCGCGCTGAATTCAGCGCGCTGCCGGCTTTCCCGGTATGTGCCCCGGGGCTGGAGATATCAGCGGTGTAAGTTTCACGGTTTACTGTCAGAAAGGCGTTTCTGACAGTCTAGCTGAGCTGTGAGGAACGCCCTCCTTGACAGTTCTGGTTCATAGACTTGTACTGGGGGGGGCGTTCCTCACAGCTCAGCGTCATCGCCGGGCAGTAAGGAAGCCCCCTCTGGCAATTCAGAGCTATAGACGAGTACAGAGACAGGGGGCGTTCCTTACTGCCCAGCGATGACGCTGAGCTGTGAGGAACGCCCCCCCAGTACAAGTCTATGAACCAGAACTGTCAGGGAGGGCGTTCCTCACAGCGCAGCTAGACTGTCAGGAATGCCTTTCTGACTGTAAACCGTGAAACTTACACCGCCGAAGTTGTTCAGCTAGTCTCCAGCTCGGACCTTCACTTGATGGCAAACCCTGATTAGTGGACCATTACTGAAAGTAACTGAGTATATCTGCCCTATACTCAACCCACAAAGGTTTTTCCAGAATTAGAGATTCCAGAGATATTGTCAATTCTATTCATGGAATGTGTCTGATAATGTATTTCACAAAGAGATGTTACTTTGTGGAAAAAAACAGACACTTTTTTTCTTATCTTGGACATACCCTTAAATTGATGCCAGGCTAATAACTAACTGTTGTCATGTCCCCTGTGGTGGCCTCTAGATACAGTAAAATATGGCAGCCGTTCAAGGGACTGCCAAGCCAGTGATTATCTCCCTTACCGTGTGTGCAGATTCTCTCACTCCCACTGGCTGCAGTAGGGAAGATGTAGCATTAAATAGTAACCATACAAGTGAATAACTGAATAGCCACTCATGGACATCCCAGGTCTGCCAGGGTTGCACCTTTGCACCTACAAAATAGAGAGTTGCCACATGTATGAAATTCCACACTGTAAAGTCAATATGTCCCAACAGATGAGGATAGGACTTGTCTTCATGAGACAATCCCTTTAAGTATTATCCATACCCCTTACAAAGTTGCTTTATTTAAGATTAATGTTACACTTTATGAAAACATTCCCTGTATTAAATTCCATACCCAATCTACAGATGTAAATAGATATAGAAATGGTTAATTGTAACACTTCCTGATTTGTAATCATTTTGACTCTTTTTGTAATCATGGCTGTTTTATGGTGTCTGCATGTGGTCAGTAAGGACCGTACTTCCATCTGAACTGGTTTTGTACTTCTTCCTCCCACTCACAGTTCTTAAAATGTATCTCATTAGGATGGCATTCAGTATTTTACATTAACAACTTGATTCAATTACCTTTTCCCTCTCGTGGTTGCTCAATGTATACAGCTAAATGAAATGTTATATTATTATCAAGGAGCTTGTGTTTGATTGGAGCATAATATAATATTAATGAGAGAATGTCTGACAAACAATACACTTAATATCGTAGGGGTTGATTGATCAAACTCCAAATACATGAGCCCCAGACCTCTTTATTGCAGATATGTCAGCTTAAAGGTTTTCCCACTAAAAGGGGATATGGTAGAGGATAACTTGCAGATCAGTGCAGATCAATGATCAGGGGAACAGGGGACTTCTTCCCCATTCTGAATGGAGCAGTGGTTGGGCAGCATGCACACTGCTCCATTCATTTTAATGGCAGACCTATTTCAGACTGAAATGAATGGAGTGGTGCGTGTGCTACCTGACCACAGCTCCATTCAGAACGTGAGATGAAAGTCTCCCATTCTCCTGATCAGTGGGGGTCTGAGCAGTTGAACCCCTTCTGATCTCCCCTGATCTCCCCTTCTTCCCCCACCCTTCATGCAAGTAATTGACAGGCAGCTGTGTGTAATGTACATGCATACACATGGTGTATATATATGGTGGTATATATGGTGTATATACATTGTGTATATACATGGTGGGACTATTAAAGGATTATTATTATTATCATTATTATTATTATACACAGCAGCCTGCCTGCACTTGCCTCATGGATACCATGCCTTCACCTATGAATCTACTGTATTTTGTACATATGGACATGGACATATTTAACAGAAAGTTGTTATCTTCTCCCCCACTCTCTCATAACTATGTCCTTTCAGGGAATGGAGGATAAAGTAAGTGACTACCAGACACATATGATACTGTTTATCTCAATGTCAAATGAAAGTGGGGCTATTCCATACATATTAGATCACTGGTGGATCCAGGAGCAGATAAGCCTCTGTCAGAGAAGGGAATTCATCATTAGGGGAATTTATCATGGGAGGAATTTGCCATGAGGGGAATTATAAAGTCACTGTTCGGGTTTTCCATCCCTGAACCTGTTTAAAAAATGCGGAGAGAAAAACGCAGCATGCAGCGCTTTTCTCTCCACAATTTTTCGCCACTTTCGTGAGGAAACCGGGCGGAAACCCAGCAGATCCCATCCTAGTCTATGGGGTCCATGGGTTTCCCTGAGTAACCCATTTTTAAGCAGATTAGGTTTCTGTTCGGGGGGGTCCAAAAGCAGACCCCCTGAACGGAAACCTGAACGCAAGTGTGAACCTAGCGTTAGCATGATTTGCGGCAAATCTATCAAATGTCGCACAATATTTGATGAATTTAGCCAAATTTTAACCTTTAACACAATCCCCTTATTGGAGTGATATTGTGACAATTTTTGCGTCTTTGCAAAACGTTGCATTTCATAAACTTTGACACGCTAACCATACCCACTTTCTCACCCACACTTTAAAAGTAGAGTAAGTGATATAAACATATAAGATAAGCAAAATAAGCTCAAAAAGTCACAAGGCTCAAATTTTGAAATACATGGTTTAATCTCTCTTTTTTTTTTTTTTTTTTTTTTTTTTTTCCAAGATGGCGCCGCTGGAGTGGCTGCCTATCACAGTAGCTCTGAGACTCTCTATCTTATTTTTCTTTCTTTGTCTCGTTTTTTACCTCTCTACTTAAGGACTTTGCACTATGAAAAAACACACAAAGACTTGGACCCTTGTGATACTTTTTTTTTTTGTTTTTATCTGTCTTTTTGTTCTGCTTGAAAATGGGATCTTTTGTGTATGCAGACAATTCCTTTGTCTATACAAGAGAGGAACTTTTGAAGCTTAGAGACACAGCAGGATTGCATACCATCTGCCCACACATCCCCCGCGAGCTTTGGAGAAAGAAAAAGCGGGGGGAGGGGCTGCAGAGCTGGTACTCTTCAGAGGATTAAAAAGAGGCGTTACCGACCAGTTGTTCCCTCCATCATCATGGGCAATGTGAGATCTCTTGCAAACAAGATGGATGAACTAACAGCGCTCACTAGGCATCATCAGGAGTTTCGGGCGTGCAGCATGATGCTACTTACAGAGACTTGGCTCACTGAAGTTACTCCTGACCCTCTGGTCTCCTTGGATGGTTTTAAACTCCTTCGGGCAGACAGGACAAGGGAGAGCGGTAAGAGGAAAGGAGGGGGGCTGGCAATGTTTGTGAATAATAGATGGTGCAATCCTAGGCACATTGTGATTAAGGAGCAAACTTGCTGTGAGGACATTGAACTATTAGCTGTGAGCATGAGACCTTTCTACCTACCAAGGGAACTATCGCATGTCATCGTGATAGCTGCATATGTCCCCCCCCTCTGCGAAAGCTGACACTGCCTGCGAGGTCCTACAAGCCACGCTGAGCCTTTTACAGTTAAAACATCCCCAGGCCCTCTTTCTTCTGTCGGGTGATTTCAACCATGCCTCTCCATCATCCACACTGCCCAGTTTCACACAGTATGTAACCTGCCACACAAGAGACAACAAAACACTGGACTTGTTCTTTGCCAACGCGAGGGAGGCATATAACTCATCAGCCCTACCGCCCCTGGGGAGATCGGATCACAACCTAGTACATCTCCGACCTGTGTACAAGCCACTTGTACGTAGAGAACCAGCTGTCACCCGCACAGTGAGGATATGGTCCGAGGAGAGTGATGAGGCTCTGAGGGATTGTTTTGACACAACCGCATGGGAAGTTCTGCAGGATTCTTATGGAGAAGATATAGAAGGACTCACACACTGCATAACGGACTACATTAATTTTTGTGTGGCCAACACAGTACCCACAAAAGTGGTGAGGCGCTTCTCCAATAACAAACCATGGATTAACTCTGATATAAAAACACTACTTAAGGAGAAAAAGATGGCATTCAGGACAAGAGATAAGGAGGGGTTGAGGGAAGTACAAAAGGAGCTGAGGCATCAAATCAGGCAGGGAAAAGCCAGTTATAAAGAAAAAATGGAAAAGCAAATGGAAAGAAAAGACATAAGGGGGGTCTGGGAGGGGCTTAAGTCAATTTCGGGTCATAAACAGTCTGTCTGCCAGATTGAGGCAGATGTTAATTGGCTTAATTAACTAAACCTATTCTTCAACAGATTTGATCACACACCAGCTCCTCCCACCCCAGTATGTCCTTCAGCTCCCCCCACCACAATGACTTCTCCCCATTCACCCCATGTGGCTACTTCCCAACAGACCAGTAAATCCAGAAATCTGTCTTTATCTGGCCACAGTCTGACCTTCACACGGGCCCAGGTGAGGAAGGAGATGAAAAAGATCAAGGCGAGGAAAGCCGCAGGGCCAGATGACATCAGTGCAAGGCTAATTAAGACTTGTGGGGACCAGCTGTGTGGTATAATTACATATATGTATAATATGAGCCTGAGGCAGGAAATAGTCCCTGAATTATGGAAATCTTCTTGTGTGGTACCAGTTCCAAAGAAACCCCACCCTATGGACCTCAATGACTACAGACCTGTAGCACTGACATCCCACCTGATGAAGATCTTGGAGAGATTGGTTCTCACACATCTCCGCCCTCTAGTGAGCCCCGCTATGGACCCCCTCCAGTTTGCTTATCGGCCGGGCATTGGGGTAGATGATGCCATCATCCATCTTCTGCACAGGGCTCTGTCTCACCTGGAGAAACCAGGGAACACAGTGAGAATAATGTTCTTTGACTTCTCCAGTGCTTTTAACACCATACAGCCCAGGTTATTGAGGGACAAGCTGGGCCTTGCTGGAGTGGACCACCACCTCTCCAACTGGATCCTAGACTACCTCACAAATCGACCTCAATACGTGAGAGCCCAAGACTGTGTGTCAGGTACCGTGATCTGTAATACGGGGGCACCTCAGGGTACGGTTCTCGCCCCTTTCCTCTTCACACTGTACACTGCAGATTTTAGGTGCAACTCATCCAGCTGCTACCTACAGAAGTATTCTGACGACTCTGCAATAGTGGGTCTCATCACAGATGATGATGATAGGGAGTACAGAGAACTGAACCAGGATTTTGTGGACTGGTGCCACCGGAACCACCTGAAGATTAACGCGGGGAGGACCAAGGAGATGGTGGTGGACTTCCGTAAAGGCAGAAGCCCTCCTAAACCAGTGGACATCCTGGGGACGGGCATCGAGATTGTGAACACCTATAAGTACCTGGGTTTGCTCCTTAATAATAAGCTGGACTGGGCAGATCATATGGAGGCCCTGTACAGGAAGGGCCACAGCAGGCTCTACCTGCTTAGGAAGCTGAGAGCCTTTGGAATCCGGGGGGCACTTCTTAGAACTTTCTTCAACTCGGTAGTGGCATCAGCCATCTTCTTTGGAGTAGCCTGCTGGGGGAGCAGTATATCAACCAGGGATAGGAATAGACTCGACAAGCTGATTAGAAGGGCCAGCTCTGTCCTGGGGAGCCCACTGGACCCAGTGCAGGTGGTGGGTGACAAAAGGATACTGTCCGTGGTGAGCTCCATGCAGAAGAAGAAGTCCCATCCCATGCATGAGACTGTGATCGCGCTGAGCAGTACTGTCAGTGACCGACTGCTCCACCCTAGGTGTGAGAAGGAGCGCTATCGGAAGTCTTTCCTCCCCACCGCGGTTAGGCTGTAAAACCAACACCGACCTAAGCGGAGATCATTACACACAGAGAACTGAAATATCTCTCTGCCTGTTAAATCCCCCCCCCCCCCCCCCCCCCCCTCTGCTACGTCCTATCTGTCTGTCTGCTATTATTGTAATGCCTCTCACCTTGGAACATTCCTGTACATGTTGTATTTGTATTTGTATCTGCTTATCTTTGCTGCTGTAACACACTGAATTTCCCCATTGTGGGACTATTAAAGGACTATTATTATTATTATTATTATTATTATTATTATTATATAAAAATGAGTTTCTGTCTGTCTGTTCTTTATGACTGGACCGATCCTCACCAAATTTGGCACACAAGTACATCAGGTGTCCAGGAAAGATTTTAGAATGGGTCTCATCTCTCTAGGACGTACCATTTCTGAGATACAGTATTCCCAAAAATTGACCTGCATTAGTCAGTACAAGGCTGCAAGTCTTTCACTTCTTTCACTCATATTCCAACTGCCATACACACTGTCACATGTCCATTATCAGTCAATAGAATCTTGTAGGTGCTTAGTTTCCACAGGTACACAACTTTACACCAGATTTCCATAACAACTAAGCTATTTATGACCTGTATTAGTCAATAGCAGTTCGCAGGTCCTTAAATATTCAGTCATATCACGTGTATTAGCCAATATACAGTGCTGGCCAAAAGTATTGGCACCCCTGCAATTCTGTCAGATAATACTCAATTTCTTCCAGAAAATGATTGCAATCACAGATGCTTTGGTAATAATATCTTCATTTATTTTGCTTGCAATGAAAAAACACAAAAGAGAATGAAAAAAAAAGTCAAATCATTGATCATTTTACACAAAACTCCAATAATGGGCCGGACAAAAGTATTGGCACCCTCAGCCTAATACTTGGTGGGAAAGATCCTCAGTGCACCAACACCGCTGTGGCCCCACCTGAGTCTTCTTTCATATAAAAACCACACTCACCGCCAGTGAGTGCCAAGTTCACAAGATAAATACAAGACAAGCTTTCTAAATTTTATATATTTATTAACCCCTAAATGGGTCGGTATTAACATCTAACACATGCAGTTCAGAACAGATATGTAGATATATACAAGCATTAACAGTTACTAGTTACAATATACAGTACAATAAAAATAAAAAGGGAATAACATTGAAATAATTACTTTACCACGCATCTCCTTGATGTGGCTCTATAATCCAACACTCACACTACTCTGGTATGTGTGAGTAACCCAGTGGAGGCTACTAGCAGCAGCATGCCTGCCTGCATGCTCTCACAGTCTCTCAGTAATAGTCTCTAATAACTCCTCATAGTGTTCTCTGTAGTCCCAGCACAATCTCCTCCCATTGCCTCTTACCTCCTCTTTTATACCCTTTATGCCACCTCCCAGAATGAGGTCACCGGCGGCAGCAAGTCTGATTGAATAATGCACTCAAGTCCAGATCCTTTGTATTGAGCTGAGACGAAGTGGAATGATACAATGTTATCAGCCATATCTGATCTATCAGTGCAGACTGGACAATGCAGGTGTATGTTTGATCACTCAGGGCTGTGTAGGAATACAATGGAGCCCTGCTGGGATGGATACAAAGCCCCATTGTTACAACGTTGCTACTACTGCCAATATTACTACTAGCTACTATGCTACTAGCCATATTTAAGCAGAATCATCACACTTGGTAGCACAACCTTTAGACAAAACAACTGCGAACAACCGCTTCCGTTAATCATCAATGAGTTTCTTACAATAGTCTGCTGGAATTTTAGACCATTCTTCTTTGGCAAATTTCTCCAGGTCCCTGAGATTTGAAGGGTGCCTTCTCCAAACTGCCATTTTGAGATCTCTCCACAGGTGTTCTATGGGATTCAGGTCTGGACTCAGTGCTGGCCACTTTAGAAGTCTCCAGTGCTTTCTCTCAAACCATTTTCTAGTGCTTTTTGAAGTGTGTTTTGGGTCATTGTCCTGGTGGAAGACCCATGACCTCTGAGGGAGACCCAGCTTTCTCACACTGGGCCCTACATTATGCTGCAAAATTTGTTGGTAGTCTTCAGACTTTATAATGCCATGCACACGGTCAAGCAGTCCAGTGCCAGAGGCAGCAAAGCAACCCCAAAACATCAGGGAACCTCCGCCATGTTTGACTGTAGGGACCGTGTTCTTTTCTTTGAAGGCCTCTTTTTTTCTTCCTGTAAACTCTATGTTGATGCCTTTTCCCAAAAAGCTCTACTTTTGTCTCATCTGACCAGAGAACATTCTTCCAAAAAGTTTTTGGCTTTCTCAGGTAAGTTCTGGCAAACTCCAGCCTGGCTTTTTTATGTCTCTGGGTCAGAAGTGGGGTCTTCCTGGGTATCCTACCATAGAGTCCCTTTTCATTCAGATGCCGACGGATAGTACGGGTTGACACTGTTGTACCCTCGGACTGCAGGGCAGCTAGAACTTGTGTGGATGTTAGTCGAGGTTCTTTAGCCACCATCCGCACAATCTTTCGTTGAAATCTCTCATCAATTTTTCTTTTCCGTCCACATCTAGGGAGGTTAGCCACAGTGCCATGGGCTTTAAACTTCTTGATGACACTGTGCACGGTAGACACAGGAACATTCAGGTCTTTGGAGATGGACTTGTAGCCTTGAGATTGCTCATGCTTCCTCACAATTTTGCTTCTCAAGTCCTCAGACATTTCTTTGGTCTTCTTTCTTTTCTCCATGCTCAATGTGGTACACACAAGGACACAGGACAGAGGTTGAGTCAACTTTAATCCATTTCAACTGGCTGCAAGTGTGATTTAGTTATTGCCACCACCTGTTATGTGCCACAGGGAAGTAACAGGTGCTGTTAATTACACAAATTAGAGAAGCATCACATGATTTTTCAAAGGGTGCCAATACTTTTGTCCACCCCCTTTTTTATGTTTGGTGTGGAATTATATCCAGTTTGGCTTTTTGACAATTCTTTTTGTGGTTTTCCATTGAAGACAAATTAAATGAAGATATTATTACCAAAGCATTTGTGATTGCAATCATTTTCTGGAAGAAAATGAGTATTATCTGACAGAATTGCAGGGGTGCCAATACTTTTGGCCAGCACTGTAAGTTCACATTTAATTTACCAGGTTTCCATAACAACACAGCCATAAATAGACTGTACCTATACTGGACTGCCATACTGGATGTCAGCATTCTTATCATTTAAAACATTTTTAAACTACTCATGCCTCCTAAAAGGAAAACTGCAGTTGGACACAAGACTCCTGCAGCAAAATGCATGGCTGCTGCTCAAGCTAATGAAAACTCTCAGGAGACCCAAGCCCATCTCCAATTTGACAAGGTATGACACAGACAACAGCGAGCTGCTGAAACTCCCCAGCAGACCCAAGCCCGTCTCCAATCTGACAAGGCATTGTCAGCCACATGCACACAGCTGCACTCCATGTTTCCATAACAACTCAGCCATTTTTCTTCACTGCTGTAGGTCAGCTTTAAAGGGGCAGGGCGCTGTGGATGACACTGTTACACAAGGTCACATACACACAGCTTTACTCCAGGTTTCCCATAACAACCGATCGCAGGTTTTTCACTGATATCCAAACTAAGATACACATGATCACATGACGCTTATGGCCCAATGGAAAATCACAGGTTCTTCAGTCGACATACACACAGCTTTACACCAGGTTTCCATAGAAACCAAGCTATTTATGACCTGTATGAGTCAATAGCAGTTCACAGGTCCTTAAATATTCAGTCATATGATGTGTATCAGCCAGTATAAGTTCACATTTATTTACCAGGTTTCCATAACAACACAGCCATAAATAGACTGTACCTATACTGAACTGTCATACTGGATGTCAAGTGCAAAACTGGCCAATTCTTATGGGGCCAATACACAAATAAAAAAATGAAATATACCTGTGCGAAGCCGGGTACTTCTGCTAGTAAACAATAAATCTTCAAATAATTCTCTCGTCCAATAATTCTCCTAAAAGTTAAATTCTCTTAGGCTAAGGCTCCACGTTATGGAAATGCAGCTTTTTTGTTGCAGATTTTGCTGCTTTTTTTTTTTTTTTTTTTTTTTAGCTAAAGCCAAGAATGGCTACAAATGGAATGGGAAATATAAAGGAAGTACTTATACTTCTACCTTCTGCTCAAACTTCTTCTGACTTTGGCTCAAAAAACGCAGCAAAATCTGCAACAAAAAAAGCTGCATTTTCGCAACGTGGGGCCTCAGCCTTAATGTGGTTTACTTGCAGTAGCATGTCTGATCATATGGTATGCTGTTACAAAACAAACATCATGAACAACTGTTAAGTACCACCTAGTGGGAGAATCTTTAATAAAACTTTTGGCACTTTCTGCTTTGCAAAGTCTGAATTGAACAGCAGAAAAATGATATTGCTCAGTGTTAGATGACAATTTGATTTATGCCACATCTACAGCTTGTTATTCATTTGTGATAGATACCTTGGTATTCACGTGTAACAGATTACTCTCAGCATGTCATTAGTTATATTCATGATGACAGAAGAATTGCTTTATGTACAGAATTAAAATATCGCAAAACACAGAAAAGCAAAATAATGCATAGACCTATTTGGAAAAACCTTGAATATGTATTAGAATTCACATTTATTTGCTAGACCAGTGCTCCTCAACCAGTTGCTTGGAAGAAACATATGGCCCCTATACCCCCTGCATGACTGTAACTCCCAAGATATTGGCAGCATTTAAATGTAGCTCATGACCTACAGTATAAAAGCCTTGGGACCTCTTGAACAGACTAGTAACCTTGGGACCTTCATACAAACGTGAGAAAGTTTTAGCAATATAAGGATGTACAAGGCTGAATTGCCATTTAAAGAGAGGTATCAACCATATTTAAAGGAGTATTCACAACTTGTATTTCCTGTGGATATGCCATAAATGTCTGATAGATGTGGATCCCATCTCTGGGACCCATACCTATATCCAAAAAGGGGTTCCCCAATCTTTCAGTACCCCATAGAAGTAGATAGAGCGAGGGTATGCTCGGTTGTCGATATGCCATAAATGTCTAAGATGGGAATATTCATTTAAAGCGGTTGCAATGATCTCTTGCTTTATATTCATATATTTTTACTGTTAGAAATACATTAAACATCTTACATGGACTTTCCATTGATTTCATTGGGCAGTATGGCATGCTTTATTCCTGTTTTATGGTGGGTTCAAGGATAGTGGGAATCAAGGATGCAGACACATCATGCATTAAAGTGAAACAGTGAGCTTTACTATGTAGAGGTGATGAATAATAACCAAGAATATATAAAAAGCCACTTAACATTCTCCCTGTCTTGGAGGACCCATTTTGTCGGGAATGCTGCCACCCCAATTTATCAAGGCAATTCAATGATAGTACTGAACACAGTAGATGTCTTAACTTCAGATGAGCTATCTATTGTGATGCTCCCTGCCCCATATGTGAATGGGCATAGACTTTTTTTAGAATCAAGCAAGTATCTCTGTATAGTACAGCTTTATGCTTAATATCCCAGACTAATAATACCAAGGCTCGAGTGATCCCTTAGCTCCTAATAATTGTTTATAACAATGCATATGAAGTATATATATCTCATGAACTTTTGCTAAGAATGTTGCTTCATGCACAGCAGCTACAGGATACCGTCCTTTCAAAAAGTTAAAGGAAATCTGAGAATTTATTATTTATGTTGAAACTAAGAACTCTGAAGTGAGAGAATGAAACTGAACTCCTCCTAAAGAACATAATTTCATTATGGGAGACCCATCATGTGATAAGGAGCTATCCAAAGAGGACTACCTATTTAAAAATGGCCATATTGCCCAGTGTTTTTGCAAAACATAACAGAATCCTCAGCCATAAAGAATGGCAAAAGGCAAAGAGAGAAAGGGCACTCTGTTATAAGATACACTTGGGTCTTCTTGGTTTTCCATTCACTGTGGCACAGACAGAAGACTCATCAGGGCTGGATAGAAAGATTCAATAAACATCTGTCATGTATATTTAAAAATGCCATTACAGGGTTTTAATTATATTATGTGTGCGCCAGTCCTTTCCACCAGAGAATTAAAGTGGCACTTCAAGGGCTGGAAGAAATAAAACATGACATTGCTCATCTTCCTCCCATTCCTCAGCTAACATTTAAATTAATTTTCTTTTATCACAACAAAGTGTTTTAATTGGAAATTAGTTCTGATTGTGCGGACAGTTTTGCTACAAGGATCTTTGATATAGAAGCAAGAGATGTGGTGTGGAAGACATTAAAGAGTGGCTTGTTTATTTCTTCCTTGTAGATATTGTACTGGGATTGGCCCAATGTATCTGTTGATCTGTGCCTAGACCTACATTTAATTATCGTCCTCCTTACAAAGAATACCACCCTTGTCTGTGGGCTGTGTTGCATGTTCACTTGAATAAGGATTAGCTGCAAAACCAGGCACAGCCCAGAGACCAGAGTGGAGAAAAAAAAAAAAAACCCTAAAAAAAAACTCCTTAAAGTCTAGTGATATCTTATATTAATGGTGGAATAGCTTAGACTGAGACATTTATAGGGCAGCATTGCAGCTCAGTGGTTACTGGTTAGCACTTTTGCCTTTCAACACTTGGTTGAATCAAGGACAACCTCTACAACTTTGTATGTTATCCCCATATTTGTGTGAGTTTCCTCCCACACTCCAAAGACATACTGATAGGGAATTTATATTGTGAGACAGTGACTGACACTGTCTGTAGAGCAATGTTGAATATGTTACAAGTAAGAGAAATTACTAAATAATATATTAATGACCCTAGCTTGCCTCAATAATAACAATCTAAACAATCCTGGCAAATTTGGCTTGTTGGAGCCTGGAAAGGAGTGGGATTTATGCAGACACAGTCTAACATTGGTGTTCATAGTCAGTTTGGGGTCAGAGCTTAAAGGTTATACAATGACGGAAAAACAGGAGGTCCTTTTCCCCTCTTCACATTCAACTTGACTACAGCCAGGCTAAATGTGGGCATGACTGGTGGTGGACCACGCTCCCATTCACTTCAGTGGAAGCACTAGAGCTAAAGCTGAGTGCTGTTCCTCCACTACTAGTCACACCAACATTCAGCCTGGCTGTGGTCAGGCTGAATGTGCAGCAGGGGGAGAAAGGACCCTCATTCTCGGGATCAATAGGGGTCTCAGCTATGAATTGTGGATAAATATGGATAGAAGATAAATACTTTTTGTGACATAAATGTCTCGATTTTACCTATTAAAATATGAAGTATGGGTTTTCCTTTTGGTGGTAGCAGGCAAACAGAATTTTATGATTGAAAGGGAACCTGCCACATGAAAAATGCAGCGCAATCTGTAGGCAGCATGTGATAAGGCAGAAAAAAGTGACCATGTTGAGGTATATGTGTGAGGGAAAAGATCCAGTATAATTTAATTTATTATAGAAAGCGGATTATGGACCCTTTTTGCTAACAAATTGGTTTGACTTAGGGCAGCCTCTAAGCCCTTTGTCTAAGTAGAATTCCAGGTATTCTCCCATTAACCCCTGTATGGGGATCTGGACTTCGCTGAGCAGAGTCTGCCAGCAGAGATACATGGCAGATGGAAATGCATGCATCCGAACATTGCAGATGGAAGAACATGCATCCAAACATGGCAGACAGAAGAACATGAGTCCAAATTTGGCAGATGAAAGGATGTGCATCCAAACATGGCAGATAGAAAGACATGTGTTCAAACATGACAAATGGAAGGATGTGCTTCCAAACATGGCAAATGGAAGGACCTGTGTCCAAACTTGGCAGACAGAAGTGGGTGCATCCAAACATGGCAAACGGAAGGAAGGACATTTGTCCAAATGTGTCAGACTGAAAGACTTGCATCCAAATATGGCAAACATTGCAGATGAAAGGATAAGCATCCAAACATGAATACAGTTAGAAAGAAAAATGCAACCACAGAATTACAGACTCCAGCATCAGACAGAAACATTACTTAGACATACAGTGGGAAGAACAACTTGCATGTGTCCAAACAACAGATCATGAAACAGGCATCTGAAGATTGTATAGCCAGGGTATGGCTAATGAAGTAGACTTACATACACACAGGCAGACAGGAAAGAGAAGCTTAGCAAGCGAACACACGAGCACACTAATTCTTAAAGAAGCAGTAGTGCTCACAGAGGTAACCGATCTGCTAGATCTGCTGGGAAAGGTAGTACATGAGCAAGCACAGGGCACCAGCATTACAAATCCATTGGAATATCTGCTTTTTCTACTTTGAGAAATAAAGGTTAGTTTTATCAGTCATTGGCAGCCTTCCTTCTATGACTGTGCATATCAGGGACAGCTGTCAATCACTGATAGGACTGCTTACTTAAAATGAACAGGTGATTTCCTGAAGATTGGAGACTGACGTTGGTAGTAAAATTAATGGAAACCCTCCTTGAAAAGAAGATACCAACTACAAACCTACAACTTCTTGGATCCAAAACATTATAAATTTACTGAGGGCAGATCATGTCAAACTAATCTTATTGATTTCTTGAACTATGTCACAAAAGTATTGGACGAAGGTGGTGCTGTGGACATCGCCTACCTGGATGTCAGCAAGACCTTTCACACAGTGCCACATAGAGAGTCAAGAGAGACAAGTCACAAGTAGTATACTTCAAGGGTCTGTCCTGGGTTCTATTGTTTTTAGTACTTTTCTTCATGACATAGGAGAAGGTTTGGTAGGTAAGATTTGCCTGTTTGTTGATGACACAAAAGTGTGTAATAGGCAAATCCCAGGAGGGGTTTGTAATATGGCAAAGGATTTAGCTTTACTGTATGAATGATCCAAACAGTGGAAATTGTAGTTCAATGTTTTCAAATATAGGATAATGCACTTGGAGGGAAGGAACCCTTTATCTGAGTATCATATTGGCAGATAGCCAGGACTTCAGAAGTGAAGGATCTAGGGGTCCTGATAACTTAAAAATGAGTCAGCCATGCGGCCAGGCAGGAGGGAAAGCACATAGGATGCTAGGCTTTATAGCTAGAGGGATAACTAACAGAAAGAGAGAGATTTTGATCCCACTATATAGAACGCTGATGAGGCCACATTTAGAATGCTGTGTGGAGTTTTGGAGACCCCACCTACAAAAAGATATAAAAAGGGGAGGGTGCATGACTGCAACCTTTAATCTGAAATGAGATCAGAAGCAATGTCAGGAAATATTACTTCACTGAAAGAGTAGTTGAGGCTTAGAACAAACATCCAGCCTATGTAGTTGGAAAATCTACAGTAAGTGAATTTAAGCATGTCTGGTATAAACACATGTCTATCCTAAGATAAAATCGAAATAATATAAGGGCAGACTAGAGGGATCATATGTTTTTTCTCCTGTCAATCTTCTATGTTCCTGTTTCTATATATCAATCTGCTCAACTAGGCCTGCTGTATAACATGCTGCTTGAATATTAAACAGCATTTTCCATGTGACAAGTCCCTTTAACTCTGTCTATCAAGTGGATTTGGTACTGTGTATCAGAAAATGGAGCCATGACTGCAAAAAGATATGTTAGAAGGTTAAACATCGGTATTAACCACATTGAGTTAACAGCGGATGGAGAATTTTAACGTGAATAAGTTTTTTTTTTTAAACTCTTTGGAACTAGTGAGCTGTAAAAACCATATAGGCTTCAATTATAATGTATTGAACGTTTCACAGCTTGGCCTGCACAGTTTGGTGCAGCAATACATACTGTAACATAACACCTTTGATCTCTCACATTTGCAGTTACTGCCACAGTATACAATTTATTTTTACCCCTTTGGAAGGTCTGGTACATGTATTAAAATTGAGTATAAAATGTAGGAATAATTTAGGCAGGTCACGGCCCCCCTGATCATGACATTGAAATCACTCAATCTCTTAAATGTGTAGTGTGATTGATCTGAGTTAAGCTCCAGGGCGCTTTGCTTGGGGGCTGCCCTAATTCTACCGCTACATTTTCTTCTCTTTCATCTTGACCTTTTCCTTTTTCAATCGATACTTTTGTTTGTTCAATAAAGAGAATATCCCTTCTTTGAGCGCTTCACCCATGATTACTCCTCTTTTACTTTTTACTGCAAATGGATTCCACAAGGTGACTGGTCACATTAAATATTTAGAACAAATGCTAATGCGGCTTTTGTGCCATCTCTGAAATGTTAGAATAAACCCAAACAAAAACTTTCTGACACTACAAAGTGAGATAAAGAACACATGCCAACAAAACTTTTTAGTGCTTAGAGTATTGTATACAATACATAACCTATCTTCAGAGGCTTTCACAAGGGATCCCATTGCAAGGATCACATTGAATTGGGACAAATACTATTACTGCCTAAGGTGGTAGTTTCAGAGCAAGGCCCACTGTTCTCAGTCCCTGAAGTTCAGCATAAGTTGTTGGATTCACAATCCATTTAATTAGCTCCAATTTTTACTTATGAATTGTGCCCCCTCTACTTAAAGGGGTTGTCTCATGAGACATTCAGCAGCAGCCATTTGTAGTATTACATGGCAATACAGATTAATAGATTAATAATGTAATGTAATACATGGACGATTAAAGTCTTTCAGAGATCTCCATTTTGCCTCACAGAGGGAGACCATGCTCTGTGATGTCCATATTTCCTAATAGATATGTATGCAGCATGGACAGAGATTGCCTTAAAAAGACAACCTCTGTAATTATACCATAGGCAGCTGGCTATAGTTCTTACCCCATTTTCCAACCCTTTGTGCCTGGGTTTTGCCACCCAGGCCTGATGGGCATGCTAATGGCCACTCACTTTGTATCACATGCCTTTGGAAAGAGAAGTCAATTAATAAGAAAAGGGAACAGAATTTACCAGAGCTGTCTCCCTCTCTCCATGGCCCCATAGGAGCCCTATAGTCTGTCTCTATGGTATATAGGCCCTTGCTCTTTCCATTTGAGATGCATTACATCCACTGGCATCCATTCTGAAATACTATTTTCATGGGCCTTGGCTGTTTGAAAGGCTCAAAGAATATATTTATTTTGCTGGCCTTTGGCCAGGACTCCAGTTTATAATCTGTTTAAACGTCTGTAATGAATAAAGATAAATTTCACACAAAATATATGTGCAGCTAATGTGAACTCCCAGCAGTTTCTGGATCTATTTAGCTTCTTAATGATATACTTCTTTATAAGCATTGGCTTTGAGCTCAGTATTAACAACAGATTGGCCTATTACATTAAAGTCTGCTTATACACTTTCAGCGAAGATGAGCAGTTGTCAAGGACATAGGGATTAAAAATCCAAACCCCAAAAAAGCCAGTAATAAGATTCCTCTTTTATTTTCTACCAATGTACTTCTTGGGTTCATGAGTCCACATTTATGGATATTTCCTTCATTTAGATGTTATAGCCTCTGGTTCTTAAGCTATCACATATCTTACTAGTCGGCCTGTGTTAAAATATTGAATAATAAGCAAAACCATTTGACCCAACAACCCTTTTTAACCCATTCCCCCTAATAAAAAATTATTCTGAGGCTGAATATTGATAAATACTATATAAGTCAACCCCATAATGATCTTTGAAATATCAGTTTTTGTCTTGACATCTTGAATTGACAAGGCTGTAAGATATCTGTAGCTACAAGATAAGTACTTTCTTAAAGGAGTTATCCAGTTACCAAGAATGATGGCTTATCCTTAGGTTAGGCTCTCAATATTAGATCTGCTGGGGTCCAACACCTGGAAACCCCGCAGATCATCGCTACCGAGGCAGCGTGGAAGAGCCTGTACAGCACCTACACTTGCCACTACAGGCTCTTCCACGCTACCGAGGCAGCGTGGAAGAGCCTGTAGTGGCAAGTGTAGGTGCTGTGCTATAGACTCACACATCACTAATTTTACACAGTTGCGCCATTTCACATTTTACCCATTTCATACACTCACATTATTATTCATTTTCTCATGTTTTACTGTATGTACTGCATCTCTTTTATTTTTGCTTTTTTTGCACCTATTTCTTTGCATTTTCCCCTTTTTTCTTTTTCCTTTTCACTTTCTACACTTATTTTTATTGGTATCATCTTCATCACGCTGCTTCATACTCGCACTTTCAATTTGCATCACCTTCTCCAGCACTATTGTGTCACTTACACTTGTCTTTCTTATATGTTATATGTTGTCTGTACATAATTGTTCCATTGTTAGTTGCTGTCATGTTGCCCCCATCACAAATATTAATCCATATGCACATGTTCCAGATTAGTTACTTCCATGTGCCAATATGGTTCATCCTTCGGATGAGGTCTCCAGGGTGTCCAGAAGTCCATATGACACTATGGTCACATGACTTCTAGACCTGGGCATGGCCAATATAGTGATAATTAAGTGTTTTGTAGGTCAGCTGCCTTTACCATTTATATAACTGTGGCCTGAATATTGAATACCTACCGTAAGTATATCTCCAAACTCACTTAATAGACACATCAGTTTAAAGGAATTGGCTGACCCCCCCATAAGGGTTTTTCTATCATCTTTAGAGGGGTTTTTTAAAGACGTTTTATAGCTTTCTGAGCCCAAGATAAATTGGGATTTGAATTAACATCTCCAATACTTCAAATGTATGCTATTAAAGAGGTTGCATAGGGTTAGCAAAAAAATTGGCTACCATCTATAAAAAAGAGTGCTACACCTGTCCACAGGAAGTGGACTTCAGTGACACCAAGCTGCAATACTAGACCTAGACCATGGACAGGTGTAAAATTGAAATATGGCAACCATGGTTTTCTACCCTCCATAATTCCCTTTTAGGCACCTGAAATAAATAACTTCTTGGAATTTATTTATGCTTATATAGCGCCAACACATTCTGCAGTGCTTTACAGATATCGTCATCACTCACTGTCCCAATGAGTCACCAGAAGAAACCAACACAAACACGGAGAACATACAAACTCCATCAAGGAGCCCAGTGCTGCAAGGCAACAGTGCTAACCACTGAGCCAGGAATATACAAGCATCAATGTGCGGCAGATCTCCATGATCACTAAGGAGTTAATTTGCCAGCGATGCTTCGGTTTTAATACAATTAGTACAATAACTCTCTGGATCAATATTTACATGCTTATATATTTACATGCTTTATAATTCTTGCATCCATACACATAGACAATATGTCCTCTGCAAGTTCTGTATGCATTGCTTAATTATGACTGCTTAATGAGAATAATTTAGGAAGACAGATGTGCAAATGTGCTCCCATCCCCCGAAATCCTGAATTTAATGAGTAATCCCGCATCGGCCTCTGTATATAGTCTTTTTTCATGGATTGCTACTGAAATAGCCTGGCAGGGCTGACTGTATCAGCTCAGTCTATTTTCCCTGTCTATCATTTGATTATGAAAAACAAACAAGAGCCCAGCCTGAGAGACAAGAGTCAAAAGATTGCCTTGACCCCCGATTCAGAACAATCAATGAAATCCAGGCTATGTACAGATTGTTTCTCACTCGCCAAATGTACGGAAAAGGTGTTCATAGCCGTTTATTTTCTGGAGGAATTTTACCCTGCTGTGTTCATCTGAGTACATCTTAACCATTTCCCTGAAGATCCCAGGCAATTTCACCGTAAATTCCCTAAAGCTTCTGGTGTCATATCACTGCTATTTGTCCAATTATTCCCTCAGTAGACAGGGAGCCATGATATGGACAATGGGCGCAGCGATTTGTAGTTTCACAGCCTTAAAATGATTTCCTCACCAAATGTTTATAGTTCAGCAAAAGAGATTTCACACACACCTTAGAAAAATCTACACCGTAAAGTGATAATAAAAGACCTGCTTAAAGTGACACTCCACCTTTGGATAACTTCAAGGAGTTCTCTGGACAATCCCTATTCTTTATTATAACATGATTACACAGTGTTCTTCTTCTGGATACCCCCAGGGATCTTTTGGAAAACCTGCCTGCAAGAGACACCACAGGAAATTAAAGGGTTTTTCTGGGCTAAAAACATTGATGTCCTATCCTAAGAAAAAGCTAAGTATGACTGATTGATGAGGGTGCTGGGTGTGAGATCCCAAATGGGTTTCTGATATTGAAGACCTGTCTTTAAGAAAAATGAATCATGATTTCATGGGCAACAAATGGACACAGTCACGTGAATAAGATCTTACACAGGGCTTATTCATTTTAACAAGTTGTCCATGTAATGAAGGATAGGACAAATTCTCCATAGTGAGAAATGTTGTCCACTCTGGCCACGTACTGAGGACCCTGAACAGCGGACTCTTCTCTATTAACCCCCAGTTAAGTAATTGGGGATTAATAGAGAGGAGTCCTCTGTTCAGGGTCCTCACTACTTCCAGGTAGCAGTAGCAGATACACACGTGGACGAAATTGTTGGTACCCCTCGTTTAATGAAAGAAAAACTCACAATGGTCACAGAAATAACTTGAATCTGACAAAAGTAATAATATATAAAAATTCTGTGAAAATGGACAAATGAAAGTCAGACATTGCTTTTCAACCATGCTTCAACAGAATTTAAAAAAAAAAGAAAACTCATGAAACAGGCCTGGACAGAAATGATGGTTCCCTTAACTTAATATTTTGTTGCACAACCATTTGAGGCAATCACTGCAATCAAATGATTCCTGTAACTGTCAATGAGACTTCTGCACCTCTCAACAGGTATTTTGGCCCACTCCTCATGAGCAAACTGCTCCAGTTGTCTCGGGTTTGAAGGGTGCCTTTTCCAGACGGCATGTTTCAGCTCCTTCCAAAGATGCTCAATAGGATTTAGGTCAGGGCTCATAGAAGGCCACTTCAGAATAGTCCAGTGTTTTCCTCTTAGCCATCCTTGGGTGTTTTTAGCTGTGTGTTTTGGGTCATTATCCTGTTGTAAGACCCATGACCTGCGACTGAGACCAAGCTTTCTGACACTGGGCAGCACATTTCTCTCTAGAATCCCTTGATAGTCTTGAAATTTCATTGTACCATGCACAGATTCAAGACACCCTGTGCCAGATGCAGCAAAGCAGCCCCAGAGCATAGCAGAGCCTCCTCCATGTTTCACAGTAGGGACAGTGTTCTTTTCAAGATATGCTTCATTTTTCCATCTGTGAACATAGAGCTGATGTGCCTTGCCAAAAATTTCAATTTTTGTCTCATCTGTCCACAGGACATTCTCCCAGAAGCTTTGTGGTTTGTCAACATGTAGTTTGGCAAATTACTTTTGTCAGATTCAAGTTACTTCTGTGACCATTGTGGGTTTTTCTTTCATTAAACGAGGGGTTCCAACAATTTTGTCCACGTGTGTATGTTTTCCTGTTGTGAAGAATAAATGACAACAGCAAAAATGGTAATAAAGATATAATACATGTCCAACTCCAAAGTAAACTGCAGTACATACAGAGGTAGGTGCATAGTCGTGTATTTACTCTAGTACCCTGTTGGGCTGCCTCTAGCCCTGATACAAGATGAGATACGTTTGGGAATGGAGGCATATCTCTACTAGAGGTGACCAAGTGCTGTATGTGATGGCTCCCCAGATCATCACACCAGCACTTGGGGTAGTGTGTCACTCCACAGCAAAGCCAGGATTGAAGCATTCACCACAGGTCTCCATGCTCAAACTCAACCATACTAAAACATATAAAATGGTAACATGTTTACAAGAATGTTAGATTATGCTTTGCTGAATAGCTGGAACCCATTTACTATATGCTATTACTTAATCAATACAGTACATTGTCAATACATTTCTGTCGACTGATCGATTACTCTTTTTATTTACCTCTATTCAATATTACGGCTCTATATTTGTACCTTAATGTAAATGGGCTGTAGCTCTAATTTACTCATTAACAAATTAATACCTAATGTAGGTGTCAATATTCCTGTGTTACCTAGATGGCCCGCATAGTAGCTTGCTTTTCTTAAAGCTCTATATTGTCCTCCTGGAATATGTGAATAAATTGAAAAGTGGAAATCACTGTTCCCCTTGTCAATAAGGTTTGTGCCTATGCAGTGAGGCACTGGCAGTGCTGAATGTAAATTGTCAGAGTCTGCCCATTGCCATGTTTGGTGACTCTACCTCCCCCATGAGTTCTGGTCTATTTACTTTAGAGTTTACACACATTTATTACATATATCATAGCATTCTATGATATAGGTTCTATATGCTTACTACTATTACAACAGCATAGTTATTAGCATAGCATGCTGGTGAGTCCAGCAAGATATTGGGTGCTATGTGTATATACAGTATATACACAAATATATGTAATGTGTATAATGAGGATCTTCTATTTTTACCTGAAAAAACAAAAGGGACACACAAAAGCAGTCAAACATAGTTTAAGGTCGAGTGAAGGGGCAGCGGTACAGGTGGAAAACTGCTAGTGGGGGGAAGGCAGAGGTCACTGGAGGTGTTGGTTGTACTACCGCATACACACATATTCCAAGCATACTGAAACATATTCCAGTCTGTTGTGTTATCAGATTGCGCTACAGCTGAAGGGCACAGTTACAAATCACTGTTCAGCCATTGTGCCAGTCACTGTAGCATGATCTAATATCCTTAAGAGTAGCTGGTGCCCCCCTACTCTTTAATCCTGGCTGTGTCAAGGCCCATGTCCTTCTCACTACGCCTGTGACAATGGTAATACCCAGTTTTTTGGGGGTTTTTTTATTCATACATTTCCAAGAATAAAAAAGGGAAGGTTACAATGTAGAAAACATGTCAGAAGAGAAGATAGGTCCTCTTAATCTAATGCAGTAGACTTGCCAGCATTCCTGTGGTATCCACAGGTAACACATGATGATATCTTTAAGAATGGATAATCTCGGCTCTACTACATCCATGTATTACACAGTTCTTTTAACCCTATTAACAGGGTCCCAGTGCAGTTAAATGGCAACTTTTGGTTAGTGCTACACATTTTATCTTTCTGAAAGAGAAGCATTGCGTAAATGTCTGGAATCCCAGTGCATATGGAGACCTCACTGTCTACAAACAACTGTCAGTTCGACTTTATCTTGGAAGACGTGAATACGAGTGTTCAGGAATCATTCCAATTGAATGGAAGGCAGCGGATGTAATACAGTATCGGCGTTCCTTATTAGCCATGCAATGATAAGCATTCAGTGTATTTTGTCGAAAAGATTGCAGCCTTCTCATCTCAGTCCCAGGAGGTGACCCATAAAGTATTTTCGCCTCTGGTTATAAATATCTGTATGCAACACAGCTGTTAGGCTGAACAATACGAACGATCTCCTTTCATGAGCTTTCTACACTGGGATTTTAGCCGCAGCAAATTTTGGCAGAAACTGGCACATCAAAACAAGTGAGATCTTTGTATGGTCTGTTCAGATTCACTCTGTACTCCTGTCATTCCTGGAGTCAAGCAGAGCTCTGGAGATTCTACATCCGAGGGTTCTAATCCAATTTAAAGACAGTTGTTTAACAAGCAAATTCGGGAAGCAGCAACGCATATAAAAAAAAAAAAATAATAAAGCAAGTCCCCTTGGCAACTATTGTCAAAAGCAATCTAGCAAATAAAAAAAAATACATTGTAGAAGCTGATGGTTCAGATTGTTCTGTATGGAGTGGTAAAGATTGACTTAAAAGGACCTTTTACAGGTGTCCATAGGCATGTTAGGAGACATGTGAGGAGGGTGAACTGTATATTGTCCACATTAGCAGACGATGTACTACAACTTTATCCTGGTAACTATTGGTTACCTGTTTCTTTAAGGCCGGGGCCCCACGTGGCGTAAACACGGTGGTTCGCCCAAGGCAGAAATGCCACGGAAAAAAACACGGCGTTTTATAGTCATAGCAAAATGGACTAGCAAATCCCATCCCCACTTTGCATTAAAATACACACTGCGGACATGCTGCGATTTCCAAAACAGTTGCGGTTTTGGAATTCGCAACACCTCAATTATACCTACGGAAATGCCGGCAGTTTCCCTATAGGTATAATGGAAGTAGAAAGTCCGCAGAGGAAAACTCTGCAAACTTTCTGTCCAAAGCGCTGTGGGAAGAACTGTGATGCATTAGGAGACTTAGGGCTAGGTAGGCTAGCCAGAGATGAGTGAACCAGTTCGGATCAAACCAGATTCAACCTGGATTTTTCAAAAGTTTTGTGTTTGTCCAAACATGAAACTTTGGAGCTTTATCACCCATGAACCTGAAGTGAAATTTTTATCAAAAAAAATAACAGACATTTATACTCATCTTACCTCACTTCTTCTGGGTTCCCATGCAGCATTCATCTCTCTCTCTCTCGGTCCTGTTCATCCAGCCACTGGGGTGACGTCATACAGCCGCAGTCCTTGCTGAGGTCTGTAATAGGGCCTTAACAGTGATATGGGGCACGCTAACAACAGGCCTCAGCAGTGATCGCAGGCACATGATGTCACCCAGGAGGCTGGAAGAGGCCAGAAGAGGACAGAGAGAGAGAGAGCAGCCTGAACACTCTCTTTTTCCACTGCACCAGTTTTTGATGCCTAGAGGATGCCGAAACAGCTGATCTGTGCAGTGTCCAGGTGTTAGACCTCAACAAATCACATACTGTTAACTTATCCTATGGATTGGTTATCAGTATGAAAACATCATTTGGGGCCTTAAAACTCTATAGGCTAAGGCCCCACATAGCGGGCCACAGCAAAAAAGGGCTTATATAAGAAGACTATTGCTATTATATATGTATGATAAATGGGAAGTCCCGTTCTAGATTTTCCATTGGACTCCAGGAGGTCAAGTTACAGCTTGACTGCCATGTTATTCCACCATAAGAGGAGGCATCCTGAATATATCATTGTGCTCCTCTTCATAGGTGCCAGTGACATTTGGGACGCCCACGTTTCCCAATCAAATGGTTGTCCTGAAAAATAGGACAAAATAGATGTGCTAACCCCTACTGTATACTACTGTCAATCACCTCCATGTGCACAGGAAAGCTATTGCTAGTAAACCTATAGAACTTCTGTGAGTAGAATAATTAAGAAACAGGATTCACCTCATGCCAGATACAAGGCCTCACTTATATCACCCTCTACACAGGGCTACATAGATAATGGCACACCAGACCCCTGTGTAATGGAGTGGGAACAAAAGCTTCTGTAGTTTCCCAGTTGGACACTGCTAGAGTGCTGATACCTGTTTTACTGTGAATTTGCACTTCTTATGTTGTTTTAATTGATTTGAGGTGAGTTTAAGTGGACCAAACTAATGGTGCTGGAGCAAGTAGGTGGAACACCACTCAACTTTGGAGCAGCTAGTCAGTCTTATCCTTCCTGTGCTAGGAAGACAAGACTGTTTGCTGGAGTCCGGGTCAGGCTGCAATAAACAGCAACTACAATTCAGGATAGCGTTATTTAGCAGTCAAGATGGAGATGAGCCATAGGGGCTCATTTTTGGTTGCAGTGTATGATACAGTCTGGGAGGAGAATTAGTTCCTATGAGCCCCAGGCCAGACCTAGTAACCGTTTTGGAACCAGAACCCCACTGATGGGCAATTTCAAGTGTGTTTTTCTTGAGAGAGAAAATATAAAAAGAACGCTTTAGAAAGAGACTGGCAGAACTAGAAAATGCTGACTGTTTGTAAGTACTGTGTCATCTTGAAATTGATTTCACCTTCATCTGCTGTCTCTTGAGTCCTTAAAGGTATTGTGCAGGAATTTGAAAACATGGCTGCTGTCTTCTTCTTAGGAAGTGACATCATGTCACCTGGCTATGCTGTAGCCCAGTCCCATTCATTTTAATGGGATGGACATGTGGCATTGCCACTTCCTGAGAAGAAAGAAGCCATGTTTCCGAGCCCTGCACAGCACCTTTAAACATGCACCCATAAAATCAAGTGCACCCCAGTCCCCATCAGACAGGAGACATGCCACAGGAAGTGCCCTGGGAGAACTACTACCACCAACTTCAACACTGAAGACCCATTAATCTCCATTGTAACAACCCCCCCTAATCTCCATTCTACCAACCCCTGAATAGTACCAGAGGTCTATTGAACCCAATCGTGACTACTATGCCTATCTTCCTTACACTTTTCCACTGGGTTGGTGCACTTATCTGATACATAAGAATATACCAGTACTATCATTGGCATATGGTATATTGGGGGCTCATTACAGATTTTGCATTAGGACTGGGCCCGTGAGCTACAAATGAGTTCTAGGGAGTAACACTTTGGCAAGTTACCTTCTTATTTGGTAGCATGGTTCCTGTGAAGTGCAAAAGCCTTCTATAGGTTTTCAACACCATGAAGAGGGGACAATAAGACAAAGCTGATTTTGACCCTCTCATCAAAAACCCTGTTACTGCCATAGTGTTTCAGTGTTGTGTACTGACATAAGGCATAAGTCTTGGATCTTTTTGCTAGTGTCCTTAATATCCCTCATCCTCAAAATCAACCTTATCAGCACCTGCTGATACTCTGGGGTGCACAGGAGTCTATGACTCTCTGCCTCACTGTTCTCCCATATGCTACAGAAATGTATTGACAATGTGGATCACTGGCACTAGCATGACAGACATGCCAAAGTCTAAGGCCTGCAGAACATCGCAGAGAGTGATAATAAATACAGTAGTAAGGTGAGTTTTTCAATAGGAGTAGCTGAAGGTAGCCAAGTACTATACATCAGTTATCTCAGGCAGTTACAATAGAAATGAATGAAGTTGCATTTCTGACCTAGCACTCAAATTAAACTGGGGTGCAAAACACCTTAGTTCTCGTGATTGTTGGGTGTCTCAGCAGTTGGACTTCCACCGATCAGCAAGTTACCCCCTTTCCTGTGGATGTGGGGTTACTTGTTATGACTTTAAGTGCTGCATTTACCAGCTAATTTTGCAGCTGGTACAAACAGCAGCAAATGTCTTTACCACCTTGGCATTTTCCATCAGTCTTTTGTTTCCTTATAATGATAACTGTCCTTGTAGTGAGGGTTCCTGCTCCTTGGTCTTGTGTATTTGATTTTTTTTTCCATTTCACATTATTTAGAGAGGATGCCCATTGTGCAGTTATTCTATTATCATTACATTGTATCTCTTTCAGCTGCAGGTAACAATATGTAGTTGAAATAATAGAAGACATTTGAGATAGCAGTGCTTTATAATAGCACGCTGGTCTTAGTTCTGGATGTTCTGAGAGCATCATTTACCGGCAGCGTGTGTTCAGGTGAAGCAAAGAGAAGTTTCAGCTGAAATAAAACTAAAAGAAAAAAGAGGTAAGAGGAGGCCTCATGGCAGCAATACCACATGCAGCACAGTGCACAATTAGAAATACAGCTTCATAGAGAACTTATACCTGCAAGGATTGCTCCCATACTGCACAGAGAACAGCAGCGTATTAAATCTGCAGAAATAAGCAGGAAAGACAAAGAAAAAATCGGTATTAGAAAGTTTGTAACAAATAGATAGATGGATGGATGGATGGATGGATGGATAGATAGATAGATAGATAGATAGATAGATAGATAGATAGATAATTAGATTATTTTTACTATTGTACATATATCGCCCTGTGTAGTTGCCTACATGCATACACTATAAATCAGACAATATGTAAAACCTAAGTCATTACTGTGCTGCTTAGCAGATGTACTAACCAGCTTCAGGTATGTCGCTATTTCTCTGTCCTTCCAGCTCTCCTTCCCACAGAACATTCAGACAATTTGTGACCCAGGGCATCATTAGCATTACTTGTCGGCAGGAGTGGAGTCTAGCTGATGGAAGACAGGAGCAGCGAAAGGAATGGCTAAAAAAGCCATCTACTTAGAAGAATTCTGCTGATTTTTTAACAATTGTCACCTTTATTTCACTTTGTCTGCTCCAAATCTCCTAAATAGATACAGAGAGTGTGATGCTCCCTCTTTACCTTTTTATGGCTATGGGTACCAGGATACTGCAGTATGTCAGGTTAGAATCATTTTAATAGATATGTCTCAGTCCCTAGGTTTTTTGCTAGTCCCACACTGGTTGTGATGGAGTTGCCCTAAGGACAATACCGATACATCCACCCCATTTTATTGGGAAAGATCTGAGAACAAAGCAAAACTAGTAGATTTGTGCTCTATTAATCTCTTGTAAAGTTGAGTAAACCTCGGGAGAGACGCCTCGCCAGTGATTTGCATTATGTTCCCTTCATCCATCATGCATAATGTTTTTTGGGGGGGAGGAAGCTAATGGACGGGATAATAATTCAGTGCATACCTCTGTGGTTTATTGTATCTGGGTTACAGCGCAGGAATTACAGGCGATACACTGATATTATATTAGGGGATTATAGGCTCTGCTTTTTTGGCTCTGTGCTTTAATATTATTCTGCTGAACTTTCTGTCATTTAAAATGAATCACAGAGCTCATTTCATGCTGAGCCTCGGAGCACAGCCTCATGATACAGGGGGCCAATAATTCCCCAACTGACCTCAGCAAACCTATATCAAAGGAGCAGTGAAAAGAATATAAATAAGGAACAGGCATGGAAATGGAGCCATTCATTTGTTAAAGGGCCTTAAACAGTGTTTCCCAAACGATTGCTCTCTATTGGTTACAAAAACATAACTCTCATTATAATGAAAGTGGATAACGCATTTAATAAATGGAAGGTACTGTACTTCTCTGAACCCCAGCATCATTTATTGGGGGGCTGCAATGTCATTCTTGTCCTTGGATGTCCATGGATTGCGCTGGGCCACATTAGACTTTGGTACAAGCATATATGTCACAAATGGTTGATCAGTCGAAAACTAAACAGCCAATTCAAAAAATTGCACAACCAAGGCTAGAATAACCAATATGTATATAATTGTGGTTACTGTCACCATCAAGATGATATACTACCCATAACAAAGAAGTTTCTGTACAATCCACTGCTATGTTACTACAATCAATGTCCTGTTACTATAGCAGTGTTCTCCATTGTTGGGCCTTTGTCCAACTATTCAGCAGAGTTCCATCTTACACTGAACACAAGGTGCAAACAAGGTATACACTGGTGATAAGATGCTTTCTTCCCTTATGAATTGTTCCTGACCTTTTCGCCATCCGCAATGTGATTCACTGCTTGGAAGCTGATATCTTTTGAAAACGCATCAAATGAGAAACTGGTCTAGAAGCCTTTGGCGAGAAACTAACAGATTGGATTTTTTGCTATCTCCAAGCTCTGTTCATATTTGTTTAACCCATATGCTTGGTTCAACGTTACATTACTGAGGCTGATGACTGAGAAAAGGAAACAGGTTGTAGTGAACACATGGCTGGTTTTATGCCACTTTATAAGTATTTTGCCACTTTAAAACTAAGTTGTAAATACTGAGGGCACTAGAATTGCAGAAAGAAATCTTAGCATGCTAGAACTTCCTTTAATACTCACTGTATGTACTGTATTTAAGATTCAGGCAGTGGTCCTCTACTAGGCCTCAATGAGACACCTCCTTAGCTGGATCCTACTGTAGAACCAAGAGGAATTTGCACCACTCATTTACAAAAAGAGAAGTGAGAACCTCTCTGAAAACAACATCCTCAGAATACTGGTTCTAAATTTGGTGTTCTTCCCCTTTTGGATATCAAAAACTGCACTAAAAACTTTTGACTCAACATTCTGGTGGCATCCACTTTTAGTCCTGGTGGATCTTGGGTCTAGTAGAAAAAAACTACTAGTCTCAAGGTTCTTCTGAACTCCTGCTGAAGCCATGGACACTAGCTGTTTCTGATTTAATACCTCTATTATCAGTCCTGAACTCCTATCTGTTTTTACTCTGTGCATGTATTCTGTCTGCTTTGATTTTTGTCTGTATTTACTCTATGCAGGGTCGGGGGGGGGGGGGGGGAACTATTAATAGTTCCTTTTTATACATACCCACCTTATATAATAGTTCCCCTAGCCTTATTAATAATAGTCACTCCTTATAAATAGCTCCCCTATATAGATATATAGGTATTTATAAAGAGAGACTATTATTAATAAGGCTGTGGAAACTATTATATAAGAGGAGTATGTATAAAAAGGAACTATTAATAGTAAATCTAGGAACTATTATTAATGAGGGGGGTAATAGTTCCTCTAGCTTTTTTTAAAAATAGAGCATCCTTATAAATAGCCCCTTCCCTTTATAAATAATGTTTACCCTGGGCTTATTAAAACTAATCCCTGTTAATAAGGGGGATATTTATAAGGAGGATCTATTATTAATAAAGCTGGGGGAACTATTACCCCCCCCATTAATAATAGATTCTCCTATATGGGTGGGTATTTATAAGGAGGAACTATTAATAATAAGGCCAGCTGGGGAATTATAGTTAATAAGGAGGGACTATTATTAATGAGGCTGGGGAAATTATTATTTATAAGGGGGGCTATTACTATTACTTATAAGAGGAAACTATTCCTGATAAGGGGGGGGTTGTATTATTTATAAGAAGGAACTATTATTAGTAAGAGAGAGAGATTTATAAGGGGGCACTATTATTTGTAAGCAGGGACTATTATTTATAAGGGGGTACTATAATAACTCATAAGGAAATACAAAGGTGCTCATCTGTATTGCGTATGGGCAAAAAGGTGGTTGTTATTACTGAGGGCATAAAGGGGTGTTATTAAATCACGATTTTAAAGGAGTTTTCCAGCCGCAAACTGATTTTTGATATCGATGACCTGTCCTCAGTATGTGATCTGTCGGGGGCTGACTGTTCTAGCATACTCCATGTACTGAAAGCTGCTAGTGGACAGGATGCAGCACCTCTACTATTCAAGTAATAGGAGTGGCACAGCAGCGCAATCCACTGTATAGTTGTAGTTCTGGGTAATTGTAGTGCCACTCCTATTTCTTGAATAGGAGCGCTGCGACATCCTGTCCACAAGCAGCGTCTGGCATCCGGAATCTGCTAGAGCAGCTGATCTGTGTGGGGTTCGGGTGTCGAACCCTGACAGATTATATACTGACATACTGATGAGCTGTCCTGTGGATATTAGTATATAAAAAAAAAAAAACCTTTAATTGATCTGATGTTTGTTAGGATAGAAGTATGTGCAGTGCATGACTACCTCATGGAGGTACTCACCGTGTGGAGGTAGTGTGCTATCTGGGCCTCGTGTAGAGGTATTAGTAGACTTTATATGATGTATTTTGTTTGGTAATGGTCTGTATAGTGGTAATAATTCTCCCTAGTATAGCGATACACACACAGCGGTTTCACAACCGCTGGAAGTTCAGCACTGACTTCTGAAATGAATAAATATGACGGTGTTGTTGGTATGTCAGGATTTGGGGCCCCGCTTTTAATTTTGCCCAGGGCCACATTTTGTCTAAAAGCGGCCCTGACTCTATGTGTTTGCTTGATACTATGATCCTCTGCACCGTAGTCTCTGACCTGCTTGGTCAGCTGCTACCAATACCGTGACCTCCTCAGGGGGTAGCAACCTGACTCCCTGCAGTGAAGTTGAGATCTGCTTAGACAACACCCTAGAGGTGGCCCAATGACAAACCAGTTTGGTAGCACAGTGGGTCCACAATCCACTTCCATGCTGTGATAGGTACATAGTGTTAACACAATCCCATAGACAACTTTGTTCCACAGACAGTGTATTGGGTGCTATAGAATAGTTGACGGAACTGTATATATATTGCTTCAACCAACATTCCAAATCTACATTCAGTTGAAGGAAGACTGCAAAGAGCGGTATTTTACCCATTTCCTTTTATCATAGAATATTTGTGCTGTACCATTATCACATTCTCCTTGTTTGAAATATCTTTCTTTCATTTCCAAGGGAGCAATAGGACAATTGAAATTCTTTTTGCTTGATTCTCCCTCTGATGATTTAAAATTAGCTCAATTTATATTCAAGAACGATATCTCAATAACAACAAAGCCCCAGCCTTGTGATTTCCTTTGCTTGTCCGCGGGAAAAGTCAGTATCATTTGCCGATTCATTTCAGACACAACAGGAAGCCTTGTTTCTAAAGCTACCTGGGTTTAACTATGGTGAGAAAGACTCATGCCAAAAGTAATCTCTCAAGCAAAAATATGAAGGTACAAAAAAGAGATGAAGCTGTGCGTTTAACCTCTTGTAAATGAGCTAAGATTGGCCCACGCAGAGAAAACTCCTATGGGTCCAGAAGCAATAACAAAGCCTGACCAGAAGAGGAACTTTAAGGGTCAGCAAATCACAACCCCACTACAAAAATCACTTGATTCTGGGATGGATAACATTTTTGGTTATTTTTCTTAGTCCTTTCTGATACAGTCCCACATTGGGTTCTGGTTAGCAAATGAAAATGTATTTCTTTATTTTTTGGTATGTAGCATTTCAGTCTTCCAGAGACCAGTTTCCAGTTCTTTGGAGCAGAACTGGAATGTGTACATGGAGCCATTTTCCTTGTAACTTATACAATCTTACACAAGGGCAGTTGTATCACTACCACCTAGACCTTGATGCATAAGGGGGCACCAAAGTCCTCTCTGACACATAGGAAAATACCAATAACATAAATTGTTTGTGATCCTTTTGACCCCCAGGTTGGCCTGACGAAGACACCAGTCTAGGTGTCGAAACGAGTTGCCATTTTACTGTACTTACCAATAAAAGGATTCTAAACTATCAGCAGCGCATTTTTTCTACTGGACCATTTTTTGCTCTTTTGTATATAAATGGTACATAGTGGTACTACATATAGTATTGTAGCTTATCCACTGGGACCCAGAAGCTCCAAGTCACACCTTTGAACTTTAGGGAATTAATCCTTTCGTCATAAAGAATACACTTAGCCGAATTCAGAAAACTTCTTCATCTCTTAGAACCTCTTTATGGGCTCATCATCCAAAATAGGTATTACTTAGAAATAACCTACTGAATTCTACCTTTTAATTGTTCCAGAAACTATCAATAAAATGGAATTGTTTTTTTGTTTTTTTTTTTTGTCCTGGAAACTTCATTTTCACAAAAGGCCTTATTTTCAGCTTTTTGACATTTGTTGAAGTTACATTATGAGTTGGAGCTGTCATATTGATTTCTTCACCAGGTTAGAATGAAATATTATCTGTGAAAGCATAGATGAGTTGATGATAGAAGCCTTGCATGGTATAGTAGATGGAAAATATCACAGAAAATAATCAGGTTCTGGCTTGCAATAAATGTTTCTGAAAGCAAATTAATTTCTACAGTCAAACAAAATATATTGTCCATATCATTATGGTTGTAGAACAACACAGGCTTGCAACATTTCATATGTGAGCAATGAGACTGCTCTTATATGGGCATAAAAAAAAACATTTATGAACTTCCTTTTCATGGTTACCAGTTGATCTACAGTATGTCATGAAGCGTTTCTTTACAATCAATGTCTCATTTTTGCTTGGTATTCAATAGAAATTGCTAAATCTTTCCCTTGTGTCAACCAAAGTTTCTCATGGGTCTACCATGCATGTAGCATGTAGACAAACACATTGTAGACCCCACAAATGTATTTTAGGGGTTGTTATTGGTGAGACTAGTATGACGTGACTATATGGATCTGGGTATTTATAGGTCTCATTCTGGCTTCCTTATATGAAAAAAAAAACAACTCTTTAAGGGACAGATAGTTGTTTCTAGGTGAATGTTTACTTTAACTAGATGTGTAAGGGCAAGTAACTACAACGACTTGGAGCACAGCAGTGTGGAACTAGGCCTAAGATGGAGACCTTGCTGCTTGCAGTAGATTTGGCACCAGATAATGTTACAGACCTTAGGCGAGCACTGTCATGCTGGGATCTCAATGAGGTGATAGTATAGTGTCCCCGGGGCACTCCCTGCTACTTGTCTCCATGTGATTGTGTTTCAGGGTCATCTTGGTATAAGTTTTAAATTAAGACAAAGACAAGATGGTGATTGAAACAGGCGTTTCTCGTGACTTAGTTTACTTGTGTTTAGTTTAATAGTGCACATATTTATCCAGTTACAAGGCAACATTAACATACAGCAGCAAATTGCACATGTTTAGCACTGTAAATACATGGACTGGAGTAGCTATTGCCAGTGGCGTAACGATCGTGGTCGCAAGGGGTGCGACCGCGACCGGAGGGGTACGGGGCCTGCGGCCAGCTGGAAATGGCCGGGGTCCCGGACCACCATGATAGTGGTCAGGGAAAGCCTTGTTCCCCGACCACTATACATATTGTTAATGGAAAAGGACCTGGCCGGGCCCTTTCCAATAGCTGCCAGCCCAGGGGAGATATAAAAAAATACTTATACTCACCTGTCCTGGGCTGAGCATCTGCTCTGGGGCTCTTCCTGCCAGTAACTGAGGTCACGTCAGTGGTCACATGGGGGCGCGCCGGCATAATGTCATCATCGCACTCCATGTGACCACTGGAGTGCGCGCTCTCAGTTGCCAGACAGAAGAGGATGCCGCAGACAGCAGGATGAAGCGAGGATGCCCATAAGAGGTAAGGTAAGGTGAGTATAAGTGTTTGTTATTTTTTATCACTTCTCCTGGGCCTCTACTTATTATACTCTGGGGTCTGAGAAGACCCCAGAGTATAATAATAGCACTGTCTCTAGGGGGACTCTTTGGAGCACATAATACTGTGTGGGGGGCACTGTGAGCATATAATAATGTGTGGAGGCCACTGTGAGCATATAATAATGTGTGGGGGCCACTGCGGAGCATATAATACTGTGTGGGGGTCACTGTGAGCATATAATACTCTGTGGGGGCCACTGTGAGTATATAATACTGTGTGGAGGCCACTGTGAGCATATAATACTGTGTGGGGGCCACTGTGAGCATATAATACTGTGTGGGGGCCAGTGCAGAGCACATAATACTGTGTGGAGGCCACTGTGAGCATATAATACTGTGTGGGGGCCACTGTGAGCATATAATACTGTGTGGGGGCCAGTGCAGATCGTATAATACTGTGTGGGGGCCACTGTGAGCATATAATACTGTGTGGGGGCCAGTGCGGAGCACGTAATACTGTGTGGGGGCCAGTGCGGAGCACATAATATTATGTGGGGGCCAGTGCGGAGCATATAATACTGTGTGGGGGCCAGTGCGGAGCACGTAATACTGTGTGGGGGCCAGTGCGGAGCACGTAATACTGTGTGGGGGCCAGTGCGGAGCACGTAATACTGTGTGGGGGCCACTGCAGAGCACGTAATACTGTGTGGGGGCCACTGCAGAGCACGTAATACTGTGTGGGGGCCACTGCTGAGCACATAATACTGTGTGGGGGCCACTGTAGAGCATATAATACTGTTTGGGGGCCACTGAAGAGCATATAATACTGTTTGGGGTCACTGTGGAGCATGTAATGCTGCAGGGGGCCATTCAGGAGCACATAATACTGTCCCATTATTGTTCACATGCCGGGTGCTGTGCTGCTCACTCATCATATTCTTGATAACTGCAGTTGTGGGTACTAAAACTGTATCCCTTTCAAGTATCTGAGATATCGCTGCAGCACCCGTAACCACCACTATCAAGAATTCGCTCTAGGGAGGGGGTAGGGGGCCCCGGACAAAAGTTTGCACCGGGGCCCACAAGACTTTAGTTATGCCACTGGCTATTGCTCTTCACCTCTTTGTCAGTCCTCTGACTCTTTCCACTGTGGCAATACCTGTGACCAAGTCCTCACTTCTGGGGAAATGTAGGGCAAGTTTTGCCCATTGACATCTAAGTTTCACTGGTACAATAGTAAAGATGTTTAATAATCAGGATGTTCAAGAAGCCTTGAGCTGTGAGCATGGGGCTCAGTGACATGGGACTGCCTGTTAACCTTGTTTGTCACTAACTGGTCTGAAGAGTTGAAGGTGCTTTTTCACATCTAGTTCCCTCATCTATGGATAACCAGGGTCTAACTGACTAGAACAGGAAGTAACTAACTGACTAAAGTTTGGGGGTTCTTTGCCACTACTAAACTCCTCACGCCATCTAGAAACCCAGAACAAAAGCCCCCAGCAACACAGAAATGGCCGATTAATACTGGAATGACCAGCGTAAAGCTGGAGTGTGCAAATAGCCAGTAATAATTGGTATAGAAAAATGCAAAACAGTATAAAACAAATTCTGCATGAATAACATAGTTTAGTCCTTAACAGTGACCCTGCTCTACTGTACCATAAAGGAATGTGAGAAAAATATAACTTTGTACATATATGAAAATAGTGGCAATAAAACCCGATGCAAAAAACTATTCTTGTCATGTACCCAATGAAGAACACATGGTCACTACTTATGGATAAAGAAAGTGCAATTTCATGCAAGGTATGATGCAAAATCCAGCATACTATGATGCTGGATTTTGACACTAATGAAGATCCTTTAGAGTGGGCAGTCCAGCTCGAGTTCTTGTCAATTATTAGCAACGGTGATAAGACTAACCAGGGTCTCCTCTTTCCAGGAGCCACATAGCAGCCTCATGGTCTGCCTTGGTGGTACTGTAAATATACTCTTGGTGGAAAGAATGCATGCAGTGTGCCATTTTACAGTGATACATAGCCAGTGGCATTTCCTGCAGGAGCACATGCCAACAATAACAGCAACACTGCATGTCACACAGTCAATACACAATCAATACACAAAACTACAAATGCATTCACTGTAAGAGATTGTTCACCATCTTCGCTGTTCCTCTATTTACCGTCATTTAATATTATTTTTTTCATTTTCATGCTCATCGCGTGTCTTACCCATTTTTACTGTAATTGTCTACTTTGCACAGCTATTTATTTTTTTTCCTCTTACAATTGTCTCCTGCTGACTTTGCCAGTAATCTGGCTTGCTACCTGTAGATGAGAAGTGAATAATACCCCCTTACAATAGTGGAACCTCAGCAGGGGGAAAGGTGAGATGATGAATTTGAGGGAGGGGAGAGGAATTGTATTTATTGCCATGTGCAAATCTTGTGCATTTTATGTATGATAGAAAAAAGCATGGACTTTATGTCCATCTCGTACTGCCTCATTTTCTGCACTTTGAAGGACTATATTTTATGTGTCTGCATTCCGCAGAAATACGTGTACTAGTGGCTATATGCTTTTAACTACTATGATTAACATTTGTATATCTCAGTGCTGTTGAATAACAAGCTTTTTCCTCTGCATTGAGCCAAGGGAATAGCCGCATATGAACCAGTATTTTTTGACAATATTCAGGAAAATATTGCTTCTAGAATTAAAAGTTACAATATCTTGGTTCTGTAGACATATTTGTAATGGAAAAGATGGCAGAGAAGGCAATTACCTCTACAAGAAAGTAAAATATTCATGAAGCATAACCAGTGGTGTAGCTTTTGTGTCCCCTGATTCCTTAAGGGTCCAGTGTTAAGGTATTCCCAAAGCTTTGCCTTTCAACTTCCACACTTCACTTGAAAGTCATCAGAAAGCAAGATGGAATAAAATCCAATTAAAGTGATTATGAAAAAAAAATCACTGTGTCCTCCAGCAATCCGTATGCACAATTGTGAGGTGTATAGTAAAGCCTAAAGAGTAACAGATAACTATTGGTTTTTACTTACAGTAGGACAATCCTCATCACCATTACTATAGTACATGGTAATACTAGGGGAAGATGACACCTTAAGTCTATGAGTCCAAGTCAAGCTTTTGAGCAGTGTTTCAAAATCTCATGTATTCTAAGAGAATCCTCCTGTAATCCTTAGATGACCTGTCCAGCCACCATCTTTCATGTGGAGCACATTACAACAGCATCTTAAGCTTTACAAGAGTGCTGACTATATTTTGATTTATAAGACCACAGTCATAGTTCATTGCTTGATCAAATGTTGTTTGTATTAAAGATGCTACACTACTCAAACTCCTATCTTGTTAATATGAATTAGTAAACAGGTCAGAATATTTATTTATTTCAGCGAAGAGTGACAGCAAATGACAGAGTAACCCCTTAGCTTTTATTTCATTCTAATCAGTCACATGTAGACTCTTTCTTTTGTGTCTCTTGACCTCCTTGGTCCTGAAGTACAAAAATGACTTTGGGTTGAAAATAAAAGGGGCTGTATGAGATTGTCCATGTGTCATGTCTAGTACTGCAACATCAAATAAACCAAATAGCAACTACAATACTACCCCTATGGTTTGTACTTCCACTATAGTACTGCCCTCTATATACACCAATATAACAATACTATAATACTGCCCACTATGTTTAAGAATTTCACTACTATAAAAATTCCCATATGTACAAGAAAATAACTACTGTAGGGCAGAACAGTGGCTCAGTGGTTAGGAGTCCTGGGTTCAAATCCTGCCAAGTGCAACATCTGCAAGGAGTTTGTATGTTCTCCCCGTGTTTGCATGTGTTTCCTCCCACACTCCAAAGACATACTGATAGGGAATGTAGATTGTGAGCCCTGTATGGGACAGTGATTGACAATGTCTGTAAAGTGCTGCGGAATATGATGGCGCTATATTTAAATATAATAATAATAAATAATGCTGCCCCAATATATATTACAAGTAATATATATATTACTGCATAATACTGGCCTATGTGTGAAATAATATAACATCTATTATACTGCCCCCTAGGTACAGAAATATAACTATTGTAATAATGACTTCTATGTACAAGAATATTAGTACTATAATTCTGTGACCTATATACAATGATATAACTACCATAGTGCTCACCCCTATGTTCAAGAAAATAACTAATGTAATACTGCCCCTATGAACAAGAATAAGAATACTATAATACTGCCACATACAGTATGTACAAGGATATAACTACTATTATATTGCCCCCACATGCAAGAATATAACTACTGTAACACTGCCTTATATGTACAAAGATATAGCTACAAGAATAGTGTTCCTATGTACATCTAAAATAATACTACTGCTATGTATAAGAATATAACTACTGTAATAATGCCCCTATGTTCAAGTATATAACTGCTATAAGAATGCTGTCTTATGAAGAAGAATATCACTACTATTTTCCTGAATCTAAGTTCAGAAATATAACTACTATAATATCATCTTCTATGAACATGAATAGAACTACTAAAATACTGAATCATAAGTACAATAATATTTCTGCTATAATACTGTTCCCATGTACAACTAAAATAATATTTCCCTATGTATAAGAATACAACACCTATAATAATGCCCCCTTATGTACAAGAATATAACTATTATAATACTACTCCTACTGTATGTGCAAGATTATGACTACTATAATACCGTCACCATGTACAAGAATATAATTTCTATCATAGTGTCCCTATATGTAAGAATGTATAACAGAATAAGTCTGTTAATCTTGTTATCTTAATTTTATCTTAGCTATGTAGAAGTAAGTTTATATTTAGAATTTGAACTTATTCTCATAGAACCCGACAGGTCGGGACCCTTTTTCTGGAAATGGAAGAGTCGCAGAGGTGGGGCCTCCATCTATCAGACATTCATAGCATATAGTGTGGACTTGTCATAAATGATCATATTGTACCAGCACAACAACAATCAGAGCATTTATGTTCAGTCATTTATGGAACGTTATGTGTGAAACAACATTGGCTGGTAAATTGGCACAGAAACCATCATACTGAAAAACACACTTTTACGAAGAAATCTGCAATCTATGAAAGACAAAAAAAAAAACGTGAAAACAGCCAGTAAGGGGGCACTTTTATTCTGCTATAGTTGTTATTTTCAGGCTGTGGAATTTTCCTTTCTTGAAGAAACATCCGTGCCTACTCTGCGGGCATCACATCCCCTGCTGGGGAATAGGACTAATGTATCCTTGATGTTTCCATTGTAATTTGAAAACTAATGTTTTGGAATAGCTGATGTAGCAGATTTTTTTATGGTTACTGAGCGTGAACTGTTTCCATATAATTTTATTTTTCTCCCCAAATTATACCTGTTTCTCAAATAACTTTTAGAATGGAACTACTAAAAGAGCCCAATGATTACATATAGCCTCTTTCTGCAACAGGTAGTGGTCGATATTTTACTTACCCATCACCGCTCCTGTCCAGGATTGCCTCTGCTTCGGCCTCCAGAATAGGCTGCATAGTATGCCCTGATGCTGAAGAATGTCAGGATGAGTAATCTAATAGATAGCAGCCTACAGTGTCACACTATGGAAGGACCAAAAAAAGGGCAATATTATGCTCGAGGGCCAAAAAGGGCAATATTATGTGTGAGGGCCAAAAAATGGGGGAAATATACTGTGTGGGGACAATGTACTGGGGGGGGGGCAAAAAAAGGGAACAATATTCTGTGTTGGGACCAGTAAATGGGGAAATATACTGCATAGAGTCCATTAAAGGAGGTAATACACTTTATTGGGGCCAGTAAGAGGGACGTCATACTGTGTGGGGGCCAATAAAGGTGTTTTGACCTGCAAATGGAGCAGTTCTGGTAAATTTGGGGCATGGCCTAAAAAGTTTGTGTGATGATTCTGCTTAAATATGGCTATAACTCAGAGATGTATTTTGATCTCTGGGTATAGTATCTCCCTTCTTACCTGCATTTACTCATAATGTGCACAGCCTACTCATAGGTATATTGCCAATAGTGGCCGGACTGGAACAATAGGGCTTTGTATCCATCCCAGCAGGGCTCCATTGAATTCATACACAGCCCTGAGTGATCAAAGAAACATGCATGGTGCAGCCTGCACTGGTAGATCAGACATGGTTGATAACATTGTATCATTTCACTTGGTCTCAGCTCTTTACAAAGAATCTAGACTTGAGTGGATTAATCCATCAGACTTGCTGTTGCTGATGACCTCATTCTGGGTGGTGTCATAAAGGGTATATAAGATGAGATAAGAGGTCAGTGGGGGGAGATTGTGCTGGGACTACAAGAGAACACTATGAGGAGTTTTAGAGACAGACTACAGGATATTACAGACAGACCACTGTGAAGAGCATGCAGGCTGGATTATTGTATTGATGCCACATGCTAGGAGTTAATGCCGCTGCCTCCACTGGTGATCTCCACATGCCATGTGTGAGTGTTGGACTATAGAGCCACATCCAGGAGATGTGTGGTAAAGTAACTATTTCACTTTTATGCCCTTTTTATTTCATTGCACTGTATCTTGTAACTAGTAACTGTTAATGCTTGCATATATCTGCATATCTGTTCTGAACTGCATGTGTTAGATGTTAATACCGACCCATTTAGGGGTTAATAAATATATAAAATTTAGAAAGCTTGTCTTGTATTCATCTTGTGGACCCAACACTCACTGGAGGTGAGTGTGGTTTTATATGAAAGAAGACTCAGGTGTGAGCCAAAGCGGTGTTGGCGCACTGAGGATCTTTCACAGTTTGGATTAGGGGGTCCCTGACATAATTTTGCTTGAGACTCGTAAAGTCTACCCTTGCATATACAGCACTGTCATTTTGAAATGCCATGCCTCTGAAAAGGTCTGCACACTCTGAAATACTCTGTGCTTACTTCAATTAGCACGTGTCTTCCGGCCACTAGTATTTATTCCTGTTTTGACACCATTACTCTCCCCATGTCTCATACAGTCCTGTCCTCACTAACATGTTGGTCAATCCAACAACATCAACAGATTTCTCTCCTGAAATACTCTGTGTTGCTAGGAAATCTATTTCTATGAATCTGTTTTTGTTCTTTTCATTCCATAGCAATTTCTTAGTTAGTATTTTTGACTGCCATACTTATGTAGATACTAGGTTACTTGCAAAGCAAAACATATATATCTCCTTAAAAGCTCTGTGCTACTGGGGATCCTGCGTCTTTCACTCTCATGAGCAACACACTTTCCACAGAAGCAACACACTTCTTTCCTATTTTGAGACAGCCTGACCCTTTTTACCATTAGTCTGTTACCTCTGCTTATCCTAACTAATATTTCACAGCATTACACAGCCCTGTTCTCACTTAGGCTAAACTCACATCTGCGCTGGAGTCCCCAATGAAAATCGTCGGAGAGAAAAGTCCTGCATGGAGGACTTTTGTCTCTGTTGGTTTCAGTTGGGAAACGGCGGACCCCATTATAATCAATGGGGTCTGCCGATGTCTGTGTTGTTTGTGTCCCCCAGCAGACTCAAACAAAGGAGAGCCCAGCCCAGATGTGAACCTAGCCTAACATCATCACGAGTGGAAAGATCACTGCCTCTCAGAAGATCAGCACACTACTTTCCTGCTGCTCTTACCTTTCTCATAACCTTATTGGCTATAGGATGCTACATTATCACCACATACAGAAAGGTTAGGCAGGCAGAAATTCTTGTCCTGAAGTTCCTAATGACCATTCACTTGCCCACTCATCTTGACCAAACATGTCAAACATTTGTTTTGAATGGGTAGATGGAAGAAAGTCCCTGGCAGGCACATTCAGCCATAGTTTAGGGGTTGTGACATCAAGCATTGCTTGTTCTTTTTTACAGTCTGACTGGTGACAGGCAGTGACTCTCTTATAAAATGTTAATAGATGTGTCTTTTTTTTATTTCCCTAAAATGAAAGCAACCTCTAGGGGTGTATCTGTATGGAATGCAGAGATATTTGTCATTCTTGGGGTCTGATGCTTGAGGAAGCCCAAAGGCCCCTCTGCCACATAAGGAACTGTTAATGTCACAAGTTAGGTGTGGGGGGGCCTGTTACAGATTTTGGCAGCCTTGCTTCTGGCAACTTAGAGGCATAAAACATATTCAACTGTACTTTAAAGTATACAAGGCAGTAAAACAGTATCTGTAGTAGATCATTATATAAAATCATCCTAGTTACTGATATCTTATTTTCTTACAGACATTGATAGCCCCTCAATATGAACTGATAGTTGAGGCTAAGGACATGGCCGGCTTGGATGTGGGATTAATTGGTACAGCCACAGCCACCATTGTGATTGATGATAAAAATGACCACCCACCCGAATTTACCAAGAAAGAGGTAAGTGCTTTATACCTACTTTTCTTATGTGTATGACTTTTCTTTAGTATATATTTAGAGGGATTATTAAAAAAGTCTATATGAGATACATATTAAGGAACTCTAAAGTAATATTTTTATCGCTTTGTGGAGGTGCAGCTACAAAGAGTATCTCGCCCTCTCTCTGGAGAACCAATGCTGTCTTACGTAACAGACAACCCACTGATTTGAGTGGTTACTGTGTAAATGTTAATCTATCCTGTGGTGGTGCTGCAGGGATGTTGAACTCATACTTCCAGTTTTCCCCACAGATAATAACTGATCACGGGGTCACTGCAGTCAGTTATAGTTTAGGGACCCTTTCAACAAGTAAGGATTGTCCATAGTGGAGGACCCCATTATGTTTTAGCACTGCATATTTATATTCAACCATGTATTACACACTAGAAACTTAAGAATGTGAAATGCATTAGTATATACTATTGGATTAGATAGATACATTGGTAGATAGGTCGACATGTTTCCACTCAATATACTGTAAGATTGACTAATCCTTTACATGCTGCAATGAACACGATCAGTGTGGATTAAAGACTGTACAATGTTTCTCTGTTAATACTCACAAGTAACAGTGTGCCCGAGGCAACATGTATGTAATAACAGCTTTCAGCATCATCATGTTCCAGATAACTGGATGCTGTTTTCATAGATACAAAGTGACAGCAGCCACACATAAAACTTCCAATAAAAAAAAAAAAATAAAAAAAAAATAAAAAATTGTCTCTGGCTCAGCGTTGTAGGAATGTGAGCATTGTCTTATTTTTCTTTGCTGAAAGCTAGACTAAAAGACTTTACTTTGCTCAGGCGAGGTTATGAACTACATAAAGCAATATTCAATTGTAGAAGACAACCACTTTTCACCGGAGACAAAATGGTACAAGGCCTTAATAAAGAAATCTGGGCCGGGAAGCTGCCCTGGAGCACTGGCACCACAGATATGAATCACTGCTCCTGCCATGGGCTTGACTCAGCATTAATCACCATGGTTTGATTTGTGTAATCTACTTTTAAGGTTCACCGTGAAGTCTTTGTCTACTGTATCATTGTTGTTTTCGTTTGTGGGAAGATGGAAAACTTCTGTTCATTGCAGCAGCTTTTTTCTTGTACTGAATGTACACATAGTCCATATAGACAATTTTCATCCATGACTGGACACCTCTCACCTGAGATTACAGGAATGTAGAAGATATCTTCAAAGTGCCCTAAGAAGTATACATTTTGTAGCGATATTCTCAGATAGTCCTAGTTATGCTATATGCCATTTACTCATTTTTATAACACATTTGGGTCGCCTGCTGCAGTTTACAATACTTGTAATGTTTTTTTTTTAATCGGGTTTCTTCTGATAGCCAAATAGTTCAGCAGATTTGGGACGACAGCCTGTGTATCAGTCTGCTTCATGATGAAGAAGCATAGAAGTCTAACAAAGTTATGAAAGAGAGATGTGCATAGAGAAGAACTTTGAAACAAAACAATTCCCAGCTTGTTTGCTTACAGTCCTCATTTCTCATAACTACATAAAACATTGATAAGCACAGGGTTGGTGTTTTATGAGTCTATGCTTTCCTTCCTATTTATAGAAAATGCTTGCATTGCTTTTTATGTGTATTTAATGCTATAAAAATGTCGGGGATACAGAGTCAGCAGAATTTTGTTTAAGGACTATAATTTGATTGCACCTGCTCTCCACATGTGGTTATGTTTCAGGAGTTTATTACTGGTTAACTTTTTTTTTGGTTGCTTAGAGGATGTTTAGAATGTACTCAGGATAAAAGTTGTGCAAATTAGGTGTAAAAAAAGTTGCCTTTGGTGTTTATTAGATTTGTAAGCTTTAAAACTGCAGCACTCTTTCAGCCCCTCTCCCAGTAGGAAGTCACAGCACAATCTTAGTATCAATCTAAACAGTATTACATTCAGTCTATCAGCTGTTTGTAAACAACCTCTTTTATGTATGATCTCTGCAATTGTGGAGTACTAGTTATCACCACATTAAATATGCTTAAGTATTGGAAATTATTATGTACAGACATAGAAAGTTGTGAATTCAACTGACAGGTGAACTTCTTCCAAACTTAGACCAACTGATGTACTTTCTGTGCTCAAAAATGTATGTAGTCTTTTTAGTGGACTTTGTTAATCCACCATATACTAGCATTCCAATTTTTTTTGTTTGTTTTAGGAGGTTCATCAGTGCTATAGCAGCTACATGACCTTAAATGAACACACCAGGCCAAGATTATAAAATGTGCTATATGTACTATTATATTATTATACTCCCTGCTAATTAGCAAGGGTCTGACCCAGGGCCGTTTTAACACATTGGTGGATCCAGTGCAAAGGTTTCATAAGAGCCCCCCATCACCACCACATAAAAATACCTTAGAAATTATAATGCCCCCTCAATGGCCCCCAAATAGTATAATGCCCGTTAGTGGTCCTCACACAGCATAATGCCTCCCTACAGGCCCCATACAATATAATGCCCTTCAGTGGCTCATCACACAGTCAAATGCCCCTGCATGCAGTACACTTTAATCTGTCCCACCCCTTATAATGTTATAATGTCCCCCTGCAGTTGTCCCTACATTTTCATGTTCCCCCTCCAGGTTGCCCCCAGGTTGCCCCTGCAGTTGCCTCAATAGTTTTATGTTCCCCTCCAGGTTGCCCCCTCAGTGTCATGTCCTACCAGGATGCCACCACAGTTTCAAGTCCCCCTCCTGGTTCCCTCCCCCCTTCAGTTGCCCCCACTGTATATATCAAACAAAGAAAAAAAAAACTTAATATTCACCTTACCTCATTGCCTTGTTCTGTTCTATCTCTGGTCCTGAAGTCTTCAGGGAGCAACAGGTGCGATGTAAGTAATGCCACTACATTGAGCCTCCTGCTACCAGGTTACCGGGAGCAGATACAGGGGCCCAGTGGTGAAGCAGGGAGTGAATGGCCATTGTTTTCAACTTAGTGGCATCTTGTGGATGTTGGCCCTATGGTTAAAGCAGCCTTGGTCTGAACCAGTGATCCTGGTAATAAAGGGGCCACAGAGCTGTAGTTCTGTCAATAGTTCACATTTTCCCTCTCCCTCTCCTCCTGACTGCCTCACTGAACAGATAACTGTAGCTGAAGTTGTAGAAAAAGTTGAATAGTCATCATATCCTGTCATTTAACAAAAGGAATGTATACCACAGAGGCATACCATAGGGCTGTTATGGAACCATAGAAGACAAGATTTGCTCTCATGCTCTTTGCAGCTGGGCAAAAAGCTATTCAGGTTCCCTTCAACAGCTGCATTGTTAGTAACCATGGTGGTGAGGAATTGATCCAAGGGTCATGGAAAAGGTATGGAGATGGAAAGAAACATCAGGCCCTTTTGTCCTGGGTGGCATTTTTTCTTGAGCCTTTCTCATGTCTCAGCTTGTCTAATTCCAGTGCAGAGTGTCCGAAGAAACTAATATACTCAGAAAACCTACATCATGAATGGGTAATCGATACTATAGCGCTTGTCATTTAATTTGTTACACGTTTATCACTCATGGCTATGATGCTGTTTAGCTGTATTATATGTAATTGATACGGTATTGCACATGTATCTTTTGTGTTGCACAGCTCTATACAACTTAGGGTTGGTTATGAGATGGTACTTTCTACTGCATATTCTCCTGAGGTGTTTATATGTGTACAGATATATTTTTTTGTAGGTTAGGTAGTTCTGTCTCTCACCTCCAGTACGTATTTAACTTTTTAGGTCTGATTGTGGCCCAGCGGTAAACAGACATAGCTCGTACCATTGAGTATAGAGTCTGACACATCCTTTCCTTCCGCAAGCTGAAATATACAAAGCGCACCTTATTTTAAGTATGATCATGATTTCATTGGTGTTTGTTTTGCATACGCTGACTTGTATCTCGTACTAAATAAAAATGAAGATCAGTGGAATATGTAGTGAAACAACAGGCTGTAAAGCGTTATTGATGGAGCAGACAGCATGTGATGTTGTAGTAGCAAACACATCTGAAGAAACTCCGAACAGAAAACCTGACCCCGTTGGAGAATGAAAAGTCTACTGTACATCAAACACTTCAGCATTCCCCACAGGGACTGCACAGCCCTGTATGAAAACAGAATTCTGTTGAGATCCTATTAACAAAGGCCAGCTTGTAAAATAGGACTTGTTGGGGGGGGGATGTCAATGTGACATTGACAAGCATTCTTTTTCCAGCGTTTTTTTCTACTTTCTATTTGCTGGTGAGAAGAACATCAGATAATGAACAATGGTATCAGACAGTGGACTTCAACCTGTGATTGTCCCGTTGCCAAACTACAATTCTCAACATTCCCTGACAGCCTGTAGCAGGAAGTTTGAAGGCATTCCTTGGTAGGCCCAAGTATAGCTTTAGCATTAGAACCCTAAAACTAATATATTTTGTTATGCAGACTGCACTACATGTCCTGACTTAGGTTTACAACTTGGGGATTCAGAAAACAGCAAAGAGATTCATCATTCCTCATTCCTTCAGGCTCTGCACTAAGCAAAACACATATAAATTTTGCCTGGAACATTCGTTGAAGAGGAATCTAATGAACACAACTCTTAACTATATGCAGTATTATGTTATAAGGCTCCTGCTCTTTACTCCCCTTTATGAACCCAAACTGAGCTTTTTGTATAAGCAGCTCTTGTGGTGGACTTGACCTGTCCATTTATTACATGAATGACCATTTATTTGAATGTTCACTGCATTACATCTCCTGTTCGACAGGTTGTCCAAGTAGTACATTTCATTTTCTGGTAGATCTATTCAAAGTCTTTCGACCCAAGAATTCATTCTGTCTTGGTTAGGCTTTTGGACCTGTGGTTTTCACCCGTGATGAAGCATCTAGAGTTGACCATATATATACAGTCATATGAAAAAGTTTGGGCACCCCTATTAATCTTAATCATTTTTAGTTCTAAATATTTGGGTGTTTGCAACAGCCATTTCAATTTGATATATCTAATAACTGATGGACACAGTAATATTTCAGGATTGAAATGAGGTTTATTGTACTAACAGAAAATGTGCAATATGCATTAAACCAAAATTTGACCGGTGCAAAAGTATGGGCACCTCAACAGAAAAGTGACATTAATATTTAGTAGATCCTCCTTTTGCAAAAATAACAGCCTCTAGTGGCTTCCTGTAGCTTTTAATCAGTTCCTGGATCCTGGATGAAGGTATTTTTGACCATTCCTCTTTACAAAACAATTCCAGTTCAGTTAAGTTTGATGGTCGCCGAGCATGGACAGCCCGCTTCAAATTATCCCACAGATGTTCAATGATATTCAGGTCTGGGGACTGGGATGGCCATTCCAGAACATTGTAATTGTTCCTCTGCATGAATGCCTGAGTAGATTTGGAGCTGTGTTTTGGATCATTGTCTTGCTGAAATATCCATTCCCGGCGTAACTTCAAATTCCTCACTGATTCTTGTACATTATTCTCAAGAATCTGCTGATACTGAGTTGAATCCATGCGACCCTCAACTTTAACAAGATTCCCAGTGCCGGCATTGGCCACACAGCCCCAAAGCATGATGGAACCTCCATCAAATTTTACAGTGGGTAGCAAGTGTTTTTCTTGGAATGCTGTGTTTTTTTGACGCCATGCATAACGCCTTTTTGTATGACCAAACAACTCAATCTTTGTTTCATCAGTCCACAGGACCTTCTTCCAAAATGAAGCTGGCTTGTCCAAATGTGCTTTTGCATACCTCAGGCGACTCTGTTTGTGGCGTGCTTTCAGAAACGGCTTCTTTCGCATCACTCTCCCATACAGCTTCTCCTTGTGCAAAGTGTGCTGTATTGTTGACCGATGCACAGTGACACCATCTGCAGCAAGATGATGCTGCAGCTCTTTGGAGGTGGTCTGTGGATTGTCCTTGACTGTTCTCACTATTCTTCTTCTCTGCCTTTCTGATATTTTTCTTGGCCTGCCACTTCTGGGCTTAACAAGAACTGTCCCTGTGGTCTTCCATTTCCTTACTATGTTCCTCACAGTGGAAACTGACAGGTTAAATCTCTGAGACAACTTTTTGTATCCTTCCCCTGAACAACTATGTTGAACAATCTTTGTTTTCAGATCATTTGAGAGTTGTTTTGAGGATCCCATGATGCCACTCTTCAGAGGAGATTCAAATAGGAGAACAACTTGCAATTGGCCACCTTAAATACCTTTTCTCATGATTGGATACACCTGGCTATGAAGTTCAAAGCTCAGTGAGGTTACAAAACCAATCTTGTGCTTCAGTAAGTCAGTAAAAAGTAGTTAGGAGTATTCAAATCAATAAAATGATAAGGGTGCCCAAATTTTTGCACCGGTCAAATTTTGGTGTAATGCATATTGCACATTTTCTGTTAGTACAATAAACCTCATTTCAATCCTGAAATATTACTGTGTCCATCAGTTATTAGATATATCAAATTGAAATGGCTGTTGCAAACACCCAAATATTTAGAACTAAAAATGATTAAGATTAATAGGGGTGCCCAAACTTTTTCATATGACTGTACCTGTTTGATTTAGATACTTCCTATGATGACCCTTTTCTTTTGAAATTGTTACTGCATTGTGATATGAAAGTTTCATCTGAAACAACTCAAGACAATGTAGGATCCTCTTATCACAATGAAGCTGTCATTGTTGCCAATGTAATGAAGAACTAGGGCATATACATGGTGTGTGAGTTATGGATTTTGTCATGTTGAATCAACATATACAGTGGGTACGGAAAGTAATCAGACCCCTTTAAATTTTTCACTCTTTGTTTCATTGCAGCCATTTGCTAAAAGCAAAAAAGTTCATTTTATTTCTCATTAATGTACACTCAGCACCCCAACTTGACAGAAAAAAACCAGAAATGTAGATATTTTTGCAAATTTATTAAAAAAGAAAAACTGAAATATCACATGGTCATAAGTATTCAGACCCTTTGCTGTGACACTCATATTTAACTCACATGCTGTCCATTTCCTTCTGATCCTCCTTGAGATGGTTCTACTTCTTCATTGGAGTCCAGCTGTGTTTAATTAAACTGATTAGACTTGATTAGGAAAGGCACACACATGTCTATATAAGACCTCACAGCTCACAGTGCATGTCAGAGCAAATAAGAATCATGAGGTCAAAGGAACTGCCCAAGGAGCTCAGAGACAGAATTGTGGCAAGGCACAGATCTGGCCAAGGTACAAAAGAATTTCTGCAGCACTCAAGGTTCCTAAGAGCACAGTGGCCTCCATAATCCTTAAATGGAAGAAGTTTGGGACGACCAGAACTCTTCCTAGACCTGGCCATCCAGCCAAACTGAACAATCATGGGAGAAGAGCCTTGGTGAGCAAGGTAAAGAAGAACCCAAAAATCACTGTGGCTGAGCTCCAGAGATGCAGTAGGGAGATGAGAGAAAGTTCCACAAAGTCAACTATCACTGCAGCCCTCCACCAGTCGGTGCTTTATGGCAGAGTGGCCCGAAGGAAGCCTCTCCTCAGTGCAAGATATGAAAGCCCGCATACAGTTTGCCAAAAAACACATGAAGATCTCCCAGACTATTAGAAATAAGATTCTCTGGTCTGATGAGACGAAGATTGAACTTTTTGACGTTAATTCTAAGAGGTATGTGTGGAGAAAACCAGGCACTGCTAATCACCTGCCCAATACAATCCCAAAAGTAAAACATGGTGGTGGCAGCATCATGCTATGGGGGTGTTTTTCAGCTGCAGGGACAGGACGACTGATTGCAATTGAAGGAAAGATGAATGCGGCCAAGTACAGAGATATCCTGGAAGAAAACCTCTTCCAGAGTGCTCTGGACCTCAGACTGGGCCGAAGGTTCACCTTCCAACAAGACAATGATCCTAAGCACACAGCTAAAATAACAAAGGAGTGGCTTCGGAACAACTCTGTGACCATTTTTGACTGGCCCAGCCAGAGCCCTGACCTCAACCCAATTGAGCATGTCTGGAGAGACCTGAAAATGGCTGTCCACCAACGATCACCATCCAACCTGATGGAACTGTAGAGGATCTGCAAGGATGAATGGCAGAGGATCCCCAAATCCAGATGTGAAAAACTTGTTGCATCATTCCCAAGAAGACTCATGGCTGTACTAGCTCAAAAGTGTGCTTCTACTCAATACTGAGAAAAGGGTCTGAATAATTATGACCATGTGATATTTCAGTTTTTCTTTTTTTAATAAATTTGCAAAAATATCTAAATTTTGGTTTTTTTCTGTCAATATGGGGTGCTGAGTGTACATTAATGAGAAATAAAATGAACTTTTTTGCTTTTAGCAAATGGCTGCAATGAAACAAAGAGTGAAACATTTAAAGGGGTCTGAATACTTTCCGTACCCACTGTAGATACTTTACCATTCTTCCTTTTATTGTCAAGTTTAATGGCAGCCATCACAAGTTGAAGGATATGTTCTTACATTGAGTATGGTAAATGGATAGCACTGAACGCCTAAGTTAAGAATTCAGATCTGACCCGGATAATGTCTGTATAGGATCCATATATTGTCCAGAATGCTCCCTCCCTGTATGAGAAGCTACTAGGTTACTACTAGGTTACTTTTCTTCTTCTGAGATGCCACTGACGGTTGTAGTTGTAGTTTTGTAACCCTTGGAGAGCCACAGGTTGGAGACTGTTGAAATATGTGTGTGTCTTAGTGTGTGTTTGCAGAAGGAAATTCACTGCTTTGGATTATGGATTTATGTGAGTTGTGGAATATGCTGGCTCTAGATAAATATCAAAGTTAAATATTTAAATGTATAAAATAGTAGCTGTGACTGCTCCACACCTAAAATATTTCCTGGAAGGACCAGGGAGGGAAGAGACTCAAGTAAATATGATCTATTAATCGCTTTCTCTCTGGTTTCATAAAAATAAGGAAGCCGACGTACACTCAATGCTTGCATTTGTTATGGGTCAGGTATCTTTATTTAGATTTCCCAATTTGTCCTTAGAGATCTAATTATTTGAGAAAATTCTAGGTTGCTTTCAGAAAAAAAAAATTCCTTACAAGGTTCTACTCTGTGTTGTTTTTGTTTTGTTGCATGGCACAATAAAAGATTAATGGAGTTGAAGACAAGAACAGGGCTTTCATTACAGCGACAGGTGGTCTACGTATCAATACAGCAGGAAATCATTCTCTTATCTGGCCCATTAGCCCTTATGCTTCCGCAGGACTTGATGTGAAAGCAGAATCCTCAACATATATTTTCCCTGAATTGATTTGCTAATTCATAGAAGGTAAATCATAAATGGCTTCACATGACTGCCACATCCCACCAGTGGGTCGTAATTATTCTCCAGTACATTACTCTTCCACCGTTCTCAGCTTTAGCAAAGATCCTCTGATCGTACTAGGTGGAGTATTGTAATGTAGCGCTGCATTTAAATATTTCTCTTAATAAAGGAGTTCTCAGTAAGAGACAATTCATATTGTAGACGATGTATAAAGGTAATAAGGATAGATGGATTTGACTACAAAAGAATGGTGGCGGAACAAAATTTGATTTTAGGTATTACTTTTTTTTTAAATAGCTCACCTTTAAGACCATTTTACAATTCATATATAGGTGCAATCTACATAAGAATTGGTATAACATGAGTTAGTAATTTACAACCTCTATTATAATCTAGAGCTGTCTTTACAATTGCCCCAAGCCATAATCCTCACAACCCCCCCAAAAATATATACCGTACATATGTAGTTATCATATTATATATTTCAGTGTGCCAGGAACAAATGTTACCATCAAGCAAGTAATATACTGATACTAAACAAAACATACAATGTGAAGACTAACTTACCACCATACAACGACTGTATAGTGGCAGATAGCAGTGCACAGGTGCTCTATATAGGTGATTACCATACAGTAATGTGACATCTTACCTGATCTGCCTGATCTGTATACATATCAGCTCGCTACTCATGAATACACCAGACTCATAAGCTATATGTTTTGTGTATTCATTCATCTCTACTAGTTGTACAGACCTGAAATTTGTCCAAAAGGGATAAAAGGAAATATTATAACAAAAGACCCAACACTTAATAGCACCTATATAATATCCCACTGCTCCGACACTGCTACTTGGTGCTCCCTGCAGGTCTCTGCTTACTTAGCTACAGTGATGATGTACCTGTCTACATGTGTGACTGCTACAAGCAACCACTGATCTGCTGTGAGGTCAGTATTTGGCTGCAGCAGTCACATGGGTAGTAGCGGAGTGGCTGCACTGGAACAGCAGTAGATTTAACAGGCCAGTAATTGTTATTTCATGCCATTCCCACCCTGGGCCATTTTTCTCCATTTCAGAAAATCCCATCAAGCAAATCAGATCAATTTGACCCTCTAATAAAATGTAATGTATTTTTTATCTATTTTAGCATTCCAGTGCCACTGGTATTACTGCATGCAGATAGACATAGCTTTGAAAAAATGTTCTCATCAACATAGCTTTATGAAGGCTTTCTATATACAGGATGAATTGTATTTTTCAGTGGATTCATTTTTGGATACATATAACTAATTTATTAAGTTTTATTAACTTTTTTGGGTAGAGAATGTAAAGAATAGCAATTTCACCATTATTTTCCGTGCTGTAAATTTACACCTTTTACAATGTGATACTGTAATGTGTTACCTTACTTTATTCTATGGGTCAGTATGATTATTGTGGTACCAAATCTGTAACAAGTCTGTTTTATCTTTTACTACTTTTGCAAAATAATAGTACATTTCATAAAAAGAAAAGTTTTCCTATTATTGCATTCGAATAGCCATACATAACTTTTTTATTTTCCATTTATATAGTTGTATGAGGGCTTGTTTTTACGGGGCAAGTCATATCTTTTAATAGAATCCTTGTGGGGTACATATAAACCATGGATGAGACCAGGGATAAGTTTCCGCTGCAGACTTTTCTGTGGCTCTCTACGTGGGGCCTTAGCTTCAAGTATTTTCCCTGATTCAAGGTAGGTCACTATCTCTCACATGACTTGACTTTCTGGTTGCACTGGAGTCTGAGGCACATAGTCTGTTGAAGGGCAGACAGTTTGCTAGGACACTCGTGGCCCAGGCAATGAGATTGCAGTCAGCTCTTTTTCAAGGCACTTATCAGTTCATCATAGCAATTTCTCAACACATTTATGCCTAGAATTACTGATGTAAACTCAATGTCTTGGATGCTGACCTCAATGACACCTTGCCTGGAAAGTTCAGTCCCTCCCACCTTAACCATTACAACCTTAATGGGAGATGGATTATCTAATGAGATTGGTGATGATGACATTGGTCCACGTGTTGCAGGGATTCACCAGCTGGTGCCACTTCCAATATTTTTTCATAATGTTTCCTTTTGAGAGGTGGTAACTTGCGAGCCAATCTCCAGTAGTGAGGGAAATGGTATGCGTCAATGTAGATAGTGATTCGTGGGCACTGTCCAAGATATCAGGTAATCCCTTCTGACTGCAATGAGAAGTGATTATGGGCCTCAGGTGAATGTCTATTTAACTGCCAGCTTAGTAACCTACCTTGTGGCAGTATCTGCAGATGGGACTTTCCTGGCTGTTAAACTGGTTTGTCAGCAACCTTCCAGGGTATTATCTGTGAGGTTCTCAGATAAACTAACTCTTGGCTAGGTTGACTCACTTCACAACTGGGTGACTCAGGCCTGCTTCCAGGCTTTCCAATTTTTGGCACAACCACTCCATGCTCTTGGCCATGCTTATGGCTACTAAACTTGCCTTGGGGAATGTTGGATGCAGAAGCTTGGCATCTTTAGCAATATCAGCATATGGTACAGCAAGTTTGGTGGTTCTGGCCTTGGAATCCCCAGAAACCAAGGTCTGATTTCCTTATTGTGAACAGGCTATGAAGGTGGGACACTACATACATGAAAAGATTACCTGGCCACAATAAGGAAAGAATGGCTAGGTTTCTGACTGGTGACAGAGCTGAGAATGTTTCTGCATTCAGGATCTTATCCATGATCCATCAGCCAACGATCAAGAAAAAAAACGAAGAAGGTTATAGAAAACCTTTAAATTATATTTATATTATTTATATCTGCAAAAATGTTTTACTTTTAATTGTCCACTTAAAGGGATGTTCATGGGAAAATCCCTTTAAGTCTCACTAGTCTCCAAAGTGTCTGCAGAGCCCAGGCTGTGGGGTGCAGGGCATCAAAGGCCGTCCAGCCTGGACTGAGACTCTTAGGAAAGGACTGGCGCCAGTTGTCCTCTACCGCCTAGGGTAGTGAGGCAAATAGGCAGGGTTCAGCTTTAGGACTCACTGTCTTGTCATTACCCTTCCTCCCAGGTTTCACCAGCAGCTACTGGGGAATTGCTCATCTAGCAATTCCCTTATATCCATACTTTGATCCGCAATTGTGGATCCCCATTGTAGATCAAAAGTATGTTTGTGTGCATGAAGTCTAAACCTTCAATTTTATCTGAAGGTTTTTGTTATTGTATTCCACATGTAAAAATCCTGCTGTGACCCATTAAACCCCTGTATAGAGGTATCTTCCTCTAGAAACATTGCCACGGAGCATGTTTGGCTGCATACTGGGGTAAACATATGTAGCATGTATCTTACTATAGATTGTGAGCTAGATTCCCTGAAATATCTGACAAGCTACAACTGGAGCCTTTTGTTTTGTAAGTAAATCTCGGAATTAATATTTTTTTCTTGTTAAATAACTATCCACATGGGGTTTGTGTCTGTACAAAAATCAATTAATTCTGAGACATGTTTAATTAGTTATTGTAAACCCTGATGGAACCTTTCAGTCTTCATGTCTTTTCCGTGTGCAAAGTGCAAATGAAACTTTCTCTGGGCTGACACATAATTATCAAAAAAGTATCTATCATTGTAAATACTCTATTGTAAGTAATAAATTGGCCAAAGCTGCCTGCTTTTGTTCATTTGTTAACAGGAAATACGCCATTAAACAATCATTCATTCCACTGACAAGCCAATAATTGCACCACCATGCTGATAGGTTTTACAACTAAATCTATAGTTACAGAAATCTGACAATACAATGCAGCAGCCAAGATTTTCACTTGTCACATTGTTAGGGGCATGTTGCCTTTAGGTTGTGTATCTCCATAAGCTGTCTCATAAGAATCTTCTGTGGTAGTCAAGCTTGCCATTCCCTATCTTAGCTGGCACTATTAGTCAGATTTATGTAACAATACACTTAGATGGATACCACCAGCTATTTTCTGTGTGTGACTGGCCTTACTACAGGACTATAAACTCAATGATTTATCAAAATGCAGAATAGAAACAGTTAAAGTTAACCTGTCTACAGATTACTACAATCAAGCCCTTGTTGAAATTTTTAGGTGACCCATTTTGCAGAAAAAGAAGTTTAATAGTTCTGCTGTCTGTATGTGAATAGTATACCTAGAGTTATTGGGGTGGTGTTGTAGGGCGGCAGAATCGTGGAGTCAGTGTTGAGAAGTACTGTAAGCATGCCTATTTCTTGATGATTGACATTCCCCTTGCCTGCTAGTGCTGATGTCCACAGGCAAGGATGATGTCAATCAGTGAGGAAAAGACATGCTTACAGCACTGACTGTGTGACTCTGCAGCTCTGTAACATCAAACAGATTATTTTAGGTATGCTACTAGGTAGCATAAAGCCAGGAAATGGCCGTAACAGTATATAAAAGCCCTAAAGTGCTATGTCTGCAATTTGGTGGGCAAAAAACTAATAACAGGTTCTCTGTAAATGGAATATTTCATTAAAAATTGCCTACTGTTTAAACAAAGTTTTTATGTTAAACATATTTTTTAAAAAAGTGTTGTTTTTAAAATGTCCATGTTCATATCTATTTTCAAAAAAATCCTATAAGGTTTTTACTCTGGCCACTGAACCTAATAATAGATTGGTGCTTCCTGTTCTGCAGGGATCACTTTTCAGCAGTCATCCCATCATTGCAGTCAGAATTATAATGACAGGTAACATTTATGTATAGATAACACTGGATATTACCATTCACATTCACAGTTTTTCTCCATCCCTACACCGTGACCTCTGTACTGAGCATGCCCATAACATTCTCCTTTAAAAGCCAATGGGGAGATTTATGAAGAATGGCATTTTCAATTGGGTATTTATGTTTATTTTATTGGATAAGTAACTTGCAGACACTATACCAATTAGTTGACTCACATAAATCAGCCAGTTTTGGTGAGTTTTGTCAGTTGTGTATAGGCCCCTTTATACATTTTCTCTGTTTTAGCTGAAAGCAGGTTACATCACATAGAGTAATTAAAAACAAACATTTCAGATTTTCCTACACCATAAACCAAAACAATTTTGAAGTAGACCACATGAAAGAGCAATTTATATCCAGCAGCCGAAAGCAAACAGAGTGTAGATAAAGACACCAAATAGTAACATGAAACAAGAATGGCATCACTGGAGACATTGACGGATTACCCAATATGTTACTGGATTCACTTTCATAGGCCTTTTTCCAGGTGGCCATAGCAGATTATGTATCATTACCTGACTTTTCCAAGCTAGGAAGAGGAGCAATGCTCTGCAGACACATCTTGCCCTAATGAGATGCCAATGAGATATTCCTGGAAACACGACTGAAACTGTTTCATATTCATTTCACTGTTGGAAGCATCTGTAAATTATCAGAACTACTACCTCTCATGCACATAATTATATTCAACACAAAAAAGAGGAGTATAATTTAAAAGCCATCTATTCCAAACGTCCCACAGCCTCAAACTTCTGTGTTATAAAATCCCTTTTAAGTACTTAGCAATACATTTTATTGTTATTCATAAAAAAAATGGATTTAACAGTAAGAACGCTGCCCAAACCCATATGCTTAAGTTTAACTAAATGTATCTGGATGGAGAAATGAAAGGTGTAATTAACGTTTACCACTGAATCTAATCCATCTTTGTTTTAAAGGGAGCTCCCATCGCCTTTTCACAATGTAGCCTGCAGGGCTGTGGAGTCGGTACGCCAAAGCCCCGACTCCGACTCCTCAATTTCCCCTGACTCCGACTCCACCAAAATAGGCACCGACTCCGACTCCACAGCCCTGGCTCGGGCTGTGGGTGGGTCTCCAGCACAATTACAGATAAAGTCAAGCTTTTCAGTCCTCACAATCACAACACTTGTATCTTTTGCTTACTCCAGATAATGGTGCTAAACCTTATAGGTTCACTCAGAACTCAGTCCCATCATTATATGAGGAATAGAACAGACCTTTACAGGACATTTCATCATTTTCAACATTTCATCATTTTCCCAAATTCTTATGAAAATATATTCAGCACATACTGCATTGTACTACTAACTGTACCAATTTATTATATATTTTGGGAGTCGGAGTCGGTCCATTTTATACCGACTCCGACTCCACCAAAATAGGCACCGACTCCGACTCCACAGCCCTGGTAGCCTGGCACCCAGTGAATGGACTTAATGCATATTTATTTCCTATCAATGGTAAAGTGCCAAACCTCATAGCATCACTCTAAACTCCTATCAAAGGCATTAACATAACGCAACTAGCTTGTTTGTTACTGAAAATCTCAGTGTGATGGCACAGTTCTAGCAGTTACATATCTTTGCAGAGGTACTCGAACTACAGAAGAATACATGGGCCTTGTTGCAGTATTTTAATCCACAGGACTGATGCCCACTCACTGACAATCCACGGAATGGGTTTCCACACAATAGTAAATCAATAGGCAGATGCTCGTAAAGCAGTAAAACTTACATGGTCTCATGGCAGCTGACTAGCCTGTCACAATACACTCTTAGGTAACTCCACAGACCTCACGGTCACTGTTATTTTCATGGTCACTGTCATACTTCAAATAGTCTGAGCACCTTCGAGCAGCAGAGACTTGGCCTCTCATCTGAACGCTCCAATATGCATGTAGTTGCACATGGAGTACATCCAGCCTGCAGTATATTCAGGACTAGAGATGGACGAACTGATTCGTTCCGAGCAAGGTTCAACCTGAATATTCCAATTATTTGGTTTTTAATGAATATGAACAATGCAACATGCATTATGGTAAATTATTATATTCTGAGGTTTCTTCGGGTGGAGGCCCACGGGAGGTGAAAAAAAAAAACAAAAAAACATTTATACTCACGTTCCCTCAACGTTTTTGGGCCTCCTCGTGGCATCTAGCACTCTCCTAGTGATGTCACTGCTGAGGCCTATGATTGAGCATCATGAGGTCTGAAGAGACCCCAGAATGTAACAATTTCACTTCCGTTTTTATCGGAACTTGTTCAACCCGAAATGAATCAGAGACCTGATCCACCTGAACCTGAAACAAAAAGGAATCTTGGGAGTTTTGCCCATCTCTACTTGTCTCAGCAATCTCAGAGTCATGGGCAGGTAGGGTTTAACACACACCCTTCAAATGAACTACCCAGCATCATCTCTCATTGCATGGGTGGTGTGCCAGTTCCTGACGTTCTCTTCCCTGAGGTGGTGAGCCAAATGAGAAATTAATCTTCCCCTTTACTACTATTCACTGCTACATAGCATGCTTTTGACCAAAATATATAACCTATAGTTCCATACCAGTGTCTGCCCCACTAGCTACTTGTAAAGGGCATGTACAAATATTACCATTGGGTGTTTTATGGTCACATTTGGCATTACAACTACATACAACTACATTTGGCAGCATAACAATTTCAGAAATAAGCATATGTAATTAAATAGGTGGGATACATTTATACTAGACATACTAAAGATGCACCAAATATATACTCCTTTTATAAAACTAGTGCATTTTAACCCCATCCCGCTGCAATGTTTTTAACTCCCAGCCTTCCAAAAGCCATAACTTTTTATTTTTATGTTCACAGAGCCGTATCAGCACTTAAATTTTTGCAGGACAAATTGTACTTCATATATATACCACTTTTTATTTATACCATTTTGGGAAATGACTGATGTTTTGATAGCGTTTTATTCAAATTTTATGAGAGACAAAACAGCGAAAAAACAGCAGTTCAGCTTTTATGTACTATGTATTTGTATGTATGTATTATGTACTATGTACTTTTATATGTGTTCTAGGGAAATGGGGGGTGATTTGAATTTTTATTGTAATTTTTCATATATTTTTTTTTTACTTTTATTTTTAGACCCCCTAGGGGTCTTAAATCCAAGGGGGTGTGATCACTAATTCAATACCAATGCTTCTATTACAAGTCACTTAGCATAGCCTCTAATAGAAGCAAATCAATGACAAGCCTTGGAGATTTCATTAAGCTCCCAGCTTTCATAGTAAGGCTGGGAGACAGCGATCCAACTTAAAATAGTGGCGTACATTCATAGCCTTGGTTAGCTTTAACCAAGGTATCAGGGGACTTAATGCACACAATCACAATTTTATTGTATGTCACTTTTGTACATTGGGAAAAAAACAACTGAAGTCTTATGCAAATGAGGCACATGGTGCACTGAGGGAGGGCCTGCAGCTACCAGAGCAATGGTTTTGATGCTCAGAGTCCTACCATCTCCTGTCTGTGCCAACATATGCAGTGAGAGTTGATCTCTCCATTGCTATCATATCATCCATCCTACTTGAGCAGCAAAAGCAGTGCTCCCTGGTATGAACATGGTGGCAATAGTTGAGTATGATTGGAGAGTTGTCTCATTGATTAGGTCTTCTACATCAGAGATGTAGATAGGAGGGGCTAAATATGTTGCCATGGTCTTCCTTGACCAAGGTATTTATATACAAGGCTAAATATTTACTTATATATTACTCTGTGTACATTGTTGTACTACTCTGTCAGATGGTGGCGCTAGCTGAGATTCTTCTCCCTCACAACCCATGAGTATTGCAAGGGGCTTAATGTCATGCTTTACTCTCCAAAGAGTGAGTAGGAAGGGTCCAAACATAATAGCCTATGAATGTAGCATTATTATAGTGTGAACATACACCAGGAAAAAAAACCCATAGATATACATCAAAAAATACATAGATTTATAGAGATATTAGATAGATAGATAGATAGATAGATAGATAGATAGATAGATAGATAGATGATAGATAGATCTGAATTGAAAATCTTGTTGTTGAATAATCTCCTAAAAAGAAAGAATATCTGTATTATTTTGGAATGGCGGCTTTTATGTGTTTCCTGTAGGTGATTTTTCACTGTACTTGAGAGATTTACAGTTTCTGAATACTATTTCGCCGCATAGACGTTGCTGCAATCTATCACAAGTGGTTGTTGTTCAGGAATAATATCTCAGCTATTTTCTCTAAACAAATCCATTGTTTTAGGTGTAGAAAATGAGCTCCCCTTCAATAAGCAAATCCTTTCTTTGGCTTGTTGCAGATGTTTTGTATAATGTATGTAGTTTTATTTAGTTTGTTGAAACATAGAAAAGAAATTTAACTTGTGTTTTTTTTTCCTTAGTTTCAAGCCACAGTAAAAGAAGGGGTAACTGGTGTCATGGTTAACCTGACTGTTAATGATAAGGACGACCCCAACACAGGAGCATGGAAAGCCGTCTACACCATTATCAATGGAAACCCTGGGCAGAGCTTTGAAATTCATACGAATCCCAACACAAATGAGGGGATGCTCTCTGTGGTTAAGGTAAGTCTCCACTGCACTAAAATTGTCATATTCAACAGATATGATATCAGGAATATTCAGGAATATTCAACTGTTATAACTTTATTATAGAGCACATTACAGGGGTCATAACCCTCCAGTGCATCCACTTCATTATGTTATATAGTATATAGCATACACTACTGTATACTAATGATATTATATACTATTTATTACTATTTTATGTTAAGGTGGCACAAGAGTCAAACTCCACCCAAAATTATACTAATGGCCTAATATAAGGATAGGCCATCAATTTTCAGGCTCAAAGAACTTCAATAAGGCACTTAGTATGTCCAGCATAGGCACTTGTCATGGGAGCCATTGATCAGAGCACTTAGATCTCTGGACCTGTAATGCTTAGAAGTTGTCAAGGATTAGAAAAAAATACTGTTTTCTAGTAATGTCAGATCTGTTATTGCAGTTCAACTTCATTGAAGTGAACGAAACAGAGCTACAATACCACATACAACTTGTAGACAGGCGTACAGCTGTTTTATCAAGAAAGCATACTTTTCTATTCCAGGAAAACCCAGGAGTCATGATAAAACTTAGGCTGTTAATCTACATTGAAGTTTCTAATTGGAGCAGCCAAATATCCGGTTGCTTTATTTTAGGAAATGCAGATTTTTACATCCCTGAAAAGTAGCAACTATCTTAATTAATTCACCCAAAAAGTTATTTGCAGTTGCTACTGAATGATCTGAAATCATTTCTGAGCTTTATTTTTCCTTTCTCAGGAACGTGGTAATTATTTTGTTAAGGCCGTTATTTGCTGTGTCAAAAATAGAACCTGCTCGAAAATGCAAATTATTGTGCCAGGAACCTTCCAAGGTGAAATGTGCAAAGTGATAATTCTGTTGAATGACATTAGATGAACTTTTCTACTTTTCTGTGTCATCCACATATAAATATGATCATACCTAATATAGAAGATCATTGTTTTGACCTGTTCATCCAGCTGCTTCCTCCACTGGAATATTAGGGAAGAGGCTTCTTGGCATTAAGCAGAACTGTAATTGATGCTCAACTAAATCATCAACCAAGAGCTGAAGTCTGGTTTTAGGCAAAGCTTGAGCACTTGTTATAAATCATGACTAGTGCTCACCTTAGGTTTATGAGAGAAAATTATTTTGAGGGCCACCCTTCATCTATAAAGAACATGTGCATATCCACTTTTTGCATTGTAATTTATTTAATTATCATTGTACGCAAAGGACATATCATCAATAAAATCAATAAGGTGTAATAGGTTATTTGAGAATGAACCCATAAGAATAGACCTTAGCCACAGGTGATTGCTCCAAACACACTTCCAAATGGGTTTCTTTCTGTCAGACCCTTTAGGCCTAAATTCATGATAGGACTACCTATTGGGCTGATCTGACCTTTCCTGGACTATTACATTGCTTGCATTGTACACCATCCATAATGGAACTTTTCAAAAAAACAAAACAAAAAAAAACATTGTCTCACAGGTGGATAAAAACAGATAAAAGTTTATTTAGAAAGTGAGGTTACAAAACAAAGAGATTTAAAGATGGGTGATCGTTTGGGGATTCCGTCCCCTATTCCGCTTGAAAAATGTGGAGAGAAAAGTCCTGCAAGCAGGACATTTCTCTCTGCATTTTTTAGGCGGAAACCGTGCAGAAACCCGGCGGACCCCATTATAGTTTATGGGGTCCGCGGGTTTCCGTGGGTAACCGCTTTTTAAGCGGATTGGGTTTCCATTTTTCAGGTCCCCAAGAACGAAAAACCTCAATGCAGGTGTAAACCTAGCATAAATGAAACAGTAAAACATGGCCACAGAGGCTTTCTGAAAGAGTTAGAAAAGTCTGGTTCTGGTCCCAAAAACAGGGATTCTGAAAGGCGATGTGTCTCCAGAATATAACTTATTTTTTTAATCAAGTTTTATATGAAGCATATTTTTAAAGATTATTTGGTTAGGTTTTTAAAAGTTTAAAAGGTTTTTAAAAATATTTAAAACAAAATTCATAAAAATTGTGCAGTTCTGATACTGTCCACTAGGCCATATAATATACTGAGACTTCCTGTTTTCTGTAGAATTCTTTGCAGCTGCCACCTCACTTATCATTATACTGATGGTATATGTTTGACAGCTTATCAACTCCCATCCCTAACAATGACCTGGTCACAGAGCATGCCTAAAAACTCTCCCATACAAGTGAATAGGGTCTGCTACAGTCCATTGTGTTTATGGCCCTTGGTCCTTCTATAGCAAACATTTTTTTTTTAAATATGGCTATTAATTTGGAAAATTAAAAACAACATCAAAATTTCTTTAAACATATTTTTAAAATGAAAACATAATTTAAATAATAGGTAATTTCCTGGTAACACATTTCCATTAAACCAAGTTTATGGAAGCCATCAGAACGTCCCCTTACAATCATTGTCACTCTCGTAGCAGACTTAACATAATTATGCATGTGACATACAATAAAACTGTAGTTAGTTTTATAATGACAGACACATAACTGTGTACAGTGAACCTCACCCCATACTCAGTTTCCAATATTTTACTGGTGTTGTAGTTACAACACCAGAAAAATATTGGTGACTCATACAGCATAAGCCCTGGGTGGCCTACTTGGTATGGGATAGATAGACTCCTTTATCCCATATCTTAAAGAGGTTGTCCAGCCTAATTTTTTTTTTTTTTAATTAGGCTGGAGGAGGTGAAAAAAAAAAAAAAAAAAAAAACACTCACCAGTCCCCACTGCTCTGGTGTCCTCCCAGTGCGGTCTGGTCCTGCTGCTCAGCTGTCTTCTTTTGCCGGAAGTCCTCGCCGGCTGTGACATCCCGTGTCCCTTCCACTGAGGCCACTGATTGACATCACAGGTAGTGACATCCCGTGTCCTTCGCTGAGGGCGCTGTTTGGCCTCAGAAGTCACGTGTGGCAGAGACTACTGCTGGAAGAAAACAATGGAGCTGCTGAACGAATTAAAAAAAATTCATATCCTGGACAACCCTAAGCATAATAGTGACCAGAGATATACATGGTAGCCTGAAATAGTCACCAATCTATCCGAGACTAATGATGGGTTTAGCTTTAATTTTAATATATGATAAATAAATATATTTTTAGAATTTCTAGTCAGGCAGGAACTTTTGTTTATTTGAGATTTTTCTAGACATCCATCTAATTGACTGCCCACCTTCTGGAGGGTTTATATTATAAGACATACTCAGATTCCCTGCATTATTAAAGTCCGTACATCAGTATTTCAGAAGCCAGTACTTGAGAAGCCAGTAAGAGAACCAAGGCAAAGAACAGCAAAGAGCAGAAGTGGAATTCAGTGCAGGATTTCAAGAAAAGGAGCCAAAATGTGTTAATAAGTTTTCGAGTGTGTTGAAGTGGTTTCAAGATAAATTGGAATCCTTTTTGGAACCAAACTGAAGATCACCTAGAATAAATAAACTGCAGGACAAATTATTTATTGAAATAGTATATCAATTAAACAAGTTGAAAAATCCATGAAGGATGCAAGTGTTTCCCCGGGGGTGTATATACATGTATCTTCCAACAGGGCTGGTTTTAGACAAAGTGGGGCCCCGGGCAAAATTAAAAGTGGGGCCCCAAATGTTGAAATATTGTACCTACTATATAGTCACATTCTGTTAATTTGATGTGCTGCAGTGCTTACAGGGATGTTCCTAAGGTCTTTAAGGCCGGGGCCCCCCACATTGTGAAAACACAACGTTTTACAGTACCTGCAAAGTGGAATGGATTCTGACTAATCCCATACACACATTGCAGAAAAAAAAATCTGCAGCGGAAAAGCTGCGTTTTCACAGAATGTCAATTATACCTTCATAAATGCTGGTGTTTTCCGTAAAGGTATAATAGGTACAGAAAGTCCACATAGGAAAACTCTGAGATCGCAATGAAAAACGGTGCAGAAAAAAACGCAATGCGTTTCCGCTGCAGTCTTTTCCGCAGCATGGGGCCTTAGCATAAAGGGGTTGTTACATTTGTTTGTAAATTTTTTTGCATAGCCAAACTAGTTGCTTGTGACCCTTTATAAATCAGGTGCACAAGTAACAAGGCATATGCCTTTTCTTACACACAATTAAAAAAATGTATATACATACAGAATTATCAAATCGGACTATACCAGGACTAAATACTTGTCACGTCACCCACTGACCACTATACCAGGACTAAATATCGTCACGTCACCTGCTGACTGCTATACCAGGACTAAATGCTGTCACGTCACCCGCTGACCGCTATACCAGGACTAAATGCTGTCACGTCACCCGCTGACCGCTATACCAGGACTAAATGCTGTCACGTCACCCGCTGACCGCTATACCATGACTAAATACTGTCACGTCAGCCACTTACTGCCAGATTCCCCTCTGCCCTCACAGTATAATCCACAAATAGCAGCTTTTACTTATAATGTTCCCCTCGTAGCACCAAACACTTCACTACGATCAGAGTTACTCCATTCCCCATCTTGAGAACACAACTACCCCCTTTTATTTGCAGATGCCCCCTCATAACGCCAGCCAGCAATTAACCTCTTCCTGCCCTGCACTGTAATAGTACGCTGCAGTAAGCAGTTTGTTCCTAGGACTACACTTTGCAGAGACTGTAAAATGACCGTTTATGCTACGTGGGACCCCGGCCTTAAGGCTGAGGCCCCACTTTGTGGAAAAGCAGCTTTTTTTGTTGCAGATTTTGCTTCAGTTTTTTGAGCCAAAGCCAAGCAGGGCTATAAAAGGATTGTGAAATATCTAGGAAGCTTCTTACACTTCTCCCTTCTGCTCAATCCACTCCTGGCTTTGGCTCAAAAAACAGCAACAAAATCTGCAACAAAAAAATCCGCTTTTCTGTAACGTGAAACAGTGCGGGAATTTCCATATATATTTACCGTAATAGGGGAAAAAAGTGCAGAGAAAAATGCATCAAAAGCTCAAAGAAAAACGCTCTGGGAAAAAAAAACCAATGTGTTTTTGCTGCTTTTTATCTCCTGTGCTTTTTAGCTAAGTTTTGTTGTGTTGGGGCTAAAACCTTAAAGGGGTTGTCCAGGAATTACAGGTTTCTGCAAGGAACCCAGGGAAGGTGAAAAATAAAACCCACACTCACCTGTCCCTGGTCCTCCCACCCCTGTCCGGTCCAGCGGCGCCCCAGGGCTTGTTCCAGTGGCAGTTCTCGCCACACATAACAGCTGAGGCCAATCATCCGCCTCAGCAGCCTAAGAAAAGGAACCTGGATGTCACTCACATACGTCACCTGTGATGTCCCGTGTCCTTTCCTTAGGCCGCTGATTGGCCTCAGCAGTTACGTGCGGCGAGGACTTCTGCCAGAACATGCCCCGGGCGCCACTGAACCGGACAGCTGTGGGAGACACCGTGGACAGGTGAGTATGGGCTTTCTTATTTTTCACCTTCCCAGGCCTCTTTGCAGAAAACAGTAATTCCTGGACAACCTGTTTAACATTTCAATATACTGAGCATCACACTATAAAATACAATTCTAGTATGTATAATGGTACACATGTACAGAAGAAAATATAGATAGATAGACAATAATATGCTGCATATACCTACATATATACCATATATTTACACACATACATTCATATACAATATATACACACACATACCTGTCTACAATCATACAGTACTCACACAGTAGCTAACACACATACTGTAAACAAATATACAGATATATACATATTATATACATATTTTACACAAAACATACACTTACACTTGGCTGAATTGCTGGGTGCACTGGAAATGGAGGAAGCTCATGTACTGCTCTGTCTGGCAGTAGTGAAATCATCGCAGCAGACTCTCCCCTGCACACTACCATGTGCTGGATGCCTCACTGCATGGGGGGAGGGGGGAAGCTAGTAGCTGTTTCTAAGTGCCGGCAAACTGTAGAAGCAGCGACCAGCAGAATCTGCATCTGCCGATGCTTTAATCTACTGCCGATTAAGTGTCCTAATAGTAGGGAAAGTATGGGGCCCCTATGGGTGTTGGGGCCCTGGGCATTTGCCCCCCCTAACGCCCCTAACAGTAATGCATAAATGTCAAAGACAGATCAGTGTGGACATATCCATATTTTACCAAGTGACTCACCTATTTTGTAGATTATGTCTATATATAAACTGTAAAATTTTGCTCAAAGGTTAACATACCCTTTACAAATCTTGCAACCTTGTCTTTGCTGCAAGTAAAGAAAAAGAAAAACCTTTGAATGCAAAAATATTCCCATAAAATGACAGGGTATGGTTGGTGATGGATGAGTAAGACGTCACTAGTTATGAATGCATGAATACTTGTCTCCTACATTTATCTTTCTAAATTAAATAGCATTTTGTATTTAGTGTAAACTGTGATATACAGGAATCTCTGTGCTGATCTAGAGCCGTAGGTTCAGGCCGCATACAGCCCCCACTGCTCTGACACTGACAAACAGCAGTGAATTAAGAATGGGACTTGTTCAGGTGACAGATTATACAAAATATATGAAAAATCCCAGCTTTCATCTGAATGCTCATTCATTTTTAATAAAGCATTGTTTGTGTTTGCCCTACCAAGCCAGGATAAAAATGATCATATATATTGCAGCTCATGCACAGCTCCGTGTTATAATAAGTGCAATATTGAGCTAGGCTTTCATAAACATGGAGGAAGACAAATCAGGAGCCTGATACAATCTTCTAAATATGGCTCAAAGACCTAATAGCATCTTTCAGCTGTTCAATTTTTTACAAACTGGAGATAATTTATTGCAGAAAAGAATGTAGTGGGGAAAATACATGCAGTATTGTTATTATGAGCTGGAGCACTATACTATAAAAGTATTCCCTTATGTGCAGATGCTTTGGGAAGGTGACAAAAAGAGGATGACATGTCACTGATATACAGCATTTGAAACTATATATTAAATATGAGCACTTTCAGTACACCCCAAAAAATGAATGCACCACACATATCAAACCTGCCAAACCTAGACCAGGCCACATAGTACAAACTCATTAAAGGGGTTGGCCACTTTCAGACCAATATTGAGAGACAAATGTTATTGTTTGTATAATAAAAAGTTATACAATTTTCCAATATACTTTCTGTATCAATTCCTCACAGTTTACTAGATCTCTGCTTGCTGTCATTCATTCTGATTACTTCTAGTGGTTGAAATTCAGACCATGGTCATGTGATGAACACACACAGGTTCATAGCTCGTTATAGTCACAGCACAGTAATCTGCCTGGTAACGAGCTGTGCACCTGTGTGACCATCACATGCTTGGACTGTCCATCACATGACCATGGACTGTCCATCACATGACCATGGTCAGAGTTTTATCCACTAGAAGTAACGGAATGAATTACAGCAAGCAGAAATCTAGTAAACTGTGAGGAATTGATATAGAAAGTATATTGGAAAATTGTTTAACTTTTTATTATACAAACAATAACATTTCTCAATATTGGTCTGAAAGTGGCCAACCCCTTTAAGGGTGGGTTCACACTACCATTATTTAATGCATGCAGAACATTTTCTTTTGTTACAAAAGTAAAGAAACATGACGGAAGACAGCATCCACTATGTTTTTTACATTCTGGTCAATGGGAACAGCCGGAGGGGGTTCCATTTGAGCTTGTTACTCTACTACCATTAATGTCTGTAGCTGTCATCCTATGATGGATGACAGCAATGGCCTGTAATAACGGTAGTGTGAACATAGCCTTATACAGATCATCCCAGACCCATAAAAGAATAAAGCTCAGACCTAGTCAAAAAACACCTAAGTAAATATTAACCCCCCAGACCAGAACCCCTACAAATATGAACCCCAGACCAGACAACCTAAAATATATAAATCTCAGATGAGACTGTCTTTAAAATACAGAAACATGTCCCTGTGTCGGATCTCAGGACTTCACTGCAGAAAGTGGATATCAGCTGGGGATCAAGCAGTATTGGGATGGGAGCAGCAATGATCAGTGAGGTGAGTATGCCTTTTTTATTTTTGTCCACCTTTCTGTGCTGTTTGAAAAACAGTATTCTTATTCACTAGACAGTTCTTTATAGGGACATTCCATCTTTAGATATTTGTGGCCATGTCACTAACTACTGTAGTTCCTAAAATGAAGGCACCGTGGAAGTACCTGAAATATTCAAATCTGTGTGTTTCTAGGCAGAGGACTTCATAACATGGAACAGTGCTTCATACATTGCCATTGTGATAGGCAGGAATGAAAGACAATGGGGGAAGGTTGTTGTTACCCCAGCAACACACTTAAAAAAAACGCTGCGGAAAAGACCGCAGCCAAAATGCATCACATGTTTTTTGCAGTATTTTTCATAGAAAGTCCACAGAGTTTTCTCTACGGACTTTCTGCCCCTATTATACCTATATGAAAAACACCAGTGTTTCCATAGGTATAGCTGATATGCTGTAATTTTCAAAAACGCAAACGCTCTGGATTTTTTTTCTGCAATGTATGAATGGGATTAGCCATAATAATAACGGAAATGCAACGATTTCCAAAACTGCCACGTTTTTGGAAATCGCAGCATATCAATTATACCTATAGAAAAGCTGGCGGTTTCCCTATAGGTATAATTGAAGCAGAAAATCCGCAGAGGAAAACTCTGCAGACTTTCTGTGAAAAGTGCTGTGGGTAAAACCACGATGCGTCTCCTCCTTGGTTTTTACTGCAGCGCTTTTTGGCTGCGGCCTGGTACCTGAGGCTTTAGCCTTAAAGGGAATGTGACGTCAGTTTTTTTTTTTTTTTCATTTTTTTTAAAAAAAGGTTTTAACCATTTTTATGTTAAACATATTTTTAAATAATTTTTAATAATCTTTCTTAAAAAATCCTGGCCAATGTCAGTATTTTTTTTCAAAAAGTTCAATATCCTGCAATTTAACTCTGGCCACTGAGCCTAATAATAGATTAAAGCTTGCCCAATAAGGGGTTTTCTTTGCAGCAGTCACCTCATTTACATCACAGACACAGAACAAACATACAAGACATACAGGATTACAATAGAAGATGATAGAAGACAGGACCTCTATAGATCACAGAATATAACAATCATCATTACATCCACTACTGATAATAGATGATATCACAGCTTACCCCTTCCCCCTGCCCATGTGGGATACTGTGATGATACTTGACAGAAGTCTTTGCTTGAGGAGTAGGATACCAGTTTCTCATCTGTAAGAGCAGTATGCCGCACACAACACATCACAGGTGCTCAGTTCTTCGCAACTGGCAACTTGCTCTCTGCCAAAACACACTTACATCAGTTTTTGCCCTGCTTGGTTTTTCAGTACCTTTTGTTCTGTCTGGCTCTTTGTAATCCCTGTGACCTGACTCGTTCACTAAGTCCTGCCACACTCAAGCCATTCATCACACATGCTCAAATTTATCGCAACTCCAACTAGTTTACTGGTGTAAAGATACCCTCTCTATATAGATATATCTATGTTGTGCTCAGGTGTCCGAACATTCCACCAACCTGACCTCATTCTCCATTAGAGTGCCCCATGCAGTCATCATTGTCAACATTATAGGGATCCATATAACATACAAAGAATGGCTATATAACAGTACTCAGTAAACAGTGTGTCATGTACACTACATAGCACAAAGGGTCAACATCTTTTCACAATTCTTAGCAATGTCGGGGTGGAAATCAAAGTCAGTGTAATCCAGTGTGTTTTAGTAGAGGCTTTGGTAGAGATCCAAAATCACAAAAGCTTGATGCTGTCTCCTGTGTATAAGGGGATGTCTTCTCACAATCTCACATATCTATTCAAGTCAGCTTGGAGAAAAACTGCTCCTAAGGCAACAAATATAGCTTGCCATGTACATGATTACGTGTTATAACCTTCAATGTAAATATAACAAAACAAGTCCATTTTCTGTATTGCAGCCACTGGATTGTGAGATTTTGGCTTTTCACACCCTGCTGATCAAAGTTGAGAATGAAGATCCTCTTATCCCAGACGTTGGCTACGGGGCAAGCTCTACAGCCACAGTTCAGATTAATGTAATAGATGTGAATGAGGGTCCAGTTTTCCAGCCTGATCCAATGAAAGTGTCGACACAAGAAAACATTCCAATTGGATCTATGTTGTTTACAGTAAGCGCCACAGATCCAGACACCCTCCAGCACCAAACTATACGGTAAGTTCAATGTACAAGCTTCAGAATCAAGTTTCATAAGTGTGGCCAAGGATTGACCACACCATTCTGCTGTATGAGGGATATCCAAATTGGTACCTACCCTTATCTTTTACATTAATGGGATTATCATTTATTATTTATGAGTTTTGCATTCTTGCCCACTATGGCACCAGACTGTCACTATATAAAAATAGCAAGGCCAAGATAAGCAAAATACATTTGCATTAGCCCTAAGTACAAGAGCCTGAAATTACTGGCGGTTGATCTTGACTTCCAAGCTTTCTTGAAATGTTCTCCTAACAATAATTTAGATAGAAAAATATATTTTGGTGGGGGCACTTGGTCAGTTTTCATATACCACCTGACTTGCAGTAATTTATAATAAGTGTAATGTACCATGAACTGGAATAGAATAGAGATGAAATACTCAACTTCAACTACGACTACCAAATACAGATATTCTCTTGTCTACACATTCAAAGAAATGGATCAGTTTTCTCTTTACATTATAAGATGAGTATTATTCCTCTATTACACAAGTTAGATGTAGGCCTGGAATTATAGTATACAGTGGGGGAAAAAAGTATTTAGTCAGCCACCAATTGTGCAAGTTCTCCCACTTAAAAAGATGAGAGAGGCCTGTAATTGTCATCATAGGTAGACCTCAACTATGGGAGACAAAATGAGAAAGAAATCCAGAAAATCACATTGTCTGATTTTTAAAGAATTTATTTGCAAATTATGGTGGAAAATAAGTATTTGGTCAATAACAAAAGTTCATCTTAATGCTTTGTTATATATCCTTTGTTGGCAATGATAAAGGTCAAACGTTTTCTATAAGTCTTCACAAGGTTGGCACACACTGTTGCTGGTATGTTGGCCCATTCCTCCATGCAGATCTCCTCTAGAGCAGTGATGTTTTGGGGCTGTCACTGGGCAACACGGACTTTCAACTCCCTATAAAGGTTTTCTATGGGGTTGAGATCTGGAGACTGGCTAGGCCACTCCAGGACCTTGAAATGCTTCTTACGAAGCCACTCCTTCGTTGCCCTGGTGGTGTGCTTCAGATCATTGTCATGCTGAAAGACCCAGCCACGTTTCATCTTCAGTGCCCTTGCTGATGGAAGGAGGTTTGCGCTCAGAATCTCACAATACATGGCCCCATTCATTCTTTCATGTACACGGATCAGTCGTTCTGGTCCCTTTGCAGAGAAACAGCCCCAAAGCATGATGTTGCCGCCCCCATGCTAGTCAGTAGGTATGGTGTTCTTTGGATGCAACTCAGCATTCACTCTCCTCCAAATTCTCCAAATACTCTTGTGGAACATCCAAATGCTCTCTAGCAAACTTCAGACAGGCCCAGATATGTACTGGCTTAAGCAGGGGGACATGTCTGGTACTGCAGGATCTGAGGCCCTGGCGGCGTAGTGTGTTACTGACGGTAGCCTTTGTTACGTTAGTCCCAGCTTTCTGCAGGTCATTCACTTTGTCCCCCCGTGTGGTTCTGGGATTTTTGCTCACCGTTCTTGTGATCATTTTGACCCCACGGGGTGAGATCTTGCGTGGAGCCCCTGATCGAGGGAGATTATTAGTGGTCTTGTATGTCTTCCATTTTCTAATTATTGCTCCCACAGTTGATTTCTTCAGACCAAGCTGCTTGCCTATTGAAGATTCAGTCTTCCCAGCCTGGTACAGGTCTACAATTTTGTTTCTGGTGTCCTTCCACAGCTCTTTGGTCTTCACCATAGTGGAGTTTGGAGTGTGACTGTTTGAGGTTGTGGACAGGTGTCTTTTATACTGATAACAATGTCATACAGGTGCCATTACTACAGGTAATGAGTGGAGGACAGAGGAGCCTCTTAAAGAAGTTACAGGTCTGTGAGAGCCAGAAATTTTGCTTGTTTGTAGGTGACCAAATACTTATTTTCCACCATAATTTGCAAAGAAATTCTTAAAAAATCAGACAATCTGATTTTCTAGATATGTTTTCTCCTTTTGTCTCTCATAGTTGAGGTCTACCTATGATGTCAATTACAGTCCTCTCTCATTTTTTTAAGTGGGAGAACTTGCACAACTGGTGGCTGGCTAAATACTTTTTTCCCCACTGTATGTCCTTGTACTTTTTCTTAAAGGGGTATAAGACAAGAAAAACTTGGCTACTAACACTAGTCTTCTGCATGGGCTATGTTTTGCTTAGTGCATTTAGCCACATTAACTTTGTTGTATACAATGAAGTATTATGTTATCTTGCACACTCATTTCCCATTTCTGTCAATTGTACAATATTCCTATTAATTCTGTGGTGGAAACGGATGATTAGGGAATGAAATACTGCCTAGCATGGGAAAATACAATTACTGTTAAGCCCAATGGAGACTGGATGAATCAGGTTTATTGGTTTTTATTCTCTGCATATCTGTTTATTTTGGTTTGATTTTTTTTTGGTTTTCTGACCATGGGTTCTATGGCAAAATTCCAATGAATCAACAAAGAGGACCCACTATTTATAACTTTTTTTACTTTTTGTATTGGATATTTCACACATTCATGTCACAGACATTATATAGAAGTTTAATATTTCAAGTCTTGTAAAACAGATTTACAGAAAAATCTACTGTCAGAGATCTTGAGCATTTAGACTGAATTTTCCATGATTCTTTGGGGAAGAGCACCTTATTAAGCGCCACTGTATATGTATATTTAAGAATAAAAAAATCAATTAAAAAGCTAATTTAGTGATTTAAAATTATTATTCCCTAATCTAAGACTCAGGGGGAAGATTGTCATGTTCATTATTATAATTTGTTAATCCCCCTGCATTAATGTTTCTGCCACATAGACATACAATATTATACTGCAGCTCTGTAATAAACCTGCATAGAGAAAGACTCAAACCCCCACCCTTTTATTCATTTGTGACGCCCAACAAAGTGATGCAATTTTTTTCTATTCAGTAAACAAACCATAGGCCAAAGCATCTGTAAATTATTAAATTGCAACTCTTCTAGAGGTTTAAAGAGCATATAAGACAATAACCCACATGTATTTATATTAACCATTAGAATTACTGAGCTAAATACTGTAGCTTGAATTGTAGTAGCCTAAAGCTTATAATGAGCACTATAATCTCTATTACATAGGAGCGTAAACTGAGGAGGAAGAGACCATAATGAACTTAAAATTGAGGTGATCCTCCTCCTAGTATACATTTATTTACCTTACTTGTATAGTGCCAACATATTCCACACCGCTTTACAAACATTGCTGTTCATTGTCCCATATAGGACTCACAATCTAAATTCCCTATCAGTAAGTCTTTGGAGTGTGGGAGGAAACCCACATAAACATGGGGAGAACATACAGACTCCTCGCAGATGTTGTCTCTGGTCGAACCTAGAACTCCGGCACTGCAAGGCTACATTGCTAACAACTGAGCCACCATGTTGCCATTTCCCGCATAATGGCTCAGCTTATGTCCAGCTTGCTGTGTCACTTTGTCCCTTCACCGTTGCTGCCATTCTTTAATAGCACCTCTCTCGTAATAGTTTTAGTGACTTACTGTTATGAGACAGTCCCTTTAAATAGATATATTGTAGTTTGTTCCCTTTCATGTTCATTCTTTATGGTTGTTACTTTTAATTAAAACTTAATGTAAATTAAATCGTTTGTAATTTTGCCTGAGTTTTTTAATATGTCTTCTATGATAAATTGTAATTAATTTTAGGTTGTTTATTTCACATAATATTGAATCTACTTATGTCAGGTGTACTGTAAGTCTTTGACATGTGTTGCACAATACAGATGGCTGATACTAGAAAATCATTGATGAAATGCAGAAAATTCTTTAATTAATATCTTATTTTAGAAGTTATGGATTTAATATTAGAAAATTACAGTACTGTGTATGCTACTATTTATTGTTTAACTATAGGGAGCAGAGATTGCAGTTGCACTTGGACACTAAAGTCTGAGACCTAGTTGTGAACTTCTAGTATGAGTTTTGCTTTAAGTTCCATTAGCTGAAGGTGGTTTTCTGGGTTCAAAATATTGATGGTCTGTCCTCCGGACCACATCAGTGGGGGTCCAACTTCTAGCAAGCCTACAAATCTGCTGTTTAAAGGGGCGGCAGTGCTCGTGTAAGCATTGTGGCTATAGTGTTTACATTGCTCTGTCTACATGTTCGTCATCTCCATAGTAGTGGAGTATGATATTGCAGGTTTGTCCCATACACCCTGTTTTCCTCTGTTATTTCTCAGTAAGTCGGTTTGTCCATTCAGATGTACGGTTCCTTTAGACTTGCTATGCCACTCTTTTCTCGCACACAGAATGGTAAGGTTGACCCCTTCATTCATGAGTTTTTAAAACAATGACAGTGAATGATTGTATTCATGTGTTCAATTTTCTAAAGGACAGAATAAAACGGTCCATAAATGAAACTGGGCCAATGGATCAGTTTTTGATGTAGATAAGAATGGTCTGAATTACATCCTCTAAAAACAGTGGGATTGGGTAAAAAAAAAAATTAATCCGTTTTTTAATAGTTGGATGCAAAATGGATGACACTCTATAATGGACATGGAACGGATGCAAAATGGATGAAAAATGGCTGTTAAAAATTGACCAATTCATCCATTTTTCATGGCTGAGAAATGGATATAGTCGTGTGAGTATAACCATATAGGAAATGGTCCCATCACAAAGCTGGAAGCTGGAAGTCATCCTCACTGACAGCTTCCTTGTTGAGCGACACCAATATTCCCTGTCGTGCAGGTGTCAGTGTGTCCTGAGCAGCAAGTCTGCGTGAATTCAATATACTCCATTTTAGTAACTTGTATCATAGTGCTGATATAATTCTCAACTTGTCTCTTCCAGATTTTTTTTCTTTTACTTTAATCCACAGGGAGGACTGGGAAGAAGCAGGGGCTTCAGGCTATGGTTTTCTTCTCAGACAATCTGCTTTCTTCTTTACTATGCCGTTGGCCCAGTTTCTGCTTTCTTCCTTTACCCTGCATACAGAATGCAGCATTAAAATAAATGTATATACACTACTATATCTTAAGTATGTATACCCACTGCCCTGAATATCTGAAGTTTTAAAGGGAAATTCTCATCAAAGGTGACCTTCACTTCACTGATAAAGCAGATATAACTATTGCAGGAAGTTCCATCATGCCTCCGTATGGAGCAAAAACCTTCAGGAAGGGGAGGGGTTCACCTGTACTTAACATTGCATACTCTTAATGCACTTTAAGGGTAAGGCCTCACATTGCGGAAATGCAGCATTTTTTGTTGCGGTTTTTGCTGCGTTTCCTTTTGCCAAAGCCAGGTGTGGATCGAGCAGAAGAGAGAAGTGCTTCTTATATATTTCCTATTCCTTTTGTAGCCATTTAGTGGAAACCCCATAGCAAAAAAAAAACCACTGCATTTTACATTACCTGTAACGTGGATGAGATACTGGCTAATCCCATCCACACATTAAAGAAGAAAAACAACACCAGCAGAAAAAGCTGCGATTTCAAAAATGCTTGAGTTTTTGAAAAACGCAACATGTCAATAATACCTACAGAAAAACTGGCTCGCTAAGTGGGACCTTAACCTAAGATAGTTTACAACTAACTATTGACAAAACTACAACTACTATAATACTATTTATTGCCTATAAGCCAGAATGTAATTTATATAATACTGTCTCATGTATACAATAGTATAACTGTTATAGTAATAGCTAATATATGCAGGAATATAATTAAAACACTGCTGCCTCCCATATACAAGCACACAGTATAATTACTATAGTACTGCTCCCCTACATACAAAAATACCATTAATATAATACTGCACCCTATGTATACGGCTATGTGTAACTACTATAATACTGCCTGCTATGTACAAGAATATAACTACTATTATACTGTTTAATATGTGCAAGAATATACTCCATATGTACAAAATTATATCTACTATAATATTGTTTTCTCTCTGTACAAGAATATAATACTGTCTCGTATGTATAAAATATATCTAGTATAATACTACTTCCTCTGTATGTAAATGCAATAAGTATACTGCCAGTACAGTTACAGCAACCCTCTACCCTATTCTTGCAAGGTCCTTTGACTTCTGCAACTCTTTCCTTGTAAAATTGAGCATGCTGGTAGTGAAAATGTCATACTGTGTCTCACCCCCTTTTTTCCCTATAGAGTAAGACAGGGTGTTACATGAAACATGTATCTACCCTGAGCACTGTAAGGTGGTGCTGCAGGTCATTGGTCATTCTGTACTTTCTGGATGACTCTTTAGAGGCAGGACATAGTTGCACCTGTGAAAAGTTGGCTGTTACTCTCCCATGGTCTGGCTCACTGACATCAGGCTACACTGACAGAAATGGTCCCCTATTTAGGAGTGTGTTCCTGTGCTCTCAATGAGTAGACAGCTTGGAAGGAGAAACACTTGCTGAAGTAAGGGATATCTTGTAGTGTGGGAGAGCTTTGTACAGCTTCAGAAGGGAGGGCAGCGCATCCCGTTCGACATATTGTGATCTTCCACACTAGGCCTAACTGAACTGCAACTGTTAACTTTAACTTGTCATCTGTCATATACTTGTCACTGAAGAACTGAATAAGTTGTATATTTGACATCAACCTCAGTAAAGAGGACCAGTGTGAAAAGAGTGTCTGTGTCCTTCATCACCGATGGACAGCTTTGGGTGACCTTCTGGTGGTGGTGTTTGTGTGGCAACTTGGCAGATGACAGCTCAGCATGTTGGCTGTGGAGTTGCCATATTGCTGCCATCTCACAGTATCCTTGAGCTTGCCCACTGTACCATGAAAAGAAGCTCCTGGGTAAACCATATAAAACACTTATTTCAGTCCCAGAAATGGCATATTGGACCTAGTAAGGAAAGGTGGGTTCTTGTGGAGGGGATTCATTACTATGTCCCAAGATTAATAGGTGAGTTTGCATTTCATAGCTGACCGACTTTATACTGCTGCCAGTGGCATTTTCTGCAAGACAGTGATTCCTAATATAATCCAGTAGTATTTTCAGAAAGCCCCCTATTCTCTCAGTATCTATAGCATATTAATAGACAATCCTTTCTGTAGTTGTCATGTAAGTATTACTTGTTTGCTGCCACACGGAGGGGCAGATTTAGGGGTTTAATACTTGGAATGTCTTCGCCACTTCTGCAATTTTAATTAGCGGCTTTTAGTTTGGTTGTCAGCAGGAGCCGATAGGACTATGTTTAATAAAATCCTACACTCTGGGAAATGAACAGAGGCCAAGTATGGCAAACTATATGAAGAACTGTAGATCTTAATTAAACATGAGCGTAATTATCGGTGCTAAAAACTCACCCTGTCTCATCAGTCCCTCTGTTATACCGACGGCTAATTATAGCTAAGCTAATATTTTTAACAGTGTATATCCATATTGTGGACAGCTGAAAAATGGCTTAAATTACCAATCCCGGGCGCCTGCAGTACATTTTACGACCATTGTTTCTACAAGAGCCAAAGCATGAATAGATTACAGGGAGGATAGAATGTCCATTGTCTCTGCAAATACTGGGAGTACATATTATATTAACTAGCGGCGAGCAATAATAAGGAATATTTGTTATTTAGCAAATCATAGCTCCAAAAAATATCTTTTTGGCTCCTTGACCCTATAAAAAAATACCCTATGTGCATAGTATAGTATGAGGATTCTGCAAATCCCCCCCCCCCCCATACTTTCTTTCTACATCCCTAAATGTTATCTATATATGTATTAGAGTTAACCTCAGGCACATCTAAGATTTTAGCTCTGTTGACGTTAGTATTTTTTTAATTGATTCATGAGCTAAAGGGGATTCCAGAGTTTACACATTGATGGTTTATCCTTAGTATGGACTATCATTGCTTGTTCAGTGGTGTTCTTACCCACATGACCCTAGCCAATCGGCATAGTGAGGTGACATGGTCCTTTCAAAGGTGTGGTTCCAGTAGTTTGTTCCCTTACAGGTCTGCTCTACAGGTCTCAATGTATCCTTGTATGACATGGTTACACATTTATTTCAGTGGTTACATTGGTAGTGTAAACTATGCATAAGTGCCTATTTACATGACATACATACAGTATGTATGTATACAGTATACAGTATTTATGCATACAGTGACATACAGTATGTTGACCAAATACAGCTACCCAAATAACAATAAAGCCACGCAGTGCTCATCTACTACCAACCAAAGTTATTTAATAACTGCTATACAGTGTCAAAAGTAATATAATTAATAGTAAGAATTGTAGTGGTCACAGACCAGTGTGCCAGGGCATCGGTGGCACACACTCTGCAGCTGGGAACAACCCTGTATTTTAATGTCTATTTCATTATAGCAGAATTCTGATAAGTGTCTCCAATAGGGAACATACCATTCTTGTGTCAAAGTGCAGTCTTTCTGCTGAGAAACTCAACTTCTATTCCATATGCAAACAAGCTGTTTGACGCACTCAGGGCAAGGCCACATCTGCTGGAGCACCATCTACTTTTGTTCTCTCTACAAATCACTGCGCGTGAGACATATCATTCTTTCTATTTTGCGGTGGCACTGGATAGCAGCACAAAAGAAAATGGGTTCTTGGGCAGAGGTGGACCTGTCCCCAGAGCACAAACAGGTTGTTTCGACACAAGAAATGTATGTCACTATGTCACTAGCAGGCTCAACAACAATAGAAACACACCTTTTTTTTTTATTACAGATTTTGATGCTTTTTTTGAGCCAAAACCAAGAATGGCTACAAAAGGAATGGGAAATACAGTGGGGGAAAAAAGGTATTTAGTCAGCCACCAATTGTGCAAGTTCTCCCACTTAAAAAGATGAGAGAGGCTTGTAATTGACATCATAGGTAGACCTCAACTATGAGAGACAAAATGAGAAAACAAATCCAGAAAATCACTTTGTCTGATTTTTAAAGAATTTATTTGCAAATTATGGTGGAAAATAAGTAGTTGGTCAATAACAAAAGTTCATCTCAATACTTTGTTATATATCCTTTGTTGGCAATGAAAGAGGTCAATCGTTGTCTGTAAATCTTCACAAGGTTGGCACACACTGTTGCTGGTATGTTGGCCCATCCCTCCGTGCAGATCTCCTCTAGAGCAGTGATGTTTTGGGGCTGTCGCTGGGCAACACGGACTTTCAACTCCCTCCAAAGGTTTTCTATGGGGTTGAGATCTGGAGACTGGCTAGGCCACTCCAGGACATTGAAATGCTTCTTACCAAGCCACTCCTTCGTTGCCCTGGCGGTGTGCTTCAGATCATTGTCATGCTGAAAGACCCAGCTACGTTTCATCTTCAATGTCCTTGCTGATGGAAGGAGGTTTGCACTCAAAATCTCATGATAAATGGCCCCATTCATTCTTTCATGTACACGGATCAGTCGTCCTGGTCCCTTTGTAGAGAAACAGCCCCAAAGCATGATGTTGCCACCCCCATGCTTCACAGTAGGTATGGTGTTCTTTGGATGCAACTCAGCTCCAAACACATTCTCCCAATACTCTTCTGGAACATCCAAATGCTCTATAGCAAACTTCAGATGGGCCCAGATATGTACTGGCTTAAGCAGGGGGACACGTCTGGCACTGCAGGATCTGAGTCCCTGGCAGCGTAGTGTGTTACTGATGGTGGCCTTGGTTATGTTAGTCCCAGCTTTCTGCAGGTCATTCACTAGGTCCCCCTGTGTGGTTGTGGGATTTTTGCTCACCGTTCTTGTGATCATTTTGACCCCAAGGGGGTGAGATCTTGCGTGGAGCCCCTGATCGAGGGAGATTATCAGTGGTCTTGTATGTCTTCCATTTTCTAATTATTGCTCCCACAGTTGATTTCTTCACACCAAGCTGCTTGTCTATTGCACATTCAGTCTCCCCAGCCTGGTGCAGGTCTACAATTTTGTTTCTGGTGTCCTTCCACAGCTCTTTGGTCTTCACTATAGTGGAGTTTGGAGTGTGACTGTTTGAGGTTGTGGACAGGTGTCTTTTATACTGATAACAATGTCAAACAGGTGCCATTACTACAGGTAATGAGTGGAGGACAGAGGAGCCTCTTAAAGAAGAAGTTAAAGGTCTGTGAGAGCCAAAAATCTTGCTTGTTTCTGGTGACCAAATACTTATTTTCCACCATAATTTTCAAAGAAATTCTTTAAAAATCAGACAATGTGATTTTCTAGATATGTTTTCTCATTTTGTCTCTCATAGTTGAGGTCTACCTATGATGTCAATTACAGGCCTCTCTCATCTTTTTAAGTGGGAGAACTTGCACAATTGTTGGCTGACTAAATACTATTTTTCCACACTGTATATAGGAAGTGCTTATACTTCGCCCTTCTGCTCAATCCACTCCTGGCTTTGGCTCAAAAAACGCAGCAAAACCTGCAACAAAATAAGCTACGTTTCCACAACATGGGGCCTAAGGCTGAAGCCCCATGTTGCGAAAATGCTGTGTTTTGGCCTTGGCAAAAAACACTGTGCTTTACATCACCTGCAAAGTGAATGGGAATCTGGCTAATTCCATCCCCACTCACTGCAGAAAAAATTCCGCAGCAGAATTTTTGAAAATTGCAGCATGTCACTTATACCTGCGGAAACGTCCACAGAGGAAAACTCAACAAAAACACAATTGAAAATGCTGCAGAAAAAATGTGACGCGTTTCCGCCACATTTTTTTTTAACAGCATTTCGCTAGGTGGAGCCTTAGCCTAAAAGCAATTTTGGCAGTGGTAGCAATTTTAAACTTAATAGAGAAATCCAATAGCAGGCGCAAGTGTGGCTGGACTAGGGGTGTGCCAAAATTATTCAAATCTATGTTAACATCAAATCTGCATATTGAAAGCAGTTCATGAAGGAGAATGGATCTTAAAGCAACTGGGCTCATGTTATTAATTAGAGTTGTATATTGTTGAGACAGGTTTGTTGTGTTTTATTAATGGGTGTTGTATGTCGCTGAGACAGCCTCGCTGAGTCTCAGATCTGCTGATGCTTGGATTGCTGTTTATTCCAAGAAGTAATTGTAGATCAACCATAACTCATCGACACTGCACCAAATGTGGTTGAATGACATTGAGCTCTTTCAAGGGGAGTTTTCTGTGTGATATAAAATGCAGATGAGTTATGTGTGGTCAGAGCTCAAGAGCTTCGAACACATTGACATTCACAGGAGGCTTATGTATCTTGAAGACCATAATGTCTCATTGCATAGCAATGTAAGCTTTCCGGGAATATAGTTAGGGATATAAAGGACTGAATTTATGCTCTTAAATTGTATTTACCTTCAGAGAGGAGGTGGTGAATAAAACTGACACTATGTCCTTTAAAGGGGCATATCGTCTGACACTGTTGTGGTGTACCATTAGCTTATTCTATAACATGATGATCAATGAGACTCCAACCTTTAGAATCCATTCCAGGAATTAAAAGACCAAACTGCACAGCAGGGCTACCATCCTCTTACTGCATCACAGCCCCATTCAAATAAGTGGATTCTGAGGACCAGTGGGTTTCTGACGTCCAAGCCACATGACGTCCAAGCCATCATATTTAATGGTGGGAAAGGAAAATGCTTTTAAAGTCCTTGTTCAATTTTTTGATGATAAATGATGGAAAGTGAAAGTTATTTGTTATTTGTCACTAAGTTAAGCCAGTATGGATGAAAAAGTAGTTGTATTACCACTGTAAAATCCTAGTTTCTTATCTGGTGATACAGTGTTTGTGTGTATATATTTGTATCTATCTCAGGACATACCTGACAGGTTTCTATAGAGATACTAACACAGTCTTCGGTGTAGTTAGGACAAGGGGGTGTGATGATTTGAGGAGGAAAATGGAGAAAAATGAATCCCATAAACTTAGGCCCCTTGCAGACGACCGTGGGCGAGATCCGTGTGCTATCCGTGTTTTTCTCGGATAGCACACTGACCCATTCATTTGTATGGGCACATGCACTTGACCATGTTTTTCACTGATCGGTGTGCGGGCCATGAATCACCCAGAGAAGCCTATGGGAGACTAAAAACCTAGGACGGCACACTGATATACTCAGTGTGTCATCAGTGTGCCCCCCATTTTCGCAGACAAGCTAGGGATATAATTAGATGTCACCATTGTTCTTTATGGTGGATCCGCAAACTAGGCACACTGAAGACACTCTGTCCGTTTTTGCGGAAATACTTCACTGATGCTGAAGACACACTGAAGACACTCTGTCCGCAAAAACTGAACACTAATTACTAGTTTGCTGACCGCAAAATACACAGGGTCGTCTGCAACTAGCCTTATAGTGGGAGGCAAGGAAACTCCAACACTACAGAGTATTTCAGGAGAGGAGTGTGTCCACCATGTGGGAATCAGTGATCTATTCACTCATACCACTATGTTAGTGCAAACAGCATACCTCCCAACTTTCAAAAGACTGAAAGAGGGACAGAATGCAGTGAATTTACGTATAGTATGGCCCATCTCCAGCCCCATTCACTTCCACTTTGGCTCTGCCCATTCCCATCAATGTCTCTTTGTGCCCCCACACAGTATAATACCCCTATTGTGGCCCTAACACTGTAGTCCCCCAGATAATGTCCCCCTTCAATTGCGCTCACAGTATACAGACCCCCCTCCATTTGCCCCCACAGTATACAGTCCCCCTTCAGTTGCTCTCACAGTATACAGTACAGACCAAAAGTTTGGACACACCTTCTCATTCCAAGAGTTTTCTGTATTTTCATGACTATAAAAATTGTAGATTCACACTGAAGGCATCAAAACTATGAATTAACACATGTGGAATTATATACTTAACAAAAAAGTGTGAAACAACTGAAAATATGTCTTATATTCTAGGTTCTTCAAAGTAGCCACCTTTTTCTTTGATTACTGCTTTGCACACTCTGGCATTCTCTTGATGAGCTTCAAGAGGTAGTCACCTGAAATGGTCTTCCAACAGTCTTGAAGGAGTTCCCAGAGATGCTTAGCACTTGCTGGCCCTTTTGCCTTCACTCTGCGGTCCAGCTCACCCAAAACCATCTCGATTGGGTTCAGGTCTGGTGACTGTGGAGGCCAGGTCATCTGGTGTAGCACCCCATCGCTCTCCTTCTTGGTCAAATAGCCCTTACACAGTCTGGAGGTGTGTTTGGGGTCATTGTCCTGTTGAAAAATAAATGATGGTCCAACTAAACGCAAACCGGATGGAATAGCATGCCACTGCAAGATGCTGTGGTAACCATGCTGGTTCAGTATTCCTTCAATTTTGAATAAATCCCTAACAGTGTCACCAGCAAAGCACCCCCACACCATCACACCTCCTCCTCCATGCTTCACTGTGGGAACCAGGAATGTAGAGTCCATTCGTTCACTTTTTCTGCGTCGCACAAAGACACGGTGGTTGGAACCAAAGATCTCAAATTTGGACTCATCAGACCAAAGCACAGATTTCCACAGGTCTAATGTCCATTCCTTGTGTTCTTTAGCCCAAACAGGTCTCTTCTGCTTGTTGCCTGTCCTTAGCAGTGGTTTCCTAGCAGCTATTTTACCATGAAGGCCTGCTGCACACAGTCTCCTCTTAACAGTTGTTGTAGAGATGTGTCTGCTGCTAGAATTCTGTGTGGCATTGACCTGGTCTCTAATCTGAGCTGCTGTTAACCTGCAATTTCTGAGGCTGGTGACTCAGATGAACTTATCCTCCGCAGCAGAGGTGACTCTTGGTCTTCATTTCCTGAGGCGGTCCTCATGTGAGCCAGTTTCTTTGTAGCGCTTGATGGTTTTGGCCACTGCACTTGGGGACACTATCAAAGTTTTCCCAATTTTTCGGACTGACTGACCTTCATTTCTTAAAGTAATGATGGCCACTCGTTTTTATTTACTTAGCTGCTTTTTTCTTGCCATAATACAAATTCTAACACTCCATTCAGTAGGACTATCAGCTGTGTATCCACCTGACTTCTGAACAACACAACTCATGGTCCCAACACCATTTATAAGGCAAGAAATCCCACTTATTAAACCTGACAGGGCACACCTGTGAAGTGAAAACCATTTCAAGTGACTATCTCTTGAAGCTCATCAAGAGAATGCCAAGAGTGTGCAAAGCAGTAATCAAAGCAAAAGGTGGCTACTTTGAAGAACCTAGAATATAAAACATATTTTCAGTTGTTTCACACTTTTTTGTTAAGTATATAATTCCACATGTGTTAATTCATAGTTTTGATGCCTTCAGTGTGAATCTACAATTTTTATAGTCATGAAAATACAGAAAACTCTTGGAATGAGAAGGTGTGTCCAAACTTTTGGTCTGTACTGTACATCTCCCCCTCCAGTTGTCCCCACAGTATGATGGATGAAAAAAAAAACACTAATACTCACTCCATTTCCCTGCTGTTCTCGACTGTCCCCTGCACCAGGAGCCTTCTAGGAGCAGCAGGTACAATGTAAGTGTTGTCACTACATCGCGCCATCTGCAGATGGCTCCCTGCTTCACCAGATGAGAATGAGTTGAAGTCAGGACATGCTGAAAGGGACAGCAACACAGGACCCAAAATCCAGTACTGTCCCACTGAAATCAGAATGGTTAGGAGATATGCAAACAGGACTGCGTAAGACAGATGCAATATCATGACATCAGAAGGGAAATGGAGATAAGTGGGAGGCCACAGACTGTTAGTGGGAGGAACAGGATAGTATTTCAGGAGAGGATTTTTCTGATATTATAAGGTGCAGCATTGTCCATCCATGGGATTATGTTAAGACATGGGTATTATAATGTGATGAGAATAGAAAGTTTGGATTGTGGGAGGAAAAGAGTGCCCAGTAGCTCTTAGTAATGTGTGTGAGAACCAGGGGCGTAAATACCGGGGTAGCAGCGGTAGCGGCTGCCACAGGGCCCGGGTCATTTCGGGGAAAGCCTGGTACCCCGACCGCTATACATAGTGTTATTGGAAAGGGACCCTGGCATATTGCAGGCCCCTTTCCAATAGATGGCAGGGGAGGGCACCCAGGGGAGGTGACTGAAAACAATAAATATATATTCTCACCTTTCCGGGGCACAGATTTCTCTCCGGTGCTCTTCCGTCATGTGACTGAGGCTTGTGATTAGGCCCCAGCGGTCACATGGGGCTCGGCCGCGTAATGACGTCAGTGCGCCCCCATGTGACCGCTGAGGCCCAATCACAGGCCGTCGGAAGAGGGCCTGAAGACGGCAGGATGGAGCGAGGATGCCAAGGAAAGGTAAGGCAAGGTGAGTATGAATGTTTGTTATTTTTAATCACCTTCCCTGGGCCTCCGATTATTATACTCTGGGGTCTGAGGAGACCCCAGAGTATAATAATAGCTCCGAAGCGGAGGGGGCTGTTGGGCGCATATAATACTGTGTGGGGGCCACTGTAGAGCATATAATACTGGGTGGAGGCCACTGTGGAGCATATACTACTGGGTGGGGGCCACTGTGGAGCATATACTACTGGGTGGAGGGCACTGTAGAGCATATACTACTGGGTGGGGGCCACTGTAGAGCATATACTACTGGGTGGGGCCACTGTAGAGCATATACTACTGAGTGGGGGCCACTGTAGAGCATAAAATACTGGGTGGGGGGAATATAATACAGGGTGGGGGCCACTGTGGGAAGCATATAATACAGGGTGGAGGCCACAGTGGGAAGCATATAATACAGGGTGGGAGCCACTGTGGGAAGCATATAATACAGGGTGGGGGCCACTGTGTGGAGCATATTATACTGTGTGGGGCCACTGTGGGGAGCATATTATACTGTGTGTGGGGGGAACAATGTAGAGCATATAATGCTCTTTGGGGGCCACTGTTGAGCATATAATACTATCTGGGACCGCTATTGAGCATATTTTACTGTTTGGGGACCTGTAACCGGTTCGGGGGGGGGGGGGGCATGTCAAATGTTTGCCTTGGGACCCAGCCATTCCTAGTTACGCCACTGGTGAGAACTTATGTAATGATAGCTGCTGTCCTCACTAGTGATAGAAGAATTCATCATTGCTGACCTAGGCTTGCTGGCCCTGTTATGGATTTCTGGTTAAATACCTGTCAGGTCTTGCGTTAAGTCTGTACTTGGACATTCCATTTTGATGACAGTGAAGTGTCATATTTCTGAGATGGATGGTCTGGCATTGTTATCAGTGCAGATAATTCATGAATGCTAAAGACCAGTATGGATAAGTAGTATTCAAAGTGCAGACGCTCCTGTCTCATCCAGTTATTCCCTTATAACAAGTCAAAATAGATGGACTTATTCAGAATATTATCAGTAAAATTTAATACATCTTTATCTTTACTGAGAGGAACCTGTAATTCCTCTATTGTAATATAAAATGGATAAAATTTCTCTCCTGTTTTATAGTTGTTGGAGAGCCATCTAAATCGGGTTTAATTGTAGCCCCTGTGTATGTCCTGTGTATCAGAGAGGTGAACAGAGCTTTTTGTCTTTATTGAAAAGATAAATTACCTAATTTCAATGTTTATCCAACCAGTTTGTGCAGTTTTTAACCATAGGTGAACTTGATACACATTTATTAAATTTTTAACTATGTAACTCTCATTTTGTTGGACTTTAAGGGATTGTCCTCTGTCATCTAGACATAAATATGTATGATAGGAGAGTATTCACACTTCATGAGTTCTCTATAGAGTTGGCCATAAATACTGTAAGTAATTCTACAAAAAAGTTAGTGGGAGATTTGGTAATAGCCAAGCTCTCAAGTTTGTGGCTAATTGTCTAATTGGGAACAAGTATGTAATTCTCTATAATGGAGGGTCTCCCAACAGTTGGATCCATAGACATGTCAATAAACAAAGGGTTATCATCAGAAGAAAAAACATTAAGAGAATATCTGAGGTATCACATGCATGAGTGATAATGCTTTTTAATTTAATGGATACTTCACTGAATGACAGGTATCACAGTCCCTTCCTCTAGGACTCCAATTGTTACTGAGAACAAGGAGGTCAAAGTCCTTGTTCTCACATAAAGAGTTGACAATGCATGGACAGCCTCTACCTAGAAGTGAGCGTGATGGTCATAAATAGCTAACAATCAAAATTGTAACATAAGGTTCCCCATTCTTACCAAAAATAATAACATAAGGTTGCCCAATCTTAGTATAGTGACAGTTGAATCATCAGGCCATAAAAAAGGATTGTCCCTTCCCCTGAAAAATTATTTAATTTCACAATGTACAGCAAAAAAAATAGCTGAAGAAAAACTCACAAATTCCTATTTTCATAGAAATACTTTGCTTGGTAATATGATTTATAGGCAGCCCCACAGGGGACTGTAGTGATTGACAACTGTGACTTTAATGCCATTCCATGGCCTCTGAAAGAAAATATGTTTTTACACCTTCCCTATACATGTACTCCAAGTGTGAGGAACATTAACAATTAGGGGTTAAGACTCGTTTAGGCCGGGGCACCACGTTGCAAAAACGCTGCGTTGTACAGCACCTGCAAAATGATTGGGATTCTGGCTAATCCCATCCACACATTGCAGAAAAAAATCTACGGCATGTCAATTATACCTATGTTTCCACCATGGTCTTTTCCCACAGTGTTTTTTAGCAGCGATTTGCTGTGTGTGGCCTTAGCCTTAGGCCGGGGCCCCACATGGCATAAATGCTGTGGTTTTACAGTCACAGCAAAGTGGATGGGATTCTAGCAAATCCCGTGACCACTTTGCGTTAAAATATGCGGTGCGGACACACGGCGATTTCCAATACCGTTGCGGTTTTGGAAATCGCAGCATGTCAGTTATATTTACAGAAACACCAGCAGTTCTCCTATAGATATAATTGAAGCAGAAAGTCTGCATAGGAAACATGTGCGAACTTTCTGTGCAAAGCGGGACACCATGTGGGACCTTAGCCTTAGGCTTTTTTTTTTTGCAGACTTCGTTGCATTTTTTTTTTTTTTTTAACCAACGCCAGGAGTGGATTGAGCAGAAGGTAGAAGTATAAGTACTTTCTATAGATTTCCCATTCCTTTTGTAGCCATTCTTGGCTTTGGCTCAAAAAACCATAGCAAAATCTGCAACAACAAAAAAAGCTGCATTTCCGCGTTTCCAGACCTCAGCCTTAAAAAAACTTATCACTAGTGAAATACACAGAAGTGTCTACCTGGAGACAGAGCAACAATGTACGTCAACAATGAGGCACCAGCACCTCAGTATGTAACTGATTTCTGAACCCCAGTGCTATGACTACAGCATTTCTCAGCTGACTTATTAGGAGCAGTATTATAGTCTATTTATGTACAAATGATGTATCATAGTAATTATATTCTTGTACATAGAAAGCAGTATTATAGTGTATATATACTATTACACTTGTTAGGAGTCAATATTATATTATTAGTTATATTTTTGTACATAAAAGACAGTGTTATATTCATTTACATAGGAGGCAGTATTATAGAAGTTATATTCATGTACATAGGAGATAGTATTATAGTAGTTATATTTTTGCAAATAGGGGACACTATTACAGTAGTTATATTCCTGCACATAGGAGCAGTAGTATAGTTATGTTATTGTTTATAAAGGCAGTATTATAGTATTCTTGAACATTGGGGCTGTATTACAGTAGTTATAGTCTTGTATAAAGAGCCTTATGTAGAGAACTTTGTACAAATGTCACAAACATTTTCTTAAATAGGGGACAGTATCATAGTAATTATATCCTTGTACATAGAAGGCGCTATTATAGTCTTGTATAATGGAGACAGTATTATATTAGTTATAGTCTTATATATAGACGGCAGTATTTTATTAGCTATATCCTTATTTATAGTAGGCAGTATTATAGTACTTATATTATTGTATATCAGGGACAGTATTATAGTAGTTTTATTTCTGTCAATAGGGGGCAGTATTTTGTAGTTGTGTTTTCATCACTTGTATTTAAAAACCTGGTCATCACAATACACTCTTGTTAGGATATCCTGAGCCAAGAGGAAAGGTAGGGAAGAACACACCTGTATGTGTTTGATCCAAAATCTCATTCACACTTAAGGCTAAGGCCCCACGTTGCAGAAACACAGTGTTTTTGTTGCAGTTTTTGCTGCGGTTTTTGAGCCAAAGTCAGTTGTGGATTTAACAGAAGGGAAACGTCTGAGAGCTTCCTTTATAATTTCCATTCCTTTTTAAGCCACTCCTGACTTTGGCTAAAAAAAAAAACACGCAGCAAAATCTGCTACAAAAAAACGCTGCGTTTCCGCCATGTGGGGGGCCTTAACCTAATAAGTGACAAATGCTGCTAGTTGAAAATTGGTGGATCTGGTTATTTAAAAGACAAATAATTGACGTTCTTTTTTTTTTTCACGTATGCTGAGCTGGAATATTATGTGAATAGTCTGGTGTATAGATATTTATATCAGTCTCTCATGTCAGTAGTGGGTATAAAGATGAAATATTAAAATTAAATTCACGTCCTTTTAAAACCATCAAAACCCTGAACTCCCTTTCATCAGAGGTCGCTGGTTACACAGGATCCTGCTGTACAGCAGTGCTTACCACAGGTTCTCTCCTGTTGTCTAATTTAGGGGGGTGTGGGGGTGTATTGTCGGTTCCTCATAGTGCATTTAATTAACCAGTTCCCGGGGATAGACGACTGGAGTTTCTTTTACTTTGATGAGATCTCCTGCCAGGTAGTGTTCAGTGATTCAAAGTAACAGATTTCCAATGAGGGAATGTTGTCCTACATTGTAAAGTGTCGCAGTCTCCTCTACATCACATACTACATTACATAACTGTTTTTGCTCTATGGATCTGGCACACAACACCCTGACTCTCGCACACTAAAGCATACATACCAGCTGCTATGGGGCCACTTAGATCCTACAAATAAGAATGTAGGAAACTAAAGGAGTTGATGATATATCCTTTAGGCCATCAAGCTCAGATTGCTGCCCATACGGATCAGCTGTTTGAAGGGGTAAGCACTCGATCCTTCTTATTTTTTACATGTCTCTGAACCCTACTTGTATTGCCACACACTGTGTTTTTAGTAGGGGCGGTGCAGGGTACTGCTGCTTAGTCCCATACAAGTGCATGGGAAAAAGCTGTGTAACCCTGCAATGCTTTAGAGTCAAGAGAGATGTTAACAATGAAGACGCTGTAGTGCTTCAAACAGCTTATCAGGATGCTGAGAGTCAGACCTCCATTTATCCATTAACCCCTTTAACCAAAAGTTCATATAAAGGACCTGTTGAAGGTAGTTAACCAGTACCTGGTGAAGTGGGCTCCAATTTTTAGCCTTTGCTATGAGGTCCCCTCACCGCTATGTAAATACTTGCATGAACTTGCACATTACTGTTTCTTCTAGGTAATCCTATTGTATGTGGGTTACTATTCATAAAGCACTTCATTTGGATATATTAAAGTAGATAATATCCAAACCCCTCGATCGAAGCATAGCCCCAAACGTTTGAATCCCAAAAAATAGGTATTTGTATAAGTGCTGTCCTTCTGCACAAAGGAACCCTAGAACAGTAAGACTGGCAGCACCCCAACTTAAACTAAACCCACCCACCCCATTCCCTCATGCCCTTTATTAAATAAATACACAACATCTATGTGTGTATAAAGAGGGGGTCAGCCATAGCTTTATTAATTCATTAACATATGCTGATTGTTCATTATAGCATTAACCTAATCGAATTCCATTACCTGATACTGTTTCCCAGGTGACATGTTTGGCTTTCTCAATTGCAGCTGAGTTCCTAGCACCATGCTAAGTTCAATCTAGGTACTATTTCAGACCACGCATGAACCATAATATGAAAGAACGCACGAAAACAATCAAAATCTGAACCTATAATTGATATAATTTCCCACAGCATAAATCACCAGCACCATAGGGGCCTGGGAGACTTTACTAGCTGGTACCACTTCTGGTAGCACTTGGAGCCAACTCAAAACCTTGACCCCACTCCAGCGAAGCTCAGCATCCTGAAATCCGAAATGTAAAGCCACCCAGTATATATATATATGAGTGACCAAAAATACAACCCACCAGTTTGACACCTGCAATATAAAATGAAAATGAGCAAACAGGAGAAAGGGGAGCTGTGCCCATAAATGTCAGTTTTGGACTTACGCTCCTTGACTTTCAAAGCATCAGGCAAGATGACCATATCTGATCGCAGGCCAGATGGGCTATGATGTGAATGGGAAAGCACAAAAAAGGCAAGCACAAAGAAGCATTGTAACAATATCGCTTCAAAAGACAATACACAAACGTCCGCCGACAAGGCCACGATCTGGCGCATAAGGAGGAAAGAGATGGGGCGAGTATTAACGATACTATGGGATTTTTTCCAGCCCTTTAATACCAGCTGGAAAGGAAACTCCTTTATAATGTCAGAAAGGCTCAAAAGTTTAAGACTGAGAGCTAAACCCAACAAGTGCTTGAAGGCAACTGCAGCAAGAATCGGGCCATAGCCGAGCAGACCAGTGTCTGTCAAAGATGGCCCCATAACCTGTCGAGCCTGCAGCATCATTGAAAAGCTGCAGGTCTTGATTGCCTCAGGCTCTGGGAAGCGTGACACACCTTCATAATCCAATAAGAAGAACCTGCACACTTTCAAATCACCGCGCAGCACTTTGCTAAGGACATTCGTTGATAAAAAATAAAAAAAAACCTACCCATCCGAAAAATTTTGCACACAAATGCTAGCTGTCCTAACAGAGACTGCAAACAAGAGAGAGGAATCTTCCTAGCTGTCATTCAAATATCTATGTCATGTTTTAAACTAAACAATTTATCGCGTGGCAATTTTAAGGCCATGCGTATGGAATCGATTAGGATCCCTAGAAAGGAAAGACTAGTAACCGGATCCATTTACTCAGATGAAATTAAAGATGGTGAATTACTCTGAATTTTCCCGGCATCTTCTTACGTACTATGCCTAAAGGGGAAACTATCAAATTAGGAAAACGTGGCTCCTGGAAAGAGCTAGCAATGTGGCCCAAGTTGACTTCCTTGTCAATTTTTCCTGAGATCTAGCTAAGGTAGACTCAACTGACCGTAAATTTCCAATAAAACTAACTGATGAACTTTGAGTATACAGAACTAGAAGGCCGGCCTTCTGCTTCCTGTGGCACCTGCTGAGCCACGGAGGCATCTTTACCATGTTCACTGGCGTCCTTTGGCTTACCGGTAGCCTGCTTCGTCCTGGATCCTACCTCTCTTAGGGCAACGAAGGGAGGCGTGTGAACCCTCACAAATGGAACATTCATGTTTGAATCTAGATGATGCAAAAACTCGACAGTGCTCTTCGTTGAAGAGTTAACATGCTCCAGGCCTACGACCTGCTGTTGTGGGTTGGCTAAATTGGAAGGTGGGTTAGGCTTGGGGGTCAACATTAATTGAATCCAAATATCCGTGGCTTCCGATCTAAGGGCCAGGCGATGCCTGAACTCCTCATTGTATCTCCATTAATCTGAACTCCCATAAAGTCTATGAGCTAAAAAATATCATTTTCAGGTATATAAAACATTCAGCTGCTCTCAGGCCTTTGCTGACAAAGGATGCAGGACATAGTGGCAAAGGCCTGAAGCCAGTAGCCGAAGATTTTAGCCACATTTGGTTTTTGAACATTGGTTGTACCAAAAACCAGCTCCTTGTTCCTAATGCAGACACACCACAGTCTCATTGGCATTTTGACCACCACTGCCAGTGGCGTAAATACCGGTGTAGCAGCGGGAGCGGCTGCCACAGGGCCCCTGATGGTTTTTTTTTTTTTTTTAATAGGCTGTTACATGCTGGTGTAACACCAGCAGGTAAGGGCCCTATTTACTTACCGATCCGCGCTCCTGCTCACAGCCACCTGCACTTCCCATTCTGTGGAAGCGGCTGTGAGCAGGAGTGGGGATTAGTAAGGCTGCGGGCCGGCGAACCCCACAAACACTGCTATCATTATACTCTGGGGTCTTTTATGACCCCAGATTATAATGATCGGAGGCCCAGGGGAGGTGAGGAAACATAAAATACACTGTTGTTTACCTCTCCTGCGCTCCAGCAGCCTTCGGGCCTCCTTGTTGACGTCCAGGCCAACGTCATTATGCGTCGCGATGCATGCCCGCCTCATGTGATGTCTGGTAAAACATTGAAGAAGGCCAAAAGTAGCGGGGGAGGGCGCCGGAGCCAGGGAGTGGGGGCCCCATGTCAAATGTTCACCTGGGGGCCCAGCCATTCCTAGTTACACCACTGATCACTGCGCATATGTTGTCACTATGAATGACTACATTCCAGATTTGTGACAGGTCTTATTACTTCCCCCAGTCAGTCACAGCTCAAATTTGTTTTCTAAGCTATACTGCAAAATTATGATGTGCTTTTTGCAACTTTATTGGTTTCAAAGTATCTGTTTGCCACCCATGAATAAGAGCATTCTTGATTACATCTAGATGTGGAAAATGCTTTATTGATGTAATACTTTTCAGAGCTGAGAACCTGCTAACATCGTATCCAGTCTAGGCCTTCCTCCATAAACTGAACACATCAATAACATAAACCTCTTCTGCGCTAATAGTTTGCTAAAATATGTCAGTGCAGGTCCATGTATCAGTCTAGAGTCCAGGGTATTTATCCTATAGAAGATGATTGGATACAACTGTAGCAGACCTGCAGTTGAGAAAATATTAGGTCTGTGTTCGATATTCTGTTTCTGGACGTAAACAAGGATGTCTCCATTTATTAACAGCAAGTATAAATCTTAAAGTGGACCTATCACCAACTCCAACTCTTTGCATCCTTCAATAGATGCTGCCCTACTGATTCTGGCTCAGGCTGGATTCACGTCTGATTTGGAGACTCTGTAGGAGACTCTGCCACAGATTCCGCTTAAAATCAGTGGAGAGAATTCCTGCAAGGCGGACTTTCCTCTCCGCTTGTTTCAGTATAAAACTGTCGGAGACCAGGCAGAAACCACTGGTAACCGCTTTTTAAACGGACAGGGCATTTAAGGTTCCCATGTGTAACCCAACAACAGAGACCTGAACGCTAATGTGAACATAGAGCCAACTGTTCTTTTTTTTTTTCTGTCAGATGTTTTATTTTTTTATTCTGTCAGTTTCAGCACCCAAAATACTAAATAGGCTCTGTAGTGTCAGGTGGGTGGGCAGTCCCAGGCTGGAGCAGATAACCTGTACCCGCCCATCTGACTGTAAAGTATCCAACCGGCGGAATGGGTACTGAAACTAACAGGAAGGATTACTCAGGAATAGTGTGGGCTAGAGAGAAAAAAATCCAGCTGCTACTTTATTTTACACTTTATAATTTAGTTCCTCAGCAGTTTAAGGAAGAACCAGAACCATCCCTATTGAACAGTCAGATGAGCTGGGGCTCCATGAAGAAAATGTTTGTTTTTGCTTCCTGATCTGTGCCCTGTGATATTAGCTTTTTTGCTGATATGCTAATGAGATGTTTGGTGCAACAAGCACATCACCGTTGCTCACATGGCACCAAAGAACTATGCTTTGCAGTCCCTCCATCCATCCCTTCCTCTCTGCTATGATTGACATGTATACTGCCTGGAACTGTCAATTATAATCTTTGTTGCCATGGGAGCAACAGTGACACCAAACAGATCATTAGCATATAATATTTTTAGCATAGCATATCTGAAAAAAAGGTAATATCTCAACAACGGAGGCACCGATCGGGAAGTAGAAAAAAAAGTGTTCTTGACATGAACCCACATGAACTGTGCTTATAGTTTAATATGGACTGTTCTGTTGACAGACTCCCTTTAAATAATGCAAAGAGTTGAAGTTGATGGAAGAAGTGAAAAGTCTTCTTTAAAATGATCAGGATCAGAATCACAAAGTATAAAAGAAAGTAGCAGAACTTTTCATAACATATCGTGCTACAGACATTCCCTTTAATGCTCGATCAAGGTGAGAATATTGATGAACTCAAAAAGTAAAGGTGCTAAAGGACCAATACCACAAATATAAAAACTCTTTTTCCTGGAGTTGAAAAGATAAATCTTCAAGCATTCTTTCACTTTTAATTTCATACGTTTTGACTGATTTGAACAACATGTAAATTGTAATTCAGAAAACAAGAGTCTCCGCCATGCCATGAATACAAAGCTCCAATATGTGTCAAGGACTAATATATTCAGCATTGCATCTGTCATGTTCATAAGAAGCCACTTTTGTGATCAAAATGAACACTCCGCAGGTAAATCAGGCTCAATTTCCTTGTACATTTTATGCTAGGCTAATTGTCTATGGGTATGGGTGTCGCCTCTCTGCTTGTGAGGTATTTGTATTACTGTGTAGCATTGCAGATTCCACTTGCTAACATGCGGAATAACATGTTTTGTCAATTCGAGAGCTGGCTTCATTCACACTGACTGTAGAAATTCTACAATAACACAAACTTTAAAGTAGTCTGACATCCTGCTGGAGTGTTGGGGGCTCCCAGCATGCAGCGGGGCATGCGTGCTGTGAGCTGTGTCAGCTCTCTTGCTGGGGGTGCTAACTAAAGGTTTGTTGTATCACTTTAGCAATCTGCTCTCTTGCTGTTGTTGTCAAAGAAGACAAAAGTGCAATTTTGTAGAGAAACCCTGGTGGTAGCAAGATAGAAACAGATAAAGAATATGAACAGTAGACAAGGTAGAAAAAAGAAAGTAACCAAGTTCATATATAAAATACTTTTCTCTAGATGGAATCCATTTACAAGGAGGAAAATAGCAAAACTACATTAGAAATGAGATTTTAAAAATTGCTGAACTGCTATTGCTATTGGTATTGTTGGTACCAGAGTCATGTAACAGCTCTGGAGTTTGCCATGATACTTACATCTACCTGCAGCCACCACTAGGGGGAGCTTACCTCTCCTAAATGCATACAGTTCCCATTTAGATTAAAGGGGTTGTTAAGAGAGATATAGTTTTTTTGGATTAAAAAATAAAAGCAACATTGTTCCTCTAGTTTATCCCCTGCTGCTACATGTTGACATGCAGGAAATGACTGCTCACCCAGTTGTTGGTTAGGAGACTCATCGATGTGACCAGCAGTTGGCTGAGCTGTCTTTTACATAGTTACATAGATAATATTGTAGAAAAAAGACATACAGTATGTCTATCAAGTTCAACCAACTTGGCTGAAGGGAATGGCAGTGGTGTAGATATAATGAAACACTCCAATAAAAAGTTTAATCAGATGGCTCATTAGTAATGCAGATGCTGTAAATAATATTGCCACATTACCTGCTCTGACCTTATACAGTATTGCATGAGCCATACACTGACTGCTTTGTCGCTCAGAAGGCCGAAGCAAGCGGGCATTGAGAAATGTTGGTGGTTGGGGTATGGTAAGGAGGAGGGAGGAGACCAAGCTGAACACTTGCAACAGGGTGCGAGAGTCTTTAGCTACGCCCCTGGAGAAGGGGTGAATAAAACAAGTTTTCTTTATGCTTCGTTCACACCTGCGCTTGCTATCCGTCCGTCGTGTATCCATTCTAAATGTCAGAAAAAGGATTGGGAACGGTTTGCAAACGTTTCGTTTAAAAGCCCATTCACTTCAATGGGCTTTTAAAGCAATACGTAGGTGTCCGATTGCAGCCTCTCCGACTCCAAACCGCTTTTTTTTGTCGGACACAAAGTCGGACATGCAGGACTTTCTGTCCGTGCAAAAAAAAAAAAGGATACACGTGGACCGTCGCCAAACCGTCTTTTTTTTAACATTAAAGTCTATGGGAGACGGACACAAACGGATTGGAATCCGTTTGTGTCCGTTTTACAATCCGTTTTATTTGCTTAATATTCTTCTCTGCACATGCGCAGACTGAAGAAAAAAAAAAAAAAAAAATATGGGAAAAAACGGATTCAAAACGGATTAGCAAAACGTACACAAACGGACACAAACGGACACCTTTATCACAGGTATCCGTTTACCAATCCGTCTAAAATCATGGATTGTGGTATACATTTGGTAACCGTTTGTGTACGTTTTTTTAATGAATGCGTTGTTTTCATAAAACGTTTAGCGACGGACGGATAGCAAGCGCAGGTGTGAACGAAGCATTACTGTTACATAAGCATTACTGATATTTTACTATATAAGACATCTAAGTCTTTTTGATAAAAAGCTGTTACTACTGCATCCTCCATACCATAACCCATATCGTTTCTATGGCACTCCTTGCACCTTTTCTAACTTCCACAACATCCCTTCTATGAACTTGTTCTCAGAATAGAACAGCCAGAGGTGTAGCCAGGGGTTCAGTACAGAGACAGGGACGGGGGGGGGGGGGTGATCACGTCCAAGAGAGTCCCCAACAAGTCGTTTATTGACTTACAGGTGATGTCTCTAACTATAATCGTTCATATTTCCCATCTCTTCCATCTGGACCTCCATGACCACTTCTTCTAGCTGTGACTTGTCTCTGTAAAGTTTGCAACACAGACATCTCTGGCTCCTCACTTTTCCATACACCTGACCCACATTTTCCTCATCTACATAAAGTCCCCATCCTGCTGCTAGCCCCAAATAAAAAATATATGATATAACCCTGCCCCCCCAGAATAAATAATACAGCTGAAAACATTGATCCAGTGAGCCATGAAAGCCATGTATTGTCCTTGTCCATAATTGCTGCTTTCACATGTCGATGGTGACATGCACGTTTACCCTGACTGACATAGTCAAGAAAAGGCCCACATTCTCCGACACATGGTGATATAAAGCAGGGACAGATTTTCTAGAGAAATAAAGGCAGTTAGTTATCCTCCATCAAGGTTGAGCGCATGCCATGTTTTGGCAAAACGCAGTGGAAGCCACTAAGTGGTATGGCAGCGACTGCACCGCCAGTGGCTTGGCCAGGTATGAGTTGAGTTAAGCAGAACTGCGGGATGACTAGGCACATATTGCTGTTTCCTGGACACACGTTCCCTTATGGATGTCTGATGTTGGCATGGAGGAGGACGAGTAGGAGGAGTAGAAGAAACAGTTGGTGATGATGATAAAGACGAGCATGTGCTAGGTGTAGCTGTGGCCTGCCTACAAGGAAGATCACGGGAAGAAGGAGTAGAACGGCCTCACTCACTTCCTTACCAGTGCCACTGCCAAATCTATTTTTCCAAATAATTTGGTGATACCTTTTCATGTGAGTATGTAGAGATGTCATTCCTACATTTTTTTCCTTCACGGCCAAGGCCAAGTTTCTGCCTGCAGATCTTGCACCTTGTCATCGATTTATAGTTTGGCAATGTTCAAAAAAATTCTCATATGGGAGATGACTGCATGGAAACATGTCTGTCACTACCACCACTAGTGCCACCACCCTCACCCCATGAGCTTCCCCTAAGTGTGCCCTGGGTAGGCTTTCTGGATGTTGGGCCTGTGCAATGGCTGGAATTGTTGCTATTACCACTGCCACCACCCTCTTCATCTGTCACCTTGTCACCCTGCCCCGGTTGCCAGGTCCTAACCACAAAAGACTCATCATCGGCAATATCATGGTCTTCTCTGCTTTTTTTCTGACCCATCATGGTCATGGGATTGCTGCACACCCTCATAATTTCAACCTCCAGATTTCCCCCTAGCTCTCCTACCAGAACAACTACCTGTAGTAGTACCACCCCACTTGCCATTACCTTCACCACCAACAGTCATGTCTTCCTCCTCTGCTTGCACATAATGCTGATTGTTCTCATCCAGCTCAACAAAAAGTGAAGAAAGACTGCTCTGACTAGGAGAAATAGATTTCTCAGCAGGTGCCACATCACTACCAGGGATCTGTGTCAGTGAAAAATATGAAGGAGACATTGTTGACAGTCCAGACAGGCTCTGCAGTAAAATATTTGTTAAGTAGGAGGAGAAGGAACACACATAAGCCTGACTCAAGATCCCATCACTCTCGAATGCAATATCCTCCTTTGACTGAGATGAGCTAGCTAATCAAAAACTTCATTTTCATCCTGAGGATGTACAACAATCCTGTGGCTACTAGCGGTACCACCAAAAGCAGAAGTAGTTTTGCTGTTGCCACCCACATTCTTATTGTTAGTACTCATACGTGTTTCCTTGTCCACCTCCTTTTGCCTGTCCCTTGCCTTGTTTTTTCCAGTCTTTTTTTTTTTTTTACTTTACACTGCTCAATTTTAATAGTGATTGGCAACAATTCTAACACTGTGTGTATGTCAAGTACTTCAAGAAAAGTCAGCTTTAAATAACAAAGTTTTTTTTAGATTAGCGCAGGCTGTTAGACTGTATATTGGGTGAACAACAAGCAAAAAAAACGCTTATGTAACATATTTTTTTAAATTTGGTCAGGCTGCAATACTGTATATATGAACAGTGACAAAAAAAAAAAAAAGACTTAAGAAACAACTATTTTTTCAGATTAACACTCCATCACACTGTGTATCGGTGAGCAGAATAAAAACATTAATCGCCTTGGTTTGGCTGCAGCAGAAATGCCACGGAAAAAACTGCAGCGTTTTACAGTCACTGCAAGGTGGATGGGATTCTTGTGAATCTCACCCACACTTTGCGGAAAAATATGCGCAGCCTACATGCTGTGACTTCCAAAACCGTTGGAGTTTTGGAAATCACAGCATGTCAATTATACCTACGGAAACGCCGGCAGTTTCCCTATAGGTATAATGGAAGCCTCTGCGGACTTACTGTGAAAAGTGCTACTAGAGAAACTGATGCGTTGCCACCACGATTTTCCCCGCTACGTGGGGCTTTAGCCTTAATATCAATAAATATTTTTTTTTTCAAATTAGTGCAGGCTGTTAGCAATTTGTATGTAAGTGTCTAAACCTCCCCTAGTGGTGGCAGAAGACAGAGAATTTTATTATATAGTAATATACCATTAGACACAGCAAAACATTTTTTTTCATTTATTGTAAATGTAGAGCTAATGGGCAGGGTCTTCATGCCATTATATGGTCATATCACTGGGTATTGAGACATGATGCATGAAGAAATAATTTCTCATGGTGCAGGCATAGCAGAGAGCCCAATAAGATCTGAATTGTTAGAGCTTTTAAAGGGCCTCTGTATCTGGTAATGTTACATACCTGTGAATAGGCATATCATAGTCAATTGAGAGCAAAGCAACCATTTCAGCCTATCATCATTATAGGGACATTGCTGATCACACATCCTGCCTGCCTTAGGGCTATAACCTGATTTCAACTTCATTAACTTAGCAGCTTAGTCATTTTTTTTTCTCCCTTTGAAGACATCTTCAGCCTCCCAGATTCCATAACTGGCACTGACTCATTTATATTCGTTTAACAGGCCACAGAGACATTGAATGATATCAGGAATGCTTGAGCTGGTACTACTGATATAGACTTAACCTTGATAATAGAGATGAGCGAAGTATTCAAAAATTCAATTCGGCAACTTCACCTAATTTCGTGATATGATTCTATTAGATCCGAATTAAATCGCAGCAAATCGCGTAACAAAAACAGCTATTTATTGGCTGCAGAGAGCCAGGGTGGTCATCAAAATGGCGGAACCCCTTGGATGCCGCAGTCGTGTTTGACTGCTTCATCCAAGGTGTTAAAACCCCCGATCGGTTATGGAGCAGGGTGTTAGCTGTCAGTTACAGCTAACACCCTGCTCCATAATTGATCAGGGACTTTAACACCTTGGATGTAGCGGTCAAATATGCCGTGTGTGCTCACGAAGGGGTTAAAGGGATGTGACATCACAGGTCTGGCTGCTGATTTGCTGCACGCATGGCATTGTGGGTGATCCCGCATTCCCAGAGTTCCTTGCCCCATGTCCTAATATATACAGCAGTCATTTTGAACTAAATGCGAATCGTTACCATGAAGCGTGAGGAAATTCGGATTCGATGCGAATCGAATATTTCCTGAAATTCCACTTCTGCAGCTTCAATTCGCTCATCTCTAATAATAATATTTTCTATTACTATTACTCCAATTTATATATTTGCTTTTTATTTATCTGAAGCAGGGTAGAAAATAAGTTCATACTGCTTGGAATGGACAGTGTGTAATGCCTAATTTTCACTGTGGAGGCACTGCAGGAAAATTGAAAACTTACTGCCAGGTTTCTCCACATATAAAGGGTACCAGAGTTTTCATGAAAAGTTGAAACATGTGCAGGGATTTGCTGGGCAGTCTATTCTATGACTGTATAAGTGTGCCTGAGAGGTTTCTTAGGCAGAAAGTAGCCACATTTTTAATTGAAGTGCGTTACATTTTCCAAAATGAACAACCCCTGTAACTAGAAAGGGATATAGAGTTGTAGCGATCGTAAATAGAGTTTACACTGACTTAGCCTGGTAGTTAAACACCTACTAAATAGTCACTTTTGAGCAAAAAGGACACAATTAGAAAAAAATCATACCAAGAATGAAAAAAATTATTATTACTATAGTCTATGGGAGTTTAGGAACTTACTGCATATTCCTTTATTATGAAATTTACTATGCATTCACGCCTAAGCTCCCACTAGTGGTAACTGCAGCCAGAATATTATGTCTATGTGAATGCATGAGATTTGGAGCTCTGTATCAGAAAAACTGAGCTCCGAGCCCCATAAAGCTATGTTAAGAAATTTATCCTCACAAAATTGTACACATAAAACCAACATGATGTTAAAAGGTGGATATTCGCTTTAAAGAAGTAGAGAAATGATGCTATTACTGTAGTCTGCTCGTCTGCCCGCGTGTTCATTTATTCCAGTGCTGTCCTTTAGTACATTAATCTCATACTTCACAGCTGTACCTTGTACATCCTGTCCGTTCTGTTCATGCTATTCATTTCTAACAGTGATTATTGAAGGTTATCAGATCTTAGTATTCATTTCCTGGCCTTTCTTCTGGCTAGCCCTTTTCTGTCCTTACAGTATTCCTTAATGGTCACCTCATACAGGGAACTATGACTACCTTATTTTTCCCCTGTAAAGCGCAAAAGCGACAACAGCTGAATGTATCTACTTGCAGCTGCTTTGGTAAGTGCTTTCCTGCTGCTTTCATCCTGATTTTTGGATGTACAACCCACCATCATTGTGAATTTCTATTGATCCCACTGGCAAATGTAATTCATGTTTTCTAGTCCCTATTTATTTCTATCCTGTTGAAAATACTCTACTTTGGTGATCTGTAAAACTAGGATTTTCTATCATGGAAGTAGAACTGAGTATTCTGTTCCAGGAAAAGTAATATTATATGACTGATATCATACTATAGAAGAATAAAAGGGTTAATAGGTTCTTTATATTGACTTTTATATAAAAGTCATGACCGCCACTGCATGAACAACATTGTTACAATGTTGAGTGCTGGCCAAAAGTTATGACTGCTAGTGTGGATCAACTCAGACTTTCCAGTGGTTGGGATTTATCACCAAGTTATTCTCAAACTATGGATTGGTGGTAACTTCATCTGCTGGGAATACCCCTTTCTAAGGGGTTTTTATGACTTAATTAACTATGTATCCTTAGGACATCCAGGACTCCTGATTATCTGCAGCCTCTTCACTACATACCGAACACAATGCCATACATTGCTATAGCGGCTGCGACTGGTATGGCAGCTCAGCCCAGCTAAACTTCAGTTAATGACCAGTCCTAATTCATAATTCCAGGAGCACATATTCCCAACTTGTGCATGTTTGGCCAGGATGGGAAATCCCCAACTCCATTGAACACCTTTGAAAAAAATAGTCAAGCCAAACAGTAGTGCAATACACCTGCAGTGTGTAAAAATAGGTTAAAATGAATCTTGCAAAAACAGAAAATGCAACTTTGCCTGGATTTAAGTCATCCACCTTACACACCACAGAAGAAATATTTCCTCTACAAGTATCCTGGTGGGTCATGACCAGCACTGCCAAGGGTCTGTACCTGCAGCCATGCTTAAGAATACCCCATGGATTTCTGGATTGTAAATGGGACCTCAGATAAGTATAACTTTGGGGGTGGGCACTTTTCCTCTAGGTAAAAGTGAGATTTTTTTTTTAGGAGGGTCAGAAATGGAAATTTATAGCTTCCCAGATAGCACACCGAGACATTCATACCTGTTAATAAAAACACCATAGACTATAACTTCCGAAACAATACAGCCTGACGTCTTTTTTACAATTGAAAATGATTTCCAATCTAGTGTTTCCATTTCAGCCAGGCTGCAAATAATAGCTGTTATCAGCAGTGATCTGCCTTTGGTCTTAGCTGATAAGAAGAACCAGTTATTTTCTCACACATTGTCTCACGTCTTGAGCCGACACATTTCTACTTTATTTTGCAAGAAAACACTCAATCTTTTTAGTTGCATTAAGTTAAAATGGCTGTACATTGTATTTTATACCGTTTCCTTTGTCTGGTTTTGCTTGGATCGGCACAGGAACAAATGCCTTTAATCAACCCAGTCAGCTGAATATGTTATCTGCAAGCATTGTGTATAGATCTACTCATAGGATATGAGAATACCTTTCTTGTGCTATCAATTAAAACCACAAAAATTAGTATTTCTGTATTCACTCCTGACATGTGAACCGTAAAGAAATAGATATTTTAATAATCAGAACTTACATTATCCTCAGTCTATAAGGTTCCTGTTGCTCCTTCCCTAGTTCTGCTGTGCTCCTCCTCCTGTACTCCCTTCCTGGGCATGTGCACTTAACTGTTAAGAATTAGAGTTAGCAATGATACATAGGCTGTTACTTTTGCTACAAAGGTGCACTAACAGTGTTTACCAATCTTGCCAAATACCACCTGGCCTACAGTCATGGCCAAAAGTTTTGAGAATGATACAAATATTAATTTTTGCAAAGTCTACTGCTTCAGTTTTTCTAATGGCAATTTGCATATACTCCAGAATGTTATAAAGAGTGATCAGCTTAACAGCAATTACTTGCAAAGTCAATATTTGCCTAGAAAATGAACTTTATCCCCCAAAACACATTTCAACATCATTGCAGCCCTGCCTTAAAAGGACCACCTAACATCGTTTCAGTGATTGCTCCATTAACACAGGTGTGGGTGTTGATGAGGACAGGGCTGGAGATCAATCTGTCATGATTAAGTAAGAATGACACCACTGGACACTTTAAAAGGAGGCTGGTGCTTGCCATCATTGTTTCTCTTCTGTTAACCATGGTTATCTCTAAAGAAACACGTGCAGTCATCATTGCACTGCACAAAAATGGCCTAACTGGGAAGAGTATTGCAGCTAGAAAGATTGCACCTCAGTCAACAATCTATCGCATCATCAAGAACTTCAAGGAGAGAGGTTCCATTGTTGCCAAAAAGGCTCCAGGGCGCCCAAGAAAGACCAGCAAGCGGCAGGACCGTCTCTTAAAAGTGTTTCAGCTGCGGGATCGGGCTACCAGCAGTGCAGAGCTTGCTGAGGAATGGCAGCAGGCAGGTGTGAGTGCATCTGCACGCACTGTGAGGCGGAGACTCTTGGAGCAAGGCCTGGTCTCAAGGAGGGCAGCAAAGAAGCCACTTCTCTCCAGAAAAAACATCAGGGACAGACTGATATTCTGCAAAAGGTACAGGGAGTGGACTGCTGAGGACTGGGGTAAAGTCATTTTCTCTGATGAATCCCCTTTTCGATTGTTTGGAACATCTGGAAAACAGCTTATTCGGAGAAGAAGAGGTGAGCGCTACCACCAGTCTTGTCTCATGCCAACTGTAAAGCATCCTGAAACCATTCATGTGTGGGGTTGCTTCTCAGCCAAGGGAATCGGCTCTCTCACAGTCTTGCCTAAAAACACAGCCATGAATAAAGAATGGTACCAGAATGTCCTCCAAGAGCAACTTCTCCCAACCGTCCAAGAGCAGTTTGGCGCTCAACAATGCCTTTTCCAGCATGATGGAGCACCTTGCCATAAAGCAAAGGTGATAACTAAATGGCTCAGGGAACAAAACATAGAGATTTTGGGTCCATGGCCTGGAAACTCCCCAGATCTTAATCCCATTGAGAACTTGTGGTCAATCATCAAGAGACGGGTGGACAAACAAAAACCAACAAATTCAGACAAAATTAAAGCATTGATTCTGCAAGAATGGACTGCTATCAGTCAGGATTTGGTCCAGAAGTTGATTGAGAGCATGCCAGGGAGAATTGCAGAGGTCCTGAAGAAGAAGGGTCAACACTGCAAATATTGACTTGCTGCATTAACTCATTCTAACTGTCAATATAAGCTTCTGTTACTCATAATATGAATGCAATTATATTTCTGTATGTGATAAAAACATCTGACAAACACACATAAAAACCAGAGGGCAGCAGATCATGTGAAAATATAATATTTGTGTCATTCTCAAAACTTTTGGCCATGACTGTAGATTTAGCCTATCTGCTGATTACCAAAAAGTCCTCATGCGCTGGATTATTTTATGACTGACCATGAGGTTGTTTTATGACCTGGATCAGACTCATCCACTGCAGCAGGGTTTCTCAGATTCTTTCTGCCAAGGCCTTACCAGCAAAAAAATACTACTATGGAGTGCCAAAGAATTGCCACCACACAGCACATACAGTATAATATCCTCGGCAGTGCTAAATACCACAATGCAGGATAGAGAATACTCCCTAGCACAGCCACTCTCAACCTTGGTGCCATGTAAATCTGCTAGCTCATCATAAGAAAAATAAGTAAGGTGCTATCATACTCACACCAGACCAAAGCTCATGACTAAAATACATTACCAGAATCAATGTCAGTACAAAATTTGTGCACTCTGATTATGAAAAAAATGCCCACACTGTGCCCCCCGATTCCCCTCACTGTACCTCCTCAATAAATGTATGCCAAAAATGTCTAAATAAAAAAAGAACTCCCTGAAAGTACAGCATAGAATGCACAGATCCCAACATTGCCACTTGGCTTAGATCCTGAGACACAATTCAGGCAGTGTGATAACTTTATTTTGCCACATGCATCACAGAGATGTGAAGTAGTGGTGCAAGGTGCTGAACAAGGCTCTTTGCACCAATAGCTGCAACTTGTTCCACTGTATTTGAGTCTTAAGGACATGGATGCAATTTAATTCAAGAGATGGAGACTGGCAGAGGATCGTGTATGTATCCCGGTCTGGTGGCACCGTGCATGAACAGCCGGATATTGTGGCATGTTCCAATGTTAACTCTGTCTGGATCCTGAGCCATCAGCTTCCTGCTCCACCTTTCAGGATGTGACTAACGCTGACTGTGATTTTGCTCAGGCCTGCTGGATCAAGTAGGAGACGAGAACTGTAGGAGGAAATAATAGAGTTCACAGATCTTTGATCTGAGGTTGCTATCCCTCTTACTGATTTGTTTAACCAGTCCCTTCAGACAGGCGATATATCTGAAGATTGGGGAATGATCACAAGAAGGGTCGCCAGCCTCAGATTGGTGAATCCCCCATGGGCCCCAGAGCAGATGTAGGCCCCCAGCCGCCTCACACCTTTCAGTGCCTGATACAGCATGTCAGCCAGTTTATGCCTCCATATAGTTATCTGGGTAGATTATTTTATAAAGCCCCCAGCTTATTGTATAGACACTGAGATGTCATCTAGAAACAAAGACAGGCAGACTAGTATCTTTCCTTCCTAGTCCTAACTTGTCAACATTCTCCCAAAACACCAATCATCTTGCTGCTGCCTGAGACTTGCTGGTGTGTGAACAGGTTCTCCTGGCTCACTGAACTGAGAGGGTCCTAGATCAAGGCAAGGTCATCAGGCTACTGAGAGGGTTTACAGGACAGAAATAGTCTGAGGCAAGGACTAGGCAGCAAACTTCTACTGAAACAAAATCAGTGTCAACTCTGCACTTTGCACCAGGGGAAGTGAGCCTTTGGTCACACCCCTGGATGCTGGCACTGACAAGGACCTGCACATCACTGGGCAGTGAGCTCCATTTGGAAATGACTTTGAAGTCAGTCACTAGCCACTAGTCTACTGACTTTCACATTTTCTGTATAGGAGGAGGGTAGGCCTTCAGAATAATGTCCTCTGGTTTGCCTTACGAATTCAGGCATAGAACTCACCTCGGACATCTACCTTTTTGAAAGTTGCTGCCAGTGAGTGAAGATTTTTTTGCGTAGGGTACCATGCAAAAGGTATAGAACAGTGATGGCGAACCTTTTAGAGACCGAGTGCCCAAACTGCAACCCAAAACCCACTAATTTATCGCAAAGTGCCAACACGGCAATTTAACCTTAAATTAACCAGGATCTGTTTTATAGTGACCATGCAATATTATTACAGTCTGTAATAAAATCACGTCTGCTATAAAACAGATATAAATAGTGAAGGTCCCCCACACAGTACAATGCACTCCACAGTGGCCCCAGACAGTACAATTCGCTCCGAAGTGGCCCCCAGACAGTACAATTCGCTCTGAAGTGGCCCCAGACATTATTATATGCTCCAGAGTGGCCACCACTCAGTAGTATACGCTCCACAGTGGCCCCCGCACAGTATTATACTCTCCACAGTGGCCTCTGCACAGTATTATACTCTCCACAGTGGCCTCCGCACAGTATTATACTCTCCACAGTGGCCTCCACACAGTATTATACTCTCCACAGTGGCCCCCGCACAGTAGTATACGCTTCACAGTGGGCCCCCACACAGTAGTATACGCTTCACAGTTGGGGTCCCACAGAGTAGTATACGCTTCACAGTTGGGGCCCCACACAGTAGTTTATGCTTCACAGTGGGGCCCCACACAGTAGTTTATGCTTCACAGTGGCCCCTGCACAGTATTATACGCTTCACAGTGGGCCCCCACACAGTAGTATACGCTTCACAGTTGGGGCCCCACAGAGTAGTATATGCTTCACAGTGGGGCCCCACACAGTAGTTTATGCTTCACAGTGGGGCCCCACACAGTAGTATATGCTTCACAGTGGGGCCCCACACAGTAATATATGCTTCACAGTGTCCCCCACAGTAGTATATGCTTTACAGTGTCCCCCACAGTAGTATATGCTTCACAGTGTCCCCCACAGTAGCTTATGCTTCACAGTGTCCCCCACAGTAGCTTATGCTTCACAGTGTCCCCCACAGTAGCTTATGCTACTTACCTAGTCCCGCGAAGAGCTGCAGTCCTACGAAGAGCGTCCTCCTGCTTCTGATCGTGCGCACTGATGACTTACGTCATCACGCCTGCGTCGGGGCAGAGGTTACACTCTGCAATCAGTGTAAGCCACGGTCCTATAGACCGCGGCCTACACTGACAGCTCAGAAAGAAGTAATCGCTCAATAACAGGGAATCCTGTACCGGATTCCCCGTTAGTGAGTGATCATGGCGACGGCGCGCATGCCAACTGAGAGGGCTCTGCGTGCCCTCTCTGGCACACGTGCCATAGGTTCGCCATCACGGGTATACAACAAGATTTTATGCTCTAAAGTAGCCAAAGTCACCATGTTGAGGCAAAATGAGGCCATGTGATGGTACATAAAAAAAACTATTTAAAAACAGTCAGAAAGAATTACAAAATAAAGAGACCTTGGGGTGGATCAGGTAATAGCCCACACTTTTAATGCCCTTAAAGCGACACTCCAGCTCATAATTAAAATTTTATCGTGAATGCATAATGCACAGTTATAATACTTGGTGTGTTAATCTTTTTGGTGCAATTCCCCCAATTTCCAGTCCTTCATTTCTACAAAATGAAAATATCTCAAACCATTTTATGGTTTGGTAGTTTGAGATGCTCCTCCTGCTTTTGGATAGATCAGCTGAGAGCCAAGAGAAGTGATTCAGACTACCGAATCACACTGTGCATAGATTAGCCTGAGAAGCTGGTGGCTATTTTACAATAATGAAGTGGGGACTGGGAAGCAGAGGAACCACACCAGAAAGGTTAATAGAGAGGGCATCAGGTACTGAAACTATGCCTTATGATTTATTGTACAATTTCCATTGTTACCAGACATTGCTTTAAATAGCTATTAACAAAATTTAACCGGGGGTAAATCTAGGAACCATATGTTGATGATAGAAATGGACATGAATGAAGACACCAATGACAGAGTTGTTTATATGGCAGTAAATATCTCTAGAGACTTATAAAACAGGAAATAATAGACAGGGCCACTTCTTGGGATTTACTGTAGTTTATATTACAATCTTTGCCAGGAGAAAAGCATATAATGCAGATAATATAAAATTTTTTACAAGAAAAGTATAATTTGGGTCACGGTTATAAACATAATGTTTTATAGTTATTTAGTCAATAATATTTAATAGAAATATGGAATTGTAGCTTTTATAGCTTCTAACAGTTCATAAATGCAAATCAAGCTATATTTATGTAAATGTACATAAAACTGTCTGTACCACATACAAATACTATAGGCAAAAAAAAATATTCTGAAAAGGCATCAATTTTGCCTGTTTAGGGGTAGCACTAATGATACCTATAGACATGTGCATCACTTGAAGCTTCTGGACCTCCCTACCATGTGCCTTTTATAAAGCGAATGTTAACTCACATGGCAGAGGGACCTTAAGGCTCCAAGAAACAGGGTCTGGGTGCAACTAGTACTTCTGCACCCCTTATAACTACAACCCTACTTATAGGCCAACTATTAAAAAAGCACGCTCACAAAAATTGTATTCTCTGGCCTGTGAAAAAGGTACATGATGTGAATTGTAGTGATGGTAATCTTCTTACTAGTGGCTGTATTGGTGAATTATCCATTTGTCTTAAGCTGTATCATGTGACCAATGACTCTCCAACTGACGCTGCATCTTGTGTTTGAACAGGAAGTCAGTTTCTCCTTTCATTCCTATGGCAGCCTTGATGTGTCTCATAGGAAAGGAGAGAGACGCTAGCTTCCTATCGACACATAAGATGCTTGTCAGAGAATCAGAGTGTCTGTCACATGATACAGCTGAGGACCAGAAGGAAGTGGATAACCCTATAGTACTCAAAGTTCCAGAGAGACATATTAAATATGGTTGTTGGTCTGCTATGTCAACCATTGCCTCTGGAGCCCATAGAAAACATAGAAGCTTATTAGCATTGTTCTAAGCTTCTAACATTTTTAGTTTACTGCAATATTTTGCACAGAGAATACTACAAAGAAAATACATGATAATTTCTCAATTATTTTGTACATTTCAGTAAAATACTCAGTGCACATGACCTATTATTCATGGTGCATTGTGCTAATAGGGGATTGATATAGATGAGCAACTACATTGAATTGTAAAATGGTAAATGAGTGCCATTCTCTTGTGGAATTAACCAACGTGTCACACTGACAAACAATGACAATGTAATGACTGGGATTTTGGCAAACTTGACTATGTTTTTTGCATTTCTCAGTGATGGCGGGGAGCATGACAGGGGGATGTTTACCATTGTTATGATTTTATTAGCCGTGTGGCTTTTCTCTCAAGGACAGGATTTGAGCGAATAATTGAGCATTGTTTTAGGATTCTTTGAAGACAAACTTGCTGCAAAATAAATGGTAATCTCTGTGTTTAAGTCACAGAGAAAGACAATGAATAATTATTTTCTTTCTAAGAATCAACAGTCGAATGTCACCTGCCAAAACAGTGAAAGAAGGAAAACACATCATAATACTGCAGACAAGAGATGTTCACACAACATACTGCTCCCAAGATGACAGCCATTTTGCAGGCTATTAGAATCTTTTCTACTTATGACATCACCAGTAACAAAGAAATCAAAGAGCTGCTGATAATATCACTGATAACAGGAAGCTAATGTGTCACTAATGACATTACTGGTAACAAGGTGTCTATGTGTCAATGGTAACCTTACTGGTAACAAGATGCCTATTATGGATGACACGCAAGAGCTAATTTCAGCAAAAGCAGAAACTGGCTGATAACATCGAGCAAAAGAACAATCTGTTTAAAAACAGCACAGCACTGTGAGATAGAGACAAACAATTTCACCAGTGCTAGCTGCAAGGTCAGTCGGGCATTGCTGAACTTGGGTGTCCGAATTATCACCACCAGGAACTGTACAGGAAATAAACGCTCCACTAACTGAAAGCAAACCAGAACCCACAATTCAGAAACAGGAGAATAATCATCCAGGCAAAGGATAAAAACCAGGGGAAGTCATCAGGGACAGAATCAGGAGACAAAACCAATATCCAATAGAAAGCCAAGAGTCAAATCTGAACAGGTACATCAATGGCAGAATCAGCAAGCAAATGAATAACCAGAAAATAAGCCAAGGGTCATAATAAACCAATCCAATACATACAAAATCAGGTCTTGAGCTCTAGTAGAGAATTAAATTAGCAGGCTACCTGGTTCAGGAGGAAGGGGTCTTATATATGTCTCCTCAGCTGCTAATTGGACAAGCCTAGGGAACTTTTGAAACTGTAGAAGCTTCCCAGGTTGACACAGTAACCTTAAAGGTATAGCAGATGAATTGAGAATCCTGACAATGCATGTGTATCAAAGATGACATCATGATAGCAAGATGTCAATCAACTGATTTGCTACTGTTCCCAAAAGTGTTTTGCTTCCCGCCATTTGTTAGATTCCTGTTGTTTCCCTTCTCAGATTTTGTGAAAAAAGGATACCTAGAGGTAGCCCATGTAAATTTTATGGGTGGCATGAACAAAAGAGGGTCCTTTTCTCTTTGGTCTAATCACTTTTCTCTAATGGGTAGTGTGAAACAGTAGATATCTCCAGAGACTGCACAGTTACAAACAGAGAGTAGAAGGACTAACCCAAAGTTCATGGAAACAGCAATAAAGAAGAAACAATAACAATGCTCTTCTGCACAGGTGAAAAAACTGCACCAAATTGGGAGAGTTTTTTTTATGTTTTTTACTATAGAGACCCTTCTCTTCTATGTATGCTAAAGCTTCTAAGACTTTCAAGATAATGGTGGAGGTTTCAAGTAAATGTGACATATTTGTACAGTATCCACTTACCTTGACCAAAAATAAGTTCACGTTATAGTATGAACTGAATGCGCTTGATGAAGCCATGTTATGTGGGCAGTGATAGCATTTTCTAAGCATATCATTATGTATTCCAAAAATTCTGAGCCTCTCTTCTACTTCCATTCCTATAGCCTTGACCCAGAGTCAACTTTATGTACTGATTGTGTTTCAGCTCATGTAAAAGTTCTTTTTTGACCATTAACTAATTTTTCATCTCTCAATGTAGAAAAATAAAGAAAATGGAAAAAAATATTTCCCTGGATTAGCTGCCCATAATCTGCAGAAAATTACTAATTAAATTGGCAAATGCCTGTAATTCAACAATAATTTGGCGGCAATTCTCCCCATTGCATGTGAATTGAATATTCTCAATATGTTTCACTTTGCTGTCTTTTGTCCCCCTTCCTTTTCCTAATGTATTGGCCAAGTCCGATGGCTTCAAGAAGAACGTGCCTGGCAGTTTCTCCTATCGAAAATGTAAATCCATGATTCCTTTGGTCTTTTGCCTAGTTGTCTGTAGTTTTCTGTCTGACCTTGTGGCTGATGCCTAGCCACTAGCATTCCGAGCTTGTATAAACCGGTCCAATACCACTTACAAAGCTGATTATCCTCATCTTTTATCCCATTATACTGAGCTTTTTCATATCGCTAACTAACGTGTCTGGCAACAAATTCTTTATTAGCATTTAACTTATTTTTTGTATCCAAATAAATACAATGATTCTAGATTTACTAGGTAGAGACTCCTCTAAATCAGTTTTAGATATTTAAAGGGGTATTCCCACAACAACAATCATATTTCATGTAAAAGTACTTTGCAAAATATCACTGTCACCTATTGAAAGCAATTAGCAAAAATCGATATTTCATTGCAAAAAGCCCAATGAAATCCTCCTTTCCCTACCACTGTTTGAGCACTGTTGCTAATGGATAAGACTTGTAGTCCATCTTCATTCAGGACAATCATGCTCAGGTTGTCTTCGACTTCCCTATAGCTACTAATTAGACCAGGGTTACAAAACCATACATGTGTCATCCTAACAGATGTAGCATGTGCAGTGCCTGAATGTTTCTTGCTTGGATGAATGGCCAGTGTGGCAGTTAGGAAGCACACAGAGCAAGGTGCACCTGGGAAATGTAGTTTCACTAGTAAACATATCAGTCACATGCTCTATAGTAAGGACCATCCACTTTGGCCATTGCAAACTGAAAATGTAATGGTTCTATTGGGGTGTGGCTCTTGAAAGAGAGGGCACATAGGAGGTTGGTGAAATCACAGGTACAATGCAGATGGTTTATCGGCATGGTTGTTCAAGTTTTAAAAAAAGTTGTATGTTGGGAAAACCCCTTTAAGATTATCAATACAATGATGGAAGGAGTTCCATATTACAATGGAGCCAACGGATTCCCTTTAACCAATAACTTTGTAGACGATGCTATTCTGCCTTCACGGTGAATCATAACTAGGTTGGAAAACTATAAAACTAATATCTAAGAAAACAAATGTTTAAACCAAACAACATACCAACTGTTAGGATCATAGGAAAGTCTGGTGTACCATATAGTGTGCCGAACATCTGGTGCATCATACGGTGTTCATTAATGGAAGATGCACTTGACCCATGACCAAAATCTCCTTTTCTTTCATCTTTCAACATAAGGTGCTCCTATTTGGCAGCCCAGTTTTCACATGACTCCAACTTGGCCATATTTTTGCCAGAAGGGACATTAACCACCAGTATTATTAGCAATGTAAATTTTTCAGGACATGCGATATCTAAGCAGTTGGTTGGTTAGTTGGATATATGGAATGTTAAATCATTTTAATCATGATTGGTGACACCCGACAATGAATAGTTTCAGAAGTGCAGTATGAAAGTTGTTTTATCTTTATGGCAACCTTTTCTTAGTCTAGGTAATTGTGGTTTGTACAGTGCATGAAGATTTATGGAGTCTGATTGCCAACATTGCATATAATATATTCAGTTATAAGGTTACTACTTTGTAATATTGCGCTGCCCTGTGATGAATGGCTTGTGGTTTTATATTATAATCATTACCTCTAGTGTCTTGTTTTACTACATAATAATCCAGTATAGTTTTATAGAAGCCAGTGCATTTGCAGGATTGCATTTTCCTTTTACTGCCCACAAATGGGGCTCAGTGCCATGTGGAAATGTGAGGTGAGGACAGAGTTATTAGTGATACCAAATGGGGATGAATTAGTTAATGTTCCTTCCCAAATCTTATATCCTCTATCTCCATCGGTGGTCTTATCCATCCTCACTATGCATCATAAAAATCATAGTCTTCCCCGTTCTCACACATAGACCTTTTTGGGACTTGAAACAGGGAATAATATGAAATTTATAAAACCTTTCTGGCCCATACCATGTATTGGTGAATCACTAAAAGGAGAAAGGTTGCGAGCTGGGTGACTGTATTCATTAGACTGGGCCACTGACTGTCATACCACCTGTACAGCCCTGATGGATGCCCTGGGTCTTTCCATTTTAATATACCTCATCACCTGATTCTTGCTTTGTTTATAGAGTATTACTCTATGGTGAAGTCATTTCCAGAATTCTTCATGCTCAGAGTTACAGTAATTTCTTGCATCAGTAGCAATGTATAAATGTGTCTGGTCTGTTGTTACAGGTTCTCCATGCTAAAGGATGATGCAGGCTGGCTCTCCATTAACCCAGTGAATGGAACAGTCAATACAACAGCTCCACTTGATCGGGAATCCTCCTTTGTTCATAACAGCACATACACTTCCCTGATCCTAGCAATAGACAATGGTGAGTAGTGAGTGTCTCTATGGGTGAGAATAACTGACATAGTTCATATACTGTATGAGTAGACGTAAGCATACAACACAAAAGTTTTGTAAACTTCACCCCCACACCCAATTCCGTCATGGTGCAACCCCCAAATTGTTAGAAATGTTCCTTTAAATACCTTTTTATAACATTTTCATAAACCATACCTCATTTACAATTTGGTTCACGGGAAAGTCCTTCAAAAACGGTTGACAAGTTTGGCTCATGCACATGGTTGTATTACAGATCTGTTGTTATACTGTGCTGGTTTATAAATCAGAGCTTAACTTAATATGGGCCCATACTGTACCCCAGATTATACAGATTTCATTTCATTCATGAAATTGCAAGGTTGTCTTCCAATGGAGAATATAGCACCACACCATGGCACTATACGGCCTGCAGGATTGTAATATGGGCTCATAGGTACTCTAACTGTAACTGTACAGGTTCTGCAAACATTTTTGTCATGTTCATACAATGTATGGATGACCCAGGTCTGACAGAGCAGAAGTTATTATAATAGGGCATGTGAACTGTGAATGCCATCCTGCAACAATCACTTTAAGTTTTAGTTCCACACAGTTAGATAAAAATATATGACCTATATTGCCCTTCTGTCTCGGGTCATTAACCAGTCAAGGAAGTGCATACTCGAAGACTCACTTGTAAGATAGCCCATTGTATTCATCTTAAGTTGTGTAAATCATACTAGTCTGTCAGGTCCAGCATGCATCAAATCAACAATAGTGTTGTATATAGGCCTTTAATAGGAGTAGAAGCAGACCTTTGTAGCCTCAATCCTATGAAGCAATGCAGAGATAATCATCTTTTTTATGGATATGCAAATCATTCTGCAAGTGCATTAGGGGCAGAGCTTGATTTGTCAGATTTGCTTACAGATAGGATCTGAACATTTCAATCATGGCTACAGGGGCAGCATTGGGACGCAAGACCAGAGGAAAGCCAGAGCACGCTCAACTGCTTGTAGGCACCTTTGGCAAATAAATGCCAATGCACTTGCAGGCTAATTTATATATCCATAAAAAAGGTCTTTATCTCTGCTTTGCTTTATAAGATTGTGGCCACAAAGATATTTTTCTGCTTCTATTAAAGGTCCATATGCAGCACTCTTATTGGTTTGTGAGGCATTTTGGACCTGACGGATTCTCTTTAGCACCACACTAAAAGATTAGAGCACAATCTTCAGCACTTCATGAAAGATTCTTTATTGCAGCTTGCAGGTCAAAGGGTGCAGTGGAAACAATGGCCCACAGTCATTTCACGTCGAGTGACGCTTCAACCAAGCCTCCTGAGTCCTTGTTGAAGCGTCACTTGATGTGAAATGGCCATAGGCCATTGTTCACTCTGTACCCTCTGACCTGCATGCCCCAATAAAGGTTCTTTAAATTTTAGCCTTCACTATTAGTTGCACACCCTCTGGTTAATTTTAGAACCAAAAGGGTTAAATTGGAAGCTATATGACAGTGTTCTAATTGTCAACATGTACAGTATACTCTATACCCGAACCTGCCCGGACTATCCTCACTCATGTCATGTACAAGTAACATAGGTGACCTTTGCTGAATAACTCCAGTTTTGATTATAAGGAAAATGTAATTTTAGATTTTAAAGAATTTTAGATTTTGTAATGAAAGATTTCACATTTCAATTCTACAGTGGAGAGCTCGTGCACAGCTGTGATTCTGGATTGTATTACATTACAAGATAGAGGTTCTGGGTTACAGATAACTAAATGAGCTATAGAATCTCACAGCTATAAAGGAAGGCTACTATTAAAGTATATCTTCGCTATTTTCGGTTCAGATGGATGCAATATATTTCAACCTGTTATCAGACAGATGCATTCTATTGCTCCTTGGTATCAGCCAGACACTTGAAGCTCCTGGGCCAAACAGGGCCCCCTCCTTCCATGTGCCATTAATAATATTATTGCCTAATGAGGTAGGGGTACTTTTGGGTCCTTTCAGGCACAAGGGATAGTTGTATGTGCAACTGCACCCCTAATAGCTATGCAACTGTATCATCCATTTGGGACTAGGGACAGGCTGACTGTAGTATTCTTCAATGGGGTTTCTGATAGCAAAGTTAAGGCTACGTTTATTCTTACTACCATTATTAATGTCCATTGCTGTCATTCGTCATAGGATGACAGCAACAGAAATTAATGGTAACAGAGTAACAGACACAGATGTTCCCATTGACTCTAATGTAAAAAACATGACTGACACTGTCACTGCCATGTTTGTTTACTTTTGTAACAGAAGGAAAAGCCCTACATGCAGGACTCATTCTTCATACAGAAAAGTAAAAAACATGATGGGAGAAAGCTTCTGTCATGTTTTTTACTTTGGGGTGAATACAGAAGGACACCCAACAGAGGGTGCTCCTTCTGCCTCTGTCATTTAATGTCCGTTGCTGTCATCTTTTGACAATTGAGAGAAATTGACATTGAATAACATGTATGCTAATATGTGTAGGACCCACACTGATGCATCTGTGACCACTAAAGGCAGAGATCAGGAGCGGTAAATGTGCATACCTCCCATTTTGGAGTCCCACACTGTTCTACCTTGGACCAACACCAAATCCTGCAAGAAACTCCCCTTTTATACAGATACACATATGTTCCACCGCCGGGAATGTTGGGAGATGTGCACATGTAGTATGATAATTAGGGTCGGCTGAACACTGATGTGTAAGCTTCTTTGAGCATAGTGGAGTTTGTCTTATGACCTATTCCTTTAACAGAATGTGATTTTTCACAAAACAACTTTGTGTATATCCCGCACTTTTGTTTATTGTGCATTTAATACTTTGTTCATATTGTATTTTGGCTCGCATATCTGCAGCATCATTAATGCAAGTTGAGTCAAGTAATTTCACCAGGGTCACGCTTGGTCTCAGAGGGCTTGTCTGAGTTTTGCAGATGCGCAGCTTTGTATTATTTGCATACAAATGTCTTTGCCTGCGTTGGTAAATTTGCATGATGTAGCAAGTTGCTGTAAGCTGCAGTGATATTCATCAATACTTTCTATATTGTGCTGCCACGGCATTCTGACCTCAATCTCACTGCTTGGCTTCTGTTTCGAGAAAGCTGAATCTGCAGTAGGTAAATCATGCTGAGGCAACTGGTGGCTTACCAGTGCGTAGTACAATAAGGACATACCGGAACTCGCAGCCCTACAATATCGGGGTCATAATGAAAGCAAGAATCAAATTGAAAAACTATATAGTAAAAGGAGCAAACTTGCTATTTGCAAGCAAATGTGGTATGGAAACACAGGTTTCACCTGTAAAATTGTAAAATAAACTGTATCATGCAGAGCTTCAAGACAATGTTCACTGCTGGTCCTCGCCATTTGCATAGGATGGAAGGGAGTCCTTGTAGATTACAACAACCTATTCCCAAGCACTGAACAGGCATGCTAAAACAGGGAAAGAGCAATTCTAACAAATCTATTGGCCTCTTAACTAATACGGGATCAAAGATTCTGCTGGAAGTAGTGATGTCATACTCAGACATCAGCCATGCCTTTCTTTAAAATGGTGTCCTATATGAGAAAAGTATAAGATAGAAGGGTAGATGCTGAGCTTGGGGATATAAAGTTTTCCATCAATTTGTGAGTTTTTACATGTATAAACTCTGCCAGAGAATGCATGATAACCCTATTCCTCTCACACAGTGATTGACATATTCCCTTGAATATAAACTGCACATCTTAGTACATACTGTGTTATTATTGAAGTTATGTACAAATGTATGCTGTGAGTCCCCCAGGTCCATCATTTAACTCTATGTATTGACTGGGGTTGCCATGATGGGTTATCTCCCTGAATATACAGCACGCTACCACACCAAATCTAATGTCTTTCAACTTTATTGTACGATATCTTTAGGATATTAATATTTCATAGCATTACAGTACATATAATATATATGTCATTATTCGCTGGGGTAAGAAGCAGCACCTCCGTCACACTGGCTGATTAATTCCAGCATGTCCCGGATTCTTAGTGCTCTAAACACAGATTAATTGGCGCTACCTGTTTTGGTAGAAAACAGACAATTAGTTTTGATGGCAGTACAATTAATGTCCTTATCTCGGACTCGCCGCTGCAATAATTAAGCATCCTGCTCCAGATGCCATGCTTTTTTGCTATTTAAATCTCATAAATTGCCGGCAAAATATTGCTTTAATATGTCATCACGCAGTCTTGATTAAAAATTAAAGTGATGAAATCAGTGTTTAATACAGCTGCTGTGCTTATTACCAGATCTGAAGGAGATTTCCTATCTAAATTACCATGTGCAAGTATATGATTGCAATACAAGTAACACTCTATATTTACTTATGTGCAGATTTATAATTGTAGGGACAAGTAATGTTATTAGCAGGTCTTTATCTAATCCTTGATCTGCACAAATGTTGCACAAATGATGTATCCTCAGTTGGTAATTTGCAGTAAAGATCCCTTTCAATGAGGGTAGAAATTGCTCACCCCCCCCCTTGTCTAAGCTGTTTATATTGGTCAGAAATGAAGAATACCTCAAAGGTTAATGTTGCCACCTTCCATGGACTCTTTCAGTTCAATACTTTAGTGCTTATGGCTTGTGTTGAACCTGTCACCTCTCCTGACATGTCTGTTTTAGTACATACTTGTATACCATATAAAATAACATTTCTGGAGCATCTTTCCTCTATGTTGTGTCATTCCCCTTGTCAAAGAGGTCTGTCCTTACAGATTGTCTGGTACTTTCAGTGCTGATTAGACAGTGAACGTTTGCAGGAACATACCCCCAATTGGCAATACCCAGTTGTCAATATATTTGCATATATCTAGTAGGAGGTCCAGAAAATTGTCACAACACAGAGTTGAAAGAAAATATGGTCCAAAATTATGAGTTGTATGGATCCATAACATGACACATGCAGATTAGGAGGGCACACTGTACCTCCATATGCCTCCAATTTCATGGCTACAAAAAAGGACAACATTAGGTGGAGGTATTCCCACCTGAAAGCACTACTCTGTATTTATGTACAATATGGAGGCACCAAAAATTGGCACACAGAGTGCTATGGTTCCATATTATGATGCCATAGAAAATTTGTGCACCACCAGCACACAGTCTGTGTGCAACTGTCACCCCAGGAGCATGACATCTGAAAACAGGGTAAGTACTGGTCTTTCTAAAGGATCCTTTTTTACCAGTTAGAAGTACTAAAAATTATCCTTTATGGCCAGTAAACAGCGCTACAATGGTATCTAACACCTTCCTTTGTAAGAATAAATCATTCATTAATTTAATAAACTAGAGTACTACTGGGATTGCCATCATACCCAGAACTAGGTTGCAAGGTCATAAAAATGGAGACCAACACCTCATATTTGGGATATGCCATAATATTGGGGAAAAAGGGAAGTCTCTTTAATTTTCACGGATTTTATTATAAAAATAGGAAAGTCAACAAGGAGTAGCATCAACTTGAATCAAGGAAAGATGGACCCATCAAGGGCCCCCAACTGTTTGGGAACTAGCCATACTTTCCTAGAAAATATACAGCCATAGCTAGGAGACTGCAGGACAATACTGTAAATAGAAAGCTCCACTGTGGCTACCTATGTCCAAGTCTCTACATTCCAAAGAGGTAACTCATACAGTTGTTATTTGAGCCCATGGACCATGGCCAGCTTAAGACCAACCTATGGAGTGAATGAGCCTACAAGCTTACCCTACCTCCATACCTGCCAAAACATTTGCCACCAAGTGAGGAGAAATCATTGTGTTGCCTTAAGATTCTAAAATGAATGTAGCATGCATTGAGGGAGTGGGCAACAAGCCCCGATACTTTCTGTCCTGGGATGGCTGTGGGTGATGGCATGAATCCACACCAGCAAGGGGTACATTTTGCTCCATGTACACCCTTTTCTATGAGTATTGCAAGACAGAGCATGTATTCAGTTGCCTGACCGACCAAACAGAGTGGTAGTATCTAGCTTTATACAGCCAGTCTAAACAAAGACAAAATAATGGCTAGAAGTAGAAGTCATTAATTGACATTCTCATTATGTTTCTATTAGATTACTGCTCCCTGAATAATACAGAGATACATTTACATGGCAGGGCAAATAACACATTATCAACACTGGAAAAAAATCAGGTCTTTCGGTCGTCAGATTCTTAATTCGGAAATATTTTTTTTCCATTTTAATATCACTGACTTGAAGGAAAAAAAAGATAAAGACACTTTCAGACACTATCAGTCCGGCCTGGAAATAATGCATTCAGAATTAAAGACAGCAATTTAATTAAATGCATGAAAGGCGACTTTTGTGATCATATTTCAAATACGCCATTGTGTTTTCAACCATTCCATCTCATGACTTTTCTTAATAATACATCAAGATCCAAGAATGTGTTGGATTCGTATTACAAATTCAATTAGTCCAATCAAAAGTGAAAAATAATTTATTTTTCATTAAAGAGACTCAGGAGCTGAGTTGCTCGGGAAGTTTCAGACACAATAGGCAGTCGTCTGTGTCTTCTGCTCGGCTGGTTAAAATGGATGGTGTGTCACTTGTCATATCATAACTTGTTTCTTTATGTGCTCACTTAACAGCATCTAAATCCGATCTTCATACATTGTAATCAAGAATGCAATTTTTTATAGATGCAATCTCTACTAAGCATCAAAAAATCTTGTGGAGACATCACTTCTTTCATGTGTAGTTAAAGAACAGCAGATCCTGACAACTGGACTGGGTCCCTTTCTTCATTTATAGTGTATTCTGCTGATGTTGGGGTGTGTTGGAGAAATTGAGAGGAAAATTTGCCCTTTTCATAGCAGATATACAACTAATCTGTTGCGCTTGGAAGAAATCCTGGGTCAATCCCTATTTGTTAGATGGGTTCTTGACAATAAGCTGATCACAAAGCTGTTACACAGACTTTTGTTTTTTTGTTCAGAGACCAGCTAAAATCATAGAGGAAACATAGCAGGTAATGTGAAAATTCCCCACAGCACCACTACAGGGGAAATTAAGCATTACATAATGGACTTTCAAATCTATGTGTTGACTGTGTATTGTGGGATAGAACAGGAATACTCTTTGTCATTGCTCTTTACCCTGGCAATCTCTCTCTAATCGTCCATGTAAATGCAATCGGAGGTGGTGGGAACATGAGGCACAATGTCTAAGTGTCCAGGCCAGTAGCCTAGTCAAAGGTCAGCAACTACCTGTGCAAAGTATAATACGGCAGCTATATTTGCCTTCATTCATTTCAATAAGACTGTAAAAATTTGTTTGGATTTCTTCAGCAAAAAGAATAGGCTGTGTGATGGGCGTCCTCTGCTCCCACAAAGCAGGCTTACTGCAGATTACACTTAGCCCCATGTCCAGTCCAAGTATGAATCATTTTGAAATGTAAGCTCAATAACTAACTAACTGGTTGCAGTTATGGTTTACATTGAATGAGTTTCATGTAGGACAGTGTTTCCCAATCTTTTCAGACTCAGGATCCCCCTGGAAAAAAAAAATTCCTTGGGGCACCCCTACCAAAAGTCAAAAAACATCCTAAGGATGCTGCTAACATTGCATAAAGGCATGGGATCATCCTTCTAAATACTTATCGAGTGTGGAGGCCCCCTGTTGGTAATCATCGATGTAGGAGGGCGACACACTTACAATTATTACATGGCACACGGAGTACTTCATCTTTTGTTTTGTTTTTTTCCAAATCGGCACCCCAGACTAAAAAGGTTGCTGACCCCTGCTGTAGACAAAAGTCCTCAACGGAGGGCCTGTTTCTTTACCTCCAAGTTTCTTAGCAAAGTATATGTAGGAGATGTTTTTATGGATAGACTTTCCACTCTGGGTCATTATATAGACATTTTTAGATGTAGACAGATGAAAGAGATGCCATCTAAATAAATGACACTTATAAGGTAGTGTTATGTCATAGATCCAGCAATGTCCTAAGTTTTGAGCAGCTTTATAAAGGCTTGTAACCCCTTCTTTCTAGGAAACAATAAAGGACTCAATGCTCATATCCTCTTAATATCAGGCACAGAATATAGACAAGAATACTATTAATTAATTGATAAGGATATGACAGCATATTGTAAAAGTCAATGTATTTCCATAATTTTTGTGTCTTTAGGCACTCCTCCTGCAACTGGTACAGGAACATTACAAATTACATTAGAAGACGTTAATGACAACGCACCATATATCTACCCAACCACAGCAAAATTGTGCGAAGACTCAAAAGACCTCAACGTGATCACTCTAGGAGCATGGGATAAGGATCTTCATCCGAACTCTGACCCATTTAAATTTGAATTGGGGAAACAATCCATGTCAGATAAATCCTGGAAAATCACACAGCTGAATAGTAAGTGGAATCTCTGTATTTTGCATACTCTTCCTAAACTTAAAGTGCAACTAAACTTTTTTTTTCATAAATCCCTTAGTGAAGGTGAAGATAACAAACTTTGTGATATACTTTAATAAGGAAAACTGCCTGTTAACTTATTTGCCTAACTCTGCCACTGAACAAATCTATACAAGTCTATAGAGAGGGAAGGAAGAGGACAGCTCCTCAAAGCAGAGAGACATCTGTACTATTAAGAGACAGTTTTCTTTCACAACACAGCTGGGTTATCAGGGTTATCTGGGTTATTATCCCGACTTCTTCTGAAATAAATGACTCATTTAATGCTGTAGACAGCCTCATATTACTGTCTTTCTCCTTATTCTCCACCCCTTCCTTTTCCATAGACCCCCCCCCCTTACATTGTAATTATATCTAATTTTGTACAGAGTAGAATGAAACCTGTCCAGCCTTTTCCCCCCCCCCCCCAAAAAATTCCTCTATCTGATCCCGCTCCCCCCCCCCCCCCCTCCTTTGCCCCTTTTGCAGTTTGGCTTCAGAGACCTGTAGGCAGGGAACGGTAATTTTTGGGCAACTATAAAGAAGATGACATTTTTTTCCAAATAAAATTTAATTAAAATTTATCTTTAATAATAATTAGGGGGGCCCTGGGGTTGGGAAAAGGGGGGGTGGGTTGGAAAAGGGTGGTTTGGATACACTTTATATAACAAAAAAAATTTACTACGACATTTTTAAGTACATGGACTCTTTATTTGTAATAATACCCAAGCATTAGTATAGTCATCACGGGTGAAAATAAATAATAAATATTAAAAATTTAATTAATAAGTATAACTTTGATGCTGCTGTGTGGGGGGTGGTTCCCCATAACAATAAGTGTCGTCACCGCACTCCCTTTTTAGTGCATTATATATGTTGTTTTTAATGATCTCTCCCCCCTCTACCACTTTTTTGGGTGTTTTGTAAAGTGGGGGGAGGTGTTTTTCACTAGGATATAATGTATCTGGCTTCTTTGCCCCTGCAGTTTGGCTTCAGAGACCCCAGGCATTTAGTGCAAGTTTTGTTTTGTAAATACAGTGAGTCAGAGACATGTGAGGCAGAGCTGCTGGGGGGAGAGATGTGAGCAGAGCTGCTGAGAAAGACATGTTATGTCTGGGGGAGTCTAAGAGCCACTTGTTCCTCTTTACTTCACAGTATATAGTTAGGTATGTGTTACCCCCTATATACTCACAGGACCTAGCTAGTAACTGTAGTTAGGGATCAATATATATATAGTTCAGGGCAGTGATAGGTTAGGCTTCCGAAGGCCAACTAGCTAGTTAGAGGCCCGGTGGCACTAGTAGTTTAGCTGGCAGGTTAAGGACTCAGTGTTAGGGTAGTCAGGCCTGCATCTACTGCCGTCACCGTCGCCCTGTTTGCTGCCTGTGAAGAATCTCACCATCATCATCATCATCTCCTGATCGGCTGTCTGTCATCTCCTGGAAGAATCCGAGGATCCACAGTCATCCACAGGGGCCCCTGCATCTCTTCTGTTGCCTGGAGGTATTGTGCACTGGACTCTTGCTATATATCTATATATATACCCGGGTATATAACCTAAGACGGTTGAGGACTTGCTGGTTGTTGTAGTATTGCTGTGTTCTGAGTATATTTTATGTATGTATTATTACCCTGTTGATTCTTATAAAGCTACTGTTATAACCTTATGTGGTATCTGTATGTATTCTTCAGACTGTGAGATTAGTACAGTGATCCTTGTTAAGGCTACTAACTGTACTTCATGGGTAAGTCCCAGGAAGAGACCCCCCTGTAATACAGAGGCTCTATCCTGGGTGGAGGCACTGATATATTTCATATATGTTCCCACTCTTCCCTTCAACGAAGGCTTCAGGTCCCATTATACACACAGGTCAGCGCCAGAGTCTGTTGCGGGAGGGATAATACTCACCCCCCCCCCAAATAGGGCTACATTTGGAGGCACTGCTGAGATTTAGAAGTGGGAATAGTCATTGATATGGAGAAGCGATATAGCTCAGAGGGGAACCTCCCACTAGCTACTACATGGGATTACCGACCGCCTGTTCCTCCCCTGGTTCAGGTAAAGGAAGAACCCCGCTCAGCCAGTTACCCCCCCAGTATGGCCGTCGCTAGCAGTTCCTCTAGTGACAGTGCTATTAGCACTTTAGCCAAGCTGACTGAAATGTTAGCTCAGGGCCTGCAGGCCACTCACTACAAGAAACTAAAAGTATTCTCTGGTAATGTCCCAGTACCACAAGGGGAGGAAAACTTTGAGATATGGAAAGAACATACTCTCCAATGCCTGAAGGAATGGTCTTGCTCTGAAGAAGGCAAGCGGCAGCGTATCAGTGAAAGTTTGCGGTCTCCTGCTGCAGAATTGATCCGCTTGTACAGAGACTCTCATGAAGGAGTGAGTGCATTGGACTATATACAAGTACTGTCTGATCACTTTGAGCCATACTATGACCTTGCCCAGATGGTTGCTGATTACCGAATGGTTCGTCAAAAAGAAGGGGAAAATGTCTCTACTTTTATTAACCGTTTACAGCTACTTCTTTCACGTCTGGTGTACCACGCAGCTATATCTACTTCAGAGGTAGACGCTATGAGAACCAGTCAGTTGGTGAGAGGGTTACAACCTCATCATCCTCTTGCTCAAGTACTCAAGGTCTTACTATCTGATAGAGTCCTTCCATTTCCTGACTTAATGAAGTTAGTGAAGAAACAAGAAGCTGACATTAGTTTTAGTACCCCTAAGAAAGCGAAAAGCATCTCTAAAGAAGATGTTGTTCCTAATTCAAACAAGGACAAACCAGCGGAACGGTCAGAACTTAGACAGTCCGCCACTCCACCCACTGCCACTCAACGGAGGAAGGATGCTAGAACCTGTTATAAATGTGGTCAGACGGGCCATACTGCCAGACAGTGTACGGAGGACAGTGAGGGATTGGGACACAGTGCTGTCTTCTCTATTCAGAATCAAAGACACCAAAGGAAGGCGGGCCGAGTAAATACCAGAGGCGCTATCGCGGGCTCCAGGTCCGTTGTCAAAGTCACTGTCAATGGTCATGCCGCTCCTGCCCTGTTTGATACAGGATCTCAAGTGACCCTGATTTATCGCTCGTTCTACCAAAAGTATCTGAAGGATATACCTCTTCAGTCTACAGGACAAATGAAATTGTGGGGGCTTAATTCAGGATCATATCCTGTAGATGGCAGCCTACAAGTAGTTATAGCTGTCCCTGAATTAGAAGATCAGAGTGTCGTTCCCATGAAGATTACGGCTCTTGTCTGTCCTGATACAGGGGATTCTTGTGCAGCTCCTGTGATACTTGGCACTAATTGTCCCGCAGTGCATTATGCTTTTCAGAAGTTTCTTGGAAGAGATTGGAACCCTGCAGCTCAGCCGGTGAATATATCTTCTGATCTTAGAGAACTCTGTGATGCCCTGTCTACTGGCTATCGACATGGAATGGTATATCATATCGGTGAGAGAACCGTGGAAGTTCCTGCCGGCGGGGAGAGAGTTCTGAGAGTAGCCTCCAGCATTGCTCCCGATTTGCTTGAAGGGGGGAGTTATGTCCTTATGGAAACCCCTGAAGAAATGATTAACCAGAATGGCTGGATGGTGATCCCAGAGAGAAAGGACTGGAGAAATAAAGTGGAGTTATCTACCTGTGTGACAGTGAGGAACTGTTCACCGCATCCGATTGTAATTGGACCATACCAGAATGTGGCCCACTGCTACCCTGTGCTTGGAGTAAATCCATACGCTGAAGTGTGCAGGATTCAAATCCGAGATGCAATCCCTAATCTCAATCTTGACTTGAGTGATCCACATTTACCAGAGGCCTGGAATCAGCGACTGACACAGAAGTTGTCTGAAATATCGGAAGTGTTCTCCATGGATGATATGGATGTAGGTTGTGCTAAAAGTGCTCAACACACTTTCCGATTGACCGATTCTACTCCCTTCCGGGAGCGACCACGGAGAGTTGCTCCAAAGGATGTTGATGAGTTAAGACAGACTCTACAGCAAATGAAAGGTCAGGGGATCATTGTGGACAGTAAGAGCCCCTATGCCTCACCTATTGTGGTGGTAAGAAAAAAATCTGGAGCAATTCGCCTATGTGTGGATTACAGAACTCTGAACCGGAGAACCTTACCTGATCAGTATACACTGCCGAGAATTGAAGAAGCTCTGGAAGCTCTGAATGGAAACTGTTGGTTCACAGTGCTGGACCTAAGATCGGGATACTATCAAGTCCCAATGGCACCTGAGGATCAGGAAAAGACAGCCTTCATATGCCCCTTGGGTTTCTTTCAGTTCACTCGTATGCCGCAAGGTACAAAAGGTGCGCCAGCAACGTTCCAAAGGTTGATGGAAAGAGTGTTAGGTGATTTAGTGCCCCGGGAATGCCTTGTATATCTTGATGACATTATTGTGTTTGGAAAGACGCTGGAAGAACATGAAGAACGACTCATGAGAGTACTCCATCGCTTAAAAGAAGAGGGGCTGAAGTTGTCGGCTGACAAATGCAAATTTTGTAGATCTTCGGTCACTTATGTAGGTCATATTGTTTCTGCTGAAGGAGTTGCTACCGATCCTGGTAAGATTGAAGCTGTGGTGAATTGGCCCCGACCGCAAAATATTACGGAGTTGCAATCTTTCTTGGGGTTTTGTGGATTCTATCGACGATTTGTGGAAGGATATTCAAAAATTGCTCGAGCCCTCCTCGACCTGTTGAAGAGTGATGCAGGAGATCCGGGAAAGAAGAAAGGGTCTTCCAAAAGCCTTTTTGGCGATAGGTGGACTGCGGATTGTGAAGAAGCATTTAAGTTGTTGAAGAAGAAATTGACAGAAGCTCCCGTTCTGGCTTATGCTGATGCACAGAAGCCATATGTGCTACATGTAGATGCCAGCTTTGAAGGATTAGGTGGCGTGCTGCACCAAGAATACCCGGCCGGGTTACGGCCCATAGCTTTCATAAGTCGAAGTCTTTCTCCCAGCGAGAAAAATTATCCAGTACATAAATTGGAGTTTTTGGCGCTCAAGTGGGCCATTGTTGATAAATTACATGACTATTTATACGGAGCCACGTTTGAAGTAAGAACAGACAACAATCCACTGACATACGTTTTGTCAACCGCTAAGCTCGATGCTACAGGACATCGCTGGTTGGCAGCTTTATCCAACTACCAATTCACACTCAAGTATAAATCGGGGCCTAAGAACATTGGGGCAGATGCTCTATCAAGACGGCCTGGATTACCTAGTCCGGAAGTAGTGGATGAATGGGAAGAAGTGCCAAGTCCTGGAGTAGGAGCTTTGTGTGCCATGGCTGCTGTAGTTGAAGACCGAGTAGCCTTTTCTGAAACTCGGCTTATTGACTCTATTGGGGGAGGTCCCGAAGCTGTACCAGACATGTTTGCCTACCCTGCCGCTTTAGGATCCTTTGAGAGTTGTTCTATATCTTCAAAGCGAATGATCTGGAGTCAAAAGACTGATCCTTTAATTGGACCTCTTTATCAAGCAGTGAGTTCTCAAGACAGAGAAATGTTAAAGACATCCCTACCCTCTGAATGCAGTCAACTTCTACGAGATTGGGAGAAGTTTGAAATAGACAATGGCCTACTTTATCGTGTGGTGCTGTATCATGATCACCCTGGAAGGCGCCAACTAGTTATTCCAAGCTGCTTTCAGAAGATGATTTTCCGAAGTCTGCATGATTATCATGGTCATTTGGGACCTGAGAAGACTTATGGCCTAATACAAGACCGATTCTACTGGCCCAAAATGAGAGATACCGTGACTCGTCTGTGTAGGTGCTGTCGCAGATGTTTGCAGAGGAAGACTGTCCCGGTTCGAGCGGCCTTCATGGGACACTTGAAGAGTTCGGGCCCCATGGATCTTGTCTGCATAGACTTCCTTTGTATTGACAACGACTCCATAGGATTTGGAAATGTATTGGTGGTGACTGATCACTTCACACGATATGCTCAAGCCTTTCCGACTAAGGATCAAAAAGCAGTCACTGTTGCAAGAGTGCTTTGGGAAAAGTATTTTATCCATTATGGCTTACCACACCGGTTGCATTCTGATCAAGGCCGGGATTTTGAGAGTAACCTGATCAAAGAGTTACTTCAGTTGTTGAACATCCGCAAAAGTCGGACGACGCCTTACCATCCAGAGGGAGATGCCCTTCCTGAAAGATTTAACAGGACTTTACTTGATATGCTTGGTACCTTACGAATTGAGGATAAGCGATCCTGGAGTCGAAAAGTGGAGGCTATGGTGCATGCCTATAATAGTACAAGGCACGAGAGCACAGGATATTCACCATACTTTCTGATGTTTGGAAGAGAGCCTAGGCTACCTATTGACATCTTGTTGGGAGTCTCTACCGATGGTATCAGTCATCGAGATCATTACCGATACGTGGCACGTTTGAAAGAAACGCTTAAGAGTGCTTATCAGCTGGCTGAGGAAAATGCGGCCAAAGTGAATGAAGGAAATAAAAGGAGATTTGATCTTCGAGTAAGATACCGAGAATTGAACCCTGGGGACCATGTTCTGCTACGGAATTTGGGAGCATCTGCAAAACATAAGCTGGCTGATCGATGGCGGAGTGAACTCTTTACAGTGGTAGATCGGTTGCCTGGAATACCAGTCTACAAGATAAAAGGACGGGACGGGAGGATCAGGACTTGGCATAGAAATCATTTGTTGCCTGTACCTCAGATTGATGGTATGGATATCTCCAATGATGGCTCGGCCTGCGATTCTCCACAGTCCTTAGCCGATATTCCACCTGACCTTCCTGAAACTCCTGAGAGTGATTGGACTGTGGCTCCTGAAGTTCCTAGATCACCAGTATCTTCTCCTTCAGGGAGACCTATGAACCCTCAAACTCCAGAATTCGTACCTAGATCTGTGTCTACAGATGAGCAGGGATCTAGCTCTCCTACGCCACCAGCACCATCCCCTCCCATGGCAGACAACCCTAGTTTAGGGCCTGGACATGCTAGTAAACCTCAGAGAGAGGTACGGAGAGGAGAGAGAATTAGACACCCTCCACCTATGCTGACATATGATAGTTTGGGGGACCCCAGATTTACTACTCAGCCTCATTTATACCATGCTTGGGTGGGTGCAGTGTCCACTTTGGTCAATATGTTACCAATTTTCGCTCCTGCTGGCATGTATACCTATTAACCTGTTGTGACTCTGTAAATGCAAAAGCAACCATATTGATATTGTCATTGGTAATGTTGACTGTATACTATGACTTTGTATGTCTTTGACGTGACGTAAAGATTTCACCAGAGGGAGAGTGTAGGGAACTGCCATTTCTACTAGGATATAATGTATCTGGCTTCTTTGCCCCTGCAGTTTGGCTTCAGAGACCCCAGGCATTTAGTGCAAGTTTTGTTTTGTAAATACAGTGAGTCAGAGACATGTGAGGCAGAGCTGCTGGGGGGAGAGATGTGAGCAGAGCTGCTGAGAAAGACATGTTATGTCTGGGGGAGTCTAAGAGCCACTTGTTCCTCTTTACTTCACAGTATATAGTTAGGTATGTGTTACCCCCTATATACTCACAGGACCTAGCTAGTAACTGTAGTTAGGGATCAATATATATATAGTGTTCGGGGGTGTGATGGGTGGGGCCCCGGGGGGCCCATGGGTGGTGGGGGGGGGGGGGGGGCCGTAGTTTTGGGGGGGGGGGGAGGGGGGCGGGGGGTGGGGGGGGGGGGGCGGGCACCCCGGGCCGGGCCCCCCGCCGGTGTGGGGGGTGGTGAAGAACCTCCCCATTATTATCTTCTTCTCCGGGGGGGGGTGTCTTCTCTCGGGGGGGAGGGGGGGGGGGCCCCCCCCCCCCGGGGGGGGCGCCTCTTTTCTTGTGTGGCGTGGGGGTGGGGTCTGCGCTCCTTTTTTTTTATTTATTTATTTATCCCCGGGTTTAAAGCCGGTGGGGGGGGGGGGGGTGGTGGTTTTTTGTTTTTTTTTTTTTTTTTTTTAATTTTTTTTTATTTACTTTTTCCCTTTTTATTAATTTAAATCTTTTATTTTAATTTTTTGTTGTATCTATTTATCTTTCTGTCAGTGTGGGATAGTGATCCTTCCTTCTTTTATTACCTTATTATCTTCTTGTAGGGGGAGGCCGGGGCCGCCCCCCCTCTCCTGCGTCGCCGCTGTGTTGGTGGGGGTTTTAAATATTTTATATTTTTTTCCTCTCCCCCCCTTTCGGGGTTGGGGGGGTTCTTTTTTTCAGTCGGCGCGGCGGGGGGGTGTGTGGGGGGGGGGGTATTCTTCTTCCCCCCCAAAATGGTGTTTAAAATTATTTAATTTTAATTTTTTTTTTTTTTTTTTTTTTTTTTTATTATTTTTTTTTTTTTTTTTTTTTTTTTTTTTTTTTTTTTTTATATTATTTTTTTCTTTTTTTTTTTTTTTTTTTTTTGTTTTTTTTTTTTTTTTTTTGCTGGTGTAGTATAATATATTACAGGTAAAATGAGCCATGGCATGATTTACAATATAAAATAGAATTCGATATTTTCTATGGTCTGAGTACTGCAACATTAGTCATTTCTAATCCATCTTTAAGAACTTTTGTCAGATAATTTTTATATCTTGGGAATTGCCATCGTGTTACATAAAGCAGCCTGGTTATAGTCTATTTTTGGATCTCTCTCTATTTTTCTTTAAGAAGTCTTGTTCCCACTTGAGTTTTAAGATAAGTCATGGAAACTCACGTCAATTAAAAATCCTCCATAAAAAAGACAAAGAGAAGAGCTAGACTAAGCTGAACTCTTGTTTTTGTACTTGGTGTCATCTCCCAAAAGAGGTGAAAGTATACTTGTCAGAATAGAGGGCCTTGGGCTCTAGACATTTTGTGATCAGTCTTGGAGATTCATTGTGCACTTCTGTCAATTTAACGTCTTCCTTTGTATCCTTTAAAATATGACAGAGAACAGAAGAGGAAAGTCTTCAGATAAGAGATACAAACCGGTTTCAGTAATAAAAAAGTTGAACCAGAAAGAATATTATTAGAAGTCTTTTAGAGCTTTCATTTACAACTTGTGGTTATTGGACGTGTAGAACATGTACGAAGTGTAAGCCTTTGCTGAGAATCAGAGTGAAATGATTTGATATCCGGTGGTGGTGGAAAGATGGAGTACTTTCCAGCTGAAGTCAATAGGTGAAATTATAAAGTCCTGCAGTCTTGAAAAAAATAGGTTTTGCAATGTTTGGGCTTACTTTTGGAAAACTTAGCATTATGCATTTTTACACCACTCACTCCACTCTTAAAAGTAGGTTGTAAAGTGCAGATTTATCAAGTGAGACTTAAAAAGTTGCAATAACTGTTGCAATCTTACTCTAATAGGAGTGTGTCATAGAAAGTGGAGTAACATCTCAGGTCAGAAATATAAGACTAACGGCCAGTTCACATTTGCGTTCGGGTTTCCATTCGGGGAGTCCGCATAATAAGCGGTTTACCTGGGAAACCACACGGACCCCACAGATTATAATGGGGTCCGTGTGGTTTCCGTCGGTTTCCGCATGAAACATGCGGAAACATGCGAAGAGGAAAGTGCTGCTTGCATCACTTTTCTCTCCACTTGCTTTGTGCGGAAACCGAGCGGAAACCACACGGACCCCATTATAGTCTATGGGGTCCATGTGGTTTCCCAGGTAAACCGCTTTTTATACGTATAGGTTTCCATTCGGGGGTCCCCAAGCGGACTCCCCGAACGCAGATGTGAACCGGTCCTTACAAAATGAGATGTACAAAATGTATAAAGTATTGTGTGACATTTGATAAGGTTGATGGAAATTATGGCTATGCAGCCTGCATAATCATATCATAAGAGGGAACAAGCAGAGCATCTCCTAATGTCAGCCTGAGACTATCTGTGATAATATGATAGATAATAGAACAGTATTATAGTAGTTATATTCTTCTACCATATGTAGAAAGCTGTGTTATAGTAGTTATATTCTTGTGTTGTATGTAGGTAGCAGTATTATGGTAATTAGATGTTCTTGTACTGTGTGCAGGAAGCAGTATTATAGTAGTTCTACATAGGGGATATTATATGGTTGTATTCTTGTTCATCGGAGTAGTATTATAGTAGTTATATTCTAGTACATAGGAATGGTATTCTAGTAATTATATCCTTATACATAGGAGCAGTATTATAGTAGTCCTATTCTTATACATGGAGATAGTATTATAGCAGCTATATTCTGGTAAACTAAGAAACTTTAAGCTCAATTCCCAATGAGTGAAAATAATTCAAACATAACATTTAATAAGTCTATTAAAATAGTTTGAGTGTGCAAATATATACAAATTAGAAAAGTCTTACCACTTGACGTATCAAATGGAGAGCAAGGGAGACAGAGGGGACCAGACAATCCAGCGGGAGTCAAAACATGGGCCCAGAGAGGGATATTAATATCTCCATTATTAACTCTATTAATATCTCCTTCCATGAAGATATTTTAGGGGAAAAATAGGGAAAGTAGTGTGACCACACTTGTAAAGGCGGGAGTCATATTTTGGGGTGCCAGGTTGTTAATAGGGTAATATCCCTCTCTGGGCTCATGTTTTGACTCCCACTGGATTGTTTGGTCCCCGCTGTCTCCCTTTTATATATTTGCACACGTTGTTGACTCCAACTATTTTAACCCTCTCCCGACATCCGCCATGTTGGGTGTTTAAATATGGCGGCCGCTCAGGAGCTGAGTAGTCGCTCATAGTCGCCAGGTCTCTGCTGTATTATACAGCAGAGACCCAGCCCTAATGCCCATGATCAGTGCCCACACTGATCGTAGGCATTAACCTCCCCCCTGCACCTTGGTCAAAGCTGACTGAGGCGCCATTTTGCCAGCGGTGCACGGGTACCGCCATTTTGCTTGAGTTTTCCAGCACTCGGAGTGAGCTCCGGGCCAATGTCCCATTATTGACAGCCAGGAGTCTTTTGAAGGCTCCCAGGACTGTCTGTCATTACTTTCTATTGCAGGCTGCAGCAGCTTGCAATAGAAGTACCGATATTTTGCAATGCATTGTAATGCATTACATTAATGATCAGACCCCCTGGGGTTCAACATCCCTAGGGGATCTAATAAGTGCAATAAAAAATATATATATATATATATATATATATATATATATGCAGGTTGTGCTAAAAAGTTTACATACCCCGGCAGATTTTTTGATTTTTTTGGCCTTTTTTCAGAGAATATGAATGATAACACAAACACTTTTTATCCACTCATGGTTAGTGGTTGGTTGAAGTCATTTATTGTCAAACATCTGTGTTTTCTCTTTTTAAATCATAATGAAAACCAAAAACATCAAAATGACCCTGTTCAAAAGTTTACATACCCTGGTGATTTTGGCCTAATAACATGCCCAGAAGTTGACACAAAAGGGGTTTGAATGGCTACTAAAGGTAACATCCTCACCTGTGACCTGTTTGCTTGTAATCAGTCTGTGTGAATAAAAGCTTAGTGAGTTTCTGGGATCCAGACATACTGTTGTATCTTTCCTCCAGCCACTCACGTTTCTGGATTGTGAGTCATGGGGAAAGCAAAATAATTGTCCACGGATCTACGGGAAAAGGTGGTTGAACCATATAAAACAGGAAAGGGAAACAAAAAGATATCCAAGGAACTGATAATAACAGTCAGCAGTGTTCAAACTGTGATTAACAAATGGAAACTCAGGGGCTCTGTAAAAACCAAACCACGGTCAGGTAGACCAACCAAAATTTCGGCCACAACTGCTTGGAAAATTGTTCGGGATGCAAAGAAAAACCCACATATAACATCAGCTGAAATACAGGACTCTGAAACTATCGGTGTGGCTGTTTCAAGATGCACAATAAGGAGGCACTTGAAGAAAAATGGGCTGCATGGTCTAGTTGCCAGAAGAAAGTCATTACTGCGCAAATGCCACAAAGAATCTCGCCTTCAATACACCAAACAGCACAGAAACAAGCCTCAAATCTTCTGGAACAAGGTAATTTGGAGTGATGAGACAAAAATTTAACTTTTTGGCCACAACCATAAATGTTATATTTGGAGAGGTGTCAACAAGACCTATGATGAAAGGAACACCTACTGTAAAGCACAGAAGTGGATCACTGATGATGTGGGGATGTGTGAGCTTCAAAGGCACAGGAAACTTGGTCAAAGTTGAAGGAAAGATGAATGCAGCACGTTATCAGCAAATACTGGAGGCAAATTTGCACTCATCAGCCAGGAAGCTGCGCATGGGACGTACTTGAACGTTCCAACATGACAACAATCCAAAACACAAGGCCAAGTTGACCTGTCATTGGCTACAACAGAAGAAAGTGAAGGTTCTGGAGTGGCCATCTCAGTCTCCTGACCTCAATATCATTGAGCCACTCTGGGGAGATCTCAAGCGCGCAGTACATGCAAGACAGCAGGAATTTACAGGAACTGGAGACTTTTTGCCAAGAAGAATGGGCAGTTTTACCATCTGAGAAAATAAAGAGCCTCATCCACAACTACCACAAAAGACTTCAAGCTGTCATTGATGTTAGAGGGGGCAATACACGGTATTAAGAACTGGGGTATGTGAACTTTTGAACAGGGTCATTTTGATGTTTTTGGTTGTCATTATGATTTAAAAAGAGAAAACAGAGAAGTTTGACAATAAATGGCTTCAACCAACCACTAACCATGAGTGGATATTCTCTGAAAAAAGGCCAAAAAAACCCCAAAAACTCTGTATGTAAACTTTTTAGCACAACTGTATATATAAAATGAAAAATATAAAAAATTCAAATCACCCCCCCCCCCCCGTTCCCTAGAACACATTTAAAAGTACTTCAGTACTGTGAAAAACATACACATTAGGTATCCCTGTGTCTGTAAACGCCCGGTCTACAAATCTGTAAATATATTTTTCCCGTACAGTAAACACTGTATCGGGAAAAAAATAAATAAAAAATGCCGAACCGCCATTTTTTTGCTGTTTTGCCTCTGATAAAAATGTAAAAATTTGAAAAAAAGCGATCAAAGCAATAGCAATTCCCCAAAATGGTATAACTAAAAAGTACATCTGGCCCAGCAAAAAAGAGACCCTATGGGTGTCAGAATATGGCGACTTTTAGAAAAAATATTTTTTTTTTTTTTGCAAAGTATTAGATTTTTGTTAAGTGATTAAAATGTAAATAGAACTATATAAATTTAGTATCCCTGGAATTATACCGAAACATAGAATACAGGTGATATCATTTTGGCTGCAGAGAGAACGCCATAAAAACGAAGCCCGCAAGAAAGTCGCACAAATGCATTTTTTTCTCCAATTCCCCCCCATTCAGAATTTTTTTCCAGCTTCCCAGTACATTGTACAGAATAATAAATGGTACTATTATGAAGAATAATTTGTCCTGCAAACATTATACCCTCATATGGCAATGTCAACGGAAAAATAAAAAAGTTATGGGGTTTGGGAGGCGGGGAGTCAAAAACGAAAATTGAAAAATGTCACTGGCGGGAAGGGGTTAATAGACATTAAATGTTGTGCTTTAAGTATTTTCACTCATTGGGAATTGCACTTTAAGTTTGATTGTACCCTAGCAATTATAGGAGGACATTTTATTGGTATCCCTTCTGCTGTTTGTTAGTTATATTCTTGTACATAAGGGACAGTATTATAATAGTCATATTCATGTATATAGGAGTCCATTTTATGAAATTTGAGGCAGTATTAAAGCTGTTATGTTCTTCTACATAGTGGACAGTCTTATAGTAGTTATATGCTCATGTGCAGATTTCACAGGGTCCAGGAGAAATGTAGTAAGATCCCCCTCCACCAGTGCTGCTGTTATTAGGTCGAAGAGCCAGTTGCTTTGTTAATATGGTGCCTATTCTAATCACTATATTTTTTTTATGTATTTACACCATCTAACTGGTTTAAATACATGGATAAATGTCCCCTATACAGTTCTGAGTGATTAAAGGGGTTGTCCGGCATAAATTGAAAATCAAACCCTAAACTAAACCCCCTCCCCCCGCCTAACTTCTAATTGACTTCATTAAAAAAAATGTATATTTTCCTATATACCTGGGGCGGTCACATGACTGCCCCAGGCACTTTTTCTGATGATCCAGTGACGTTCCATTTCCGCATTTCTGGAAACGAAGCTTCACCAATACTCCCCCCGTCCCCGTCTCCCTCATACTTACCCATCTTCAGTCTTCTGGCATGAAGCGTCACTTCCTCCGCTTCTGCCGGCACCTGCGCAATAGAGCTTTATTGTAGAGTTGCTGGCAGAAGCGAAGAACGCATACCACACATGCACAAGAAGTCCACAGAAGAAGATGCCAGCTGGACCAAAGAAAATGAACTCCAGGACACAGGTAAGTATGATTGGGTGGGGGCGGGACTGGGGCTGAGGTAGGTAGGTAGATAGATAGTGCTAGTAGTCCACGGGCTAGCTAGGGAAATAGAGAGGGGTGTGAGAGAAGGGGGATCATGGGAGTTGTAGGCTAGGGAAGCTGGAAGATATCCATGTAAACAAATGCAGAGGATGCTAAGAGCTCACAGAGAAAGCCAGAAATCACTCAAAACACTGCTAAAGGTATTTTGGTGCAATTATTAACCCAGTAATAGCACTAAATTGCCTTTTTTTTTTTTTTTTTTTTTTAAAGTTTTTTGCCCGGAAAACCCCTTTAAACTTGCTGTTTAAACTCAATGGAAGCTGAAAAAATTTCCTTACACTGTTCTCTCTTCTGTTGCTTTGTGAAAATGCAGAGGAACAAAATCAGGAATCAGCAAAAGATGTGCAGTATCAGGCCCCCTTCCCCCACAGGCCCCATAGCAGCTACGTGGTCTGCCTATTCCTTATTTATGCTGCTGCCTATGCTGTATTTAGGAGCAAATATAGCAATAGTTATAGTCCTGTATATAGGAGGCAGTATTTTAGTTGTTACATTTTTGTACATAAGAGGCAATATTAATATAATTACTATTAAATAATAATAGAATAATAATAAATAGAATAATTATTCTGAGTATAAGAGACAGTATTACAGTAGTTTAATTCTTGTACATACAGGATAGCATTATGGTATGTATATTCTTGTACAGAGGAATCAATACTATAGTAGTAATATTCTTATACATAGAGGTTAGCATTATATTCTTGCCCATAGGAGGCAATGCAATAATAACTAAGGTAACTGATTAATTAACCTATTCCATGTGAATTTTTCTAGGTACTCACGCACAAGTCAGTCTTCTTCACAATCTGAAGAAAGCCAACTACAATCTGCCAGTGGTGGTGACAGACTCGGGGAAACCTCCGTTGTCATACAGTACAGATGTCATGATTCAAGTGTGTTCCTGCAAGAAAGGCAAAGTAGACTGCAGTTCAGCAGATGCTCTACATGTCAGCATGGTTGTCGTCTTCATGTTTACACTTTACAGCCTGTTCTGTAAGTTTCTCATTTAGTACTGTATATCTTTAACAATTGGCTGGTGTTTGGTGATATAGATCTGTATTACATGACCATGGACTTATTTTTATCCACTGGAAGTAAGCAGAATAAATTTATTTTATTTTGCTTACTTTATTTTATTATGCTTACTTATATTGTGGCATCATATTCTGCAGATGAACCCTGGGAAATTAATTTTGATGAATATTCATGAGGTTCGGCCCTCTGGTTCATTTCAATGCCATTATTGTACTCTGGGGTCTCCTCAGACCCCAGAGTATACCAAGCAGAGACCCAGTGGACGTGAGTAAAAATAACACTTATACTCACCTTAACTTATTTCTCCTGAGCATCCTCACTGTGTCTGGCTTTCCTCTTCGGGCCTCGCTGGTCTGTGACTAACGTCACGTGTCCCGGGATCACCGCTAGGATCTGTGATTGGGCCTCAGCGGTCCTGTGGAGTGCTTCCGAGCATTTCACGTGACCACTGAGACAAATCATAGTCCTCAACGGTGACCCCAGGATGCAGTTATGCCTCTGGTGCTGATACATTGTTACTGTATGAGCAGGGCATGATCATAAGAAATTTTTAACATTTGAGTAGAAACTAGAATGTTTCTATTCAATGACAGCAAGAAGAGATCTGAAAAAGATGAATTGATCCACAAAGTAGTATTAGAAAGTATATTAGAAAGTTATGTTTCTCACCTGCAACACAGAAGCAAAGTACTGTAGGTGTTAACAGAACAGGCAGTGATAGAAGAGACCTCATTTCATTTATCTGTGCCAACCAGATTTCAATTCAAAACGGGAAAAAAAAGAAGATTAGAAAGTAAATTCCTATGGGAACCATGTCCTGCTCCCCATTAGAAAGACCAGTGTCTGCTGTAATCTATTTTCCAATATGAGACTCGCTTGAGTGGCACACGTGAACCTTATTTACAAATGTGAACTTAGACACTGGGAGAGCTGCCAAAGGTGCAAATTACAGGGCAGCAATGTGGGGGCCCACCAGAGACCTGATTTTCCAGGATAGTTATTACTGTGTCAAGGATGGAGAGCTGTGCAAAGGACGAATGGTAGTTCCCATATGAATTATTTAATGTTCCTTCCTTGTACAGAAACATAGTACCATAGCAACATAAATTATATTTGTTTTTATCCTTAAAGGGGTTGTTTACTTTCAGTAAATAAATGTTATTGTTTGTATCATGAAAAGATATACAATTTTTCAGTATACAGATGTAGCAGAGTTAAACTGCAATTGGTTGAACTGATGCAGTGTAATATCTTATTACAGAAGAGGCCAAAAACAATTACCGTATTTTTTGGACTATAAGATGCACCGGACCATAAGACGCACCTAGGTTTTAGAGGAGGAAAATAGGGAAAAAACATTTTGAAGCAAAAAATGGTAAAATATTTAATATATGGGAGTTGTAGTTTTGCAACAGCTGCAAGGCCACATTGACAGGTAGCCCTGCAGCTGTACGGGGAAGCATAGGGCATCTTTTTTGCGGGGACAGATGTACTTTTTAGTTATACCTTTTTGGGGAATGTCTATTGCTTAGGTCACGTTTTATTGAAATCAGAGGTAAAACAGTGAAAAAAACGGTGTTTCGGCACTTTTGATTTTTTTTTTCCTGCTACGACGTTCACCATACAGGAAAAATATTTTCATAAGTTTGTAGATCGGGCATTTTTGGACACAGGGATACTTAATGTGTATGTGTTTCACAGTAATTTTGTACTTTTATATATATTCTAGGGAAAGGTGGTGATTTAGAACTTTTCGTTTTTTATTTATTTATTTTTATATTTTTTTAAACTTTTTTTTTTTTACTATTTTATTAGTCCCCCTAGGGGGCTTGAACCTGCAATCATTTGATTGCAAGTCTCATAGACTGCAATACAAGTGTATTGCAGTCTATGGGAGATACTGTACATTGCTACATAGACCAGCCGCAATAGTAATATTACTATGACAAGCCTGGGAGCCTTCATAAGGCTCTTGGCTGTAACAGGAACAGGTCGGCTCCCGCTATCTCGCCACGCGGGAGCCGGTATGCAACTTGAAAGGTACGGGGCCGGTGGGAACCAGACCCAAGGGTTACTTTTATACTTTAGGGGGGCTTTGAAGTAGTAATGCCCGTGATCAGAGTGGAGTCTGATCGCGGGCATTAGCTCCGGGTCTGCGCTGTATATTACAGCGGAGATCCGGTAGCTATGGCGACCATTCTGCAGCAGACTAGCATGTAAGTAATAGCATGGCGGATGCCGGGATGGATTCGCTGGGACACCCTCTCCCCCAGCCCAAAGCCTGCACATCGTCCAACTCCTCCTGCTGCTGGAAGGCCCGCTACAGGATGCCAGCGGTAGCAGGAGTGGGGGATGCTGCGGCCCCGCTCCTCCGCCCGCCCCAACACCCACATTCGGACCATAAGACGCACCCCCATTTTTCTCCCAAATTTTGGTGAAAAAAAAGTGCGTCTTATAGTTCGAAAAATACGGTAAATGTCATTGACTTTTCATTAGTTTTTGTTGTCCTCTTTGATTAGATATCACGCTGTAGCACTTTAGCCAATTGCAGAAGTTTGGTTTAACTCTGCTACATCTGTACTTTCTGTATCAATTTCTTATGGTTTTTCCAGATCTCTGCTTGTCATGCGATGAAAAGTTACATTTATTTGCTGAAAGTGGACAATCCCTTTAAATAGGATAGCTGTACATATTTATACACAAGTGCCTTTAGCATGTTAGGTTACACTTGGTTTACCTTTGCAGTCAGAGGTGTAATGATTGCTGTGGAAAGGGGAGCAATAGCAACTGGTCCAGGAGGGGTAGGGGTCCTGTGGCCAGGTGGAGATGGTTGGGGCCCCATAGCATCATGACGGCAGTCGGGGATATCCTTATTCCCCATCCGCATTTTCCTATGTAAAGTAATACGCCTCTGGCAGCAGAGATTGGTGTTCATCTGTGGATGTCACTGTACTGAACTCTCCAGGGCGCAGAAATGAGTGCAGATCTCTGCTGCAGGATCTTGCATTTGTTAGGGAAATCAGTGAAGAGATAGTTGACAGATAAACTGGCCACAAATTTCAGAGACCACTTATTTGACTGACAACTATCTTGCCCAGCTCCTAACTTACCCCTTCCTACAAAAGGACTGAGCTGTTAAAATCCAAACTGCCCAGTGCACATCTCCCCCAACATCTGACATGGGGGAGAGTATGGAGGCCCTGGCGGGGGGGGGCGGGGGGCGCCCGGGCCCCCCCCCCCCCCCCCCCCCCCCCCCCCCCCATACACATTAGATGGTTGCCTCTCCCTTCAAAATCAGTGGGTCTGGCCAATACAAATCTAATGCATATATGACCATCTTTAGACTATTATGTTTTCTCTAGTGCCACTGTGAGAACTGCAGTGTACCAATATTTTTATTATGTGGATAGTTACATAGTCAATACCTGATTTTAATAATATTTCATTTGCTGAATATACATTCCTTGGTGGCTGCTTCTGTTTTATGTCTGGTCTAGATCACCCATAGTAGCGTGAAGTTGTTCAGGTATATATGGTGGTCACAGGAGAGTACATGCTGTTAATTAAAAGCCATCAAACTTCTGCCGCTAATTTCCCTTTTAACAAACACCTCAGTCACCAGAGGTTATTCAACAAGAACAAATATCTAATATTATAATAAAGGAGCAAATGAATTCCTCCCCATCCAAACCACTAAACACTGGCTGAAACCAAGCAAAAGATAATGACTGCATAGGGAAAAGCAAAGCATAATAAAACACTCAGCAATGTAACCACAATTATACTCTACACTTGTTTAACCGGCATTAGCTCTGCTGAAAAGAGGTAAGATTATTACAGATAGCTTCATTTCACAGCAGGAAACTGACACACACACAATATACAATAAACTCTGGAAATTCTAATACTAGATCACTATTAATAAGCCAGATTCTCCGCATAATTTTATAAATGGGCTATAGTCATATGTGGTACAGAAAAGAATCTAATTCAGATTTTATTTTTCCGCTTAAAGGGGCTATCTAGTTCAGAAAACTTATTTACAAAAATCCTATTTAGAAATTCTAAATTAATAGAGGGGTCTACTGTTCATAACCCGAATCTTCTATCTCCAGTAGAAGGTGGTTACAAAGTATGTCTTTTGCTCTGAGCACCCGCTGTATCCTTTCATTTTACAGACAGCTCATTCATTTTAAATGGTTGCAGTGTAATACTTCATTTCCCCTTTGGGGGCACTGCAGGCATAATGATTACTTGCTGCCAGGTTCTCCTACAGATTACAGCTGATCACTGGGGATGCATCAGCAATAGGACTCCCTGTAATAAACTTATTAATAAGGGACCCTTGTAACAGAAATAGATTAGCATTAGCATCTTGCTCTATAATCTATACCCTAGATCTGCAGGATTACTAAAATAAAACTGTAAAATTATTTTAGCAAAATCAGGACTGGCTGCAGGTCTTTGTTGGAATGCGAGCAACCAAGTGAAAGGGGTCCCATCACCCTAAGCAGAGACAACATTTACATAGATCCCTATAGGTCCTCAAGCACAGGTGGACCTTTGCACAAGTAATAGCTCTTACAATGAGAGGTTAATATGTATTTTTTCCTCTACCCACACTGTTGTATGTAATTTGTCTCTATGAGAATGAAGATGATTAAAGGAAATAATTTTCCATTTTTTCCTGTGTATAATATAATCATGAAGAAATTAATCTCTTTTTACGGGCAATTTACACATTATAATCCGAACGGACAATGAAAATGAAGAAAAATCGAACTTTTCTTGTGTAACACCAAACTAATTATTTCTTTCCATTTATCCGTAATCCTAGATTAATAGTATAATATGTGAGTGACAATACTGGTTATTACCCTGCAGCTTTAGAGTATGCAAAATGGACAAGAAACTATGTTGTAAAGGAGTTCTCCATTTTTGGCCTCTGGATCCAATATGTTTTTGAACTGGGTTGCCATCAGAACCATACTGCTTGCCTCTGCTTCACCACAAAGCACTACATCCTTGAAGGAGCTTACCTTTTAGGGCTTGAACTTTTGAAACCCTGTTACCCAATTCTAAATGTTGATGACCTACCCTTAGGATAGAGCCGGAAGCCATAGCAGCTGATTGGTTTCTCGGCCCCCACAATCAGCTTCTGGAGTGCCAGATTTTTAGTGTACAGTGGCAATACAGGGGTTCCGCCACTTAGCTCCTATTCAAGAGGATGAGAGCTGAGATGTAATAGTACTGTACAGCCACAATGCAGTGTATGAAGCCATTTGCTGCTGGCTCTGTATACTGCGCAAATCCAACAGTGCAGAAACTATTCAGTTGGAGTGTCAGGTGTTGCTCCCCCATGGATGTGATGTTGATGACCTATCCTAAGGAAAGGCCAACAATTTCCAGCCATGAGGAACCCCTTGAAGTAATGGGAGTTACAGTATAAAATAACAGTTTACATAGTATTATATATGTGCCCTGAGTCTTAATGAATAATGACGTTCTAGCTGTACTGAACTATGTGCTACATTACAGATTCTGTTGTCTAATGTTTGCCATTACATCTCTTAAGAGTTTCTGACACGTTTCCAGGGTTGAGCTGCAATACCATACCCAACCTGCAGATAGCTGTGGCAGTGTTTGCTGAAAAAACAGCTACGTTTTTTTTATCCTGTGCAACCCCTTTAATGCAGGTCTAGGACTAGTAGTGTCTACACTGCCTCAGACTACAGTAGTTCTCTTTTTCCATCTGCATACCTCAAACAGGCCATGAACATTTTCTGTCTACTCCAGTCTGTGTGTCAATATCCCTTTAAAGTAGTTAAATAAACTGATTATTTGACTGGTGTTTCAGAGCTATTAGTATTCATGACCCTATAAGATCAGCATATGAAACGTTTACAGGTCCCTTCATTATTTTATATGGTATTGCCTTTCTCATAACCTCCAAACGTGTTCAGTAACAACTAATGTTGTCTTTTGAGTGTGCAGTGTAATTTCCTGAACAGGGAGCAAGGCACACTCTGTATTTCTCTAGGCAGGAAATAAGACTGTATTGTGACACAAAAGGTGGCATATGTGGAGGTATAGTAGGCAGATTGTAATTCGGTCATCTCTAGCAGAGGTGACAAAGCATTGTAAGCATAGGGTTAAAGTGAATGCCCCCCTTTTAACACTGTTGCTTTTAGGTTCACCATACAGTATATGTTTGTAGCTGCATACCGTAGTTGTTTCTAATGTAAAGCTTCAACTTCATCACATAGAACTAAAAACTAAAACCACTAGGGGGAGTCTAAGAGCTTCCTTCATACTGTTTTTAGTTTAATCCAATGTATATACAGTATGCAATAAGCTCCTGGACTCCCCCTAGTGGTGACTGCAGACACTTTGGAGGATTATTTAATTGGTCACTCTCATTTCAACAGGCTTATGCTCATATAATAGCCAATGTAATTGTCGATTACCTAATTACAAATTGTTTAATAAATATTAACAAATATGAAGTTTTCAGCCCAGGAAATAGCTCCAAAGTATCAACCACTAGGTGTTTCCTTTCCCTTTAACTAGTTCTCCACTGCCTGTTGTCAAGTGATTCTGTCTCTTGTTGCAAGGACAGATTACAAGAAATGGGTGGGTCTCTGACTACCTTTTAAGGACCACTAAATCCAGAATCCAAACAGAAAAACCAAAAAAAAAAAAAAAATTCCCTTTATGACACCTCACATCATCTCCTGATTTTTCTTGCTCTTCTTTTGTCTTATAAAATCATAATAGATCATGAAAAATAAATTACAAAAGCAGTGTATTCTTCTCTATGGCAATAGCCATTTTTTTCCCCCTCCATACCATAGCTTGCCAGAATTTCCCTTTCAGGATTCTGGGAAAGCTAGGTAACTTACCAGGTAATGCAGCAATATGGAATGCTAATGCTAAAAACACCAAAGAAAGACAGTCATGCCAAAGCTTGTTAGGTTTTCCATTCAGGGTCTTGGGAAAACTAGCATGAGCATCTGTGATAGGGAATACTGAATACTATATCTATCTAAATAAATCCTACTTCTTGCTACGTAACTTTGCCATATCATGTCAAATGTGCTTTTCAGGGTTCTGGGAAAGCTGGGTAGCTGAAATAGGGACAACTTATATAAATATATTTTCCTCATTGTTCTAAAATAATACCAGAACTTGTCAGATTTGCCTTTCAGGTTCCTGGGAAAGCTGGGTAATATACCAGGTAATGCATTATAGTGACTGTTGAGTACTAAATATATTTAAATAAGTTCCCTTGCTTGCTCCCCCTCTAGCTCCTCACTGGTGTTTATTGTCATAATGGCAGCATGTAACTATTGCAGCCAGTCACTGGCCTAAGCAGGGTTGCAGATGAGGCTACTTGTAACACTAGAGGCCTGCCCTTGCTGGCATACTGACTCTTCCAGGAGGCATGACTGACAAGTTACCTTCTCTACACAATGTCCATTCCCTGATTCTGCCTACTGCTGGCTGTTGGTGTTTGACCACTGACATTGTCCCTGTCTGCTGCCACTGTCTTCTTATGTGAGTTATCAGTAATGACATAAGTGAGGGGTTGCATTTTATGAAGACTTGCTAGGGTTAATTTAAAGATTCAGGTATTCAACAGTATAAAATTTCCATACATATAGAAGAGCTTTAAGTCTTTTGGCACCCCAGAGGATCTTCTTCTTTTGCTTATTGCTAAAACCAAGATGCCTGCATTTATTTAGGAGCCTTTTGAAGGCCTTTTAGTGCTGATCTGTATTCTTTTGATGTCTGAACCGTGGAGTAAATTTCAGAAGTTCTGACATCAAAAGAAGCACAAGACAACTGGTGAGAGTGTAAGTGGCTCTTGTGCAGATTCATTAATATAAATTGAATTTTTACTATATAGCTGTATAGGAGAAATGCCACCGACATTAGCCAAGTACCTTCCATCAAAGATATTCTGCTCTAGTCTCCGGTAAAATACATTTATCTTCCTGCCAGGCTTGCTTCAAAAGATTCTGTCGTCAGTCAGTCTGAGCACTTGTGTTCGACAACATATTATGTAAATAGGGGTATACATTACCAGACAATGTACTGCACTACACAAGCATTGCACAGCAATTCTATTCTCCCTGAACTATGCAGTGAATTTGGTTCTGGTAAATTTACAGTGCAGGGTGACCACCTAGCAAATTGCATGTTAAAGGCACTTTCCCTGCTGCTTACGACCATTGGTCATACAATATTGTATCATTCTGTATAGGGGATATAAATACCTCCTTGGCTGAAAATGCAAAATACTAGTAAAATCAAAAATTCCTAGTGGCAGCTCAACCCACATCTCTTATTAGAGATGAGCATACCAATTTAGAGCCATCCCGACTCAACCCAAATTTTCAGAAGTTTTATGTATGTCCAAACATGAACCTTTTGGGGTTCATCACCTGTGAACCAGAAATAAAATTATTATACTCTGAGGTCTCTTCAGACCCCAAAGTATAATAGCTGGAGGTCCAAGGGAGGTGTAAATAAAATAACAAACAGTAATGCTCATCTTTCCTCACCTTTTCTGGACCTCCTTGCAGCATCTGACACCCCAGATTCATTTCTGGCCTCCTGAGTGATGTCATGAAGAGACCCCAGAAAATAATAATTTTGCTTCCGGTTCTATCTGAACAAATTTGGACCAAAACAAACCAGTGGGTCAACTCGCCTGAACCCAAAACGAATCTTTGCCCATCTATATCTCTTATAAATACCTCTGTAGTTTCCCCGATCTCACATCATGATATTGTCCTTTTGCATGCAGTCCTGTCCTTAATTAAAAACATATTCCAGAGTAGACAGGTCACTGACTCCAACAAGATCAGCACAATCATCTCCTGCTGCTGTCATCAGTTCTATGATTTGATTGTTACACATTATTATATCACAGTCCTCTTACAACACATCCTATGCTACCCCATCATTTCCATGATCTTTTTTAGTTACAGTATTCTATCTCTGTCCCTGCACAACTTAACTACTGCTGTCATCACAACCCATCATTCGCTGTTTTCATCACTTTCATGAGTTCATTGGTTACAAAAGTGCTCCACCCTTACACAACTGATCTTTTGCCGCTGCCTTCTTTCCCGTGACCTGATTGGTTACACAGTGTTATATCTCTATATCTCCACCCCTCACAAATCTTCTGCTGCTCTCATTATTCATATGGTCTCATTGGAGGGGCATAGCTGGAGGGCAACGCGGGGCAGGTGCTGTTTGTCTAGGGGAAACGCCAAATAGCCACCTTTAGGCTATGTTCACACAGAGTTTTTTGAAGGCGGATTTTGACGCCTGAAAAATTTTGCCTGAAAAAACACCTCCTATTCATTTCAATGGGAGTCAGTAGCAGTTTTTTTCCTGATTTTTTCAGCTAGCGGAAAAAAAAAGCGACATGATCTATCTTGAGGTGGATTCTGCCTTGAAAAACTCATTGAAGTCAATGGGAGGCAGAAAAACCGCTAGCGTTTTTTTGATGCAGTTTTTTAAAGAGAAGTTTCCAGGTCCATACAGTGTGCTGGAGCAAAAAAAAAACACGACAAAAAACGCATCATGTAAAAAAACGCGTCAAAAAACAGTTTCCTAATTCCTGAAGCAGAATTTTTTCAGCTTGCAAAAAACTACGTGTGAACATATCTTTATGTATTTAGATACAGAGTAGTGAGATGAGTTTTTGCCCCAGGTAAAGGAAAACTTTATTAACAGCTCTGCTAATTGGTTACATTGTGTCGTACCTTCCCTAGTCATCTTTTACTGCTATGATCCAATTACAACTTTGACCTTCACAACATTTCTGTTGCTGACCTCATGTCCAAGATTATTTAAGATTAAAAGAAACACTATAATTAAAAATACATTTTTATAAAGTTACTGAACATTATACATTGGCGTGCATTAACATTATTACAGATATAAATAATTCATGTCTAAACTCAGACATTTGCTTATGATAAATACCATGTTTTTAGCTTGGTCATCACTGGTTAAGAAGTCTAACTGTTCAGTCAAGGATAAAAATATATTTGTCATTATTCTACAACTAACACAACAATGCCAGACTCGTACAGTATAGGCTTTTAAGCAGACAGCTCAAATATGTGAATTACCACTCTGTGGAGAGAAAGTAATATTTTTCCTAAATTTGTTGCGCACTTTTGCCACTTAGCAATTATTCTCAAGTACTGACACATCCATGCCTGATGTAGAGCGCACTTCAGTGGCTCTTAATGTGCTTGTTGACGACTGAAAAATAAGGAAAAAAATAAAATAAATAAGTGTCATTGTTCCAAAGTACCATTATACAATAGTGCGTGAGCACATAATATTCCATTTAAGTAGCTGATAGCTCAGACTTATGTAAATGGACTTAGTGAATAATGTTTTTTTAGATGTAACCCTGTAAAATGGTATAATTTTATAGATTGAGATGCCAATACATCAGCTTTTTTATTGTTAGCATGTATGTGCTAGTTTATAAGACTGTACTGTCGACAAATGCAGGCCTGGTTTTCAAGAAACAATAGTCAGTTCCTGCTTTGAGATTGTGGTGGGTCACTGATGGGTGGATCATCCTCTAGTCCTTTCTCTGGAGCATCCGCTTATCATTCGTTTATTGGTGTACTGTACCTTGTGTACAGTACTTGTTATGCTAGCACCTACATAGACTTGAGTACTATTATAAGGGGTCATAGTCCCTTTAGGGTCAAATATTTGATTATGCTTTGAATTGTTGCTATTACCTTGGCATCATCAGTACTACTAAAGAGATTTCCTATGTTGCATATTTAGAATGTATGTTGAACTGGGGTCTTGAGATTTGCAAGAACAGGGGTCCTGTATCCCAAAAGAGGTAGCCACACATGCAAAGTCAACCTTTATTATAGATATGGAAACATAACAACATGTTAACTGGTCTGTTTTCTTATCTACAATACCATAGACTATAATGGTAAACCTCTCCACTGTAAACTAGGGAACTCAAGATGTCAAAAGTACTGTGTGGCCATCGAATGGAGTCAAAGGCTGATTCCACACCCCTATAATGAACTATGTTCTAACATAAATGTGAAGATGAACACTGACCATTGTCCTCTACCATTGAGTCTTTGATCTCTGAATTAATCCCAGAAGCAGGACAAATACAAGACAACTCTCATTTCTCTATGTTACACATTAATCCCTTCATCCATCATTTATTAGTGACACAAAAATCTATCATACGTTGTCCTGATAACAAGAAGTCCCCATGCACAAAGTGCTGTGCTCTGAAGAAGGACTGTGCTGTAACAAAGTACCCTAATTCCTAATGCTTTATTGAATTAAATACTGTTAATTATGCTCCTCGATAGCAGTAGATACGGGCAACGGAGATACATTGTTCTTCATTGTTGTTTAGGTATTTTATTTGGAAGATTTACTTGGAAGTACACAAACAGATATAATATCCAATGCATCCCTTTGCATGATCAATCAGTAGGACTGGTTAATAGGAACATTCTGTACAAAACTGATGCATTGTATAATACCTTCTAACAGTCTTCTGCCAGCATGAGGGGACAAAGCAAGATGCAAGGAAACTCCTATATACCGTAGTAGTGTGTGCACCTCAGCTATACCCCACTACTGTAGAATTGGGAACTTCACACTTTTTAGAGATGGTTGTTTCCTTGCCTATTTTTGTATATGAGGGTCTACCCTAAACTGCTCTATTCCTTTTCATCAATACTTGTAAAATACCAGGTATGGCTCCACCCTATTCTCTTTCCCTTCTGTTCCGTTCCCACATTCCTCCACTTCTCCAATCTTGAATGTTCTTATTTTCCCATTCATTATTTGTCTTCTTTTCTTTTCTCTTCGATTTCCTTCTGTTCTTCAAATCATAGTACTTGTCTTCAGCCTGTGCCTAGTATATTACAAACTTTCTGATTCCCTAAGCTCTACTTTGCCAGTTCTCTGCCTCTTTATCAAATGCTGGGAACATTAGGGTACATAATGCCAAAGATAGAAAATGATTCCTAGCTCCTACCTCTATCCCCTTGAAGTCTCATCTGCACCCTGGGTCCCTGTCAGTTACTGCTCAGACGGTATTTCCTCCCCTTGTGCAAAACGAGTTGTGTAGAATCACTTGAATTACACATATTTATCTAACAATGACTGCTTTGCCTTTTTATCCCATCACTTCTCCACAGTAGCTGACACAATGGTTTAGCAGGTTTTACTTGAGAGATTTATTCAATGGCAGTTTTATTTTTACCCATGTGCTTCCAGAGAGACCCCTAACTGTGAACACTTGAGTCATGTTATTCACGATCCATAGTGTTAAGGCGAACTTGTCATTAATTTTATGCCTGCAAGACTGCAACCAACTCTGTCCTCACCACAGTAGAAAGTGTGAATATGTGCATTAAAACCATAATTATGTATTAGTTATGGTTAAAAAGGTCAATACGTTTGCGAACAGAAGTCTATACAGTATATCAATTAGAGAGAAGCATTATGCAGCGTGTATCTGAGCCTATAAGCAATAGGCAAAGATTTCTTGTTTAATGCATTGGTTTTATGTCAATATGACAAATATCATTATAAATACACACATTTAACCTGCAAAATACAAACTTCTTGTAAGATTGTGGATGTAAGATATGGATGTTAGAACAGGGGTCCCCAACCACCGGTCCACAGACCAGGCCGTTGGGGGTCTGTTGCCGGTCCGTGGCCTGGGTAAATGTGGTTCCCGACACATTATGCCGGGAGCCGCGTCTCCTAGCATAGCTAATGGCGTGGACCTGATCTACAGCGCTGTACACCGAGGTCCCGCCAGGCTGGCCCCCGGTCTACAGCGCTGTTTAGCACATAACCACGCCCCCATATGACCAAAGCCCCGCCCCTAAACTGCCCAACCTGCCCCGCGGGCCGTGGCTGGGAAAAGGTTGGGGAACGCTGACTTAGAAGACAGATCAATCACCACCTTATTCAAAGTGTAAAGGATCGAAAGACCAAATCATTTAGATTTTGGCTTTTACACACTACAAATATTATGGCAAAATGTCTTCCATTTTTAAAGGGAGTCTATCATTAGAAAATCGCCTTTTGAACTAATGGCATGTTGGAATAGCCTTTAAAAAGGCTATTCTACTCCTACCTTCCATTCTCTTCTTCTCCCCGCCGTTTCTGTAAAAATCTGTTTATTGCGATATGCAACAGACCACCGCAAAATGGCGCCGAGCATGCGCAGTCGGTGTATATCGCTGCGTCGGATGCCTTACGCAAGGCAGAAGATCAGAAGAACATGAAGAGGGGTGTGAACAGAACTAACTAAGGGGCGGGGACAGGTTATGATGTGAGGGGAGCCGAGGGGGAACGCCCAGTGTACTCCGTGAGCGTAATTTGCATATCGCAATAAACGGATTTTTACAGAAATGGAGGGGAGATGAAGAGCATGGAAGGTAAGAGTAGAATAACCTTTTTAAAGGCTATTCCAACATGCCATTAGTTCAAAAGGTGATTTTCTAATGATAGACTCCCTTTAAATAACTTTAGCTCAGAGTATAGACTGACTGACTGATATAAAGCCTCATCCCATACTGTAAAGGAGCGAATTACTAGCTCCCATCCTCTAGCTACTGTATGCCATTTTTTCTTCAGGCAGTATTACAGGTGGGGTGAAACATGCTGCTCTACATACCAATTTTTCATGTCTATAGTAGTAGTGTCAATTCTCTTCCTCCACACAGAAATGCAAAGGGATTGATAAAGCTCATAACCAGAGGAAAAGAACTGTCCTGTCTGGAGATGTTTCTATTTAGAGCTTTCTTGAATCGTATCATGCTCTTGTTTGCAAAATCTGAGCCCAAAGCAGTGCTCAGAAGATATGGTGTTGTACTACGAACTTTGGACAGTCGAGGTGCAAGTAGTCAGGTTGTTAGCCTAGATATAAGATTAAGAAATCACTATTGCACTCTCCTTACATTGCTTTTTCAAATCTTTAATAAGTGAACAAAATACTACAATGATTGTTGATGGTGACTGCAACTCCGACTTCTAGCCCAAATCTAAACCATGAAGATAAACATTTGGTGATCTCAAATCTCTCATACTGCTTTATTTGTTCTTGGAGACTTTGTACGTATGTATGTATAAATACTGTAAAAATGGGCCTGCTCTTTACATGGTTTGGTCAGAGACTCTGCAGATATGAACAGTGGGGTTTCCTCACAACCAGGGCCGCCCGTAGTTTTGATGGTGACCTGAAAATTAATTTCGGTGTACTATATCATACCCAAGTAATATAGTCATACAGTACCCAAAAAACCCTGCCCAACCAATAAATGCATTGCCTTTCCATTTTTGTGCAAGCTCTGACTGCCAAGCCAATAGGACCAGTGTTGCTGTCTTGAGTAGTGATAGTCAAGATAAATTAGCAAACAGAGGAAGTATGTACCATAGCAAAAGAAAACAAGTCAGCTTATAAAAAGAATAAAGAAACCAGAAGTGGAAGTAGAAATAGGAAACATAACTATATTGATGGAGATAATCACTGGACATTAAAAGAGGTGATGGAAGGTGATTATAAATGTTTTTTTTTATTTTTTACATCAGTCCTGGGCCACCACCTTTTATACTCTGGGGTCCGAAGAGACCCCAGACTATAATAATTTCAGTTCTGGTTCTATCCAAACAAGTGCATCTTCATTCACCGATCCAAGATTAATTTCAGGCTATTTCTTATTACTGAATTACTGTGCAGTAACCACATGGTCACGTAATGAGACATAGCCTGGAATTAATCCTGGATCGGTGGCCTCAGTACTGAAAGCAGCTATAGCCACATTCAGAACACCATGTGATAGCATCCTTATGACAAGATTGTAACCTCAAACCTCTCACCAAGCCTGGATTCTATTCACCACACCTGAAAATGAATGACAACTACTCTATTGACATTGTTACCTGTGAAATATTCACTTGCATTTATTCATATTTAATAAAAAGTCATTTTTTTCTGGTTTTACATAGGTCTGTGAGCACTGGGAACTTTTTACACTGGCTATCACATCGCCATGGAAACAAGAAGAGGGAAAGTAAAAAATGTTTATCTGAAGATTGCAGTATACAGTTCCTTCAAGATCAGGCCTCAACTGCTCCAGACTCTGTTTAATTTGCAACCTCAATTAGTCTATAAAATGGTACACCAGTCCTTGACAGCCTCCGATTCTGCATTCTTTGTACAGTATTAATGGATCCCTGCTGGAGATACCAGTGCTTACAAGATTTTTTTGTCGGAAAGACAATGAGAACATTGTTTGAACTACTCCTGCTGAAGGCTGAACACACTGATCATATACACACAGTTTGTTTTTACTTTGTTGTACTGATTACTGAACCTAAAACAGTTTGTCTGTCAGATTTGTGTGTACGTGTGCTTAATTTTAATACAGACCGAGACCACCGCCCCTGAACCCAGACGCGACTCGTGGCTGCAAGCGACACGTTTCAAGTCAGCATGTTGTGTGCATTGAACCGAAACACTTTTAGAGAAATACAGCGAAGGATTCCTTAATGGGTTCATGTTAATAAGATTACCAATCAGTATTTGACAAGAAGGCAGCAATGCAAAGCTGGGATGGCGAAATAACACATTAAGGATACATCCACATTGCAAATAAAATGTAATAAGATGCCACTTAAACACATTGTAAGCCTGTCAAAAGTAATTAGAGAACATTAACCCCTTCCTTTACAGGGGACAATTGTATCAGTTACTTAGTGCACCAGTTACAAATAATGGAAGTGACGGGACTGTGTTTAAAGGTACATGCCCCACATTGTTGCTAAACTTGAGTTTACACATTTCATGCATCATAACCATACACTTCTTTGTAAGGGTATCCAAGGCTACAAAAAAACAGCCTGACTTCTTTTTGGTGCTTTAGGGTTTAGAAATATTACTTCTAAGTGGTCTGTGCACTCTTGTGACATAGAAAGTGTTATAACAATATGCAATCGTGTCTTCAGAAAAATTAGAGTTTGACAAGCGCAGTTTACTAAATGAATATCTATAAAATTGTAATATAGATAAAATATATATATATATAGAATACATCAGATGGAATATTTTATAATGAAAAGTTTAAAGCAAGTCTGTTACCTGGATCTACTTCAGCTTTTATTTTGCTATGTAAGTAGTGAAAAAAGAGGTACCTCTGGTCTTCTCTCACCTAAACTTTTTTCTGGGACTGTTGAGCAAATTGGGCTGGAAAAGGGTCAGTGTTGCTGTAATTTGAATTAAAAAGTAAATACTGGTCTGTTGTGGGGACATTCCCAGGTGAACAAGGTGGGACGTGCTCATTTTATTGGGAGCTGGAGAAAGAACCTGGTCAAAACCTGGAAGTGGAGTCATAACTAAACTAGATAAAATGCTTTATACCCTGCCGCAATGCTATATTAAATACACATAGAGACTTGTTGATGCCATTGCCACCTCCCAAAAATTGAGGTACATGTCTCATCTTGCTACTACACTGAGTGAGACAGTGAACTGGGTCTGGATGTCCAACCTGTAAGGATCACATACTGATGACCTATCCTGTGGATAGGCCATCAATATAAAAATCCATATAGGGCAAGAAAACGCCTTTGAACTGCACCAACATGGACCAAAGTTGGGCCAAATTGCTATAGTTGGAGCCAATGGACATATTATACATAGCACTTTTGGTTACGCCTATCCATACTACAATTCAAAAGATTGAGTGCAATCTTCTAAATCAACACTCACATACAGTGCAATCTATCTGACCTACTATCTATCTGACCTACTACAGTGTCATTTGTTGTTTTTTTTGGCATCATCCATCAACTTTGATATCCTACAGGGTGGTCATCCATTAATTATTATCTAATAATTTAAGTTTTTATTTTATTTTAGACCTCAATTAAAGGTCTACCTTTGCACCAGGCTTCATTTACATCTCAATCTACCATATTAGAAATTTCCAGCTATGCAAATTATGCAATTTCATTTTCTCAACCTGCAGAGTGTTTAGAACTTTCTTGTCACCACAGGGGATGATCGGTTCAGTGTTTTATTACTTATTTTATTTATTATTATTTTTAGTCTTCCTAATTTGTGATTGATAGTTACTATTAAAGCACATTAGTCCTGGCTGGGTGCATAGGTATAGAAATATATAACAAACAGGAAAAAAATATTTTTATCATTCTCTGGGAACTGTGAGTCTGTGATTTTTTTTTCTTTTATTTTTTATGCAAAAAAAAAATGGAAGTGAGAAAAAATGTATAATTTCATGATCTGTAAATGCCACCACTAAAGCTCACACCAAATTTTTATAAAGTATTCTACTTGTGATGGACAGTAGAGTTCCTTTAAAAATCACCAGTAACTAGGGTTTGATCACACGCACAAGTCTAAAGAGTCCTTATCAGCCAATCACCTGCCAGATTTTGTTCATCTAGTGCATTGAGATTGATTCATGTTGGCATCTGATTGCTTGCTATGAAATGCAACACAAATTTTCTATTGTAGGGCAATTAATAAGAGTGGTATTGTCAGTGGCAACCAAACAAATTGCAGATCTAATTTCCATGCAGTTTCTTCATTTAAATTTGTTGCACTTTTCATAAATTAACCTGTTATATTATTTAAACATAACTCAATTTTTGGGAGTATTTAGGTAAAAAATGTATTGTGCAACCATATTTACAGATCTATATGGTTGTTTAGTAACAATTTCTATTGTGTGTTTTTTTTTTTTTAAACAAAATTAATAGTGCCTGAGAAAATGCTGTGTTGGTCAGAATCAACCAGAGTTCATTGTTCATGTTCAAAAAAGGAGAAGCATGGCCTCTCATTGGTTGCTATTAACAACTAGACATCATTTTCTATTCATTTGACACCAGAGGTTATAACAACCAATTGTTCTTCTTTTCAGTAGTGGCCTAACTAGAAAACAAACACAGGTCTTATCTGAATAAAACAATTATATAGTAAAATATATTTCAGTGTCTTAGAACAAATTGTACAATAGCCAAGTCTTACTTGAACAGTTTTAATGTTTAGGGGAAAAAAATCTAAATATTAAGCAAATAAATTATATACACAATTTTGTTTTATTAATGTCAAATATTATTAGGTCACCTGGACAGAAGGGAAACCATCATTCATCTCGTGTGCTAGGTAGAATAAGAGGTAGGCAAAACCTGGGCAAACATTGTAGTGTCCTCATATCCACTTTCAAGAAGTACGATATATCAAGGTAATAAAAATTGACTAAAGATATAGTAGTCATTTTAGTTAAAAATCAGCATCATGTGTGGTTTGAGACTCACACTAGTAAATTGAAGAATAATCCAAGTGTTTACTCAGTTACATATCTCAAATGTTCTGCTATTGGTATATTTAGAAATTACAAAGAATTTACTGTGAACACTATTCATTCCACGCAATTAGATAATACTAGAGAATCAGAGCCAATAAGGCTAGAAGTGAAGTAACATATGGCTTTCTGCATGAAAAAAAAAACTAACAAAAAAAAAAGAAAAGAAAAATACATAATAAGGTTCCTTACCTATGAGCTCTTGAAAAAGCTGAAAGCATCTGGCATGCTTAATATGGCGTTAAGACACACAGATAGAAAAGGTCACTGCCTGGCATAGTGCCCATGGAAACAATATTTTAGGTTGCTTGCTAAATCTTAAAATTAAATGTTTGATATGAATTTGCTCTAATGAATGGTTAACCTTCCAGTGGAAGAAATGTCTGATATGATATCTTGAAAAATTCAGGTTATGATATCATTGTTCATCTGTATTGTGTAAAACTTATAATACACAATCCAGTCTAATGTTCACATGAGAAATGGGTCAAATATGAAATGGACAATAAAGTAGATTTATCTAGACTGGCATGTCCTATGGTAATCTTAATCTCTACTGCAAGAGTGAGATGTGCCTAATTTATTAAGAGACATGCCTTTTAAAACATTACATGGATCTCTGACCCTCTGTGCGGCAGAAGCTCAGATCTGCACCAGCTAGATGCTGGCAAAGAGATGAGCTATAATTTATGGCAATTTCTGGTATAAATTAGAGTACATTTGTTGGGCAGCAGGAGCTCATATTCTATCCCACGAAATCCCACCCAGCGCCCACCCAATTTATAGAACATGGAGCTGAACAACAAAAAGTAGAAAACATTTTTGTAAAAATGGGTTTGCAAAAAAAATTGTGACTTTTAATGCCAGAAAACTGTAAAAACATAAATTTCCGCATTCTCTTATGCTAATACATATTTGAAAGAACTTATTCACACTTTCTAAATTGCTGCAAGATATTTCTGAAATGAGCCAATCCTTTCACTTTGAAATGAAGAAGGCTCCGTTTCTTGTCTCATGAGATGTTAATGATGCATTCTGCACTAGGATCTAGTATCTGATTCATCAGAGGTCATGCTGACCATTTAGTCATGAATATCTAATACTTTTGGTTTCCAAACTTTCGCCATTGGTCAAGATTGGTCCTTGCTATACAATGAGTTGTTACATGGCCCAACATGTCTCCTGTCCTTTGTTTAAATATTTACTTGGTTTATCCCTTGATCAACCCAAAATAACATCCCAATCCACATTTTCATTAGATGATATCACTTTCTTGGCAACCTTTTTAATCTTTTTTTTGTATCCAAGTATCAAGAAAGTTGATAGTTTGAACTGTGGAAGGTGTATGAACCACACCAGGGTAACACTGTAAGGCTTATTTACCTAATTGTGATTGCCCCAATTGAGATCAGATAAGGTTTAAACATATTCCTGTTGTTGATTCTTTATAGGGGGTAGAACAGAGGGATGAAATACATATAGTTTTTGTGGCCCTTGCTTGTATATACTGTATGTGATGCGTAGTAATAGAATTTTGATTGGCATCACTGGTGAAGGGACAGGTATCATCCAGCAAATGTTAGAAGTTCAAGGTTTTGGCTGTTTGGTATCTTCAAGTCCTTGTTGATATTCCAGGCTGTGACATTTTGCTAAATAGTTTTGCTCATCTGAAAGGTATCTTTAGAAATGGAAAGAAGACAGTCTAAGAAGTTTTATTATTTCCCAAAAAGAATTCATATAATTCGTCTTGTACCTTCTTCACCTCTCCCAGTTGCCTGTGAAGTTTGATGAGAATAAATTAATGCTTCAAATCAAGTCTTGCGTCATATTCTGCCCATTGCTGGAACGGTCCACCTCCTTAATGACTTTCTTTAGCCTATGTATACGTCCTAATCATAATGACAAGTATCCATGTGACAACTTTGAGGACTGTGTAGATGTTTGATTAGGTATCTATCAACATTTCTTAGAGGAACCTCAAACATATTCCAATAAGTTTTAAGTTATGAAAATTTTGCTTGTGTACATTTGTAATGGCTCTTTTATCCAGACATCCAGTCATTTCAACCTCCAAACTCCAAAAGGCCCCCTGGATTCTTGAACACTGAGATAAGCAGAAAGGTGTCATTGATACTTGGGGATATGGGCAGTATTGTGTTTCGAACAAGGCAATGAACCCTGTCCTAAATATCACCCCTGATCTCAACCAATTATTTTGGTGACAGATTTTCTCAAAGAGCTTTCAATGTGGTTCAGTGCCGTTATATCCTTAGATATATTATGAAAAACCTTCCTGGTTGTGATATAAGGTTGTCACTTCATTATCATGCAATTAATCTTTCAGACACCTCCACCTCACCTTATTAGTTGAAGGAGATCATCTTTTCTTCCTTAGCCTGAAAACACTGCAATAATACTTTTTTTTTCTGTCAGAAAAAAAACCTAACTCCTAAGTATCTTATTCCTAATATATAGTGTTGTTGACCACCCACTGGTCTTCTCGTACTAACATGGTCACATTTTTTAGTGATTTAGTAATTTGAATTGGTATTCCACTGCCAGCAGTCAGATATAACTGAGGTTTTAGATGGGGAAGTCTGATTGGTTTTTATGGGGAAGTCACGTTAAAAAAAGACATGTGAATGTGCACATTGGTGGAATCATGAAGCTCAAACCCTCACCTGTTTCCAGAACTAAAAGTGCTCAAATACCTTCAGCAAGGACACAAGATTTGAAACAATGACTGTAAAGATTGTTCTGTCAAAGATTTCCACTGCTGGAAATCTCGTTGCCACCAAAAGAATTTGGGTACCCAATACCTGTATAAAATAAAACCACTGGAGCTCCAAGCTTGACCAAAGTGATCTTCCATTCTGTGTCTGTGATATGTAGGAAGATAACTTTTAAGTTGGTTTTCCCTTTAAAGGATCCTTTATATTACACTTTCTTACAAGACAAACTCATAAAATGGCTGTATCCATTGTCATATGGCAAACTGAAGAGGTCTTTAAAATCTGGAAAAATATTTGTCGTTTTCTTTTTAGCTGCTGTTTTCTGATATAATTTACAATATTTTTTTCAAGCACATATGGTTTTGACACTGGTTCCAGGCCCTAGTTGCTGAACTGCTTGCTGTTCCTGAGGTGTAAATAAGCATTTTTTGATTCATGATGTGGTTGCAAAGAAACTTGTAATTTATTTGTGAAATGCTAAAATAAAGGAAATCTGAACTTTTGCCTACTTTGGTTTAACAGGTGTGCATTTTTTTCCTCCCTTTGTCTACTTTTAAACAAAATTTTCAAACAATCCTATGTTCACTACCTCTATCTCTGGGTTACCATATGGAAGTGCCTGGCAATGTTATTTACAGTGTTTTTATTGTATAGTAATATCCCAGAATTCACAAACCTGCATGGGGACCCTACAGGTCCCCCTGTCCTAGCATGTCTTCTCATCCAGTTTGTTCTAAACTCAGAAGCATATGAAGGTGCAGGTTGAGTCCATATTGATATTCAGGTAATACCGAGTTTAAAAATGTTCATGGCCTTATTTATTGAATAGATTTTATAATAGCATGTGTCAACGTACTATTGTTATGCTTACTTTTACTATCTATTTGGACGGTGCACATCACAGCTTAGCCGTATGCTTGAAATAAGTAGGTTGATCTATCAAGGGTTACATGTTCTACAGGTTCAATATCTTTATGAGCACTCCACTTGACGGTAATAATTAATGTTTACTTTTCCTTTAAGGGCTGTTTTCCTTCATCATTCTACTGTCATGGTCACTTGATAAAGGGACAATCCACTATAAATTGTCCTTTTTTTGCTAGACAAGTCCCTCATTGATAAACTGATCAAAGGGTATCACACTGCTGGGAAAGGTCCTGAAGCACCACCATTGTTCTTATTGAAACCAATAAGCTGTAAACTGTAAAGATGCACATTTGATGTTTGTTTGACGAATCTGACTATTTCGGCAGGTTCAGTCAGCCATGTAATGTATATTAGACCTTCCTATGAAGGCAGAAGAAATAAGAATCCGCATTTGGATTTCAGCTACCCAATCCTTTTGTTTACAGAGAGATAATCTGTTGCCTGACCTCAAGAGCTGACCTTGCCCTCTGATACACAGACGTGAAGTAGGGGAAGAGCATTTATGATACACAGCTTTTTAGGAGAAAATTAACATTTTAATGCCAAAAGCAGCAGTCAGTCAGCCTATAGTCAAGGAAGGATTCTGCAGAAAGAGGCTATAGCACAAAAGGGGGCACAATTACTTTGTGGGGGGCACTGACAGAGGGTGGAAATAAGGAAAAGCTTGTGTGCACAGACATGTTGTGAATAAGTCTTCATGGCGGTTTAGCCCAAGATAGAGAAGGAATGGGAAATGTAAATGCTGCTAAATTTTTTTAAGGATGGAACACAGCTGACTGTCTTGACAAGTTGCACAGAGGGGCCCAAGCTGAGCTTTTGCACCAGGGTCTATGAGATTTTAGTTACACCCATGAGCTTTAGGGTGCATTCACTGTAAAGACATTACTGTAGGTTCGAGATTTTTGACTCATCCTTTGAACATTTTTTACTAGGTGTTTACCAAACAGATCAGCTTATATGGAGAACACTATATGACCACCAGATGCAAAATTTCAGCAAAGAGTATCCCTATGCTATTGTTTATGGAAAACTCCAGTTATTTAACACGTTTCAGCCTCATTATAATAAGCTGCTAAGCAATTCAGCACTTTATGACCCTGACAGAGCTGAGATAAATCCTTCCTGTGATTTCCCTGAATGTAGATACAGTGCTCCAGGTTCTGCTCACTCCGCTCAATGCTTTGGTTTAATTGGTATGGCTTTCACGCATCATTCCCGAGAAAAAGGGGGTCAATTATCGTAAATCCTCAAGTTATCACACAACCCGAGTCATATTTCCTATTAATGTGGCCAAATTGAATCCATTTAGTGACTTAATTACTGCTGGTGGAGGATTTTCATTATTCACCCGCATAAATACTCTAAATAAGGTTTATTATCCTCAGATAAAGTCATTTTTTTCCAACCAGCTCAGTCATTTGTACTTCATTACAAAACATGTATATCTTGCAGTTTTATAGAGGTAAATACTGGGCTGGAGAAAGGCAACATGTCTGCAATAAATCCAAGTATACTTAATTTATCTGGCTAATTCATAGACATTGTACTTATTTTCCCTATGCCCACTTATCTAAGGTGTTAACACAGCTATATTATAGATCTGTGTTGGATGTAATCGTAATATGTAATGCAGTACCCATATATAGGGATAGACCTATACAGTGTCCTCACCCCCCCCCCCCCCGAGTTTTATATAGGTGTATACCCCATTGCTTTTAGAGGATAATTTGATGCCTAACATCAACCAGCAATATATAGAGTATCTATGAGTCCAATGAAGGGAATGTGCATGGGCCAAATTATATACTGCTTCCCCATCAGTTACAAGTAGGGCACATTAAACCCCCTTTGTCTTCAGAAGTTTCAACATTTTTGTGATGAGCCACAAGTACCTTGAATATTGTCCCTTTTGGCAGGGGTGAACCTAACCTCTCTACTGCCTGATGTGAACTATAGAAAGCCCCCCACCAAAAAAAAAAAAAAAAAGATACTCAACCAGGCTCTATTTGGTTGCATGATTGAACCCCTCTAATTAAAATTGTAGGACATGCCCCCCTTTTGCAGATCAAAAAATACCCTTATTTGGCCCCCACATAGTATAACAACCCTTTTTTAGGCTCCCAGACAATATACAAGCCCCTTTTTCTTTGGCCCCCACACAATATACAACCCCCTTTTTTTGGCCCACTCCACGATATATGACCCCCTTTTTCTGGACCCCGCATGGTATATGCCCCCCCTTTTTTGGCCCCCACATGGAATCTAACCCCCTTTTTCTGGGCACCCCATATGGTATATGACACCATTTTTCTGGCACACCACATGCCATATGACCCCCATTTTCTGGTCAACCACATGGTATATGACACCATGTGGCTCCCAGACAGTTTATGACTCCCTTTCTTATTCCCCCCCAGTATATCTTAGGTTGCTACCTATTTTATTATCACAGTAGGTAGTGGCTGATAATTTACTCACCTATCCACACTCCTGTTCAGGCCAGGTTACATGTGGGTAGGTAAGAAATGTATGGAGGGGACAAGTTGTGGATGTCTTTGTTTTCAGCATTAGCATTTTAAGCTCTATTCGTAGTGATTGGAAGAGGGGAGAGGATTAAAAGTTGGGAGAGAGGTGGATTAAGCGAGTGACAGAGTTTAGGGTAGACTGAAGAGGGGCAAGAACATTTATTGGTAGGCTGTGGAAAAGCACATTACAGTGGTCTAAGTGGGAAATTATAAGGGTGTGGACTAACATATTTGTAGTTTCAGGGTTGAGGAAGGAGCAGATTTGATGGATGTTTTTGAGTTGGAGGCAGCAGTAGGTGTTGAGGGCTTGGATGTGAGGCTTGAAGGATAGGGTAAAATCAAAAGATACCCCTAGGCAATGGACTTGTAGTACTGGGGTAAGTGTGGCACCCTTAACTTTGATGGATGAATCAGGTAGGGTTTGCTAGGTGGGGGGAAGACGATGAACTCTGTTTTCTCCATATTGAGTATGAGAAAGCGGGAGTAGAGGAAGGAGGCTATGGCTGCTAGACACTCTGGAACTCTGGACAACAGAACGGTAATGTCTGGGCCAGAGAGCTATATCTGAGAGTCATTGGCGTAACAGTGGCATTGAAAACGATGGCATTCTATGAGTCTGCCAAGGCTTAGGGTGTAGATGGAGAACAGGAGGGGTCACAGGACAGAGTCTACAGACAGGTCACAGGAAAGACACCTACAGAAAGTGGACACGGGGAAGAGGTGGTGTGTGAGTGGGAGACACTGAATATGCAGTTAGTGAGGTATTAAGAGATTCAGGAGAGGGCCAAGTCTGTGATGTCAAGGGATGAGAGGGTTTGTAACAAGAGGGAGTGGCCAACTGTGTCAAAGGCGAAGGAAAGATCCTGGAGTATGAAAACAAATTAGCGCCATTTGGCTTTGGCAATTATTAGGTTGCTTGAGACTTTGATTAGGGTGGTTTCTGTGCAGTGATGGGGTCAGAAACTTGATTGTAGTCTGTCAAAGAGTAAATTTGATGAGAGGTAGGAGGATAGTTAAAAGTGGGTGTGTTACTCAAGGAGTTTTGAGACATACATGAGCAGTGAGATGGGGCGATAGTTGACTGAAGAGGAAGGGTTGAGGAATAGTTTATTAAGGGTGGGTGTGACAGTAGCATGTTTAAAGGCAAAAGGAAAGGTACCACTGGTTAGAGATAGGTTGAAGAGGTGGGTGAGAGCAGAGCCTACCAAGTTGCACCAACACATCATGTCTACACTACACTATGCTGTACTGCACTTTAAAATAAGGTAAATTTACTGTTTAGATACAATCAGAAGTGTAGCTAAAGGTTTATCAAAGGAGGCGAACATGTCTAAGTTAACCCCCAACTCAGGTATACCAATGTTATCACTATATAGTGACAATATGGTCAATCATGGTAGATAATAGATACCGCCACAGCAAATGTCTGTGAAGACCAAATAGGTGAATACAGTAGTGACTTACAGGTAACGTCTCTGACTGCAATCATTCACAGACTTCTGTCTGTAAAGTTTGGAACACATGCATCTTTGGCTCCTCACTTTTCCAGGTACCTCAACCCACATTGTTCTCACTAAAGGTGGGCGAACCCCACAACATTTGTTGTGTTATGCTCGGGCGAAGCAAACCCCCTCCCCCATTTTTTTTTTTGTTCTGATAGAACCAGAATCAAAATTATTATACTCTTGGGTATCTTCAGACCCCGAAGTATAATAGCTGGAGTCCCAGGGGAGGTGACAGAAATAAAAAAACATTTATACTCACCTTCTATTACCTCTTTTGGGTCTTCTTGCGGCGCCTGTTGCTCTGTGTATTCCTCCTTGTGGCGTCTGGCGCTCTTTTCTGACGTCATGCGTCTGGAGTCACCACTGAGGCTCAATCACAGGCCTCAGCAGTGACCAAATTCAAATTGCCAAATTATAGCAGGTCAATACCGCTAACCAGCGACAGATACGCTATAATATACTGTATCATTACTGTGTCACAGTATGGGGATGAATTATAGTGCGGCCACTACCGCTTCACCAGTAACACATCCACTATAATTTACTAAATCCCTGTACTGTTACATCACTGTGTCCAAGTACTGGGATAAATCATAGCGGGACCATTACCACAAATACCGACAGCAGCTCTGCTATTATTTACTGTATTCCTGTACTGTCACATCACTGTGTCCCAATACAAGGATAAATGATAGCAGGGCCACTACCACAAATACCGACAACAGCTCTGCTATTATTTACTGTATTCATGTACTGTAACATCACTGTGTCCAAGTACTGGGATAAATCATAGCGGGACCATTACCACAAATACCGACAGCAGCTCTGCTATTATTTACTGTATTCCTGTACTGTCACATCACTGTGTCCAAGTACTGGGATAAATGATAGCCGGACCACTACCACAAATACAGACAGCAGCTCTGCTATTATTTACTGTATTCCTGTACTGTAACAGCACTGTGTCCCAGTACTGGGATAAATGATAGCGGGACCACTACCACAAATACCGACAGCAGCTCTGCTATTATTTACTGTATTCCTGTACTGTAACATCACTGTGTCCCAGTACTGGGATAAATGATAGCCGGACCACTACCACAAATACCGACAGCAGCTCTGCTATTATTTACTGTATTCCTGTACTGTAACAGCACTGTGTCCCAGTACTGGGATAAATGATAGCGGGACCACTACCACAAATACCGACAGCAGCTCTGCTATTATTTACTGTATTCCTGTACTGTAACATCACTGTGTCCAAGTACTGGGATAAATGATAGCGGGACCACTACCACAAATACCGACAGCAGCTCTGCTATTATTTACTGTATTCCTGTACTGTAACATCACTGTGTCCAAGTACTGGGATAAATGATAGCAGGACCACTACCACAAATACCGACAGCAGCTCTGCTATTATTTACTGTATTCCTGTACTGTAACATCACTGTGTCCCAGTACTGGGATAAATGATAGCAGGACCACTACCACAAATACCAACAACAGCTCTGCTATTATTTACTGTATTCCTGTACTGTAACATCATTGTCATAGTACTGAGATAAATGACAGCGGGGTCACTACCACAAATACCGACAGCAGCTCTGCTATTATTTACTGTATTCCTGTACTGTCACATCACTGTGTCCAAGTACTGGGATAAATGATAGCAGGACCACTACCACAATTACCGACAACAGCTCTGCTATTATTTACTGTATTCCTGTACTGTAACATCACTGTGTCCCAGTACAAGGATAAATGATAGTGGGAACACTACCACAAATACCAACAACAGCTCTGCTATTATTTACTGTATTCCTGTACTGTAACATCACTGTGTCACAGTACTGGTATAAATCATAGCAGGACCACTACCACAAACATTGACAACAGCTTTGCTATTATTTACTGTACAGTAGTACCTCGTACACTCGCATTTCCAAATTTGCGAATTCACAGATTCGCGATATTTTATTGGAACCTAACATATAAGGATTTTGCTGTTTTTTCACAGATCTGCGAAATTTAAAACAAAACAAAACAAAACCTTCGCTATTGGGTAGTAGCTTCCTGTTCGTTATACACAGTACAGTACCCGGTAATTGGTTTCATTTTACTGTGAATGGAAAAGAAAAATGAATGAATGTATTAGCATACAGTACTGTACAGTATACTTTAGTATACTGTACAGTACTGTAGAGTAAAGTTTATTAATATTTAGGGGTTAAACTGTAGAAACTGGCATCAATTAGCATTGTAAGCGCTCATAAGTGCTCGTACCAAACATTCGCGATTGCTCGCGATCCACGACCGCCTCTGAAACGTAACCTCGCGAATGTACGAGATATTACTGTATTCCTGTACTGTAACATCACTGTGTCATAGTACTGGGGTAAACCAGAGTGGGACCACTGCCACACATACTGACAACAGCTCTGCTATTATCTACTATATTCCTGTACTGTAACATCACTGTGTCCCAGTACTGGGATAAATGATAGCAGGACCACTAACACAAATACCGACAGCAGCTCTGCTATTATTTACTGTATTCCTGTACTGTCACATCACTGTGTCATAGTTCTGAGATAAATGACAGCGGGGCCACTACCACAAATACCGACAGCAGCTCTGCTATTATTTACTGTATTCCTGTACTGTAACATCACTGTGTCATAGTACTGGGATAAATGACAGCGGGACCACTACCACAAATACCGACAGCAGCTCTGATATTATTTACTGTATTCCTGTACTGTAACATCACTGTGTCCAAGTACTGGGATAAATGACAGCGGGACCACTACCACACATACCGACAGCAGCTCTGCTATTATTTACTGTATTCCTGTACTGTCACATCACTGTGTCATAGTTCTGAGATAAATGACAGCGGGGCCACTACCACAAATACCGACAGCAGCTCTGCTATTATTTACTGTATTCCTGTACTGTAACATCACTGTGTCATAGTACTGGGATAAATGACAGCGGGACCACTACCACAAATACCGACAGCAGCTCTGCTATTATTTACTGTATTCCTGTACTGTAACAGCACTGTGTCATAGTACTGGGATAAATGACAGCGGGGCCACTACCACAAATACCGACAGCAGCTCTGCTATTATTTACTGTATTCCTGTACTGTAACAGCACTGTGTCATAGTACTGGGATAAATGACAGCGGGACCACTACCACAAATACCGACAGCAGCTCTGCTATTATTTACTGTATTCCTGTACTGTAACATCACTGTGTCCAAGTACTGGGATAAATGACAGCGGGACCACTACCACACATACCGACAGCAGCTCTGCTATTATTTACTGTATTCCTGTACTGTCACATCACTGTGTCATAGTTCTGAGATAAATGACAGCGGGGCCACTACCACACATACCGACAGCAGCTCTGCTATTATTTACTGTATTCCTGTACTGTAACATCACTGTGTCCCAGTACTGAGATAAATGACAGCGGGGCCACTACCACAAATACCGACAGCAGCTCTGCTATTGCGGTGACCAGATGGAAGGTAACGCTGCAGTTGGGATTGCGGGGGTGCAAACAGCGCAGACTTGTCACGGTCTCTGGGCACGAGGGCGCAGCGCTGGTGCTGTCCCACGTTACCACCACTGGTACCGGTGATGAGGGGGCTGCACAAATGTTGGTGGTGATTGTTCCCCCGGGGCGCTTCCCCTATACTGTGCCGACTGGTGGTGTTTGGGGCGCCCTGATGTTGTCGGTGCAGAGTCAGACACAGAAACGGTTGTAAAGTTGAACTTTTACTTCCATGGGTGTGGAGGTACAAATACTTAAACAGTTTCTTCAAAACAAAACAACAGGTACGCCTGGTGACACAGCAAAGTCCTGGGGTGCAGGGTAGACTTGATGAAAGGTGTTCCTAGCCCCTTATACTTCAGTGTTACAGCCCTAAGTTGCGTCTGGGCTCCTATTTGGCTCATAGGAGGATGCCCACCATGATACTAGCACATAATATTCCCCACTCACGTTATGTGGTCCTGATAGCTCAGAGTTTCGGGGTGCAATAGTCAGGGTGGCAGGATATTCCACAGGTCTGGCCTTGGCCCCTGGATCCTGTGATACTGGCTATGGAGCACGTGTTCCAGAATGTTCTCTCCACAGTCTCATGCTGACAAGATAATGATGCTTGACTTCCTTCAGGGCGATGGCTAGGCAAACAGGGGACAGGATCTTCTGAATAGCTGGAGTATGTCAGCTCTCCAACCTTCCTGGGCCTGTCTAGGACTTGAGATTCCTGCACTAAACTCACTGCTTTCTTCACAGGACATCCCACTTATCTCCTCACCTCCTCCTCCTAACACTCCACACTTCTAACTCCTCACACGCAGGACCTTCCTGCAGGGGTGTTACCATGGGGACCCAGTGATCAGCTGACTCCTCCCCTTTTCCCAGGCGATGTCCTCCCATTGGACATTTGGTTACTATTCAATCCTATGGGAGGTGTAATGCATGTGTGAGGCTCACTAGGTGGCGCTGTGTTGTGTGAGACTCAGGACCCCCTGCTATGTCACACAGGTTATGAAGCAACAGGAAATAATACAATGCACAGAGATCACCCTCAGCCCAGCCATAGCCAGCTCTGGGATGCCACACTATTATTTACTGTATTCCTGTACTTTAACAACACTGTGTCATAGTACTGAGATAAATGACGGCGGGGCCACTACCACACATACCGACAGCAGATCTGCTATTATTTACTGTATTCCTGTACTTTAACAACACTGTGTCATAGTACTGAGATAAATGACGGCGGGGCCACTACCACACATACCGACAGCAGATCTGCTATTATTTACTGTATTCCTGTACTGTAACAGCACTGTGTCATAGTACTGGGATAAATGACAGCGAGATCACTACCACAAATACTGACAGCAGCTCTGCTATTATTTACTGTATTCCTGTACTGTAACATCACTGTGTCCCAGTACTGAGATAAATGACAGCGGGGCCACTACCACAAATACCGACAGCAGCTCTGCTATTATTTACTGTATTCCTGTACTTTAACAACACTGTGTCATAGTACTGAGATAAATGACGGCGGGGCCACTACCACACATACCGACAGCAGATCTGCTATTATTTACTGTATTCCTGTACTGTAACAGCACTGTGTCATAGTACTGGGATAAATGACAGCGGGACCACTACCACAAATACCGACAGCAGCTCTGCTATTATTTACTGTATTCCTGTACTGTAACATCACTGTGTCCAAGTACTGGGATAAATGACAGCGAGATCACTACCACAAATACCGACAGCAGCTCTGCTATTACAGGTGCATATCAATAAATTAGAATATCTTTGAAATGTTTATTTCTTTCAGTAATTAAATTAAAAAAGTGACTCCTATATTTTCTAGATTCTTTCAAGTGTTTTATTTCTGTAAATGTTGATTATGGATTACAGGTAATGAAAAACCAAATCTAAGAAAATTTGAATATTGTAAAAAAGTTCAGTATTGTAAATTCAGTGTGTCACCTGCCAAGGTTTCCTAAGCCTTTAAATGGTCCCTCAGTCTGGTTCAGTAGGACACACAATCATGGAAGACGCTGATTATGAATTGTATTACTGAATCACTGAAATGAATGAACGTTTCAAAAATATTCTAATTTATTGAGATGCACGTGTAGTTACTGTATTCCTGTACTGTAACATCACTGTGTCCCAGTACAGGGATAAATCATAGTGGGGCCACTACTGCTAACACTAACAACAACTCTACTATTATTTATTGTATCCCTGTAGTGTAACATCACTGTGGTGTCATAGTACTGGGATAATCCAGAACAGGACCACTACCACAAATACTGACAACAGCTCTGCTATTATTTATTGTATCCCTATACTGTAACATCACTCTGTCATAGTACTAGGTTAAACCAGGACAGGCAGGGTGGACACAGACAATAAAGGGCCCTGTGCAACTCCAGTACTGTGGCCCCTTGTTCTCTATAAGAAATTAGAATATATGGATGTATCAAATGTTGTGCACTACACCATTAGCATGTGCTAATGTGTAGCAAGTCACACATTTTTACTGCATTAGACTGTGGCATGAAACAAACATTTATTTGGTCAAACAACTGTTCATTTAATAATAATAGTCCTAATAATAATAGTCCTTTAATAGTCCCACAATGGGGAAATTCAGTGTGTTACAGCAGCAAAGATAAGCAGATACAAATACAAATACAACATGTACAGGAATGTTCCAAGGTGAGAGGCATTACATTGATAGCCGACAGACAGATAGGACGTAGCAGAGGGGGGGGGGGGGATTTAACAGGCAGAGAGATATTTCAGTTCTCTGTGTGTGTGTAATGATCTCCGCTTAGGTCGGTGTTGGTTGTACAGCCTAACCGCGGTGGGGAGGAAAGACTTCCGATAGCGCTCCTTCTCACACCTAGGGTGGAGCAGTCGGTCACTGACAGTACTGCCCAGCGCGATCACAGTCTCATGCATGGGATGGGACTTCTTCTTCTGCATGGAGCTCACCACGGACAGTATCCTTCTGTCACCCACCACCTGCACTGGGTCCAGTGGGCTCCCCAGGACAGAACTGGCCTTTCTAATCAGCTTGTCAAGTTTATTTCTGTCCCTGGTTGATATACTGCTCCCCCAGCAGGCCACTCCAAAGAAGATGGCTGATGTCACTACCGAGTTGAAGAAAGTTCTAAGAAGTGCCCCCCGGATTCCAAAGGCTCTCAGTTTCCTAAGCAGGTAGAGCCTGCTGTGGCCCTTCCTGTACAGGGCCTCCATATGATCTGCCCAGTCCAGCTTATTATTAAGGAGCAAACCCAGGTACTTATAGGTGTTCACAATCTCGATGCCCGTCCCCAGGATGTCCACTGGTTTAGGAGGGCTTCTGCCTTTGCGGAAGTCCACCACCATCTCCTTGGTCTTCCCCGCGTTAATCTTCAGGTGGTTCCGGTGGCACCAGTCCACAAAATCCTGGTTCAGTTCTCTGTACTCCCTGTCATCATCATCTGTGATGAGACCCACTATTGCAGAGTCGTCAGAATACTTCTGTAGGTAGCAGCTGGATGAGTTGCACCTAAAATCTGCAGTGTACAGTGTGAAGAGGAAAGGGGCGAGAACCGTACCCTGAGGTGCCCCCGTATTACAGATCACGGTACCTGACACACAGTCTCGGGCTCTCATGTATTGAGGTCGATTTGTGAGGTAGTCTAGGATCCAGTTGGAGAGGTGGTGGTCCACTCCAGCAAGGCCCAGCTTGTCCCTCAATAACTATCTCTATGTCAATACTTATATATATATATATATATATATATATATATATATATAATGACATAATACGTCAGCACTCCAATGGAGAGGAAGAAAAAAGTGTACATTTATTTGCCCATGCACAATGTTCCAGTCCAAGCAGGACCTCTGTCAAATGTGGACTAAAAGATTTTGTGCTTGGGCTAACAAATATACGCTTTTTTTCCTCATTCCCTCAGATCTGTGACTTTGGGATAAAGACCATAATAGTGCAGTGGGTATTGGAAAAGGGTTAAAAAAATGCCAGGTTTGTGATCAGTTGGCATTTTTACTGTAGGATTACATGACGGAAAGGAATGGCTAACTACATGTGCATCTCAATAACTTAGAATATCTTTGAAACGTTCATTCATTTCAGTAATTCAGTAATACAATTCATAATCAGCGTCTTCCATGATTGTGTGTCCTACTGAACCAGACTGAGGGCCCATTTAAAGGCTTAGGAAACCTTGGCAGGTGACACACTGAATTTACAATACTGAACTTTTTTATAATCAAATTTTCTTAGATTTTGGGTTTTCATTATCTGTAATCCATAATCAACATTTACAGAAATAAAACACTTGAAATAGAATACTCTGTGTGTAAAGAATCTAGAAAATATGGGAGGTCACTTTTTTAATTTAATTACTGAAATAAATAAACGTTTCAAAGATATTCTAATTTATTGAGAAGCACCTGTATGTAATAAAGCTCAAACTGGCCCACGGGTAAATAGGCGAATCCCTGGCACAGTATACTCACTGTACTTCATACAGATACTCATCATAATGAGTATCTGCATAGGTGCCTTTGCTACGACCCACTCATGATGAACTGATACAATATTTTTCAGGAAATAAAGTTTCCAAGATACAAATGCATTTCAGGATGCCAATAACAATAAATGGCCATCCATAGATGCTGGAAGCCTCCTGATGCCTCCTAATGGTGCACATGAAAAGGTTTGTCTATAGCAGATAAATCCTTTATTGGAGACCACATAATTATACAGCCATTAACGCAAATTAACACATTTAACATTTATACACTGTAATTTATGACTCTTCTTTTGATCCCAGAGTATTCAGGCAGCATATGGCCATAGAACAGATTATTCAATGACAGGACAAGGAGACAAAGCTCCAGAACCCTAGCCCTGGACTCAGGTTTTATATTACAAAATATGAGGACCACTAATGACCTTATATTTTTAACTCTGTTTCCCTCTACAAATTCTTCTCTTATTTGATAAGCATTATCATTAAAAGGATAAGTATTGTCATTAAAAGTATAAAGGCAAATTTAAGGCATAATCACAGAAAGTAATTATAAAGGGGACGGTGAATACTAAAATATACACCACAATTAATATGCAAATGGCAGAGACACTTCTGTATATGTCAGCTGGAGCCTTTATTAGAATCCATAATTAGGCATTTGGGGAATATTATATATGGGGGTTCAGGGCAAGCAAGAATAAGCTATGACCTTTACAACTCCAACTAATCAGTTGTGATGGCTGAATTTTTCTCTACAAGTGCGGCACATGGAGAATGTCCTTATGGCTGAAAGTAAAGGGTGAACAGTGCTGGGAATTATTCATTTGTAGCAAGGGCCTATTAAACCGAGAGCAGAGATAAAAAAAAAAAACTAATTGAAAAAGTAAAACATATGTGCATCATAACTTTACTTCCATTGTATTCAGACATTTTAAAATTACATTTATATCCTGTTGCTAATATAGTGCCAACATATTCCACATCACTGTACAATACTGTCATCCAACCAGTCCCTCTCTCCAAATGGGGCTTACGATCTACAGTACAGACCAAAAGTTTGGACACACCTTCTCATTCCAAGAGTTTTCTGTATTTTCATGACTATAAAAATTGTAGATTCACACTGAAGGCATCAAAACTATGAATTAACACATGTGGAATTATATACTTAACAAAAAAGTGTGAAACAACTGAAAATATGTCTTATATTCTAGGTTCTTCAAAGTAGCCACCTTTTGCTTTGATTACTGCTTTGCACACTCTTGGCATTCTCTTGATGAGCTTCAAGAGGTAGTCACCTGAAATGGTTTTCACTTCACAGGTGTGCCCTGTCAGGTTTAATAAGTGGGATTTCTTGCCTTATAAACGGGGTTGGGACCATCAGTTGTGTTGTTCAGAAGTAAGTTGGATACACAGCTGATAGTCCTACTGAATGGAGTGTTAGAATTTGTATTATGGCAAGAAAAAAGCAGCTAAGTAAAGAAAAACGAGTGGTCATCATTACTTTAAGAAATGAAGGTCAGTCAGTCCAAAAAATTGGGAAAACTTTGAAAGTGTCCCCAAGTGCAGTGGCCAAAACCATCAAGCGCTACAAAGAAACTGGCTCACATGAGGACCGCCCCAGGAAAGGAAGACCAAGAGTCACCTCTGCTGCGGAGGATAAGTTCATCCGAGTCACCTGCCTCAGAAATCGCAGGTTAACAGCAGCTCAGATTAGAGACCAGGTCAATGCCACACAGAGTTCTAGCAGCAGACACATCTCTACAACAACTGTTAAGAGGAGACTGTGTGCAGCAGGCTTTCATGGTAAAATAGCTGCTAGGAAACCACTGCTAAGGACAGGCAACAAGCAGAAGAGACTTGTTTGGGCAAAAGAACACAAGGAATGGACATTAGACATGTGGAAATCTGTGCTTTGGTCTGATGAGTCCAAATTTGAGATCTTTGGTTCCAACCACCGTGTCTTTGTGCGACGCAGAGAAGGTGAACGAATGGACTCTACATGCCTGGTTCCCACCGTGAAGCATGGAGGAGGAGGTGTGATGGTGTGGGGGTGCTTTGCTGGTGACACTGTTGGGGATTTATTCAAAATTGAAGTAATACCGAACCAGCATGGTTACCACAGCATCTTGCAGCGGCATGCTATTCCATCCGGATTGCGTTTAGTTGGAGCATCATTTATTTTTCAACAGGACAATGACCCCAAACACACCTCCAGACTGTGTAAGGGCTATTTGACCAAGAAGGAGAGTGATGGGGTGCTATGCCAGATGACCTGGCCTCCACAGTCACCAGACCTGAACCCAATCGAGATGGTTTGAGGTGAGCTGGACCGCAGAGTGAAGGCAAAAGGGCCAACAAGTGCTAAGTATCTCTGGGAACTCCTTCAAGACTGTTGGAAGACCTTTTCAGGTGACTACCTCTTGAAGCTCATCAAGAGAATGCCAAGAGTGTGCAAAACAGTAATCAAAGCAAAAGGTGGCTACTTTGAAGAACCTAGAATATAAGACATATTTTCAGTTGTTTCACACTTTTTTGTTAAGTATAAATTCCACATGTGTTAATTCATAGTTTTGATGCCTTCAGTGTGAATCTACAATTTTTATAGTCATGAAAATACAGAAAACTCTTGGAATGAGAAGGTGTGTCCAAACTCCAAAATCCCATAAAAGTAAACAGTAGTTACGGAAACAGTGTAGCACACCAAGCTTCGCTGTTTCCATAATTGTGCGAGTTATGGAAAAAGATTAATTCATTATGCTAGCTCCTATATACATCCATGTAACCCTTGTGTTTATCTATCCATAACTCCCAAACACTTCAGGACATTTGAGCTATAAAGTACTGAAATGGAAATAACCCTATAAATGACACTCAAAGGGGAGGACCACAATTTAAATGAAAACTTTAAAAATGGTTAAAGGGTGCTACAGGTGCATCTCAATAAATTAGAATATCTTTGAAATGTTCATTCATTTCAGTAATTCAGTAATACAATTCATAATCAGAGTCTTCCATGTTTGTGTGTCCTACTGAACCAGACTGAGGGACCATTTAAAGGCTTAGGAAACCTTGGCAGGTGACACACTGAATTTACAATACTGAACTTTTTCACAATATTCAAATTTTCTTAGATTTGGGTTTTCATTACCTGTAATCCATAATCAACATTTACAGAAATAAAACACTTGAAATAGAACACCGTGTGTGTAAAGAATCTAGAAAATATAGGAGGTCACTTTTTTCATTTAATTACTGAAAGAAATAAACGGTTCAAAAATATTCTAATGTATTGAGATGCACCTGTATAAGCAATTACTAATGTTATAAGTACCATTATCCCCTGCTGAGCAATACTGTCTCCTTGTATAGTACGACAGGCTCGCCTGTTCACACCACACTCTGGTCCCAATATCATCCTTACTGAATAATACATTGCTCATGGCCATGTGCATGCACAATGTCATATAATGGACCCCCCTGGTGGACAGATCCGGTCAATCCCCCCACATAATGAGCATTTGGAGCTGTTAGCACTATGTAAACATGAATGTATCATACAAGATTCTGGAGCCACTCAGTGGGCTTACAACAGCATAATAAGTTCTCATAGTGATCGTTCCTGCCCATTTGTAAAAGTTTGTATAAAGTGACCAATTCCTTTAAGGTTTTACAGTAAATTCTGCTAACCCCTTTCTGCACAGTAGAATCGCACATCCCTGTGTAATAGTTTACATCCACGGGCTAATTTAACACGACTAAACATGGCGTCGGTCATGTGACACATCATGTGAACCGTAGCAATTAGTAAGCAACTGGGTTACATATATGTGTTTGACTGGCATACAGAACACATCCAAGGGAAAACTAAATAGGACAAATGATTAAGGCAGATCATTAATATACAGTTGTGCTAAAAAGTTTACATACCCCGGCAGATTTTTTTTGTTTTTTTTACCTTTTTTCAGAGAATATGAATGATAACACAAAAACTTCTTCTCCACTCATGGTTAGTGGTTGGTTGTAGCCATTTATTGTCAAACTTCTGTATTTTCTCTTTTTAAATCATAATGACAACCAAAAACATGAAAATGACCCTGTTCAAAAGTTCACATACCCTGGTGATTTTGGCCTGATAACATGCCCAGAAACCAAACCAAGGTCAGGTAGACCAACCAAAATTTTGGTCACAACTGCCCGGAAAATTGTTTGGGATGCAAAGAAAAAACCACACATAACATCAGCTGAAATACAGAACTCTCTGAAAACTATTGGTGTGGCTGTTTCAAGATGCACAATAAGGAGGCACTTGAAGAAAAATGAGCTGCATGGTCAAGTTGCCAGAAGAAAGCCATTACTGCGCAAATGCCACAAAGAATCTCACCTTCAATATGCCAAACAGCACAAAGACAAGCCTCAGAACTTCTAGAACAAGGTAATTTGGAGTGATGAGTCAAAAATCGAACTTTTTGGCCACAACCATAAACATTACATTTGGAGAGGTGTCAACAAGGCCTATGATGAAAGGAACACCATTCCTACTGTAAAGCACGGAGGCAGATCACTGATGATGTGGGGATGTGTGAGTTTCAAAGGCACAGGAAACTTGGTCAAAGTTGAAGGAAATATGAATGCAGCACGTTATCAGCAAATACTGGAGGCAAATTTGCACTTATCAGCCAGGAAGCTGCGCATGGGACGTACTTGGACGTTTCAATATGACAAAGATCCAAAGCACAAGGCCAAGTCGACCTGTCATTGGCTACAACAGAAGAAAGTGAAGGTTTTGGAGTGGCCATCTCAGTCTCCTGACCTCAATATCATTGAACCTCTCTGGGGAGATCTCAAGCACGCAGTACATGCAAGACAGCCCAGGAATTTACAGGAACTGGAGACTTTTTGTCAAAAAGAATGGGCAGTTTTATCATCTGAGAAAATAAAGAGCCTCATCCACAACTACCACAAAAGACTTCAAGCTGTCATTGATGTTAGAGGGGGCAATACACGGTATTAAGAACCAGGGTATGTGAACTTTTGAACAGGGTCATTTTGATGTTTTTGGTTGTCATTATGATTTAAAAAGAGAAAACACAGACATTTGACAATAAATGGCTTCAACCAACCACTAACCATGAGTGGAGAAAAAAGTTTTTGTGTTATCATTCATATTCTCTGAAAAAAGGCCAAAAAAACAAAAAATCTGCCGGGGTATGTAAACTTTTTAGCACAACTGTAACTGTATCAAAGTTTGTGTATTTATATGGTCGTCTGTCTCTAGAAGACTTGTAACATAGCTGTTTGTCTCTAGGTGATGTTCTCCTAAAGTTAACAGAAAAAAAAAAATCAACATAACACCTATACAGAAGAGACACAGGAAACAAAATATGAGGTTACATTCGATGGTAGAATGTCATATGGTCAGATGAAACCAAAGTAGAACTGTTTGGTAGAAACACAACTCGTCGTGTTTGGAGGACAGTGAATGCTCAGTTGCATCCAAAGAACACCATACCTACTGTGAAGCATGGGGGTGGCAACATCATGCTTTGGGGCTGTTTCTCTGCAAAGGGACCAGAACGACTGATCTGTGTACATGAAAGAATGAATGGGGCCATGTATCGTGAGATTTTGAGTGGAAACCTCCTTCCATCAGCAAGGGCATTGTAGATGAAACGTGACTGGGTCTTTCAGCATGACAATGATCCCAAGCCAGGGCAACGAAGGAGTGGCTTCATAAGAAGCATTTCAAGGTCCTGGAGTGGCCTAGCCAGTCTCCAGATCTCAACCCCATAGAAAACCCTTGGTGGAAGTTGAAAGTCCATGTTGCCCAACGACAGCCTCAAAACATCACTGCTCTAGAGGAGATCTGCATGGAGGAATGGGCCAACATACCAGCAGCAGTGTGGGCCAACCTTGTGAAGACTTACAGAAAACATTTGACCTCTGTCATTGCCAACAAAGGATATATAACAAAATATTGAGATGAACTTTTGTTATTGACCAAACACTTATTTTCCACCATAATTTGCAAATAAATTCTTAAAAAATCAGACAATGTGATTTTCTGGATTAGTTTTCTCATTTTGTCTCTCATAGTTGAGGTCTATCTATGATGTCAATTACAGGCCTCTCTCATCTTTTTAAGTGAGAGAACTTGCACAACTGGTGGCTGACTAAATACTTTTTTTCCCCACTGAATTAAGACTGACATGTGAAGGCACCCACAGGCGCAAGGTACACCAGATTTAACAAATTAACAAATTTAGCGCACGCGGTTGAGCCGGAATAGTAATCTATGGCAGTCAGCAAATGGCGTAAATTTATTGTATAACTCACACCAGAAAACTGGTGAGTCTCCTCAGTGTGCTATAAAAATGTCTGGCACACATCAATTTTTGACTTTCATGTGATTTTCTTCTCCACAGACATGATGATGAAATGATGCTGTAGTAATACTTGTATGTTCTCCTCCTCATAAACTTAGTTACTTACTATATTGGAGCTAACCATATCTCTGCTAATTACAGTCATATGAAAAAGTTTGGGCACCCCTATTAATCTTAATCATTTTTAGTTCTAAATATTTGGGTGTTTGCAACAGCCATTTCAATTTGATATATCTAATAACTGATGGACACAGTAATATTTCAGGATTGAAATGAGGTTTATTGTACTAACAGAAAATGTGCAATATGCATTAAACCAAAATTTGACCGGTGCAAAAGTATGGGCACCTCAACAGAAAAGTGACATTAATATTTAGTAGATCCTCCTTTTGCAAAAATAACAGCCTCTAGTCGCTTCCTGTAGCTTTTAATCAGTTCCTGGATCCTGGATGAAGGTATTTTTGACCATTCCTCTTTACAAAACAATTCCAGTTCAGTTAAGTTTGATGGTCGCCGAGCATGGACAGCCCGCTTCAAATTATCCCACAGATGTTAAATGATATTCAGGTCTGGGGACTGGGATGGCCATTCCAGAACATTGTAATTGTTCCTCTGCATGAATGCCTGAGTAGATTTGGAGCTGTGTTTTGGATCATTGTCTTGCTGAAATATCCATCCCCGACGTAACTTCAAATTCGTCACTGATTCTTGTACATTATTCTCAAGAATCTGCTGATACTGAGTTGAATCCATGCGACCCTCAACTTTAACAAGATTCCCGGTGCCGGAATTGGCCACACAGCCCCAAAGCATGATGGAACCTCCACCAAATTTTACAGTGGGTAGCAAGTGTTTTTCTTGGAATGCTGTGTTTTTTTGATGCCATGCATAACGCCTTTTTGTATGACCAAACAACTCAATCTTTGTTTCATCAGTCCACAGGACCTTCTTCCAAAATGAAGCTGGCTTGTCCAAATGTGCTTTTGCGTACCTCAGGCGACTCTGTTTGTGGCGTGCTTTCAGAAACGGCTTCTTTCGCATCACTCTCCCATACAGCTTCTCCTTGTGCAAAGTGTGCTGTATTGTTGACCGATGCACAGTGACACCATCTGCAGCAAGATGATGCTGCAGCTCTTTGGAGGTGGTCTGTGGATTGTCCTTGACTGTTCTCACCATTCTTCTTCTCTGCCTTTCTGATATTTTTCTTGGCCTGCCACTTCTGGGCTTAACAAGAACTGTCCCTGTGGTCTTCCATTTCCTTACTATGATCCTCACAGTGGAAACTGACACCGTTAAATCTCTGAGACAACTTTTTGTATCCTTACCCTGAACAACTATGTTGAAAAATCTTTGTTTTCAGATCATTTGAGAGTTGTTTTGAGGAGCCCATGATGCCACTCTTCAGAGGAGATTCAAATAGGAGAACAACTTGCAATTGGCCACCTTAAATACCTTTTCTCATGATTGGATACACCTGGCTATGAAGTTCAAAGCTCAGTGAGGTTACAAAACCAATTTTGTGCTTCAGTAAGTCAGTAAAAAGTAGTTAGGAGTATTCAAATTAATAAAATGATAAGGGTACCCAGATTTTTGCACCGGTCAAATTTTGGTTTAATGCATATTGCACATTTTCTGTTAGTATAATAAACCTCATTTCAATCCTGAAATATTACTGTGTCCATCATTATTAGATATATCAAATTGAAATGGCTGTTGCGAACACCCAAATATTTAGAACTAAAAATGATTAAGATTAATAGGGGTGCCCAAACTTTTTCATATGACTATATATGCATACACAGGACGTGGAAGGGGGACGGGATTTTAAGGTAAAAAAAAGTTGGGGCGCCTTTTTGAAGACATCTGGGGTTTTTTTTGGGGGGGCGCCCGGGTTGGGCTTTTGTGGTAACTACTGGAAGGGGATTTTTTTTTTTTTTTTTTTTTAAATTTAAAAAATTTTTTTTTTTTTTTTTTTGGGTTTTATTTTAAAAATTAAAAAATTTTTTATTTTTTTTTTTTTTTTTTTTTTTTTTCTCTCTCTCATGAGTGGGGGGTTGTTTTTTTTTTTTTTTTTTTTTTTTTTTTTTTTTTTTTTTGTTTTTGTGTGTGTGTTGTTTGTTTTTTTTTTGGGGCATAGGCTGGCAGCCCTAACTAATCAATCCTGCCAGGGGAGATTCACTGATCATACCCTGGGCTGCCATATCAACCATTCCCCTCAGGTAAGTCCTGTTTCTTTCAGCCACCAACTTTGGATATTATAGTAAAAAATGTAAGTGGCCCGCTTCTTTTAACCCTTTTAATCTAGATATACAGGCTAAAATTTCTAGTACTGTATGTCACAAGGTGTAAGTGAATTCTCATATATTATTAATAGCATATCGGTTAATGACAGTGATTTGCACATATCAAGCACAGTATGTGTCCCAATTCACACATTATCATAGTCTATTGAGCATTCAGCCAACCAGAGCTAAAATAGACAGGGATCTTTCAGGGGGTATTTAAAGAAATATACAAATCATTTAATACCGGCTATAATCAAATTAAAGGAGATTAGCGTCCATCAAACATCTATCCAATTATACAGACAGGCTATAATTTATATTCAACATTATAATCCCTAAGCCTTCGCACTGAAAAATAGAATATTCTTATATATACATTGACAATATATTAGTAACTTTACTGAAGTCTTAAACAAAAAGCTCATTTTCACCTTGAAAGATTGTGTACCTTTGATTAATTTATCCTATATTGATTTTAAGCTATACAAGATTTTGTTCTCCATTCACCTATAAAAACAAAATAAGAATTCTGCTTGTGTCCTAATACAATAATGCAACTGGATGAGAAGGCTAAGCAGATTAGATTTCGGTCGAGGGGGGCAAATTGAGCCTCGATGTGGATAAAAATGGGAAGCCATGCCAATTGCCACAGTATTCCATTAAAGAATAGGTCTTCAGAATCTAATCTGTGGGGGTCTAACATCCGTACTCCGTACAGATCAGTTGTCCTGAAAACTGCTGCAGTGTATATGGAATGCTTGAAGTCTGCTCCTATTCATGTAATAGGAGCGAAGCTGCAGTTCCCCAAAACCACCTCTATCCAATGGACAGGGCTGCAGCTCTGTTCCTATTACTTGAATAGGAGCAGCCTGCGCTGGCTCCCATTCATTTCAGCAGCTTCTCGTGCCGTTTGTCAGACCCCAACAGATCACATACTGATGATCTATCCTGTGGATAGGTCATTAGTTTAAAAAATACATTTGGGGCCAAATGTATTACAAACTGATTGATTTTTATAAGTACTATATGTAGCATGATGTATTGTGTTTTAGAGTATTATACACAGTATACTGAGGTACTAAAGAAGTTTTCCCCATAAGTTGCCATGGAGAGAGTGAGAGAGCAAACATGGCAGATGACGATGGTTCCTAGAAGAAATCCAAAAAGTGCAAGAGTCAAGCACTCAGGGAAATCACGGATATACAGCATGAAGGAAGTTTTTTCATACAAGTGGAAACATATCATCTGTTTACAGAATAGCTGCTAAGTGTCTAACCACTGGAGCCACCATGACTCATGTGAAGTGAACAGGTGTTTTCTGTTATTTCATTTAAATGGAATGGTGGTCATTTGGTCAACCATGTGTAATGTTGGTCTCTTAAAGGTATATGGAACAGAGATAGCCAATTTCACCTGTTGTGAATAGTACAGAATGCAATGGAGTCTCGTCTTGGAAAAATGGTTCATGTGCAGGACATATTTCTCAGATTAAACTTGACGGTATGAGGCTAGGTTCACATCTACGTCAGAGTCTCTGTAGGAGACTCTGCCGCAGAATTCGCCAAAAATTGGCAGAGAGAAAAATCCTGCATGGAGGACTTTTCTCTGCGCCAGTTTCAATATAAAAAAAGCGGAAACTCGATGGACCTAATTATAGTCTATGGGGTCCACAGGTAACTGCTGTTTGAACAGACGGGCTCTCTGTCGTTTTGGGTCCCCTGGTGGACCCGAATGATGGAGAGCCTAGTGCAACTGTGAACCTAGCCTGAATCGAGCTCACTGCATCATAGTGAGATATGAAATGCAGTGAGCTCTGAGCAGCCAAAGCAATACTGTACTGGAGTGGATGGCCAGCACATGATCTGTTTTTCCTGCATGAGACTGTAAGTGTCATTACTGATATAGTAGAAATCTGCATGCAATTCTTCACTAATAAAGTGCTGTGTAAACCCAGCCTCAGATTGAAGCCACTCATTGTGGAAAAGCTTTTTTGTTGCAGATTTTCTCCTTTTCTTGGAGCCAAAGCCAGGAGAAGGCAGAAAGAAGTATAAGAGCTTCCCATTGTTATTGAAACCATTGCTCCCATTGTTATTGAATGGGAATTGGATCACGGAATTCAGCTTTTTTGCAATGTCTGGCCTCCGCCAAGCAATACTGTACTGGAGTGGATGGCCAGCACATGATCTGTTTTTCCTGCATGAGACTGTAAGTGTCATTACTGATATAGTAGAAATCTGCATGCAATTCTTCACTAATAAAGTGCTGTGTAAACCCAGCCTCAGATTGAAGCCACTCATTGTGGAAAAGCTTTTTTGTTGCAGATTTTCTCCTTTTCTTGGAGCCAAAGCCAGGAGAAGGCAGAAAGAAGTATAAGAGCTTCCCATTGTTATTGAAACCATTGCTCCCATTGTTATTGAATGGGAATTGGATCACGGAATTCAGCTTTTTTGCAATGTCTGGCCTCCACCTAGGGGATCACAATCAGTAAATTAGCTAATAAAAACATATTTTTGTGGGGTGGAGGTGAAGAGTCAATTCTAACCTTTGTTTTAAAGCCTTATGATGTTTATCTACTATTCTGTTCCCTACCTTGGCACTATGCACCTGGCATCTGGGGCATATGACCCAAACTTTCGGCCCAGTGCTTCAAAATTCCAGGAGAGCTAGTTCAACTGTATTCATGGTTACGCAGTTGAAACCTATATGGTCACTGTATGGAGGTAATTTAGGCCTTTGTATATAACAGTTATGGTAATAGTATTTTGTCACCGTGATGGCAATAGTAGTGGTCATAACTTGGCAGTATCATCTTGGCCCTCTACATTGGTATCATTGTTAACATTGGTCTTTGTATAGGGCATTTTGTTACATGACTGAGGTAATATTCACCCACTGTTTGGATACAATATTTGGCCCCCATTTAGTGATATTATCAGGGCCACATATGCCATGAGGTGAATCTCGCCTTCAGTGGCAGAGTGTCTGAGGGAAGAAGCACCACCTAGCAGGCTATGTGCAGACAGTGAGAGCCAAGCTGCACTACTGTCTATCCTGAGCCATCACCTTTACATCTCCACCCACATTGGTGGGTTGAGTGCAAAGGCTTCATAAGTGGGCTCCCCGTCACCACCATTTAGACATACTTAATCTGCACAAATTCTAATGCCCCCGAGTGGTCTCTGCATAGTATAATGCCCCTTACTGGCCCTCATACAGTCTAATGCCTCCTTAGTAGCTCCATACAATATAATGCCCCTCAGAGGTTCATCACACAGTCAAATGCCCCTGCAGTGGCCCCATATAAAATAATGGCCCATCAAACATTAACCTGTTCCCCTCAGTGGCCCCTCAGAAATTATATTATAATATAACCATCCAGTTGTCCCCACAGTATAAAGTTCCTCTCCTGGTGCACCCACAGTATAATGTCCCCCTCCAGTTTCCCCCACAATTTCATGTTCCCTCCCTAGTTGCCCCCACGGTTTCATGTCCCCCTCCTGGTTGCTCCCTCAGTTTCATATTCCCTTCCCATAGTTTACAGTAATAGTGTCCCCCACATCCATAGGTAATAGCATTACTTATGTAGGGAGTCACTCTTAGGACACTATTACTGCAATAAGGTGCACTACAGTTAATAGTAATACTTGTGTGGGGGGAACTATTACCTGGGGGGGGGTGCTATTAGGGCACCAGTACAGTACACAAATTGATGTTAAGCAAGCTTTCCAGCTCACTTGATATGGCTGTACAGAAGTGTAGGTAGCAATGGAACAGCAAATATTAGAATGGAAAGTCTAGCATCTATAAAAATTGTCAACTTTTTTTTTCATGTCTATAAAATACACAGGAACATGTGAAGCAGCATTCCTAATGCGTTTTGAGTCTTAGTAGCTCTTAGTCATAGGCAAAAAGGCAGCCCCAATGCACGGAAACCTCCTCCAACAGCTGGTCACCTATGTCCGGCACCTCTTCCACCTGATACACATTGAGAATAGTAGTAGCCAGGTCCACCGATTACATACATCAACAGTTTTTGGCAGGTTTGTATAGCCATGTCCACCACTGGAGGCAGCATCAGTTCGTGATCATTGAGATTCATCATATGCACCCATACACAACCTCCTTGCATGGCATACAGCTTATGCCGAACTACTGCTCTTTCTCTCTGTCCAGTATTGGCTCTAACATCACCCTAGCTCCCTGCAGACTCATGCTGGTACCCATTGGAAAGTGCACAAACACCTCAAGGCTGGCGGACAACTTTATGGGTGTACCTTCACTGCTTCTGCCTTCCCAGGCAGCTAAAACTGAAAGTAAACATGTTATGTGTCTGCCTGTTGGGATCTCTGCGCCACCCTCTACTCGCACGCTGCGGCGTGGGAGGCATCCTCAGTTTGTTTCCTTGCTTAGGATTCTGGATGCTTAGTCTGAACACGGTCCTAGTTTCCTTGCTGTGTAATGGATTCCCAGCCACACTCGTGTTCTGAGCATTGTTTCTCTCTGGACCGCATAGAGTTAATCTTTACCTTGCCTGTGTGATTGACAGCCTGTGTACCTATCAGGTCTGGGGCTGGGCCCAGACTTTCTATATACGGGATGTCACTTTCACAGCAAGTTGCCGGTTATTGCACTGACTTTGCCTGCTTTCTTTGTATCTTTGATATTTACCTTGCTATTATCTCTGACCTTTGGCTTACCTTGTGACTACTCTCTTGGATTTCGATTTGGTACCACTTTTGCTTCTCGTTGTTACCCCTGGATTGTTTACCATTCTTCTATGTTGTTTGTCTTGTTCTTTGTGTCACTTTACTCAGTATAGGGCTCATCTTCGAGTTGTCCTTTTACCGTTTAGGGTAAACTGAGGCAATAGGAAGGGACAGTGGCTGGGGTGAGATTAGGGCTCACTTGTCTCTGTCCTTCCTCCCAGACCCCTGCAGCAGTGTGAGGGTATTGCTACGTCTGGCAAGACCCTAACAAAACAATTAAACAATGACTCACAGCATGAAGAGATCTAAAAAACATCAGGAACTTATACAGAATATATATTGGAAAAATGTATAACTCTTCATTATACAATTACATTGATTTTCTGACACTGGACAACCCCTTTAAGAAATAGACTGTAGTGAAAAGTGATTGGGTCTAAAGTCACTACCAAATGGGTTTGTCTTCTGCTGCACCCTTTGGGCTCATTGCTGTGTCAGAGCCTTGACCATCTGTGGAATTGTATAGCGAACCATTCTTCCCCCACTTGAAGTGTTCCTTTAAATATTTCACATATTGTTTTGCAAAAAGGTTCAGTATTCATAAATGTTATAACATAAGATGAAATACTAGAGAAAGAGCAATTGGAAAACAGTTAATGCAGGATGTTGGCTTTCAAATGTCTCGGTAAGCTCTATCAGAAGAAAGTAGAACCTCCATTTTTACCGTTAAGATTTCATAAGCCAGACAGGCAGCTAGACACAAGCGCTAAAGAATAGCAGGAAAAAGGGACATTCATCTAGCAGTCAGGAGTCTTTTTTTTTGTAGAAAGTCCTTGTACTTCAATCATTGTCATTTTTTCCTGAATGTGGGTTTTTAAATTGCTTCATTTTAACCTCATATTGAGTGTGTTAAAAAGCCTCTCTAGGACTGTTCCCAGACAAGACAATGAACCACTCATTTTTGTAAAATCTGGAGCCCTGATGGCCACATGCCTTGTTTTACTCAAAAATGGCCAGTTGTGTTGAGCAATCCTATCCTGTCTTTGTGTCTTTTCAATATTCTCAGAGCTAATGAAATAATTGTATGACATTTATCGCTTAATTCCAATGGTAATTAAAGATTAACTGCCCGGATTCCAACTTCTTAAAGTCTGGCCCATGGCAAATCCTTACCGTGTTTACTGAATCATTAGACAATTGTGTGCATCAGAAGAAGACAGGATGCTCAGTTTTTTCTTAGGAGAAAATGCAGAATTGGACACAGAAGGCTGCTGTATGTATTAGCGCCAGTTAGAAAAGAATTTTGGGTCACTTTATCATACCGCTTTTCACTCACAAACCTGCATTTCACAGAGCAGATGGAAAGTGTAACTTAATTGAAAGCTTGCTGTGCACAGTTTGTGGTGCTGAGAACATGGAAAGGAAGTCATGTGTATCAATTTGTTACAATGATGTGCTATGTTATGTAATAGCTAGGAAGCCATGAGGCTCATTTAAACACCATCACACAGAGCACTAACTTCTTTCTACTTGGAGACCGGCACATTGTAGATAGCATATATCTGGCAATATTTATTTCTCTTGTATCTGGTCAATGAATAATAGTAATGAACGTCTAGGCACCCAAGTTCCTCACGTGCATAGCATTAAGAAGTTGGCCAAGTATGATGTTCTGTATGTTAATGAGTAAGGAATAGATTCAGGCTTGTATACAGTAAAAAGAAGGTAAAGAGAGGTCTACAGTCAAGCCTAGTTAGAAAGTGTTGGCCAGAGATGATGAGTTTGAAGACAGGCAAGACTAAGAGTGGATGAAAATGAGTAGAACAGAACACATAAAGGGAAAGAAAATGACTAAAGAGAGGATATAGTAGATAAAACTATGAAGAGTGAGATCGGAAGATGTCTCAAGCTACATCCCTCATAACTTTTGACTTACTTCTATCTACGTATGTGCTATTACTGCTAAAGCTGTTCATGCCCTTAGTGCTACTTTTTAACATAGTAATGTGTATAGTAATTAACCCCTGCATCCATATACTGTATAGCATTAATTGCGAGACACTGATGCAAAGCAAAGGGCATTGCCAGCAGAATTCTTGTAAGGTCAAGATCATGCAGGTGGTCATAGCGGATGTCACAGGTGTGAAAGTCAGAAAACAACCTGGGGTCAATATGGTTTAACAACATAGCTAAAATAGCTAGAAGGGATGATGTTAGATAACATGCCAGAGTAAGCATACATTTAACAGATCAGTACTATTGAGACACCTTAGGCAGAACACTAGCAGACAAGGTGTCTCAGTTTCTTCCACATTGGGAGGGTACCTTATATAACCAAGGGCAGGCTGGGATTGGCTAAGCAGAGTTTATTTGGTGTGCAAGCTGGCCCTTTAATAAGTATAGTGGACTGGCGTGTACATCTACATGCACAACATGCAGGTGCAGATAGGAGGACACCATGTGAATGGCAGTGGGGAGGAAAAAGATGAGCCGAGTGAGCCAGGGGCCAAGACTGCTAGGCGAGGCAGGGATACAGCTAGTCACCAGCGTAGCGGAATAATGCAGGTATCACAGTATAGTGAACAGATGAGCAATGAGAAATAACTGAGGGAAAAGGTTGAATAAAAGAGATAGAGAGCAATGGGTAAAGCAGAGGAAGCTTTTAGAAACAACCTCACAACAGTATCAATAAATAGTGTAAGCAAGAAAATCACTTTTTATTGACAGTTCATAGAGAAGGGACTAAACCTAGTAAATACAGTACTTGTATTCTTCATGTAATGATAATTCTAGGTCGTGATATTCCAGCTACTAATTTATAAATAAATTGACAAGTATTATGAGTTTGGGGACGTGCCCCTACACAGTGACACTGTCCTGTCATTGTTGCCTGTGCCAGGCTGTGTAGGGGCACACCCTAAAATCCATAGATAGATAGATAGATAGATAGATAGATAGATAGATAGATAGATAGATAGATAACTGTATCCCCAACCGGGAAATTATTGTGTTACCACATCACATATCACATTAGAAACAACATTATCCAAATACTTAAGAAACTTACATAAAACATGAGAATTAAGATATCAAAAAAGAGTCTTGATTTCTTAGAAGTTCTTCTCTAGGTAGCCATCAATGATGGTGATAGATTTTTTATGTATCGTATTTGTATGTATGACATGGCTCTGTCTCTCCTGGTCACATCTAGTTTAATGCTGTATTTAGGAATTCCTGTCTACTTTTTATGGGAGACCCACAGTCTTTTAAAGACATTTTAGTTCACTGTATTTCATGCTGTGCTTCCAGGACATTCAGTTCACCAAGAGGTTAAACTATTATTAATTACTACTGTCTCCTAATATAATAGATGTTTATTTTATTTGTGTAAGGTAAGGTAAGGTACCAACCTGAAGCTTGTGAACAATTACAGTGGCCAGAACACTTATGTCAAATAGGATGTGCCAGAAAGCAGTTTTATTCATGTCAATGGAATATTTGCTTGTTGATGTGTTTTCCTTTTTTTTTTTTTTTTTTTTTTTTTATAAAAAAAAAAAATAATTGATTTGAGGAAATAAAATGGGGGAAAATGTAAAGTAACAATAGTAAAGGTAAATATAAAAACACAGAAGGACAATTTATATTGTATGTCTTGTGGCCAAAGAGGAAAAGGGTCTTCAGTAGATCTATAGCAAAATGTTCTCATCTCCATACTCTCTTCAAGAAGATGTGGTACATATAGCAATGTGTGATATCTGGTAACTTCCATGCATTGAATCATACTATCATATACACAAACATTAAATCTTTGCTGACTCAACTTTTATCTTTTGCCTGAGAAAGATATGGTGGAACCTTCATTGATCTGGTTTCCCTCTACCCATGAGGAAGAGCAGTTCTGTTCATTTTCCCTTCATACAAGGGGGAAAAACAAAGCTTAGACCCTATTCCAATGTCCCTACATCAGTAATCTCCAACCAATGGCTCTCCAATTATTATGAAACTACAGCTGCTGAGAGTTGTAGTTTAGCCTCTTAATGACCAATGACACTAACAGCAGCGATTGGTGCCATTAGGTATCCCCGCGCTCTAAAATGCCTGATGGTATCGCCGTGTTCGTACTGACCCGCAGAATACAGTAACCATGTAATTTTTACCACACAGTGAAAGCCGTAAAAATTAAACCCATATGAAGTTGGCGCAAATGCATTTTTTGTCCAATTGCACCTCATTCTAAATTTTTTTCCAGCTTCCCAGTACATTGCACAGCATATTGAATGGTGCCATTGCAAAGTACAATTTGTTTCACAAACAATAAGCCATCATGTGAGTCTGTGAACTGAAAAATGAAAAGGTTATGGCTCTTGGAATGTGGGGAGGGAAAAACGAAAATGCAAAAACAAAAAATGTAACAGCTGGAGAGCCACGAGTTGTAGATTACCGCTCTGTATATTGTTTTCTGTAATTCTTTTTACCCCTTTTATTTTCATAGATTTTGAATTCAATGAATTAATAATACATGGATGAATGTAGTGGAAGAGTGAAGAAATCAGGCGATACCTTTTAGAGGCTAACTCAGTATATTTGATAGTAATCTTTCGAGAGTACTAGCGCTCTTCTTCAGACATACAAGAAACTGAAAATTCACACACTCTTTATACACACAAGACCTGGATCTTCAAAGGGTCTTAGAATCTTTAAAGAAAATCAAAATTCAATATAAGTAGAGAAGTTATTTACAACAGATAAAGAAATAAACAACCTGGAAACTTGTGGGACGTGATGGAGGGATCACTAATTCTTGCTGTTATCTGTTTGCAATCAGGTGGTGATCCCTCACAGTTCAGACATAGTGTGACACGAAACTGGCATGAATATTAAGTCAAATTGTAGAGTTTGAAATTTTTTCATTAACTTATATTCCCATTATTCCCATTCCTGTCTCTCCCTCTGTGTCTGTACAGGTCTTGTCTCAGTTTTCATGAAAAGTTGAAATATGTGCAGAGTCTTGCTCGGCAGTCTGTTATATGACTGCATAAGCCTTCATACATGTCCTATCAGTTTTCTGCTGCTAATAATCACATCATGGCTGCAGCACATTTTGCATTTGTCTGTAAGACTGTGGGCATGTACAATAAGGAGAAGTCTGCCCCCTATCTATTACTGATACTGTTCTGCCATTCTGATAGGAGTAACTGTACAATAGCTGACAAATAGCTGAGAAAAGTCCAATTGATCATAATATAGGAGATCCAGAAACACTGGACTACAATACAGGGCAAATATATGCAGGTTATGAGGAGAATCACCCCCCCATCGACATTCACTGAGTGAAGGGAGAAAAGAATCACTCATTCCACTCACTTTTGCTTATATAATGTATCTATGGTCAGACCTTGGCTAGCAACATGAAGTGAATTGCCAATTAGCTAGACAGTAGACACCTAGTGGCAGGAAATTTAGAGAGGTTTTTCAGGCAGAAAATAGCCATATTTTTAATTAAAGTACATTACATTTTGGTCTAGAATCACATGCTCTATTAAATGAGACTAAGTTGTCAGAAAATTTAAGGAGATCTCTTATACATTAACACTGAAAAAAGTCTCTGTTTCTAGAGGATCCACCAGATCTATGTGTTACATGATGGCCACTGAAATAAATAAACTATGCCTTATTTCACCTAGGGACATCTTGAAGGAAAGTTGAACACATTTTACCAGGTCTCCAGAAAAAATCTCGAGGGATCCCCAAGACAGGAAAAGCAAAGGTTTCAAAAATAAGCTAAACTAATCACATTACCCTAGACTTTTGAGACAAATGAACTTTCAATCCCTTTATCTTTCTGTTCTGCTCACTGCTAAACACAATCCACATTTAATACTATGCAAATCACATTTCCAAAAACACATAACACTTGTTTTATAAAAATCAAGTTAATCCGAATATGTCAATTTCTAATGCTAAGCAGCCTGCCTTGTCATTTTTTTTTCTGTTGTGCCTATGGGGGAAAGACAGCAAAAACAGCAAAATACCGGAGATTCTTAATGTAGTGGAAGGGGTGCTGATTGCGGGGGCAGTTTTTCATATTTGTAACAGATTAATATGTTAATTACTGTGAATATTTTTCAAAAAGATTAAGTCAAAGAAAAGTACAATCATTTATTTATTTCATGGCAGTTTTTCTATCTCACCCCGATACAGTCCGTAAATTAGCCAGTGGAATACATAATGAGAGTAGAGACAGGAAGATTGCTAAAGCATTATACAAACTCTTGCGGCATATGAGAGATAATGTCTTTTATTTCTACTAAGCACATTATTAAATAGAGCCCTGGCTTTTCCAGTAACACCTGTTATTTTCTTACAAATTGTCTGCCAGGAAAAAAAAGGAATGAAATGTGAAGCTATAAATGTATTATCATAAATCAAGTGTCCCTGAATTCAGCAATTATTGTCAGATTGAATGCCCTTCTATCTGGAAATCCAGGAACCAAATAGCAGTTTTCTTTAAAATTTGTTTTTTATTCTTTACATTTACATTTTTTTCTGCTTATTTGTCATAATCACTGTTTTTGGATTTGTATTAAGTGTTTAAAGAGCATTTCTTTGTGTAATATCATTTTTGCAATTTTTTTTTTCGTTTGTTTCACATTGTATAGGGCATATTAGTTAAACGGAGTCCACCACAACCAAAATTGCGTCTCAATCACTTACATGCACTATACAAGTAAGCATAAAATAAAATAAAATAAAAATAAAATGTTAGTGACATAGTGAGCATATCTGTTTCATTTCATTCTGTCATTAAGCTAAGTGCAATCTTACTTTTTTTCTCAGTTTTTTTTTTCCTCCTATAAAATCTCATTCACTTTGCTGTTACTGTTTCCACAGCCACCAAAAATGCTGTATTTCCAATATGTAGGACCCTAGCCTTAATCCATATAAAAAAAATTCTGGCCTGGGCACTAGGGTGTTGTCGCATCTGCTGGAGCACCCATTTTGCCTGTGGTTGCCACTCAGTGCCATCAACTGACATAAAGATTGACAGTTCCTGATATGTGAAGACCACAGGCTGTGCTCCAGCAGAGTCGACCATGCCCCAGGGAACCAAACATTTTATTTACATATGTTTAAAAGTTGATTTTCTCTGCAACAGGATTGCACCTTGACAAAAACAGTATGTTTACATACAAACATAGTTAGTCCAACCTATAAACCTACCATGTTGATCCAGAGAAAGGCAAAAAAAACATAACTTCAGATATTTTTACTTTCAAGAAAGCATCCTGTCCTCTCTTGGACGTATACAAGTTATGGACCATCAATACATCCAGTGGTGAACCTAGCCTCTTTGCTGCCTGAGGCGAACTATAGAAAGCCGCCCCCCCCCCAAAAAAAAAAAATTGAGTTTCCATGCTATTAGCTTCACACGCTGTTATCGTTGCACAATATGCACAATACACAAAGTTATAAAAGAGTTTTTAAGAATTCGTCTTCCTGCATTACTTCAGTATCAGATCAACAACACGGCATTAACAATGAAAGTAACTTCACACTTCTTCTGCTTGGTGGATGGATGAGCCCACGTGGTCCCCATTCTCTATAATAGGAGCGCTGCAGATAGCTGAGTACTGGACTTCGGCTACCTTTGTTACTCCCATTGAAGTGAATAAGAGCGTAGGATCGTCTATACACCAAGCGACACACCTATATTCAGCCTGGCTGCAGTCAGGCTGAATTCCCACCCAGTAGGGGGGAAAAACCCCTATTCTCAGGCTCAGTGGGGGACTCAGCAGACAGACCCCCATCAATCAGGTATTTCTCCTCTATCATTTAGGTGAACACAGTGCAGTAACATTTTGTGACTTACAGGTGACGTCTCTGACTAATCGTTCACATTTCCCTTCTCTTCCCTTTGGACCACCATGACCACTTCTTCTAGCTGGACTTGTCTCTGTAAAGTTTGCAACACAGATATCTTTGGCTCCTCACTTTTCCAGGCACCCAACCCACATTGTCCTCACCTGCACACCCATCCTGCTGCTACTCCAATTATAAAATATATGATATAACCCCCCATAATGAATAATACTCCCAAGTGCATCTTTATAATGATAATGTCCGTGTGTACCCTGTATAAATAGTGCCCCTTATTAATAATGCCCCAGGTGTTAACTAATTAAAAGGTTTTCCAGATCATTAATAAACTAATCAGTGGCCATGGAATGTAAGTATAGCCTCATCCTATACACGTCCATGTTACAAGGCTGTAATTACATCACACGGTCACTGTATTATGCTTCGCAGCGGCCCCTGCACATGGTATTATGCTCCCTAGTGGCCCCTGCACACGGTATTATGCCCCATATTGGCCCCTGCACATGGTATTATGCTCCATATTGGCCCCTGCACATGGTATTATACTCCATAGTGGCCCCTGTACTGGTATTATGCTCCATAGTGGCCCCTGCACAGGGTATTATGCGCCACAGTGGCCCCTGCACACGGTATTATGCTCTAGAGTGGCCCCTTCACTCGGTATTATACTCCATAGTGGCCTCTGCACTGGTATTATTCTCCACAGTGGCCCCTTCACACAGTATTATGCTCCATAGTGGCCCCTGCACAGGGTATTATGCTCCACACTGGCCCCTGCACATGGTATTATTCCCCATAGTAGCCCCTGCACACGGTATTATGCTCCATAACTGCCCCTGCACACAGTATTTTGCTCTATAGTGGCCCCTGCACTCGGTATTATGCTCCATAGTGGCCCGTGCACTGGTATTATGCTCCACAGTGGCCCCTGCAGACGGTATTATGCCCCATCCATTAACTATTTTATACTCTGGGGTCTTTTCTTGCTCGGAGTAACATCGGATCGCAGGAGAGGTAAGTAGCATTGGTTTTTATGCTCCCTCACCTTCCCTGGGTCTCCGATTATTATACTCTGGGGACGCAGAAGGCAAAGTGGATGCCGCTGTGAGCAGCCGCGGGCATTGGTAAACAGGGGCGTTTTTTTTAAAGCGGCCTGTCCTGGGCTGGTTTACATTAAATAAATAGTAAAAATGCCGCCCCCCCAGACAGTGACGGATAGTGCCACCTCACTTCGCCTCATTAGTGGTGCGCCCTTGACTACATCACGGCATAAAACTTTTATTGCCTCTAGACATAGAGGATGCAACTTTGTCATAGTTTAACGTCTCTGTGGTGGTGCTGAAGGATAATTGAAGACTTCATATTGGGTTCACCTGCAGATCACAGCTGATCATTACAGGTCCGAACAGTGAAGGATTCTTATTACAAAAAAGTAAGGCCCCTAGAACACAGAGCATTTAATGTCCACACATATCATTGCACAGATAGTTGATGCTATTGTCTTTGAGAATCATGCAATTTTAATTTAACAGAACATGTTATAAATGGAAGGGAGCTATATTATTTGAGAAAAAAACAAGTATTTTTTTAAACCTAATCTTGTGTAACCCCAGGAGCTGGCAGGCCCTTCCTGCTGCCCATTGATACTCCTTCTCCCCATCTGGTATAAGGTACATGAGCAGCATCCCAGAGTGCTCCTGCTTTAATTATCTTCGCCTTTGTGCCTGTGGGTATGTTTTGTATGTCTTGTCTACATGTTCCATGTTACATTAAATTGTTTTGCAGCTTTCCCCTATGTATTCCCTGTTGGTTTCCCCACTGTCTGGCTTTCCCCATACTTGGTATAGCCCTGGCCTATAACAGGCCACTGGATGGGGTATGTGAGGCTTTTCTCTCCAGGAAACAGTTAGTAGTTAGCAGTAGACAGTGTAAGTTAGCACTGGCATGCTGAGCCCTGCCATTCCCTGAGGGAGAAGACTGAGCCCAAGGCTTTCATCAAGACAGCCCTGAGACAGGGATAATAGCTGTCAAGTCTTTGGACACAGTGCCATGAGGAGAGAAGGAGTCCTGCCTGCCAGGAGCCTGTTATCTGGGACCTTCCTCAAAAGGTAACCATACCCAGAAAGGACTACCTTGTATTACAACCCCTAGTACTAACTGTTGCCTATGGCTAAGTTTCAGAGAGAGTGGTAGGAGTGGAGTAAACAGAACTTAGAGCCTTATCACACCTGGGCATCCCTCAAGACCAAGTCTGGGCATACTGCGCAGTGGGAGACTACTACCCCCATTGGGAAGCTGCAAGGTTTACAGTTTCAGTTTCCAAAGTAAAGTACAACCTGTTTCACTGCATTACTGCTTCCTGAGTCATTCCTGCTGTAACATCAGGTCCCTTCTGAACATCACACCAGCTCAGGGTAAGAAAGGACCCCTCTCCAAATGGAAGCACTCCGGGAAAACCACTACCACCACCATCAGGTAGCACAGCAGGCCCCCCTCACCAGTGTCCAGTCTAGGAGGTCTACTCCGCCTATTTGGTGACGCTGTTACCATCACTACTACTTCCATCCTCAAGTTCCCTCCATCTGGACTGCAGCACATGCACCGTTTCTTTCCCCTTCTTAAAAAGTTAGTTTGGGCATTCACTTTTGTACACCTATCCAATGCCTGTGCACCATTACCTACATATTCTTGTCAAGCCCTTTCCATGGCACCTGATCAAAGGGTCGTAGCTTGTCTAGTTCCTGCTGTATGGTGTATCTGTTCCTGATTGATGTTTCCGTTTTCCTGACCACTAAGCTATTAAATTACTGTTACTACCCACTGCTGATCTGGCTTGTTCCTAACTCTTATACCTCTGCTGCCTATCCTGACCTCCAGCCTCTTGCATTTCAACAAAAGCACAAACTCCACCACTCCTGACCTAGGCCCATATTTCACCACTTTCTCTATCTATCCCCAGTGTCTCTTGGTCCTAGGACAGCTATCACCTACACTGGGATCCCTGCAGGGGCAGGCCACTTGGCCAATGTCCTCAAGAGTGGCCCAAAGCTAAATTGACCAGGGAAAGGACATAAACTAGAATGAACGAACATCTGTATGGCGTAAATGATTCTGCGGTGACCAGATGGAAGGTAACGCTGCAGTTGGGATTGCGGGGTGCAAACAGCGCAGACTTGTCACGGTCTCTGGGCACGAGGGCGCAGCGCTGGTGCTGTCCCACGTTACCACCACTGGTACCGGTGATGAGGGGGCTGCACAAATGTTGGTGGTGATTGTTCCCCCGGGGCGCTTCCCCTATACTGTGCCGACTGGTGGTGTTTGGGGCGCCCTGATGTTGTCGGTGCAGAGTCAGACACAGAAACGGTTGTAAAGTTGAACTTTTACTTCCATGGGTGTGGAGGCACAAATGCTTAAACAGTTTCTTCAATACAAAACAACGGGGTACGCCTGGTGACACAGCAAAGTCCTGGGGTGCAGGGTAGACTTGATGAAAGGTGTTCCTAGCCCCTTATACTTCAGTGTTACAGCCCTAAGGTGCGTCTGGGCTCCTATTTGGCTCATAGGAGGATGCCCACCATGATACTAGTACATAATATTCCCCACTCACGTTATGTGGTCCTGATAGCTCAGAGTTTCGGGGTGCAATAGTCAGGGTGGCAGGATATTCCACAGGTCTGGCCTTGGCCCCTGGATCCTGTGATACTGGCTATGGAGCACGTGTTCCAGAATGTTCTCTCCACAGTCTCAGGCTGACAAGATAATGATGCTTGACTTCCTTCAGGGCGATGGCTAGGCAGACAGGGGACAGGATCTTCTGAATAGCTGGAGTATGTCAGCTCTCCAACCTTCCTGGGCCTGTCTAGGACTTGAGATTCCTGTACTAAACTCACTGCTTTCTTCACAGGACATCACACTTATCTCCTCACCTCCTCCTCCTAACACTCCACACTTCTAACTCCTCACACGCAGGACCTTCCTGCAGGGGTGTTACCATGGGGACCCAGTGATCAGCTGACTCCTCCCCTTTTCCCAGGCGATGTCCTCCCCATTGGACATTTGGTTACTATTCAATCCTATGGGAGGTGTAATGCATGTGTGAGGCTCACTAGGTGGCGCTGTGTTGTGTGAGACTCAGGACCCCCTGCTATGTCACACAGGCTATGAAGCAACAGGAAATAATACAATGCACAGAGATCACCCTCAGCCCAGCCATAGCCAGCTCTGGGATGCCACATACTCCCCCTCTTTCACTGAGCCGACCTCGGCGACGGGCTGGGGTGAAGGTGAGAAATGTAACATAACGTTAATAAATACGAATAAAGTGCAAATGTCACTAACAGTTTAGAAAAATATAATACCTAGAAACTTGAGGTAAAACCTCCCGGCATAGTCCTGGAATGTCCATGAGAAGTCTGAAGGGTAACGGAGAGATAATTAAACTCAGAATTATGGAACCTTTTGGCGGTACCATCAGACAGTCCATATAGAAACAACAGTAGTGCAAATGGGTCCAGAGGCTCTCTGGCACAAATTTTGTGAGTGTCCATTATCATGAGAGTCTCTCTGAGAAACAATAAACAGTCCTTTCTGTAAGGAAGAGTAGGCACTCTAGCACGAATGTCCATACCGCAATGGGGTAACAGAACTTCCTTGGCTCGGTGAGCCAGGCACTATGGCTTGGATTGTTGCATATAAATGTAAATACTATATTACATGGCAAGATATTATATATATACTGTATATACACACAGGAAAAACATTAATGTAATCAGAGCAGGAATAACATATATACAGAAGCAGAGACAGTTAACCTCTTTTACCCAAGGACAGCCATGGCATCACTATAGCGTGTTGGAGGTATGCCTTTTGTGGTACGCTCAGAACGCCTAAGTGGAACGAGATTTGAATCAGGAACAGAGTCACTGAAATCAATTAAATCATCTGTCGAAGGGTTCTCTTGCACTAGAGCAATTGGTGGATAACAGCTAAATGGTAGTAGTTTAGGCGCCCACATAAGCTCAGTTAACGTTGGGGGTCTCTCTTTCGCTTCAGAAGGTGACAAGATCTCTGTACTCGTTGTCTCAGCTGGGGGCACCTCTGTGGGTAGTCCTTCTTTAAGGCACAGCTTCAGACGGTTTCGGTGTACTACTTGGGGCTGTCTCCCAGGTTTAGAGATCTCATACACGTCGGATTCAGGATATGGTATGGAGATGACACTGTATGGTTCTTTCTCCCAGAATGGATTCAATTTCCCATTCCGATGTTTATTCCTTAACCATACACGGTCGCCAACTTTCAGGGGCGCTGCATGGGCGTGATGGTTGTAATCCTCCTGTTGTCTCCTACGAACCTCATCCATGCGCGTTTCAACTATCTCTTTAGCTTCCTCCATACGTCGGCGGTGTTCAATAACCCAGTCTGTTATGGGTAGTGGATTGATGGTGTCAGGGACCTTCACACCAAGGGTTAAGTCTGAAGGAAGTTGACCTTGTCTTCCAAACATTAGATAAAATGGTGCGTATCCCGTAGATGTTTGGGGTGTGTTGTTGTAAATGTAGGCCAAGTCCTTGATACGTTCAGGCCACTCAACACCAGGTGTAACTGCGGCTGTTCTTAGCATGCCGATGATCACTTGATTTGCCTTTTCGCACATACCATTCCCTTGAGGGTGATACGCTGTGGTTCGCAACTTCTTGCAGTCTTGGAACTGACACAGCTCACGGAACAATTGGGATTCAAACGCCGATCCACGGTCGGTGAGGATATGCTCAGGACAACCGTAATGGCGGACAAACTCTGCGTAGAAGGTCTCAGCCGTAGTTCTTGCTGTAAGATCTCTGACAGGCACGATGACAAGGAACTTGGAGTAATGATCCACCATTGTCAGAGCGTAGCTGTAGCCGGAACGTGTGGGACCCAACTTCACATGGTCCAGAGCAACAATTTCACACGGCTTTTGAGTCTTAATTGGATGTAGAGGGGCCTTCTGATCTCTTCGACCTTCCTTGGTGATACTACAGGCGGGACACTCTCGGCACCAACTCTCAATGTCACTCCTCATCCCAACCCAATAGAAGCGACGACGGATGGTAGCTTCGGTCTTTTGTACCCCGAAGTGACCGGATCTGTCATGCTACGCCTCAAGTATCATCTGTGCGTCTCTTCTTGGTACGAGGATCTGATGAAGCCTTTCACCTGTGACAGGATCAAGAGTGTTTCTAAGTAGAAGGCCTCGTTGGACAAACAGGCGCTTCCTCTGTCGCCAAAGGCATTTTAATTCCACGTCATGAAGACCTCTCTTTACACGGGTTGGTATTCTTCCTGTAAGCAGGAAATCTGACAATTCTCCTAAAACTCTGCTCTCTTCTTGGAACGTTTTCCACAGAGATGGCTCCTGGAGGGATTCGGTAGCTGTTTTCGCCAGAGATTCTCCTTCTACAGGGACACCAATAGCAACCTGTTGGGCAAACTTGTTGTAGAATGGTGGCATCTCCACCTCTTCCCAGATGTCTTCTCGGAGTGGTTCTTTTCCCACAGGCAACCTTGAGAGTGCATCAGCGTTAGCGTTGGACTTGCCACTGCGATACTTGACAGAGAACTTGTAATTCGCGAGTCTTGAGGCCCACCGTTGTTCAAGGGCTCCCAGTCGAGCAGTGTCCAGATGCGCCAACGGATTGTTATCTGTGTACATGGTAAAGGGTGTGGCAGCCAGGTAGTCTTTAAACTTCTCTGTCACGGCCCAGACAAGCGCCAGAAGTTCGAGTTTGAAAGAACTATAGTTCTGGTCGTTCTTCTCCGCGCCTCTCAGACTCCTGCTGGCGTAGGCGATGACTCGCTCTTTGTTGTCCTGAACCTGGGACAACACTGCACCCAAACCTTGGTGACTTGCATCTGTGTACAAGCGGAATGGCTGACTGTAGTTGGGATAGGCTAGAATTGGTGGTTGCGTCCGAAGTGCTTTAAGCGCTTGAAAGGCTTCCTCTTGACGCGCTGTCCAGTCTACCGGAAGCTTTCGGTTGTAGTTTTCTCTGGGACAACCGCGCAACAACTCGTTCAGAGGCTCGGCTACTTGGGCGAAGTGTGGTATGAAACGCCGGTAGTAACCTGCGAATCCAAGGAAGCTTCGGACTTCTTTGACGGTAGTTGGTCTTCGCCAGTTCTGGACTGCAGTGATCTTTTCAGGATCAGGTTGGACGCCTTGTGCGCTCACGACATGCCCAAGGTAGTGAACTTGGGGTTTCAACAGGTAGCACTTGGAGGGCTTCACCTTTAGGCCGTGCTGTATAAGTACCTTGAATACCTCGGACAGGTGACGAAGGTGTTCTTGGTATGTCCGGGAGAATACAATAACATCGTCCAGGTACAGTAGCACACTCTGGAAATTCTCATGGCCGAGGCACCTCTCCATAAGCCTTTGGAATGTGGCTGGGGCATTACATAGCCCAAATGGCATACTATTGAATTCAAAGAGTCCCATCGGGGTCGTAAACGCAGTCTTTTCACGATCTTCAGGCGCCATAGGTACTTGCCAGTATCCACTGGTTAAGTCCAGGGTCGAGAAACAGGTAGCTGATCCCAAAGCCGTTAGAGATTCCTCAATCCGCGGCAATGGGTATGCGTCTTTGTGCGTGACGTTGTTGAGTTTACGATAGTCCACACAAAATCGTAGGGTTCCGTCTTTCTTCTTGACAAGGACTAGCGGGGCTGCCCAGGGGCTGTTACTCTCCCGGATGACATCAGCATCTCGCATCTCTTGGATCAACTTTTTCACCGGTTGGTACATCGCTGGTGGTATTGGACGGTGACGCTCCTTGATTGGATGGTGGTCGCCAGTCAGAATGCGATGTTGTATGGTCGTGGTCTTACCAAAGTCCAATGGGTGTTTGCTGAATGCCTGTTGGTAACGCTTGGCCACATTGCGAACCCCATTGATGTGCTCTATAGGGGTATTGGCGTCTCCCACGTTCAATTCATCCCACCAGGACTTCGTGGCTCCATTCTGAATGTTCTCAGCAGCTTGGGTGGAACGCTGTGTGGCGGTAGAATCACCAGAGAGAATGTCTTCTGGTGCTAACCGGTGTAGCAGGGCCACAGAGTGGAACTTGTGGAGGTTCACGGGAGCATCGCCCAAGTTGACTAAGCGGACAGGAACACGTCCATTGGAAACTGTGACAAGGCTGCGGGCAGCCATGACAAGTGGTTGGCCATCTACCTGTATGGGTTGTAGCAAGGCCTCGTAGTCCTGATTTTCTATGCCCGGACGGGCACGGCACCACACCATAGTTTCTGTTCCAGGCTGTAGGGTTACTGGACGGGTATCTTGGATCCAGACTCGACCAATTTCACCTTGTTTGTTGGCGAACTTGTGCTGGGCATTGAGTACACGAATGGCCCGCTGAATGGTCTGCTGGTCACTGGGAGAAGCTGTAAGGAGAGAGGCATGCAAGGCATCCAACACTTCTGCAAAGCAATGGCGTAAAACATTCATGCCTAATATTACAACTGCAAACCTATCATCCTCTACATCAGTGACAATTACACCCTGTCTAGGCAGTTTCAAGTCCCCAATCTGGATAGTGGGTTCCCAATAACCCTGCTGTGGTATGGGCTGTCCATTGCTGGCACACAGATTTATCCATGTGTCAGGTGTTCTATTCAACACATCTAAGTCCCAATGTTCAAGGAACACCTGCTTGCGCAGGGTTGTTACCTGAGATCCAGTGTCCACCAACGCTGTCAGAGGGACGCCGTTCACCCGGATTGTGATGTGTGGGCAGGCTGAGACGAAGCGTGACAATGGCACTGAAGATTCACCTGGGCCCTTCTTCTTTCCTCCCGAGGGGCGGCCCGCTGCCTCGGGGGTGGCCCGTTTAACTGAAAACACTGAGGCCTGGTGTGTCCATATCTATGGCAATAGGTACAGTATGGCCTCTCACTCTGTGGAGATTTCACTGAAGACGGACGTCTGGGTGGCGACTCAGGTGAGATGTTGAGACTTCGCAAAGGATCACTGGACGATGAAGACGGCTGGGTCAGACGATCTAGACGGACGGTGATCTGTTCCATGGCACGGGTCAGATGATCCACTCGGGCCAGAAGGTCATCTCTGGAGTCTGCTGGTGTAGTCTGCGCAGTTTGGGCAGCAGGTGAGGTACCCAGAGGTAGTGGCAGGACAACTGGAGCAATGCTTGTTGAGGGTCCAGGTGAGGGAGCACAGATGACTGGGCTCGGCTGGGGCTGCTCCTGTCCCAAGACCTGGATGGCAAGGGCCTTGAAGTCAGCAAATGTGATGCTGGGATGTTGTGCAGCAAGCATTCGCAACTGACTCTGGAGCAATGTGGTACCCGCCCCTTCTATGAAGCGGTCAAGCAAGATTTTATCAGAGTCCACATTTTCACGTGGATCCACTTGCACCACAGCTCTGAACGCCTCTTGGAGGGATAAAGCATAGTCCCGCAGGGTCTCACCAGGTAGTTGTCGTCTGGAAAAGAAGCGCATCTTTACCTCGGAGACAGATCGCACGTCAAAGTTCACCTGGAGTTTGTCCAGAATTTGCCCAGGGGTTCTTTTGTCAGAGGCAGGCCAGGATTTGACCTCCCTAGCTGCAGCACCCTCAAGCTGGCCCAGCAGGATCTGTATCTGCTGTTCTGTATTCAGAGGATAGAACTGGAAGAGAGACAGCATCTTCTCACGAAAGTCCCTGAGGGTATGCGCCTCCCCTTTGTAGCGCGGCAGCCATGGTGCGCCAGGGTAAAATGGCATGGAGAATGGTAGGCTGCTCGCCATGGGCATTGCTGGATCACTAGAAACAGACAGCACAATGTCACTTTGATCAGTCATGTTGTTTGCCGGTATGACTGGAATTAGGTCGCCGTCTCTTTAAGAAACTCAACTGCTTGCTGGCAGGGAATGGAGACTACAACTTGGAATGCTGTCCCTTTAAGAATGCTGTAGCTATTAACAGAGTCACTGTGATGCAGGCTGACAGTGTGCTCCCCCTCTTTAATGGTGGCACTCCCCACGGACACTATGCACGGAAAACACTCGCTGGGGCCGTGGGAGGACTGAAGACAAGGACAGGGAGGCACAGTACTCACTGACAGCAACTGCAGCGTGGACCAGAGATCAGCGGTGCACAGCAGGGACGGTGATGCGGCACCGGAGAGTCAGAAATGGCGCTGGCACGTTCGCCTTTCACTTTCTTGTATGGGTGCGCGTAGCATTGCGCTCAGCATTCTGGGCTCTCCTAAGATGGCGGCAGATGGGTCTCCTGGCCTCATGGGCAGTGCTAAAAATCTCCCGCACTTTTGCAAGGTACAGTTAACCCTTTGTGGGCGTTCTTACACAGCGATGTGGCGCAGCAAACAAGTCCTGGGCGTTTTAACTCTTCCAGGGCTGTAACACACTGAGAGGACAGTCTTTAGGGCTTACTTCAGGGGTATAGGGCTCCCCCCTCTTTGTGGCAAGCACTCTCAGGGAATAAACTTGATCTTAGCAAAGTCCACAATAAAGACCGATGCTCTGGAGACAATTTGGCGCACTTTTCGTGGCGACTTTCTCAAAATGGCACACACCCGTATCCTGTTCGTGACGCCAGTTTTTCTTGCGGTGACCAGATGGAAGGTAACGCTGCAGTTGGGATTGCGGGGTGCAAACAGCGCAGACTTGTCACGGTCTCTGGACACGAGGGCGCAGCGCTGGTGCTGTCCCACGTTACCACCACTGGTACCGGTGATGAGGGGGCTGCACAAATGTTGGTGGTGATTGTTCCCCCGGGGCGCTTCCCCTATACTGTGCCGACTGGTGGTGTTTGGGGCGCCCTGATGTTGTCGGTGCAGAGTCAGACACAGAAACGGTTGTAAAGTTGAACTTTTACTTCCATGGGTGTGGAGGCACAAATGCTTAAACAGTTTCTTCAATACAAAACAACGGGGTACGCCTGGTGACACAGCAAAGTCCTGGGGTGCAGGGTAGACTTGATGAAAGGTGTTCCTAGCCCCTTATACTTCAGTGTTACAGCCCTAAGGTGCGTCTGGGCTCCTATTTGGCTCATAGGAGGATGCCCACCATGATACTAGTACATAATATTCCCCACTCACGTTATGTGGTCCTGATAGCTCAGAGTTTCGGGGTGCAATAGTCAGGGTGGCAGGATATTCCACAGGTCTGGCCTTGGCCCCTGGATCCTGTGATACTGGCTATGGAGCACGTGTTCCAGAATGTTCTCTCCACAGTCTCAGGCTGACAAGATAATGATGCTTGACTTCCTTCAGGGCGATGGCTAGGCAGACAGGGGACAGGATCTTCTGAATAGCTGGAGTATGTCAGCTCTCCAACCTTCCTGGGCCTGTCTAGGACTTGAGATTCCTGTACTAAACTCACTGCTTTCTTCACAGGACATCACACTTATCTCCTCACCTCCTCCTCCTAACACTCCACACTTCTAACTCCTCACACGCAGGACCTTCCTGCAGGGGTGTTACCATGGGGACCCAGTGATCAGCTGACTCCTCCCCTTTTCCCAGGCGATGTCCTCCCATTGGACATTTGGTTACTATTCAATCCTATGGGAGGTGTAATGCATGTGTGAGGCTCACTAGGTGGCGCTGTGTTGTGTGAGACTCAGGACCCCCTGCTATGTCACACAGGCTATGAAGCAACAGGAAATAATACAATGCACAGAGATCACCCTCAGCCCAGCCATAGCCAGCTCTGGGATGCCACAATTCAACTATTATTTAAGCAGTTTCAGACATGTTGGAGAGGAGATTATTGTAATAAAACTGATGAAGAGAGCATATCTTATATAAAAAAAAAAAAAAACAGTGAAGATGTAGGATGATAAGTAGAAGATCTCTGTGGAGTTATGACCTTGACCAGTCACCTCAAAACTGTACTGAAACTGTAAAGTCACATGATGGAGACCATTGCTCTAGACTGGCCTAATGCATTAGAAATATGATATTGTTGAATGTCTTCATTTAGCGACCATTATTTGTACATTGTCTCTGGAGGACCCAGCTGATCCATACATTTCTTTTGCAGCCCATTGTTTTAAATAGGTGTCTTGTAATGCTTAATTTTCCCTGTGACTGTGTTGCCAGATTATTGCCAGATTGTCCCACAGATAACAGTTGATTATTATTAGAGGTCCCAGCAATGGGCATTCTGTGGTTGTCTTATCTTTAAGGGACCCTTCTAACAAAACAGGACCTTCTAACAAAACGGGACTGTATAAAGTGGACAACGTGTTATTTGTTCAGCTAGTTTTTGGGGCATTATTCCAAATTTTCATGCAGGGAAGTTAGTAGACATAGTTACATAGTTTAGGAGGTTGAAAAAAATGTAGGTCCATAAAGTTCAACCTATAACCCTACAGCAACAAACAAAGCTAGTCAGTACCACTAAGACCAAGATATGTGTTTGCATATAACCCCACACAGGCAAAAATTTATAGGATGCGGACACTAATTACCGTATTTTTCGGACTATAAGACGCACTTTTTTCCCCCCCAAATTTGGAAGGAAAATTGGGGCATCGCCTCACTCCTGCCGCCGCCAGCTTCCTACAGCAGGGCTTCCTCCTGGAGTGGGGCGATGTGTGGGCCCTGGGATCGGAGGAGCGGGTTTCTCAGTGAACCCATCTGTAAAGATGACGGCGGACGCTCTGCTGTAGAGTGGTCGCCATAGCTACCGGGTCTCTCACTGTAATGTACAGCGCAGACCCAGAAGTAATGCCCGCTATCAGAGTGGACTCTGATCGCGGGCATTACTACTTTAAAGCCTCCCCTAAAGTGAAAAAGTAGGCCCCGGAGCCAGTCCCAACCGGCCCCATACCTTTGAAGTTGCAGGCTAGCTCCCACGTGGCAAGATCATGGGAGCCGTCCTGTTTCTGTGACAGCCGGGAGCCTTATGAAGTCTCCCAAGTTTGTCATAGTAATATTACTATTGTGGCTGGTCATAGACATAGTCATGTACAGAATCTCCCATAGACTGCAATACAGTTGTATTGCAGTCTATGGGACTTGCAATCAAATTATTGCAGGTTCAAGCCCCCTAAGCGGGGGCTAATAAAATAAAAAAGTTTAAAAAAAAAAATAAAAAAATAAAAGTTCTAAACCACCCCCTTTCCCTAGAATACATATAAAAGTAGAAAACACATACACATTAGGTATCCCTGTGTCCAAAAACGACCAGTCTACAAACTTATAAAAATATTTTTCCTGTATGGTGAACGTCATAGCAAGGAAAAAAAAAATCAAAAGTGCCGAACTGCTGTTTTTTTCACTGTTTCACCTTTGATTTGAATAAAAAGTGATCTAAGCAGTAGACATTCCCCAAAATGGTATAACTAAAAAGTACACTTGATCCCGCTAAAACAGATGTCCTATGCCTCCCTGTACAGCTGCAGGGCCATCTGTCAATGTGGCCTTGCAGCTGTTGCAAAACTGCAACTCCCATATATCAAATATTTTACCATTTTTTGCTTAAAATTTTTTTTCCCTATTTTCCTCCTCTAAAACCTAGGTGCTTCTTATAGTCTGGCGCATCTTATAGTCCGAAAAATAAGGTATACCATATTAGGGGTAAAATTCCTTCTTGATTCCAATTTTGCCAATCAGAATATGTCCCTGGATCAATCTATCATTTCCAAAAATCTAACTATTCAATAATTTATATAACAAGATTATTTTGGGATTGTTCACCATAGAGCAGTCTCTACAATGGTCTATAGGTGAGTTGCATGAAGAACTAAGAGCAAAGGAAAAAGATAAGACAATGCCAATGTTAAAGTTGTTAGGACTTGTACAGTCATGGCCAAAAGTTTTGAGAATGACACAAATATTATATTTTCACATGATCTGCTGCCCTCTGGTTTTTATGTGTGTTTGTCAGATGTTTTTATCACATACAGAAATAGAATTGCATTCATATTATGAGTAACAGAAGCTTATATTGACAGTTAGAATGAGTTAATGCAGCAAGTCAATATTTGCAGTGTTGACCCTTCTTCTTCAGGACCTCTGCAATTCTCCCTGGCATGCTCTCAATCAACTTCTGGACCAAATCCTGACTGATAGCAGTCCATTCTTGCAGAATCAATGCTTTAATTTTGTCTGAATTTGTTGGTTTTTGTTTGTCCACCCGTCTCTTGATGATTGACCACAAGTTCTCAATGGGATAAAGATCTGGGGAGTTTCCAGGCCATGGACCCAAAATCTCTATGTTTTGTTCCCTGAGCCATTTAGTTATCACCTTTGCTTTATGGCAAGGTGCTCCATCATGCTGGAAAAGGCATTGTTGAGCGCCAAACTGCTCTTGGACGGTTGGGAGAAGTTGCTCTTGGAGGACATTCTGGTACCATTCTTTATTCATGGCTGTGTTTTTAGGCAAGACTGTGAGAGAGCCGATTCCCTTGGCTGAGAAGCAACCCCACACATGAATGGTTTCAGGATGCTTTACAGTTGGCATGAGACAAGACTGGTGGTAGCGCTCACCTCTTCTTCTCCGAATAAGCTGTTTTCCAGATGTTCCAAACAATCGAAAAGGGGATTCATCAGAGAAAATGACTTTACCCCAGTCCTCAGCAGTCCACTCCCTGTACCTTTTGCAGAATATCAGTCTGTCCCTGATGTTTTTTCGGGAGAGAAGTGGCTTCTTTGCTGCCCTTCTTGAGACCAGGCCTTGCTCCAAGAGTCTCCGCCTCACAGTGCGTGAAGATGCACTCACACCTGCCTGCTGCCATTCCTCAGCAAGCTCTGCACTGCTGGTAGCCCGATCCCGCAGCTGAAACACTTTTAAGAGACGGTCCTGCCGCTTGCTGGTCTTTCTTGGGCGCCCTGGAGCCTTTTTGGCACCAATGGAACCTCTCTCCTTGAAGTTCTTGATGATGCGATAGATTGTTGACTGAGGTGCAATCTTTCTAGCTGCAATACTCTTCCCAGTTAGGCCATTTTTGTGCAGTGCAATGATGACTGCACGTGTTTCTTTAGAGATAACCATGGTTAACAGAAGAGAAACAATGATGGCAAGCACCAGCCTCCTTTTAAAGTGTCCAGTGGTGTCATTCTTACTTAATCATGACAGATTGATCTCCAGCCCTGTCCTCATCAACATCCACACCTGTGTTAATGGAGCAATCACTGAAACGATGTTAGGTGGTCCTTTTAAGGCAGGGCTGCAATGATGTTGAAATGTGTTTAGGGGGATAAAGTTCATTTTCTAGGCAAATATTGACTTTGCAAGTAATTGCTGTTAAGCTGATCACTCTTTATAACATTCTGGAGTATATGCAAATTGCCATTAGAAAAACTGAAGCAGTAGACTTTGTAAAAATTAATATTTGTATCATTCTCAAAACTTTTGGCCATGACTGTACAGTCCAGGCACACTTAGCATGGCAGGGAAAGCAAGAACAAAGTCATAAACTAAAGAAACTACAGAAGAAGCCAACAAAGTATTAATAAAACCATTAGCACATATTCCTGGATTTTAAGTAGGAAACAGCTTTGGGTCACACCTGGGGGCGCACTATTCAAAACACTCAGCTTTTACCATCAGTCTATACCTTCTATGCCAAAATACCTAGTGACTTTTGATAACACAGTATGATATATAAGACTTCACAGAGTGCATAAAATGGCCATCTTGAGTTTTGTGAAATACTATATCTAGAACCTACACTAATTTACCAAAACCTTTTGAATGTTTCTTCTCCAGTGTGCTGTTATTGGAAGCTGAAAGCCAATCGCTATCGTTCCTCAGCCCATTATAATTTCCTATTCTTGCCTATGAAGCTTTTAATCCATCACTGTCTTTAAGCACATAACATTATAGGTGGTGTTGTACCCTATACAGAGCTCCATAAGTGAGTTTAATAAGTATAGAAAATCTGCTGAACTGCAAAACGCTGCTGAAAACTATAATCATGTATGCCAACAATGCGCTATTACACATCTATTACAACCAGAGCTTTCTTTGCTTTAAAAAATTGACAAAGCATCCTTTTTTTCCCGTTGTAAAACTAAAACTCCACACAATCCAGTGTGCGCCGGCCTTAATTATGCAGGTTTCTGCGCTCGCCTATCTCAGTAGAGTATTGCTGTTGAATGCTTTCAAAGTACATCTATGAATATACAAAAGATGTGTAATTAAAAGAGAAAAAAAAATCCTTATTGCTCCCAACTTCGGGGACATGTGATTCTACCGCTATCTCATTTCAAAGTCATTCTGCCAGACGTCGGTGAGAAAATTGAATGAAGTCTGTATTCCTCTGATATCTTTACACTTCAGCTACAGTCTCGAACATCCAATAAAGTTATATCGTCGAGACAGCAGAAGGAGAATCAACCAATATCCATTACTGAAGCTTCATTTGCCAACCTGAAATAGACAGATGCTAACCTCCCATTTTGTCTTATTTTGTCTAATTTTCATCACTGCCAGTTCCTTACAGAGAGTGTCGGAGAGCAGGCAGGAGATTCTTTAAGAAGCGTTGAAGGCTCAATATAGATGTATAATACACAGGCCATCAGTAGGAGTTGCTATAATACGGTGCTAGTTAACTCTGCATCTCAGTGCATTACAGCATTATTACATATTTCACTATTAAAATGTATATAAAAGGTTGTTTCTCAAAAGGTTACTTATTGGTTTCGTATTGATTTTGAGTTATTGATATCTTTTCTCCATTCATCTGCAGAGCTGAGTTCACAATTCTTCTGATAATTCTTGGAAAGTTGCGAGGGTTTAGCTTCACTATTGCATGGTGTCTTCTATTGCTGTGGTGCTGTGCCTGTGGGGTGATAGGGCCCTGACACTTGGAACTGATTCCAGTGACTGACTAAGTGGGAATTTCCTGTGAGGTGAGAAACACCAGGAGGATCCTCTGCATAGATCAGTGTTTCCTAATCCTGGAGATATTTTAGGTTGTAGGAACTTCAAAATTTTTAACCCTGTTCTTGGAGAATGCCCATCTCATTGTTCAAGCCAATACAGTGAATGCCATACATAAGAAGATGATACATTTGTCTCTTGTCAGTAAGAATGGAGTAGACCATACCGGGACAAGTGGGTTAAACTAACATTAATGAGATTCTGCAGCAAGTATTAAAAATGAAATCAAAATTCTACCGGATTTGAGACGCATCGCTGGCGCCAATCTTTTTTATTTTCTCTTTTCTTCATTGCTCCTCTTTACAAATGCAAAGTTTTATTCCTCAGTGCCATGCAAAGTAGCTTAGTGATAAACAGAGAAAAACGATGCTAAACTGCTTTTAACTCTCCAGAGACCTTTCATTCTGAAAGGAGGAGTCCTACACAGAAAAAATATCTAAAACTCTGTATTAGGAAAGATTGGACAGTGAGAAACTCTCAGAATTACATGTGGGCATCACATATAGTCCATAGAAAAGAGGGAGTCCCAAAAAAATATCAAAATCATCTCTCTATGGTGTCTGTCTGGGTTTATCAACCCAGAAAGGGGTCTTTATATTTGTTTTCCCTTCCATGCTCTTTTCCATGACCACTTAGACAATTATCCACTCCTTTCATGTTACTAGTGCAGTTTCTATAGATGGTATTATATGGAGATGGGTTATTCTTGGAAACTGATAACCGTTTAGCTCAACTATGTTGTCAAAGAAGGGTCCTGTAGCCATTGTATAGGCTCCCTCTACAGTGTGTACACACGTAAGCATTAAATTTTTCCTGCATATTCACTTCTCTTATGACTATTTCAGTATACATAGATACATGTATTCAAATGGTGATCTTTCAGAAACTCAAGCCATTATTTGGCAACCAGGATGACTAAAATTTTAAGGCATTTACAATAAAAAAATAAATATATTTAGTACATTATATGTATATATTTACCACATTCGTGGTATGCTTCAACTAATACAATGTCAACTCAATCCTACAGCCCACATACTTAAAGGGATTTTGTAAGATATTCTAAGAATAGGTCATCAGTAGAGATCTGAGTCTTGACACCTCCCCCTCTCCCGTAGATCAGCTGTTCTCAGAAGTTGATACACAGAGAATAGAACAGGAAGTAGACAACTCTGTTTTCTGTGTCATGGCTGAACCGAGTCACTGCAGCTTATCTCCCATTCAAGTGAATATGATCTGATCTGGTACGTGACCGCTGAGTCCAATCAGCGAAGGGCATGCTATGTCACTACCTGTGACATCACGAATCTCTTCACTGCCCCCAGCTGATTAAAAAGTTAAAGGGGTTGTCCATTTTTGCCTGGACAACCCCTTTAAGCTCTGTAATGTCAGAAGGGCAGTGTCAGGCAGGGGGACGTGATTCAAAGCTCAAATCAGAGGCAGCCAGTATCAGAGCTCAGAATCACACCCCTTGACTGCCTGCTCCTGCCTGACACCGCCCTCCTGACAGTACAGAGAATAAACAGCATATCAGAGACCAAAGATAACAGCACAGATTGCTTTGAAATGGAGTAGCCCTGAGAAAAAATTCCAACTGTGCCAGAATCAGTGGAACAGCAACTATTAAATGATGTAAAGAGCTGAATTTCTTGGATATGGTGAAAGGTCCTCTTTAAAGACTGCTACATGACCCACCACCTAAGTAAGCCCCTTTTTTAGTTAATTCCAAAATTTTGATGCATTGTTGGTGATATATAAGCAAATATTTTATGTATTCTAGGTGCAAAGAATATTTCAGTAAATATCTCCATGGGCATTCATAGGAATATTTTATTTGCATTGGCAATCTAGGAAATGCAAAAATTCCTGTGCCATCTCATCCTAGGGTACAATTTCATCCTTAAATTCAGCCCTTGAAGGACCCTACCAATTTATTTATAAGATGGGTATATGAGAAATAGCAGAAAGATGTATAAAGAAATACTTATATTATTATGTTTCAATCCTGTGGCAGAACTAAAGCTATTTGAAACTGAATCTGTTGACAGCCCCTGGGGAAAAGTCATTTTCATTTGTGATGCTCACAGCAAGGGGTGCAAAGGAAAATCAATTCCCCAACAGGGGATGCAAACATCTCTTGTGATTTAAATTAATTTTATACAATGACTGTCGGCCTGAAAGGAAAAACAAGACTTCTGTAATGGTCAAGAGCCTTCTGGGTCATAGCAGAAAATAAACCACATAAACCTTTCAATTATGCAATATTTGTAAAGAGTAATATTTCAGTATATAATGGAACATTATGCAACATATGGTAAAAGAGCAAACACATAGGTATTAATATGGGATTTAGCTGCAGTATTAGGCACAACCCATATACAAAGGTGGAGCCATTGTTAGAAAAAAGCAGAGACTTTTTTTTATACCCTAAGACAACCCTACACTAACTTTACTTATATACTCCTTACACTAATGTAAGTCAACATCATTGAGTCTGTCAGGGATTATATGAAGAGACAGAAGCCTACATCTACAAGATCTATGGTTATTTCTTTTATTGTTTGGAGCAACCTCCCTGCCAAGTTCTTTCAAGAATTATCTGTACGTAGAAGAATTGATGCTGTTTTGAAGGAAAAGGATGATCACTTGCATTTTGTTAATTGGCAAAAACTATTAACCATTCTATTTTTGAAAGCATTCTTACGTTGAAGCATTTTTCCACACCAACTTAAACTGCCAACATTTTGGCAGTACTGTATATACCCCTTCTGTGTGGTGACCTTGGGATTCATGCAGAGGGACAATCAGGGTCAGTGTACAAGGAGGAAAACAAAATCATTGGACCTGGATCCTAGTTATAGAAGTCACTGGGAATTCAGAGGTAGCAATTGCTAGGGGTCCGATCCAGAAAGAGTAGATACATATTAAAGTAACTACAGAAAATATACGTAGTGTGAGAATGTGACAGGCAGAGGGCTGGAGTAACGGTATATCTCCCCCAGATTTCTAACTTATGTGTGGTCCAGTACAGGTCTTGAATAGGCCTCAGCCCAGGTGTAGGTCCCAGGCTCGTTAATGGGCCATAAAAGGCTGCAGAGCCTGCACTTCAGGGCAGATCCTGGGAGAGAGAGGAGGCGCCTGGGTCTGTCCTGACACCCTGAGAGTCTGGTGAGACTGTATTGCTCTATTGTTGTTTACTCGTGTGGCTGGTAGTAAGCCACATGTACTGTTAGTACCTTATTGTTAAGTTAGTGCAGGGTTTATTTGACTTTCTTTTGCCTGAAGTTAAGGCTGTATTTTATTTTGCTCCTTTTGTGCCTGATGTGAAGGTTTATTTATTTTGCTGTTTTTTAAAATAAACCTGTTTGCTACAGATTTTGTGTCCCTGTCTGACTGGTTGGGTCCGCACCACTGCTGCTACCGAGCTACCTTTCCCACAGTAGGTAAAAATGTCTGAACATACACTTTATCTTTGGAACCAGTTGGGTTTTGCTTATTAACCTTGGCATCGGGTATTGATATATTTTTTTTAAATAACCCAAGAATCAGATTTTTGCTAGGACTCAGTAAACCTTAACCACTAAATATATTTTGTATATTTTATTTTGCACCTCACTAGATATTAAATATTTTTACCAAACTGGACATATTGCTAGTTATTGTCCAAATAGAAGACTTGGCACTACTGTAGATATGGACTCTCGACATTATCCTGCTTAATAGATACAAATGTGTCTATTAAACATGACTCTGTCTATACTGTAGCTCTGTACACTGATCTTGCACTTCCATCTGGACACACTTTACCTACATAACATTGGTTTAATTGAACATATCCATGGGTCTGTTTTGAGGCTTTCATTCCCATTTACTATGTAGTCTGAATATTGCATTCCAACTGTATTTTACTCCTTGGAGTTATCAAAATTTTTGGACACGTCCCAAGAGGTAACATTCTCCAACAAGAGATAACTATAATACATTGATAAAATTGAGTTTAAGCAAAAAGAGGAAATAACACATCAAAGTAGTCAGGCGTCAACTAGTGCAGACAAGACCTGATGAGGAGATGTGTTCAGCTCTCATTGTTTGCTGATGTCTTCATTTTTGTGATTGGGCCAAATGATTTCAATGTTCCAATCCATTTCCCAACAATTAGGGGACATTTTACTGCCAATCCATCATCCTGACTGCAGCATAAATAGGTTACAGTTTTCTCAATTTCATATTCATCACCAGCACACACTCTTGATAAGGACAAAAAGACTGCGATAAAGAGAGATGTGGAATAAACAAGTCAAGAGTTAAGTTCTGCTGTCACCACCTACATTGCATTAACCTACAAGCTCCACCCAATCTATTCCTGGCACTAACTTTATAACTAATTTGCACTTTTTTTTACTTTAATTTCAGTTATACTAGTATTTTTGCCTTGCGAAATGATCAGTGCTGTGCACTATAAATGACAGCATTGAAATCTATTAAAGTTGAATTTGCCATTTGGCACAGTGTATGGCTAAATCATAGTTACATGTAGCAGCCTAGGTCTTGATTTTTGCTACTTCATTATTCAGCAGGCAGCAAACAGAGCATTAAGTGTTGAAATGGGCAGTATATATATGACATCTATTTGCACAACTGGCCAGGAAGTGTTTTAGAGAGGATGCACATCTCAAAATCCCCCTATCCCTATTTTGTGACTGTCTTTTACCCATCATATTTTGGCATTGCTAATTCTAGAGCAGCTGAGGTACAGTGTATTTTCCCTACCTTAAGGAGCATCCTTTTACTGTGGGGATGACATCATGCTCACCTTTAGTTTTTAGTTGCAATATACTCATGCATTTTATGACTTACTATGTCACATTCTCTACTATTAGAAACACTGACTCTACCAATTCTCTCTTAGTCTTAGTCTTAGGTTAGCACCTGCTCCACTGGGGAATGCAGTGCCCTATTCCTACTCAGAAAGTAATGCTCCCTGTACAGTCCCACAGGTCTCACACTCCTAAGGACAGTCCTGGGAATTATGGTAGGAATAAAAACATAACAAACATAAAAAAATTGATTTCACATCTGTTCCCATCACAGGATAATTTTTGGTGGCTTTTTTTTTTTTGAATACATGAGTATTCAAGTGTCTCACAGCCACAAATGTGTTGCACAAATAACAATAAGCCCATCAACAAGCCTTTAAAATGGGCTAATTTTTCTACAAAACCATTGATTTTTGCAATATAATCGCCATGTGTGTCTAAAAACCACGGGCAAGCATATTTCCCTAATAAATGGGTAATTTTTGGAGCATTTTAAATGTTAAATGCATAAAAGCGAGTGTCAGTGCAGGGTATGGTTAAATTCTGAGTTTTCATCCTGTTACCATTTGTTTTTTCCATAGACGTACGTGCCACATTCACTTTGACAAAACTTCAGCTGTGTTTGTCTTAGAATGCTAGGAATGGATACATAGGTTCCTACGAACACAAAACAAATCTTGAGAGTTTCGCCCATCTCTACCTACTTCTTCTCCTCATGATCTTCTTTGTAGGGAGGCCACATCCACACCTAACACATGGTCATCATAGTTGTCATTATCATCTCCATCTGCTTCACCTCCTCCTCCACACCAATGGCTTGTGTGTCCAGGAAACAGCAATAAGTGCCCATTCATCTGGCTGGTATGCAACGTTAACTCACATCTGGCCAAATTACTGGTGGTGCAGTTGCTGCTGTGCCACTTAGTGGATTACACTGCATTTCAGTAATTGATGGCCTGTGCATAGTCTTGATGGAGAATACCTAAATGCCATTATTTCTCAAGGAAAGCTATCCCTGCTTGATATTGCCATGTGGGCCTCTCCTTGGATATGCCTATTTGGGGAAATGTGCACACCACCATCAACACTTGGAGCAGTAATTATAGGCAGGGACAATACACAACTTTCATTGCCCAATAGGCCCAGAGCGGCAGAGGCTACCATAGGCAATTCATTGCCTCTACTCTCCAATCCTCATTTCATGGCTGCAAGGCACGCATTGTGCAGCATGGAGACACATGGTGGGGCATCCATTTGAGCAGCAGGTGGTGAATGATTACTTCATGCAGTAACCTTTAGGGACAATATGTTATCTTAAAATCCTCCACTGGAGCCTCATGTGGGAAGTGTGTTTCTTACTGAAGCCCTTTGAGGAGGCTTAGGCCACCAAATGTGTCAGCAGCAGGAACAACTGTTGCATCAGTATTGACATCCCTTTTACAGTGCTGGCCAAAAGTATTGGCACCCCTGCAATTCTGTCAGATAATACTCAATTTCTTCCAGAAAATGATTGCAATCACAAATGCTTTGGTAATAATATCTTCAATTATTTTGCTTGCAATGAAAAAACACAAAAGAGAATGAAAAAAAAAGCATCACATGATTTTTCAAAGGGTGCCAATACTTTTGTCCACCCCCTTTTTTATGTTTGGTGTGGAATTATATCCAATTTGGCTTTTTGACAATTCTTTTTGTGGTTTTTCATTGAAGACAAATTAAATGAAGATATTATAACCAAAGCATTTGTGATTGCAATCATTTTCTGGAGATTGTGCTACCAAGTATTAGGCTGAGGGTGCTGTCGGGGGTTAAGTTCCCCTGGGATGGATGTCACCGTAATCCTAATTAAATATAGAACAGGTACGAGCTCGGGAAAACAAACTACAGACACACCCAAGGTATCTAGTAAGAATGATTTTGTTTATTGTATAGTTCATACAAGTTTTAAAGGCAAGTTGGTTACACAACAGTCATGTGACCAATGTACATATTTGGTCTTTCCGGTTGCGCTGCTAGGCAGATTCACAGTTTCTCATAATATGTGTTACTTCCCATTACTTATCTGTATGTTTTCTTTTAACTTTCTTGAGACCAACAAGACCTTGAATGCTATCTCAGACTTAGTGTCTGCAAAAGCTCTAAACTATGCTGACTCTCTGCAAAACATTTCACTCTAGGTAAAGAGAATATAACATATAATACAAGTTATAATTTTAACCCTTACAATTCCCCCATTTTAGGACTTTATTTTTAATCAAATTCAATGAATACCTTCACACTCTGAGTGTGCCATCCATGATGGATTCTCCATTGAGAGGTTAAAAATAACATCCTGTCATACATACTGGCTAACTGTATTCCATTTCCTTCTCAGAGCTTCAACTTTCTTGCAATGTGAAGCGTGTATCCAGGTAGATTTTCCCTCCAACTTTACTGAGGTGGCAGTTGTCAGCAATATCTGGAAGGGGACCATCATATCTGGGTTCAAGGGTTTTCCTGGAGTGTCTTTTCACGACCACCCAATCACCAGGCTGCAAGCTATGTGTTCCTGAAAAATCAGAAGGGTCTGGAATAGAAGAGAACACTTGTTTATGTGTTTCTTTCAGTTTTTTTTTTTTTTACACAAGTCTTGTACATAGCTGGCAATACTGTCATAATTAAGCTGTAATGTCTGAGGGAAGTACAATCCTGTTTTAGGTGCACTTCCAAACAATATTTCAAATGGTGGCAACCCTGTCCTCCTATTAGGAGTAGTTCTTACTGAATATAAGGCTAAAGACAGGCATTCAGGCCAAGGCTTTCCTGTCTCTGCCATGGCTTTCTGAATCTTTAGCTTGAGTGTACCATTCAACCTTTCCACTTTGCCTGAACTCTGAGGATGGTAGGGTGTGTGGAAAGCTTGCTCAATCCCTAGTGCAGACATTATTTCTTTCATTATTTCACCTGTGAAATGTGTACCTCTGTCAGACTCAATCACCTCGGGCACTCCAAACCTGCACACAAGCTCAGACATCAGTTTCTTGGCAGTTGCTTGTGCGGTTGCTTTGCTCACAGGGTAGGCCTCAGGCCATCCTGAAAACAAATCCACACAGACCAATACATACTCGTATGTTCCAGACTTAGGCAACTGTATGTAATCTATCTGTATTCTCTGAAATGGGTACAGGGATTTTGGTGTACACTTGGTGGGTGTTTTAACTACCTGTCCTGGATTGTGTAGAGCACATATGTGACATGCTTTTACGTGGTTACTAGCAGCTCTTCCAAAACCTGGGGCAAACCATAATTTACCCAATAATGACTCCATGGCATTTCGAGAGGCATGCACCTTTCCGTGGGCCAAGCCAGCCATCTGGGGGTAGACTGCTGCGGGCAGACATAATCGATCCCCCATTTTCCACACACCATCACCTTCTGTAGCACCTGCTTTCTTCCATCTTTCAGTTTCCACACTGGTAACCTTTGAGTACAGCCCTTTTGGGTCTGCTAGGTCAATGTCCATTTTGCTCACCTGGTTGGGACCCTTTCTTACCAATAGTGCTGCAGCCTTGGCTGCTATGTCAGCTCTCTCATTTCCACGGCTTTCAGGGTCCCTTCCTTTTGCGTGAGCTCTGACTTTCACAATTGCCAGCTGCTTTGGGAGCAGTATGGCCTCCATCAGTCGACTTACCACATCTCCATTCTTAATTGGCTTGCCCTGGGCCGTTAGGAAGTTCCTTGCCCTCCATATCGGACCATAATCATGCGCAATGCCAAAAGCATACCTGGAGTCAGTGTATATGTTTGCTGTTCTACCTTTGGCTATCTTACAAGCCTCCATAAGGGCTTTTAGCTCAGCTTCTTGGGCTGACATGTGTGGTGGAAGAGCTTCTTGGATTATGATGTCATGTTCAGTGACTACTGCATACCCTGTAAGAAATTTGCCTTCATCTGTTAGATACCTTGAGCCGTCCACAAACATCTCATAATCAGGATTTTGTAATGGCATATCCGTGACATGGTCAAATCCCATTGTTTCCTGTGACATAAGAGCCACGCAATCATGCTCATGCTGGCTGTCAAACAGTTCTTCTTCTGAGAGAGTTTAAAAAAAATAACTCATCTTCCACTCCCCCTTTTGAATCATGAACTCCTACAGGAAGAAGAGTTGCAGGATTCAAAGTTAAACAGCATTGAAAAGAGATGTTTGAGGAGGACTGCAGAGCAAATTCCATTTTGCACTGCCGTGCCAAAGAAAGGTGACGTCTGTCTACCTGTGTGAGGATAGCATGGATGTCATGAGGTGTATACACAACCAATAAATGATCTAGGACAATGTCTGAGCTCTTATCAAGCAACGCTTGTACTGAGAGGACAACCCGCACACAGGAGGGGGTCCCCCTGGCTACAGCATCTAACCGTGAGCTGTAATAGGCCACCGGGCGTTTCTTACCCCCGTGTTGTTGTGTGAGAACTGCAGTTGCATGTCCCATCATCTCAGTCACGTAGAGCTGAAAAGGTTTCTGATAGTCAGGTAGGCCTAAGGCCGGAGCACTGACTATCTGCAACTTCAGCTGGTAAAACGCATCCAAGGCCTCAGATGTGAGGCTGAATGGTTTTGAGGAGAGGCAATCATACAGAGGTTGCATGGTCAGAGATGCAGATCTGATCCATGGCCTACAGTAGGATACCAATCCCAAAAAGGTACGTAGCTGAGCATGAGAGGTTGGCACCTGCATGTCTCTTACCACCTTGGTCCTCTCATCTGACAGGTGCTTGGTACCCTGGCCAAGACAGTGTCCCAGAAACAACACTTTCTGTTTGCAAAATTGCAACTTATCCTTGCTGGCCTTGCAGCCGTTCTGGCAGAGGAAACACAACAGGCTGATGGTCGCTGCTTCACAGGTTGGTTTGTCTGGAGCACAAAGAAGAAGGTCATCAACATATTGTAACAAAACAACATCATCATGTGGTGGATACCAAGTACTCATGATTAATGTGAGACACCTTGTAAATTGGTTAGGACTGTTTTGTGCCCCTTGTGGTAGTACTGTCCACGTGTACTGTTTACCCCTAAATGTAAATGCAAACAAATACTGGCAATTTACCTAAATCTGTTTTCCCAGTTGCCCATAATGCTGTTGGCACTTGGGACAACAGTACATTTTCTTCTTCAGTAAGGGCAAAAATACAATTTAGTGTACTTAACTCGGCAGATAACAAGCATAAAATTTCATGATTGGTATGTGTGACCTTCACATATGCTTCCCCTGATGGATGCAGCATGATGTTACAACCCAATACTCCCATCACATCTGTACCAAGAATGTTATCTGATGTATCAGAGACTAGATACCTAGTGAGTATCCTGCTACCCTGAAATGAAGTTTCTACAGGATCAGTTTGATCTAAAGTGACTGGTAGCCCTGATACCCCTTGAACCACCTGGCTGTCTCCTGAGAGTGGTAATTTGAATGTGTCGGCAACCTGTTTGCTCACACATGATTTTGTTGCCCCAGTGTCTATCAAAAATGGCACCTCCTTCCCATTAATCAATACAGGTTGAAAAATCTGAATTCCCCTATCCTGTGAGGACAAAAGGGACACTGGGGCGGGAGGGCCTGTCTTTCCCTGATACTTTACACCACTGTACTCTCAAGGACAAAATCATGCAAGCAGCCGCCCACGCACCGCTGCGCTGTTAAACCCTCCACTTCTCCCAATGCTTCAGAAAGCATGGTATTTCTCATGCCTTGGGGTGTGTCATCCCACCCAGCATCCACTACTTTAGTGAGAAGCCTTCCATAATAAGCTTCCACTGATTCACCTTTCTCTCTTTTAGCAGATACCTTACTTCAGGTGATAACAGACAAGACAATGAATTCACATAACATAGTACAAGACATAATTTCATATGTTTGAGTATTTTCTTGAATATTATACACATATATATTGTCATTGTACCTTACTTTTCCATTTAACCTTAGGCTAACACTTTTATCAAAATATTTTCCCTTTGGGCATAAATAGTCATCATACCCAGGCTGCGGACCCCGGAGGCCAAAAGCCAAGTTTCACTTTGTGATAATTGACATTTAGTATTATTGGGTAACACAGCATCATGTTTAGCTTGTGATTTTCTGCATATCCATCACATCAGATACAACGTCCTTGGAGCTACTTGGCAGTCAATTAATGTTTTGGTTATTCCCTGCAGAACATCTGCAGAGCGCTACAACAGAATACAGGAATACAATTCAAGCAGATAGCAGTTAATACTGACACCAAAATTACATATTACTATTTTTGTACAATTTTCAAATATTTCCCAAACCCCACCTTTTGTCATTACCACAGGTGTTCAAAACCCCTGAGTTGTACTTCAGGTTACCATAAGGGCAAGCTGCCAGACTTTAGAATTTTCTTCACTGGATTCCAACCAAAAGTTGAACCCCTGTGGAACATCACAGGTTCCCGTCTATTTAAACCAAAGATGATGCTGAAGCACTTCCTCCTGCATACAAAACAAACATTGGCACCAAATCCTTTATGTGTTCTCAATTGACTTAAATCAACCCTTGTCCACTTGAGAGACCACGGACAGGTCGTCCATGTTACCACAGGATAAAGACCAGCTCTTGGAGGATGCAGGTGTGGTTGGGGAACTCCACAAGCTGCACAGAATTTTCTCCAATCAGGGTTTTGTTGACCGCAATCTCTGCAGGTCCTTCTAGACTGCTGTTTGCTGGTGTTTTCTCTGGGTACTTAGGAGATTTTACTACTTTTCGTTGCTCTTTCTGAATCACTTTTTCTGAATCACTTTCTTCAACTCCTTCTCCTTAGAATCACTTTCCTCTTTTTCCCTATTATTCTCACTATCAAAGCACTAATAATAGTACTTATTACCTCCTTCTGTCTCTCTACACCCTCCTTCCTGCACTTCCTCTGACACCTTCTGCCACATACATGCTCCATCTATTAACCCGTGGTCTCTTAACCTCTATATTGTCTCACTATCTTATCTCACTTTCTTGGTACCTCTCCATTGCATCAGCATCTTCTTCTACTTTTCCAATCTCTGTAACTGGAACTTCTCTATTCTATTGCTTCCTACCTCTTTGCAACTTATTGTCCTGAATCAATCCCGCATGGTCTAATCTCCACTGATCCCAAAACTTACTGTCTACCAACCCAGTCTTATGTATTCCTGCTCTTTTAGGATTGTTTTTACCTGTGCAGCTGTTTCTCTCCCTTCCCCTATTTCTATTAGTTCACATGGGGTGTACCATATCTTAGAGGGTCCCATCCCCATCTTGGCTGGTAGCTAATCAGCCGATGAGTCTCTCACTCCTCTAGGGAAACCTTGAGACAATAGAGGGTCACTTATGACTACTTAGTGAGAACTCCCAGACAGACTCTTCTGTCTTCTATGAACTACTTGTGCAAGTTCAGGAGTAGTGCTCAGGGCAATGCCTAATGGCTTCCACAGACTCAACTTTCTGCCTATGTCCCCTTACCAAAACACTCCTAAATCACTGCACGCACTTCGCGCGGATTCTACTAAGTCCTTTGTGCTACTACTCAGGTCCCATTCGACCTTGACCGTCCAGGCACGGCTGGAGGCTAGTGTTCCAAAACAAGGACTTTTCAATCACTCAGTGCTTCTCAGTTTCGAACCTTGTCCGCAACTCTAGGGGTTAAGAATAGAGAACTCTTCCCCATTCTTTGCAGCCTCATATATCTTATAACACAGGTAACATGCAAACATCAGTAGACAGGTAAGACAAAAAGCAAAGAAAACTATTTCCATATCATTTACAGGTGACATGTCCCTTTTAGGTTCTTCCGTACTATATAATTGGCATCGAGATGTCATCTAAACATGCAGCAGCTTACCTCACTCATCGATACAGAGAATGGACACACAGGAACCTCAGATATACTAATTGGCAAGATAAGGTCTTACCTCACAGTACTGTTTTCATCTATCTGAGGTCCTCTGGTCCCGTTCTCAAGACGATCGGTGAGTGGGTCGGCACTCTATCGGCTGCACATCAGACGATCTCGAGCCCCACGTCGTTGGTCGCCAATTTCTTTCGGGGGTTAAGTTCCCCTGGGATGGATGTCACCGTAATCCTAATTAAATATAGAACAGGAACGAGCTCGGGAAAACAAACTACAGACACACCCAAGGTATCTAGTAAGAATGATTTTGTTTATTGTATAGTTCATACAAGTTTTAAAGTTGGTTACACAACAGTCATGTGACCAATGTACATATTTGGTCTTTCCGGTTCCGCTGCTAGGCAGATTCACAGTTTCTCATAATATGTGTTACTTCCCATTACTTATCGGTATGTTTTCTTTTAACTTTCTTGAGACCAACAAGACCTTGAATGCTATCTCAGACTTAGTGTCTGCAAAAGCTCTAAACTATGCTGACTCTCTGCAAAACATTTCACTCTGGGTAAAGAGAATATAACATATAATACAAGTTATAATTTTAACCATTACAGTGCCAATACTTTTGTCCGGCCCATTTTTGGAGTTTTGTGTAAAATGATCAATGATTTGACTTTTTTTTTTCATTCTCTTTTGTGTTTTTTCATTGCAAGCAAAATAAATGAAGATATTATTACCAAAGCATTTGTGATTGCAATCATTTTCTGGAAGAAATTGAGTATTATCTGACAGAATTGCAGGGGTGCCAATACTTTTGGCCAGCACTGTATATACAGTATATTTTAGAGGAAACTTTTACAATTAGGAAATTAGAGGTGGAAGAAGAATAATAACTTTTGGATCATTTTAAATGTTAAAATACATAAAAGCGAGTGGCAGCACTGTGTATGGTTAATCTAGCAGTTTGTATTAACTATTTAGCATCCATTTTTCCTATAGACAAACATGTTCCTGACATTTTAACATAACTTTGGCTCAGTTTGTCTTGGAAAGCTAGAAATTGGCTTGATAGTCATAGCAGCCCCAACCATGTCATACACTATAGTGACTTGCAAAAGTATTCATACCCCTAGAACTTTTTCACATTTTGTCACCTTACAACCACAAACTTAAATGTATTCTATTGAGATTTTAAGTGATAACCAACACAAAGTAGCAGATAATTGTGAAGTGGAACGAAATTGATACATGGTTTTCAAAATTTTAATCAAATAAAAATCTGACAAGTGTGACGTGTAAAAGTATTCAGCCCCCCTATATCAATACTTTGTAGAGCCTTTCGCTGCAATTACAGCTGCAAGTCTTTTAGGTTATGTTTCTACCAGCTTTGCACATTTAGAGACTGAGATTTTTACCCATTCTTTTTTGCAAAATAGTTCAAGTTCAGCCAGATTGGATGGAGAGCGTCTGTGAACAGCAATTTTCATGTCTTGTCACAGATGCTCAATGGGATTTATTCTTGGAATATTCTTTGATATAAACCATTCAACTGTATGTTCCACTGTAGCTCTGGCTGTATGTTTAGGGTTATTGTCTTTCTGGAAGGTGAACCTCCTTCCCAGTCTTAAGTCTTTTGCAGCCTCCAACAGGTTTTCTTCCAGGATTGCAGTGTATTTAGCTCCATCCATTTTCCAATCAACTCTGACCAGTTTCCCTGTCCCTGCTGAAGAAAAGCCTCCCCACAGCATGATGCTGTCACCACCATGTTTCATAGTGGGGATGGTGTGTTCAGGGTGATGAGCAGTGTTACTTTTCCACTACATATAGCGCTTTGCATTTAGGCCAAAAAGTTCACCTTTGGTCTCATCTGACCAGAGCACCTTCTTCCACATGTTTGCTGTGTCTTCTATATGGCTTGTGCAAAAAGCACTTCTTATGTCTTTCTTTAAACAATGGTTTTCTTCTTGCCACTCTTCCATAAAGGTGAGATTTGTGGAGTGCATGACTTATAGTTGTCCTGTGGACAGATTCTCCCAGCTGAGCTGTGGATTTCTGCATCTACTCCAGAGTGGCCATGGGTCTCTTTGCTGCTACTCTGAAAAGTGCTCTCCTTGCTCGATCTGTTAGTTTAGGTGGACGCCCATGTCTTGGTAGGTTTGCAGTTGTAGAATACTTTTTCCATTTTTAGATGATGGATTGAACAGTGCTTCTTGGGATGCTCAAAGCTTGGGATATGTTTTTATAACCTAACCCTGCTTAAACTTCTCCACAACTTTATCTCTGACCTGTCTGGTGAGTTCCTTGGTCTTCATGATGCTGTTTGTTCACTAGTGTTCTCTAACAAACCACTGAGGCCTTCACAGAACAGGTATATTTATAATGAGACTAAATTACACACAGCTGGACTCTATTAACTAATTAAGTGACTTCTGAAGGCAATTGATTGCACTGGATTTTATTTAGGGGTAACAGAGTACAGGGGGCTGAATACTTTTGCACGTCGCACTTTTCAGATTTTTATTTGATTAAAATTTTGAAAACTATGTATCATTTTAGTTCCACTTCACAATTATCTGCTACTTTGTATTGGCCTATCACTTAAAATCTCCATAAAATACATTTAAGTTTGGGGTTGTAAGGTGACAAAATGTGAAAAAGTTCAAGGGGTATGAATACTTTTGGAAGCCACTGTATGTTTTAAGGCAATTTCGACCCAAAATGAATCTTTGGCTCAAACCACGCAAAAAGATACAAGTCTTCAGAGGTTTGCCTCTCTAGCTACAATACTATGGGTAACTCAAGTCTCTGAGTGACTTTTATTTGCTGAAATTCTAAAATGAATATCATTAAAACCACCTACTTTGACACAATGCAGCCATCTTCTCCCAGTCTCTCTATAAGCTGTAACAAGGGCATGTTCTCTAATTTTACAGATCGGTATAGTGTTATTTCATTGTATCTGTACAGAAACCCTGTATCATGCACATAACTGTCAAACAGAGGACTTGCTAGCTCATCTTTGATTATTATCCTGCTGCGGCATCAAGCAAGAGGGCTGATATTTTATTTCAAGGTCATAAAGGCACATAAATAAAAACATGCTGATTTAGTATAATTATGGTTATTAGGGACAGGCAGCTCTCTGTGTTGTCAAACTGTGAAATTTATGGTTTTCTCACTTGAAATTATCACCTCATTCTTTGAAAATTTACAACCTTTATATCCGAAGGCAATTCTCAGTCAGTGCAGTAGGTGTGGCACTGATCAGTTCAGTGACTTCAAACCTCAGCCTTAAAAAAACTTTACCTTAATATCTGACGCACAAAAACAAAGGAAATTGCAATGGTTTATACTTCACAAAAATGCTTTTTTCAGTCTTATGTATCCTACTTGAACAGGAGCTGTAAGAAGAAGAAATACCAATATCCATTATCAGCAAGTACCTTAGTTACCAGGTTGGGGCAAAAAATTGTCCTACACTCTTTTTAGTACATTTTTTATGTATTTTAGACTAAGGCCCCACGTAGCAAACCACAGCAAAAAAAAAAAACACTGCGGAAAAGACTGTGGTAGAAATGCATCACATTACTTTCTGCAGCGTTTTTCATAGAAAGTCCGCAGAGTTTTCTTCTGCGGACTTTCTGCCCCTATTATACCTATATGGAAAATGCCAGCATTTCCATAGGTATAATTGACATGCAGTTTGACATTTCTGCAATGTGTGGATGTGATTAGCTAGAATCCCATCCATTTTGCAGGTTATGTAATATGCAGTATTTTTTGCCACAGCATTTTCTCAATGAGGGGCCCCTGGCCTTAGACAAGTGGTATAAGCTTACACTATGTAGTCTAAAGATGTGCTAGATTTATCAACCTGTATCAGACACTGTTATAAATCTGATGCATTTTAAGACTGCCTAGTCTATGTTTGCACTGTCTAAAAATTAAACAGGATTATTAAACCTTAGTTTCTGGCGCAGAGTCCATTTAAAGTCGTGGACATAAAAGTTCTGAAAGCATGACTTTTTCATCCATTGAAGTGACAGTGAAAACAACAGATATCTGGAGGACTGAGTCAGTGAGATTCTTTGGGATCCATTGTTGTCTGTCATTAGATGGTTCCTATTAAGAAACAGAAGAACAGATTGAATCATGAAAACACCCTAATTTGTATTTTTGGCAATAAACATCTTTGCTAATTTTAGCTATCCTCTAAAAGACTTTTCTTGGTCAAAGTAGATTTATGGTTACCTCAGGTACTGGAGTCTGTGTGGAGAATAGAGGTGACCCATCACTAGGTCTTTATTAACAACAGAAAACAAATACAACCATGGAAGAAGTTCACTAACAACAGACAACCTTTGTCATGAAGAGGTCTCCATGGAAAACAGAAGCCCTATACAACCATTAAGAGGTCTCCATGAAGAAGATGAGCCAACACAACAATAGAGGATTGGAAGCAACAACAACCATGGATAGGACTCTATGGAGAATGCAAGTCAACCACATCCATGGAGATATCTTTATTGGAAATAGAGTGCCTGCCCTTGTAATAAATATGCATCAATTATAATTTATGTACTATCAAAATGGACTTGGGTTACAAATACAAATGATTAGCAAAATTTTATTAGAACAAAATTACTGCTCCATTTTTTTTTTTATTTGAGTGTGTTTACATATACAAAACATTCACCAGGCTGTGTGTGGATATTTTGTAGCTGTGTTATTTATGCACATGCCGTGAATGTTCTTTTTTTCTCCTCCAATGTCCCTATTGTTATAGTTCTCTAGTCTATTTACAAGTCTAAGCTCTGTGGAAATGTGCTTTTGAAAATAAAAGTGAGTTCTGCAGAAAAGGCAGAAATTATGTAACACTAAATAATGAAATTTAACTTGCAAAAGTCCAAAGAGAACAGATGAAAAGAAAACGTGGGTAATAAGGAGACTTAAGCTTGTAGGACATGTCCCAGCTGATTCTTCTCAATAAGCTGGGAGCCTGACAGGGTATCTCATGCTATAATCCTCTTTATAGTTTTGGAAATACACTCTATATATTTATAGGCATTCTCTGTCACATCAGTATTATCCAGAACATATTTTATTATTGGTAGCTGTTTAAAGATGTATTAAATTACCAGATCAATCAATATAGTACCTTTGATTTATATTATGGTATAGCAAGATCTGTCTATGCTTTATTTCAATAGGGCCCTCCACAAAGAGGAGAGATTCCAAGAAGTTGTCTCCTCTGCAGGAAACCATGCCTAAGTGGAATACCTAATAGAATATATCATTGTGCCCACCCTGTGCTCATCTTAGATAATTAAACCTTATTTGGCCAAATGGCAGCTCTGGATACCAATGTCAATTATGCTATTATTGTGTTATTATGGACATTTGTGTCCAGAGCTGCCCATTGGCCACATCAGGTTTAAATTGCACAGAGGCACCAACCTCAGACAAAGGATAAGACACGGAAACCCATGTCAGGGTGGACACCAGACTGCCAATCCCTAATTATGGAAATGCAATATTGTTATTGCTTTTCATGTGTTCTGAATTGCGTGATTCATTCACATGTTACCTTTACATGTATTTTAGGACTAGATCTTGTATTCTCCCCCCCTCAGCCTTTTAGTTACTACTATATTTGCTTATTCCCATTTCTAGCATGTTTATATGCTAATATTATCTGTCTACCTTGTGCCCTTTCCGACACTGTGACACTTGTTCCCTTTTAGTCAGGGGTGTAACTAGCAAAGACTGGGCCCCATAAGCAAACTTTTGACTCCCCCCCCCACAGCATAGCTCCCCCTTTCATGGGCCCCAAACAGTATAACAACCCATTTACACACACTATAATGTCCCAAAGTGGCCTCCAGACAGTATAATGTCCCATAGCATCCCCTCCACACAGTATAATGTCCCATAGCGGCCCCTCCATACAGTATAATGTCCCATAGCGTCGCCTCCACACAGTATAATGTCCCATAGCGCCCCCTATACAGTATTAAGTCCCATAGTGGCCTTTCCACACAGTATAATGCCCCATAGTGGCCCCTCCACACAGTATTATGTCCCATATTGGCCACTCCACACAGTATTATACGCCATAGTGGACCACTTTTCAGGCCCAGAGTATAATGATCTGAGGCCCAGGGGAGGTGACAAACATAAAAACCAGTGGTACTCACCTCTCCTGGGCTCCAGTGCCCTCCCTGATGTTTTTGGCCCTCTTCAATGTCAGCACAGATGCTGGCTTGACCCACATGACGTCTGTGAGGAAGGCCAGAAGACAGCAGGGAGTGTACCGAAGCCCAGGAGAGGTGAGTTCCACTGGTTTCTATGTTTTCTCACCTCCCCTGGGCCTCCGATCATTATACTCTGCGGCTTTACTTACCAATCTCCGCTCCTGATCATGCTTCCCCTTATGCCCTCCAGGGGGCACCAGTGACATGATATGGGACATAGAAGGGAAAGCAGAGGTGACCATGAGCAGGAGCGGGGATCGTTAAGTAAATAGGGCCCGCTACCTGCTGGGGTTACTCAAACAGGTAATGGCCTCTTTAAAAAAAAAAAAAACATCAGGGGCCCAGGCCCTGTGGCAGCTGCTACAGCTGCTATGGAAGTGCTTATGCCACTGCCTTTAGTGTTTATGAACTGATGTTTTTAATGTTTTTTAACTTTTTCATTATAAGTATTTGTCACAACCACGAGCCCATTCCGACTACACCACACATTTGTTTCTCTGGGCTCGGTTCACCTTCCTCTGCTCCAACCCACCCATCCTGTTCATATAGTGTAGTGATGTTGCAGTCAAAAAAAATACTCTGCTCACACAGGAGCCTTGTCACCAGCATTTACTGAGATAGATGTTTGGTATCACATAGGTTAATGCTAGTTGTTCAGTAGTATAAAACAACCACAAAGATCAGCTTTCAACAGTACATTCAACAGGAACAGAACCCTTTTAGTAATATGAAAACAATGGTCCCATGGCACACACAAAGGTTACCAGTTCTCACAGGCTATTGTGCATGTTGTGAGCCTTAGAATACAGGCTGAGCAACAGAATTTTACCCCATGGATGGAACGTCAGACCGGTAGCAACAGAAGCTCTTCCAGTAGACCCAAAAGTGTTGGAAAATCTCTCTTTTATACGAAAGCCCTTACCAGCCAACGTGACAAAAGGCTTCAGATAGCAGCAAATGAAGACTGCACATTGGGTAGTACCAAAGAGACACAAAGATAAACAAAATTGCACAGGCCAATCTTCAGCACAGACCTCTCTCACTTAAGGCTATTCTCTGGAAGAAGGTGACATCTACCACCTTACACATCTATGCCTGGGAATTTCCTTTCTGGACTCCCTGATATGCCCCCGAAACATCTTCTTTTTATATCTAATATATTATGTGATATTTGGTCTGCCCTTACTAACATCCTGGTTTTGGCCCTTAGCTATCCTGACCTATACATGTGTACAAGTCAGGGCCTGACATCATCAGCACGCATTTTCCACCCAAAGGTAACTTTATTGGGGGTAAATTCTTCATCATAGTGTAACAGGGTAATGGGTGAACCAGAGGGCCTTAGACTCTGTATCCTGGTTTTTCAATACTTGCAGCTTTAGACATATAGCCTGTTTTACACATATATTGAAAGATAAATATTGTTTGTATAATGAAAAGTTATAATTTTCCAATATACTTTCTGTATCAATTTCTCATAGTTTTCTAGATCTCTGCTTGCTTTCATTCATTGTCTACTTCCAGTGGATCAAAATTAGTCATGGTCATATGATGTTATGTGATATACAGTCCATGGTCATGTGATGAACACACAGGTGCACAGCTCATTACCAAGCAGATGTCTGATTACTGTGCTGGGACTGCAACGAACTGTGCACCTGTGTGTCCATCACATGACCATGGACTGTATATCACATGAACTGACTTTTATCCACTGGAAATAAGCAGAATGGATGAAGCAGAGATCTAGAAAACTGTGAATAATTGATACAGAAAGTAAATTGGAATATTGAATAACTTTTCATTATGCAAACAATAACATTTGTCTCTCAGCAATCCCTGGATGAATTGGTCTCATACAAGATATTGCTGTATACCAATTCTACCAGGTATTCTTCTTCACTGAATTCACATCCCAGGACTTAGTTGACCATCCGCATCCTGGCTTGTGGATTGTAATTACCATACAAATTACACAGGAGCCACATCTACACATTGAAGCGAATGCCTATTACAACTATGAACACAAAAGTCAAAACATAACTAGGCAGTATATCATATATACAATTCATCACACCTCCCCCTTTTATGATATGACATGGGGAATTGACTAACAGGTCATTACCCAGACATGTCTTCGTGGTGGGTCCCATATAACAGCCCACCTCCTACCCAGCTTTCCTCATCATCATGATAAATAGCTTTCCGATGCTGAGAAGTGACATTGTTCAGCTTCCACAACAGCAGGGATCGGTGGAATGACCTCCTATGGTGTATCAGATATCTGTTCCACCAGCCCAGTGGATTAGGGTTTGGGGTCATATCTACACCAGGTCTAACTAACTTCCCCAGTGGGAATTGAAATCCAGTGCTAACACTGGATAAAAACTAAGCAATGTGGCTCCAGGCCCATGCCTGATATGTCCACTTGAGATTTGCCTTCGCCCTGCATGGACAGACTGCAAACTGGCATTATACTTGTACCATGTTTCCCTGGTTCAGGGTACTTATTCACCCAATGTTCGCTCTCCTCATTAGATTGGTTCACGGTTCTTCTGCCACATGGGGATCCGACCTCATTAAATCACCACATTGTCTCACATTTAAACTTGTCTCTACATTTGTAAATTTCTCAATACATCAAACCTTTTTCACTGTGGCTACTAGGTTCCCCAGAGTATCAATCTCTCCCTCTTCTGGAAACCTACACTGTGGAAGGTCACTTGCCTCCCCACCCAGCATTCTCAGATTCCAGAAGATGCTTTCCTTGTGAGGTATTTTGCCAGCACAGTCCCTTAGCTCTGCTAAACTGGGGTTGACATCTACAGTGACCTCGAACTCCTGATTTTTCATAGCTAAAGGAGGAATTGTAAGAACAGCGATACTGGGCTCCCCTGTAACATTTTCAGGGCAGAGGGCTGCAACCCCCCCCCCCCCCATCCTACCAGATGATTGGGATGAGTGTTCAGACTGCAGAGATCCTCAGCAATATGGACATTCAGGCTGCAGGTCACAGCTGACATGTCAGTTAACCCCAGACCACTTAGATTTGGTTGGTCACCCTATCAACTATTGAAGAGTCCTGAGTTGAATCTTGTGAGGTTCGCCTAACAAATAATCTCAGTGCTACGATCCTGCTTACAGATCCCTGTTCCTGCCTCCGATTACCCTTCAGCCTCTAGGAGGTCCCAAGCACTGTACTGAATAGCATCAGTGATGTGCTGTGGGACGGAGGGATGAAGTGGAAGCAAAAGGCGGATGTGAGCAGGAGAAGGGTTTGATAAGTAAATAGCGTCCGTTACCTGCTGCAGTAAGGGCTCTCTAAGGTCAGTGGCCCTATAACAACCAAAAAAAACCTCCATATAAACTTGACTGCAAATATTAATAATCCAAACAAAAAAAGAAAAGCCAAGAAAAACTCAAAAATATATAAAAATATATATTTATTAATAAAAATATTATAAATGATACTTTTAGAAAAGTATATATCAAAAACAATAATGTAGGTGACACGGACAAAGAGTAAAACACGACACAGGACACAAGTGTCACATATAAAGGCTCAAAAGTATACAAGATATATAAGATGGTAGTATATATATAATGGCCCGTAGTAAGTATACACTACAAAATATATGAAATTTGCAAACCATACATAAATAAATATCTAAAAAAAAAGAACTAAGGCCAAATAGATAATTAGATATGCCAAACGGACATATAAATATGAATAGAAGTACAAAGTGAAAGACACTGTCTAGATATAACTAACATATATGAAAGGCATATAGCTAACATATATTAAAGGCAATGAATAATAAAATATACCCCATAGACACATATATATATATATATATATATATATATATATATATATATATGGAAATGCAAAATAGAAGATCCTATCCATATATGGCTGACATATACTGCTAAATGTAGGTAAATACCATTTATGAGAGAGAGCAATAATGGATAAAGGATACATCCAAAAAACTTCAAATAGACAAATAGATGGATATAAAGGGATTACCTGCAGCCATTATAAACATAAATTTGAGCCCAGTGAACACAAGGTATGCGTGGAAACGCACCTCAACGCGTTTCGCCAAGAAAAGGCTTCCTCAGGAGGTGTAATATCCAAGCAGAATGGAGAGGTATATATAAGGACCCCCAAACCATGTGTAACCATCTGTAGATAGTAGCGCATGATGCTGTGATGGCCGTGGCAGAAATCAGCTCTGCGCATGCGCAGTATCGGGCAGTCACGTCAAATGACGCTAAACTCCCGTGCACGTAGTAGCGCTGAGCTGATATCGTGAGGCCAGCGCACAGACACCATGCGCTCCACGCTGGAACGCATGGAAGGGTGAGTATAACTACAATGGTGAAGGATATGTATATAAACAAACGGGATCGCAGAGTTAGCACACGGATACTATGCGCTCCACGCTGGAATGCATGGAAAGGTAAATATAGCTGCAATGGTAGAGAGTATACTGTATATATAAACAAACGGAGTCAGCATATAAACATGACGCAGAATAACCTCAAACGTCTTAATTGCAACATGTATATAATGATATTAAACAAGGAGCACAAAATGATAAAACTAATTAATCATGTCATATATAAATGTTTTAATTACAATATGCATATAATGATATTAAACAAGGGGCACAAGATGATAGAGCTAATTAGTCATATCATATATAGAAGGGTTTAAACCACTTTCATAAAAAAGTATAACTACAATAGTAAAGAGTATATATATGAACAAACAAAATCAGCAATTTAACATATCACAAGATAGCCCCAGAGATTATAGACATAATATACATATGCATATATAATTATATAAAAAAAAAAAAAAAAAAGTGAAATACATAAGTGAATCAAGAATATAAACCACAAGGTTTATATAAATATATATGAAAAAATTCAAAAAATAAAATAAGTGAAATAGATAAGTGAATCAAGAATATAAACCACAAGGTTTATATAAATATATATGAAAAAATTCAAAAAACAAAATAAGTGAAATGAGTGAAATAAATACATGAATATAATATACCAATGTAAAATAAGTGAAACACAAGTAAGGCATAATGTATAATATAGATAATCATAAATGCAAATAAAAAAAAAACAAAACAAAACAAACAACAACACTCTCTTAATATATATGCAGATATGGACGAATGCTGCAAATCGATCAAGGGGCAGATGTATCTTCACGAATTTCAAAGATTATTAAACCTCATCCAGTCCTTTATAAAAAAAGGTGCGAGATATTCTGATATGCCTACACACTTGTGTCGGCGATCACAACATTTTCTCCCTTTATCTTTTAGTCCAGCGGTTGACATTTTTGTCAAGCTGGTTAAGAAGGATTTGGATGACATACCTGAAAATGTTATTGAATCCAATTTGAATTTTGGCGAACGTAAGGCTTTGGAAGAATTACGTACACTTTGTGATGTGGTTATTAAGCCAGCTGATAAGGGGGGAAATGTTGTGATCTGGCCGACACAGATGTACGAATATGAGGCTTTTAAACAACTCAATAATACTGTTTGTTATCGCAGACTTCCTAGTGATCCCACTATTCAATTTAAAATTTAATTGGATAATATCCTAAAGGATGCAGTGGCAGTAGGAATCATTAATAATGATATCCTACTGGGTCTTACTGTAGATTTCCCAGTAATTCCCACACTATATCTTCTTCTTAAAATTCATAAAAATAGTAAGATTCCGCCAGGGCGGCCCATTGTCTCTGGTATGGGTGGTTTGTGTGAAAATGTTGGCAAATTTATAGATCATTATCTCAAACAATGTGTTGAAATATTACCATCATATATTAAAGACACTTCAGATATGTTAAGACACTTAGATGAGATGCATGTGGATGAGGATACTCTTTTGGTTACTTGTGATGTCGAGTCTCTGTATACATCTATTGGTCATGATCATGGAGTGCGGGCATCGAGATTCTTTTTACAATACACTAACTTGGATATTGATTTGGTTAATTTCATTGTGGATTTATTATATTTTGTTTTGACACATAATTATTTTTTGTTTAAAGATCGCTTGTTCCTACAGCTCCAGGGCACAGCTATGGGGGCGTCTTGTGAGCCCTCGTATGCTAATCTGTTCCTGGGGCTGTGGGAACGTGAGGTCATTCCACATGTGGAGGGTTTCGATGCCGTACTCCATTGGTCAAGATACATTGATGATATTTTTTTCATCTGGCAGGGCTCGGCATCACACCTCGAGAGTTTTTTGTCATCCTTAAATGCAAATGATCTCAATATCCACCTCACTTGGCATTATAGTAGAGTGAAGATTGAATTTCTGGATATTCTAATCGAACGTGATTCTGATGGCATGATATCTACTGATGTATTTAGAAAGGAAACTGCTACAAATTCATTTCTTCATGCAAGCTCCTCTCACTACTACAAAGTCAAAGATGCAATTCCGGTCGGCCAATTTTTGCGGGTCCGGCGAATCTGCTCCAATAACTCCAATTTTGAAAAACAAGTTTTGGATCTTACTACACGTTTTAAACAAAGAGGTTACAACAAGAAATCCATCAATTCTGGGTATCTTCGTGCAAAAAACACACCACGTGAATCCTTGTTGGTAAGTCGGGGTCTTTCTAAAAAAAAGTTGATCCCTCCCAAATTAGGTTTATTACTAATTTTAACTCTAGGTGGCGAGATATTCGTGGAGTGCTCCAAAAACATTGGTCAGTTCTATTGACTGATCCTGATATAGCCCCATATCTGAAGGATTTTCCTAGTATTACATGGAGACGTTCTAAAAACCTACGAGATATTCTTACTATCAGTCATTATGTCTCTAGACCTCTGACCAATGTTTTTGGAAGCAGAGGGCCGAAATTTGGCTTCTACCCTTGTGGTAGATGCAGTATGTGCTGCTACATGTTGAGGACCCTGGAATTTAGTGACTCTACCAATCATAGGTGCTATAAAATCCGTCATAATATTACATGTACAACTTCTGCGGTGATTTACTATGCAACATGCCCATGTGGGCTCATTTATATTGGTATGACAACTAGGGCCTTTAAAACTAGAATATCTGAACATGTGAGCAAGATACAATCTGCTGCCTCTGCTCCCGATTTTGAAAAATTGCAACCTATCCCTAGACATTTTAGAGAATGCCATGGATGTAATCCAAAAGGATTTAAAGCCTTTGGTATTGACCGTGTCCAACTGGGTTCCCGTGGTGGGGATATTAAGAATGCATTGTTACGTAAAGAAACAAGATGGATAGTTAATCTTAAGACAGCCTCGCCTTTGGGTTTAAATGAGGCTGTCAGCTTCAGACCTTTTTTATAAAGGTATGCTTTTGTGTGCTTTTATTGTTTATTGTTTTTTGTTTATTTGTTTATTTATTGTATTATTATTTGTTTTCTTTAAGGACTGGATGAGGTTTAATAATCTTTGAAATTCGTGAAGATACATCTGCCCCTTGATCGATTTGCAGCATTCGTCCATATCTGCATATATATTAAGAGAGTGTTGTTGTTTTTTTTTTTTTTCTTTTTATTTATTTGCATTTATGATTATCTATATTATACATTATGCCTTACTTGTGTTTCACTTATTTTACATTGGTATATTATATTCATGTATTTATTTCACTCATTTCACTTATTTTGTTTTTTGAATTTTTTCATATATATCTATATAAACCTTGTGGTTTATATTCTTGATTCACTTATCTATTTCACTTATTTTATTTTTTGAATTTTTTCATATATATTTATATAAACCTTGTGGTTTATATTCTTGATTCACTTATGTATTTCACTTTTTTTTTTTTTTTTTTTTTATATAATTATATATGCATATGTATATTATGTCTATAATGCCTGGGGCTATCTTGTGATATGTTAAATTGCTGATTTTGTTTGTTCATATATATACTCTTTACTATTGTAGTTATACTTTTTTATGAAAGTGGTTTAAACCCTTCTATATATGATATGACTAATTAGCTCTATCATCTTGTGCCCCTTGTTTAATATCATTATATGCATATTGTAATTAAAACATTTATATATGACATGATTAATTAGTTTTATCATTTTGTGCCCCTTGTTTAATATCATTATATGCATGTTGCAATTAAGACGTTTGAGGTTATTCTGCGTCATGTTTATATGCTGACTCCGTTTGTTTATATATACAGTATACTCTCTACCATTGCAGCTATATTTACCTTTCCATGCGTTCCAGCGTGGAGCGCATAGTATCCGTGTGCTAACTCTGCGATCCCGTTTGTTTATATACATATCCTTCACCATTGTAGTTATACTCACCCTTCCATGCGTTCCAGCGTGGAGCGCATGGTGTCTGTGCGCTGGCCTCGCGATATCAGCTCAGCGCTACTACGTGCACGGGAGTTTAGTGTCATTTGACGCGACTGCCCGATACTGCGCATGTGCAGAGCTGATTTCTGCCACGGCCATCACAGCATCATGCGCTACTATCTACAGCTGGTTACACATGGTTTGGGGGTCCTTATATATACCTCTCCTTTCTGCTTGGATATTACACCTCCTGAGGAAGCCTTTTCTTGGCGAAACGCGTTGAGGTGCATTTTCACGCATACCTTGTGTTCACTGGGCTCACATTTATGTTTAAAAATGGCTGCAGGTAATCCCTTTATATCCATCTATTTGTCTATTTGAAGTTTTTTGGATGTATCCTTTATCCATTATTGCTCTCTCTCATAAATGGTATTTACCTACATTTAGCAGTATATGTCAGCCATACATGGATAGGATCTTCTATTTTGCATTTCCTTATATATATATATATATATATATATATATATATATATGTCTATGGGGTATATTTTATTATTCATTGCCTTTAATATATGTTAGCTATATGCCTTTCATATATGTTAGTTATATCTAGACAGTGTCTTTCACTTTGTACTTCTATTCATATTTATATGTCCGTTTGGCATATCTAATTATCTATTTGGCCTTAGTTCCTTTTTTTTAGATATTTATTTATGTATGGTTTGCAAATTTCATATATTTTGCAGTGTATACTTACTACGGGCCATTATATATATACTACCATCTTATATATCTTGTATACTTTTGAGCCTTTATATGTGACACATGTGTCCTGTGTCGTGTTTTACTCTTTGTCCGTGTCACCTACATTATTGTTTTTGATATATACTTTTCTAAATGTATAATTTATAATATTTTTATTAATAAATATATATTTTTATATATTTTTGAGTTTTTCTTGGCTTTTCTTTTTTTGTTTGGATCAGTGGCCCTATAACAGCCATAGCAGCTGCTATGGTGATAGTTCTACCCTTGATCTTAGCCCTGTTGTCAAGTACCGAGCCCATTGCTTCCTGGGTAGCTGGTACTGTCTGCCATTCCATTTAAACCCAATCTTTGTCCAACACAGGCAAATGCCCGTACAGGGTTTAAACTTTGTTGCCTCCCTAGACTTAAGGTTCTGTGCTGTAGAACTGCACAGTTGGAGTCAGGTCAACTCCAACTGATACTGTCTCTCAGCTTGCTACTCAACAAACTGCTATTGTCCTTGCAACACAAACTGTAATCGAGTCTTTCAGTCACAATCTCCTAACTTTTGGAGAATTAATGGCTCAAAAGAGCCTACTCCACTCTGCACACTCAAGCTGCTGGAATCCTCCATGTCAGATGTTTCTGGAGCAATACCTACTGCCTGATCCCATCATGTTGTATATGAACCTGGATTGGGCTCCACAGATCGTCAGCGAATTCACATACTGGGACTTAGTTGACCATCTTTATCCTGACTTGTAATCCTGGATTGTAATTACTATGCCAATTACACAGCCATGCTGACACATTGAAGCAAACTCTTACTACAACTATGAACACAAAAGTTTAAAAATAACTAGACAGTATAACATATATACAATTCATCACAACCGCTTTAAAGTTTTTACTTTCAGTCAGATTTTTGATAGCAAACATTATTTAATGGTCAACACTTCCTAAATATTTTCCAACAAAAATGGCCACATATTAGTACATTAATAATCAGAATAGCCAAAGCCTGGTAAATTTAATGTTTTATTTATCTGACTGGTACAATACCTAAGGTAAGACTTTATATATTTTATACACAATTGAACATCAAATCAAATTAATATATTAAACATCCCCATACATTGAAGTTGCATTGATCAAACAGCACTATCTATGTGAATTTATTATAAGATTATAACCCTCGCAGACCCTTCAGGTGCTCGTATTGTCCTTGAAAGGCAATTGTAAAAGGAACATGAAGAATTTATGATTGCTGCCTTTATTGATATTTTGTAACTGAAAATAAATCCATATAGTCAGAAGTGACTTATTGAATGCTCACTGTAGCCCTAAATCTGATTTCAACTATATTGCAAACCTATGACGGGAACATGACAATTCCACTTCTAAACAGAGGCAGGATTGTCTCCAGGGCATAGAATATATAGATAGACCAGTTGTTTCCTTTCATGTACCTGATATCTTATACTGGAAATAATGACAAACATAATTTCATTTCTTAAAGGACATTTGCACATAATTGGGTTACATTGACAGTTTGTGTGTATACACAGGGAAAGAACAACTCCCATAGCATCCATATAAAAGTGCAATGGGACTTGTGTTCGTAGGAGTAGAAGAAAACCTAAACTTGCATGCATGCCTGTGATTGAAAAAAAGGGTCTACTTTTTCCAGAAACAGTGCCACTCCTTACTAGAGGTTGTGAAGAGAATTTCGGTTTATCTATCTTCCCTTGAATGGTGCTTTGCTTTTCAATATCCCTGTACTAATGGTCATATTGGTCATCATCCACCATCCTCCTTCAAAAACTTATATACCAATGAGATGCCAGATCAAAGCAACACAGTCGAAAATTGCTGAAATGTGTCTTCCCCTTTAAATGCATTGACCAGTGCCAATATCTCAGAAGCTAGTATTTCTTTGGCAGTACAATGATTCATAACAAATTAATATAACCTAGATTTATTCTGCGTTTAGCAAACACTATGCTCTAATTTTCTAGGTCTCCCCTGTGATCTCTCTTCTCTGTGCAGGAAATAGCATGTAATTAAACTGTAGGCAAAAACAAAGACGCTCATCACAGGTTGCTGATGTTAACCTTCTGAGCCCCTACCTGCCCTCTCGCTCATGCATCTCCCCCAAAGGGGCACCTGTCTGCACGGGGTGAGAATTGAAGTTCCTGCTTAGAAAAATAGACACAAACATCCATATTTAACGACTATTCATTTCATACACCCGGCATTAATTGTCTGCACATCACTCCTGTGGGCAGACATGTCTATTGTTTGCCGAGTGACATATGGTAATGTGGCTATTGGGGATGACAGTCTCTATGGAGCAGATTTGTTTACATTAACGGGTCATTATAAGTCAACTATTTAATTCTCCCCTTCAAATCAATTGTACCCACGTCAATTTCCTTATGATTTTCTAAATCCTGTCAGGAAGGTTTGCCGTGCCAGTGCAATGTGTTTCTAAACCTCCCTTCACTTTATATAAGAGCATGAGACACCAGAAAACTGACCAGGCTGACGCTGAGGAAATTCAGGAGAAAGTTAGATAGCTTTTGTATTGTTCATTAACATTTTTTCTGAATTATATTGGTTTTGGGAAAGAAGTTGTCCAAAGAGCACTAACTTATAAAAAGGCATATCAAAATCCTTGTAAAAAAAAAGCATGCTAAAATAATTTGAGAACAGTAACATCTGAAACACCTAAGTAATTACCAATAATAATAATGCAATCCTCACATATGATACAAATAAGTGTTTGACATTAAAAGTCAACATGGAGATTGCAGTATTAGCTCTGAGGCTTATGTTGTCAAATACATCCCTAACCTATTATTCCTCATCAGGCTCAATGGCATTTTTGTCACTTCTTGATAGGATCCACATGAGCTGTAGAAAGGTTTTGCTCTTTGCAGAGTGACATCCTGGATAATGAGATTGGGCCAATGCATAAACTGAGTGAGACTGGAGACTCCATTTCAATGATATATTCAGCAGACTTTGGAATGGAAACACTTGCCAATATATACGAGAAGCGCTGTGTCAATACCAATAACAATCAGAAGGTCACAGACCCAGTAAAATAATTCCATCATCTTGCTTGTCAGATGGTGACAAGAGAACAAGGGTCTTGATGTAAAACATCACCATTGGGTCACTGACTATATAATATATTGGATGATATAGGCCTATTGATAATAAGATCCTACTGCAAAAAATGTATTTGAGTCATTGGAGGCTGTGTAATAAAATACATATACTGGTTACCTCTACAAATTCTACAAGGTCTACTGAGTAATATCATATTTTATCCACCCACTTGTCCAAAATAAAGATCTACAGTTGTCTTCTATCTAGTTGTCAAAAGTGAATATAACCATTTCTTTACTATATCTGACTTTGTGACAAACGATATAGCCAGCATTACAGCTTCTTCAAGGGTTGTAACCCAGACTAGAATTTACATAAGGGTACACTGAACAATGGATATTAATCTGTAACAATGCTGTGAGAGGTAGACACAGTGGGACGGGGGGAGGGGGGGTCCAAACTATCATTTTATATGGCAGCAAAGACTTTTGGATCCATTGAAATACCAAGTGTGCCTCTGTTCCTCCTATAGCTACACCTCCTACACCTCTGATTCAGTTATACCTTGCTGTTTCTCGAAGTACACTTCATTATTAAGCAGGATTGTCTTCAATGTGTTAAATAAGTATCAAAGGCTAATAAGAATTTTTATAAACTTCATGAAGGAGTAAGACAGCACAAACACTTATATTGGAGGCAAGTAAATGCTCTTAATAACATGAGATTCTGTGAATGGATTCTGTATTCATCTGTCTATACTGGATGTCACCAGAGAAAAGGGTCACGTTATGGCGGTGCATGTGCCTGAGGTGCTAGGTGTTTGGCCCCAATGGTACTGGCAGAATAAGCTATCGATAACATTAATAATGTTATTACACAGTAATTTATGACGCAATATGTATAATTTTGGAATCCGACTACCCTTTATATGGCGGAGATCAGCAGTGTTGATGCAGGGCCTGTGGCTAAATGGGCTGAAGGTTTGTCCCAGGTGAAAGAAAGACTATCTTTGTCTATACCCTACCACTGATTTCTTGGAAACAGGAATGGCAATGTAACCTGCAGGATTACATGTATGTTACAGGTCCTTGTACATGCTGAAATATGTAGTTCTACAATAACACAGGATTTATTACTTTATAGCAGACAGGGATTTGCACTTGACTTCTTTCTCTCATTGCTAAAATATATACTATCACGTGTGGAAATTGCACTTTCCAGGTTTCAGCACCATGGAGAGCAATCTGCTTCAGCATATTTCCTTTTTCTGAGCAGTATGCTCCTGTTGCACACACAGCAGGGGGTCATGAGGCAAAAATCCCAAAACAGATAGATAGTAGACATGTCAATCATTATTGTATGTATACAGAATCTATCACATGTCATAATACAAAGCAATGGAGAAGACATAGAGGCCTCCACAGCATCTTTTGTATCTTGGGCCTACTATCTATTCATAGCACATTTGACAGGGACACTGATAGCTGACATGCAATGATGAATACATTTTGCAATGAAGCTTGTTTCTCTGCAATATAAAATATAACTTAAGAAAAAAAACGCTTCACAGGTTTGAAGTAATTAAGCAATGTTTTCTCAATATTTCCTCTCTCTGCTTGAAAGTCGATGCCAGCATTTCAATAAAATTAAAGCCTGTGTAACTTCAAGGATGATTTGCTATACACAGAAAGTTGCCTGCTGCAGTCAATTTGAAGTATTAAAATTTGATAACTCTTTAATCACTTTATTTAATGAGATAGAAACAGCAGGAGAAGGGGAAATTCATCATGTCAGTTCGAGTACCTGGCTGTCTTCCTGCTGTGAATATTTAACATGACACCAATTCCTGAGCCCTCCTTTAGCCGCTGATGTTGAATGAGCAAATTCTTTATGTCTACGAGGATGTTTGATTTCCCTCCAGAATCCACGTCAAGTTGGATCCTAGATCAAAAAAGTCCCCCTGGTACCATAAGGGAAAAATCATTGTAGGCACAGAGACTGAACTGTGTGTTTATGCTTCAAAGTATTCCAAAGTGTGAGTAAGGTAACAAAATCCAGATATGTGGGTTTTATTGGGATTGGTTAGGAGGGGGATAGCAGTATAATGTGATATGTGGGGCAGCCCATGACAATTTGTAATATACCAGCCTCATCTTTTGAAGAGCTGAAAAACAAGAGAAATTACCTGACTGGATGCTGTGGGAAAATGTCTCATCTCTCCTTTGCATTAGGTTTTACAACCCCTTTGAATCTGATTTATTAGAGTATTTACTTTATTTTTCACATAGATATTGACTATCCTTTGACTAAACTGAACCAGACTACTAGATTTGCAGGACCTTTAAGCCTCATCATTTCTTAACAACTTTGATGCACACTATCATGGTTTACTATGTCTTGAAGCAACATTATTGCAAATGCAAGTCATGGCATTCATGCCAATTAAAGAGTGTAAAGCAATTGAAGGGACGTCCTGTTTTCTCCCATAAATTTCGTCCTGAGGTTGGCTGATGGTTTTAGATTGACAGCCTGGACCAAAGCAAACCCTCATGGCTGTCCAAGATAATACCTCTTACAAATGGTCTAATTTGTGCAATAGCTTAAAATGTTTCTTGCTCTGAAATGGACAGGTCAAGCGTTAATACATTGTTTATACAGAGAAGTAGGGTGCTGATGGTCTCTAGAAACAGGTCACCCCTCTTTTCAACATAGAAAGAACATACAAGTTCAATAAAGCTGAATAAGTGCCTCATTTGTTGATCAAATCTGGTAACATTTACCTTGTGTCTATGGCCAAATTTAGATAAAAGGAGCTTTACTGTAGAGCTTTAGCTCTGCACTAGACTACTAATCATGTGCTCATAGATCTGACACCAAAGAGACAGAAGTATGAGTTTCCTATCTATTCTTCCTACAGAACATCAGCGTGGGCCCTTGCTATCCCACAGTACTGCAATTATACTACATCATCACCAGAAACATATGCTCTGCTTGAAGATTGTACATTAGAGTTTTGAAATCAGAAGACGCAGGAAGGAGTCAAGCTTCCAAATAATCCCCTTTCTGCAGTGGTTAGAAAGATCTATGTGTATTAGAAGGAGCTTTTCTGCCAGATTAATTCATTAGATTTTACCCTGAAGCTTGCTCCTACTGTGGATTTTGCATGAAATCAGCTAGGAGTCGAAATCAAATGCACAGACATCTGGCGACGAAAATTGAATACAAAATATTGGACATTAGCAAAGCCTTCAACTGCTACTATTGACACATTAGAAAGCCAGGAGAGCAGATATCAGATCATACAGAGAGATGAATACCGTCTCCTGCAGACATGTGTCTGATCTTCAGAGCAATAACTGGATCAGATGTCTTTACAAATATACATTAGAAAGTCAAGTCGAATATGACTTCAACGGGAAACACTTACCAGTATATTGAATACCATGAATATTAACTAGCCTGTCATTATTGCTACTTTTATATTAATACTAAGACAACCACATCACTAGTAGCTATTAGGGTATGTTAACATTGGCACTCCAGCTTCTATTGTTTTTCTCCATTATAGGAGCAGAACAATGGAAATGAATGCTTAAAATGATGGAAACTAACAGATCCCAAAATATCCCATTGACTATAATGGAGCCTGTTAAAGTGTGGCAATAGGTTTGTCGAGTGTCTCACCCTTTTTCCTGGTATTTCTCTTTATCTGTCCCCTTACCCTGTTCTTGTATGTGGTGATATATGATGCAGCGCTAATACACAAAATACACTTATTAACACTAAAACACTAATTGGCTAGCAACGAGCCAAGTTTGTTCCAAATATTCAAAATTGTTCCGTTTTTATCGAAACCGAACAATGTAGGAATTTGTCTCGGGCAAACTAAAATGGCCGGTGCGACAATGATTTGCGGTAAATTATTATATTCTGAAGCCTCTTCAGACCCCACTGTATAATAGGTGTAGGCCCAAGGGAGCTGTAAAAAATAAAAAAAACATTTATACTCACCTTCCCTCACTTCTTTTGGCCAACTGTTTCTTCCTCCCTGGAGCACGTGGTGTCTCAATAGAGCACCAGAGCTGGCATTTGGGGTTTTAGGTGACATCACATGCCCCAGGTCAGCGCTAAAGCCTGTGATTGGGCCTCAGCAGTGACATCTGTACACCGAGGGTCATGACAAACACTGGACAAAACAAATCTTCAGAGGTTCGCCCATCCTTACTACCAAATACAGTAAGTAACAACAGTATAATATCAGTATATTTCAGAAACAATATGATAGCAATAATCTAATACAGGGGTCGGCAACCTCCGGCATGCGTGCCAAGAGTGGCACGCGAGGCTTATTTCCCTGGCACGGCAGCGGAGTCCTCGCCCAGCAGCTTCAATCGGACCAAACATGGCCGAAACGATACTGCTATTATTATACTCGGGGGTCTCTTCAGACCCCCGAGTATAATAAGCGGAGACTTAGGAGAAGTGATGAAACATAAAAAACAATGATACTCACCTTGCTCCCTGCGCTACGCGGCGGCTGTGCGATCTGCCGGCACTTCTGACACCTGACAGGGCCTCAGGGGTCCACAGAGACCCAATCAGCGGTCGCTGACGTCAGGCAGAAGCGTCAAAGAGGACAGAGCGAATGCGGAGCGCAGAAAAAGGTGAGTAGCATTGTTTTTTTATGTTTGTCATCTCTCTTGGTCCTGCACTTATTATACTTGGGGGTCTGAAGAGAGCTATGGAACATAATACCGTGTGCAGGGGCCGCTATGGGACCTAATACCGTGAGCAGGGACCGCTATGGGACCCAATACAGTGTGCAGGGACCGCTATGTGACCTAATACCGTGTGCAGGGACCGCTATGGGACCTAATACCGTGTGCAGGGACCGCTATGGGACCTAATGCTGTGTGCAGGGACCGCTATGGGACCTAATACCGTGTGCAGCGACCGCTATGGGACCTAATACCGTGTGTTGGGGCCACTATGTGACATAATACCGTGTGCTGGGGTCACTATGTGACATAATATGGTGTGCAGAGGCTACTATGTGACATAATACGGTGTGCAGAAGCCACTATGTGACATAATACGGTGTGCAGAGGCCACTATGTGACATAATACAGTGTGCAGAGGTCACTATGTGACATAATACGGTGTGCAGAGGCCACTATGTGACATGATACCATGTGCAGGGGCCACTATGTGACATAATACAGTGTGCAGAGGCTGTTATGGGATATAATACCTTGTGCAGGGGCCGCTATGGGACATAATACCGTGTGCAGGGGCCGCTATGGGACATTATTCTGTATAACGGTGTGTTTTCTGCATTAAGGATGTGTTTTTGCACAGAAAACACAGGCATTTTTTTGTGTGCAAAAATGCACCATGTGAACGCAGTTTTACATTGAAGTAAAAGTTCCAGTGGCCTAAGACTATATCTGCATCCAAATACATAGTGTGATATCACCATAAGCATGCCGCCATACGGTGCTCCTGGACACTTACATTTACCATTAATTGGGAGCTGCACATGGACTTTCATTGCTTCTAATCAGAAAGTACAGGAGCGTCCCAGGAAATAGCAGTAAACGCATGCGTCCTAAAGCATCTGGTGGCAGCACTTCTGTGTTATGGTTTGTGGTATATGACTTTAGTTTAGGGGTCGTCAGACTTACAATTATTGACCGACACTCTGAGTACCTCATCTTTGATTTTTTAATTAAAATCGGCACGCCGAACAAAAAAGGTTGCCTACACCTGATCTAATATTATACAGCACAGTATTACCATTCAATAATCCCAATAAATTACAGATACCCTATTACAATATTGTATATCATACAATATACATGAATATGTAAATACACACACAGAGCCATTTCCCCACATAACACTTCTTACTGCCCTTCTTCCTAAGGATTAAACAGGTACAAGTGTAGTATAAAGATCTGGGGGGTAACATGGATACTGAACTTTATGGGTTAGGAATATTAGGATAAGAAGCTAGGGGTATACAAGGAAAATGTAGGGGATAGGGTGCTTTCAGAAAGCATTCTATTGATTTGTGTGGTTTTCTCCTCTTTGCTTCTTTATTTCCCTCTCTCCCCTGTCTTCTCTGGCCCCCTTTTTTGATCCACATTTTAGCGATTCACTATAATTTGGCCTGACCTGATTAGACCTTTACTGATGGAATGTTTGTATAGATCCAATCGTTGATTGTAATGTCAATCTGTATTCCCTTAGTCCAGACAGCAGCACAATATGGGGTATCTCTGCCCCTGTGTGTTGTTTAGGACAGGTGGAACCTTTAATTAGCACCAAAAAGGTGCCTCCTACTAGCCCTATAAGAGGGCACAAGAGACCTCCCTCCACTGTGTAAATTATAAAGTAACAGGAAACAAGCTTCTAGGGAGGGAAGCCTTGTGCTGCTGTCTGGACTAAGGGAATACAGATTGACATTACAATCAACGATTCCCCTTACGTCCGACAGCAGCACAATATGGGGAGATAGCAAGTAATTCCCCTAGGGAGGGTTTCCTCGCCTTACAACATCAAGGACTGACTGACCAAAGGCAGTTGTCTGGAAACTGCGGATGTCCAATGATAATGTTTAACAAAAGGTCAACTGAGATGACTATGACGCAGCCGCACAAATCTGGTCCAATGGTAAGGACCGATACTCAGCCAAAGAAGTCGACAACCCAGGTCGAGTGGCCGTAGAAAGACTGGAGGGAATAACTCCTGAATAAGAAAGGAAGACTTAATTGTCTCCTTGATCCATGTGGCGTTGAGTCGGGTTGCCATGAGGTCTATTTCTGGAAGACCCCTGTTCAGGGTAATCTGATGAAAGACTTCTGGATTGAGTGACCATTCTCCTGATACGGCATAACCCCGACTCAACCGATCCGCTACTATGTTCAGGGAGCCCTTGATGTGAACTGCGGATAAATGGGTTAGATTTTTCTCTGCCCATGTAAATATCATATCTGCCTCCCTAAGGAGGGTTGGTGATCTGGTGCCTCCCTGTCTGTTCACGTACAGCACTGTGGTCATGTTGTCTGACCGGATTTTGACTGCTCTTCCCTGGGAAGAGGCAAGCAATAGAGTAAGGCACGATATACGGCTCTGAGCTCCTTCCAGTTCGACGAGGTCCTTTTTTCAGGAGTGCTCCAGACTCCCTTTATGGAGTTTTCGTCCAATGGGCTCCCCATCCCGAGAGGGATGCATCTGTAGTCAACAGGGTCCAAGAAGGTTGGACCGTGGACCTTCCGTCTTTCAGGTGCAACCACCACTTAAAGGAAAAAGACGGGTCCTGGGGGAGAGTCGAATCTTCTTGCTGAATGTAAGAAGGGAGCGATCCCAAGCCTCTAGTAACTCCTTCTGGAGGGGACGTAAGTGCCACAAGGCCCATGGGACTGCCTCCACTGAGGAAGACATCAAGCCCAGGATCTTCATCAATGTTCTGATGGAGGCTATCGGCTTTTTGAAGAGGTGCCGGACTGCCGCAACCAGCTTCTCCTTCCTTGCTGGTGTCAAGGAGACTAAATCTAGGAAGTAGTTTTCTCAGAGGAACTTCCTTCGAGTTGAAGGGATCGTTTTTGACTTCTCCCAATTTATAAGCCATCACAGACTCTGAAGGCTGTCTGTAGGTACTGGAGCAGAACAGACTCTGACTGGGCCTTTATCAACCAGTCGTCTAGATAAGGCACCAAGAATATCCCCTGAAGCCTGAGGGCGGCCGTTATGGGAGCCACTACCTTTGTAAAGGTGTGGAAAGCAGAGGAGATCCCGAAGGGTAGTGCTGTGAATTGAAAATGCTTCCTGTGGCCGGAAACTACTACGGCAATCCTTAGAAAAAAACCTTCTGTGTGGAGGTAAATAGAAATATGCAAATGGGCGTCTTTTATATCCAAAGTCACAAAAAACATCGCCTTAGAGGAGAAAGGTGGTGACAGACTTTATGGTTTTCCTATGGAAGCGCTTCTTTTTGATGAAGCGGTTGAGGTACCTTAAGTCTATGATCATTCTCCACTTGTCTGCCGGTTTTGGCATCAGGAAGACGGGAGAATAGACACTGGATCCTTCTTCTAGAGAAGGGACTTCCACCAGGGCTCCCTTGTGAATGTACTCTCGGATGAAGCATTCCAGGGAGGCTGCTGCATTGTAGGGAGGCTGCGAGTTAACACAAACCGATCCTGAGGAGGACGGAGGAACTTCATTGCATAACCTCTTTGGATTACCTACCGGACCCATGGGTCTCGAATTTTTTCCTGCCCGCAGTTGAGAAAGTGGGAGACACGACCTCCGACAGGAATCTCGGCCACAGGAAATCTGCTTCTGATGTCAAAAGCTAGGCTTGACTTTTTTATCATCAGACTTCGGAATCTCCGGCCGGCGCCTCTAGAGGAATAACTAGAGCCTCTCTGGACTGCCTTCCACGACGAGGCGGATAGCCTCTACCACGGCCAGAGCCAGACCTACCTCTGAAGGCCTGGGGTAAAGTTTTACCCTTCTTGTCGGCCAAGCCCTCTAGGATCTCGTCTAGGGCACAGCCAAAGACTCTACCCGGCTCAAAGGGTAATGCGCACAAATTATACTTTGAGGGGAACACAGCTCTCCAAGGTTTTAACCATAGAGGTCTTCCTGCTGCAGTGTTCTTGGTAAGTGCCAGGGATTTGGCCGCCAGCCTTAATTGATGGTGGGAGGCTTCCGTTAAATATTCAGCTGCCAGGGAAACTGAGCCTAGAAACCCTAGCAGCTCGTCTCTGGAGACTCCAGAGTCGGTCACTTTCGAGGTGGACCAGGTCAGTACATAATTTGGCTGACACTTCACAGGACGCAACCGCCACAGCGGTCTTGGGCGAGGCAGCTGAATAAGCCTTCTTGAAGGTATTGTCGAAGCGCCTGCCATGGCGTTGTGCAGATTTGCTCCATCATCTGATGGTACCTTAGTGCGGCAGGACAGTTTAGCCACCGCCATATCCACCTTGGGAGGAGGACCCCATTGATCCCATTGAGCAACTGGGAATAAAGCGCTGAACCTCCTAGGAACCACAAGAGGTTTTTCAGGACTTCTCCACTCTGAGGACATTAATTTTTGTAATGTCTGGTCCACTTGGAAGACCCTAGGCCCTCTATAGGTGGACGCGGAGGCTTCCCCATCAACATCACGATCCTTAGACCGGATGGACTTCAGCAGCCGGCTTAATTTTTCGAGTGGAAGCACGGCCTGCTGGGATCTTCAGTGAAATCGTCAGATGAGAGTGTCTCGTCCACTATCTGATGATCTTCAACAGAGATCCGTAAGGAAGATTGTGTCTCAATCTGCGGTCTCTTGGCAATCTGGGCGATGGAAGAACGAATCTCCTTTAAGAGACTCCTCATATAGTCCTTTACCCAAGTAACAACCTCTTATAGAAGGTACTTCCGGCAGGGTCTGCGACACTGGTGACAGCGGGTAAAATCATAGCCGTCAGGTAAAGGGGTATTGCAATCCAAACACATTAGGTGTTTCAAGTTTAGAGGAATTTTTCCTCCTAAGCGCATCGCCATTACGTGCTGCAGAAGATGACATCTGAAACATCAAACAGCCACGTGACACTGAAACAGGGAAGCCAAGCATCGCATAAAAACCCAAGGGGTACCTTTTTTTTTTTTTTTTTTTGAATCGGTCACTTGAAGAGAGAAAAAAAACCGTCAGAAAAAAACCAGCCACTGCAACCCGCAGCACAGGAGCTGGAAACCACTCACTCAACAAATAAAGGACTGCATTCAGACCTTTTAAATGTAATCCAGCAGCGAGGGGAGGAAGCCAACAAAGAAACATTTATACAGCACCAAAACAAGTCAAACGCCATACTGGAACATAGAGGAGCATAAGCCTAAGCCAGAGGCTCAAAATACAAGCAGCAAAAATCAATTCTATATTTTGCCTTTAAATTTTAAATTTCCAAACTTACCGCACTTTTTCCGAGAAAACCGGAAGTAGGGCGCGGTGGTGCGCAAAGGCTTCCTTCCCCTGGGAACACGGAACCAGAGAAAAGTTCCGGCCGAGGAGGTTCCCCGCTTACTTCCGGGATCGCGCTGCCTGCAGATGGATGCCGGATAACGCTGCGCTGCGGTGCGAAGGCCCGAAGGACCGGAGGTTTTTTCTTTGGGACCGAGGTACCCCAAAAAGGTAAGCCAGGAGTAACTAAAACCCCTAGCAACGGGAGGTCACAAGAGACCTCCGTCCACCTGTTCCACACAGGACAGAAAAAAACACAGTGGAGGGAGGTCTCTTGTGCCCTCTTATAGGGCTAGTAGGAGGCACCTTTTTGGTGCTAATTAAAGATTCCACCTGTCCTAAACAACACACAGGGGCAGAGATACCCCATATTGTGCTGCTGTCGGACGTAAGGGGAATTGGTATTGTTGGAAGAAAGTACGTCTCCAAGGGAGAACAGCAAGTCTGATATGGTTGTTTGGGATAATACACAAAGGAATTGTTTATGTGGGTGGTAACAATAAGCTCACTATGTATACCATCCCAACTGCCCTTCATATCTATGATACATAAATATATCCATAGCTCTGTATGCTGGCCACGCCAGTATTTCCTGACTACATTTGTCCTGCAGCCAATACAGGAATGTCCCAGGAATTCTCTGAGGTGTGGTGGACCAGTATCATCCAGTTAAGTTTGAAAAGTTGACTATTGATATAAAAATGTATAAATGCATTTGTACATTTCCCTTTACACAGCCCATTGCACTTCAGTTCCTGTTTCTATCATTTTGCATGCAAGACTTTTTCTGTTGCAATTTTAATCTGTGATAGAGTCTGTAAGTGCCAAGTGATATTTAGCCCTTCATGACCAACAACATCTGAAAACTGTGTTCACCCACAATTCCCCATTATTAAAGGTATTTCCCATCTCAGGATTTCAACTGTCTTCCTGTCTCCTTCCCCCTCCACTTTGTGGTTTTCAGCTTAGTCCAGCAGAAAGCTCTGTGTCTGTTGTAAACTGTGCAGCTATTTCTGGATTTACCTACAAAGATAACAGATACACTGATCAAGAAACTTTCCTAGCCTCATCAGGGTTCAGTAACTGAAAGCAATATGCAGAGTGAGGGAGAGAAGATAATGTAGATGGCCAGGAACAGTGATCAGTCAGCAGCCAACCAGACAGGTGATGTGTAACTTAGACAATCAGCTGTAAACACTGAGGATGAATATTTATCTGTATCTGGCAAATGGCACAAAATAGAGAAAACAATGTATTGGGTACAACACTTCAGTTATTTTAATCTACAAGTCTGAATATGATCCTTTAAATGGGAATACCCCTTTAAGACTCATTTGCCTCAATCTATGTACAGAAAGTTTATGATAATCTTCTATTTCTCACTGGTGGTTTAGTTGCTAGCTGTTTATAATAATTTTGCCCTTGTAATAGAAAGCTGCTCTCCATGTACTAACTGTCTGATGAGACTAATGTGGGCTTATGTTATATAAGTAAGAAGAATATGCAATAAAATATTGTGTAGGGATACATCCACAATCTAGTCTTCTGGAAGGACAAAAGTTGGATTTATGACTACCTCAGATTACCTATTGACAACACAGCCAAGCTTTATGACCATGATCTCATTCAATGAATACTCCAGCTTCATGGTGCTTCAGTTTTGGAAATGTATATGTTTAGAACCCAACTACTTTTCATATTGACCCTCTTTAAACATAATCATATAAGAAATTATCTACCAAGTCTAACCTATACTTGACTCACCAACCAGGAAATCTCTTGTTTTCCCCAAACAAGAAGATGGAGGCTACAATACAGGTGTAAAGTGAAGCTCCTGGACCTAGTGCAAAATCTCTAAATGGACCTCCAGCCTACCATGTACCATTTATAATACCGTGAACTTCTTATACCTTTAGGTGTGACTAGGGCCTGAGTGTGATTGCTACCTCTCCATTCACTATAGCTACACACTTACAATACATAGTCATATTTTAGCTTCCATTGTCTTCAAGAGGACCTTTCATGTCCTCTAAGTCAGGGAGTATTATATACCATAGCAAAGCTGACAATGTGCTGAAATCAGCGCATTCCATTTTGCCGGTATCTTCCCCCTTTGTGAGAGGGGTCGGCCTCACCGTTCAGCGTCATTGCTGGATGGTGAGGAATGCCCCCTTGAAGGTTCACTTCCATAGTTTTGTACTGTGACATAAAAGGTCCTCTTTAAATGTGAAAAATATGTTTTTTTAATAGGAAATTTGTGGGTCAGAAATTTGTAAATACAGCCATTTCTCTCATCCCTAGAATGAGGTAGCAGCACAAATCAGCTGCTATAAATAAGACTTTAGCAATAAAAATGGTGATGATAAGACAATTCTCTTCAAACTCATGATGAGGAATTTAAGATAAATCAGATTGTAAGAAGACTATTGGAAAACACTTGAAACTTGAGTTATGCTGACCACTGGTGAATAATCAGGTTAAGAATCCTTCTATGAGGGGAACCATTGAGAAGTTGATATTACATATTGAGACTGGAGTAATCCTTCTCTTTTCATGCAGAGATCTGAAGATGTTTCACCAGTCATAGGTGTTGAGCAGACATCTTTCCATGTCTGGTTCACTATTGTCATATCCCTAAATTCTACTTAGAATTACCAATTAATAAACCAACAATAGGAGGAAAGAGGAGTAAGCTCGTAGGAAATGTCTGCATTATTGGGTGCTTTTGGGCAAGATTTGGCTAAATATATTTACATATGTTTTCTATAGACTCACTAACACACATACAATTAGGATATTTGTTTCTGGATCTGTAATATAGACCATAATGTTGCTTGTAGTATATTGTTGCTGATGAGACCCCCTTAGTTTTATCCTATGTAAAACTATACCTTGTATAATTAGTGTAATTACTTGTGCCTTCCATTATGTACTATTGTGCTCCCATTGGGCAGTCCACAAGTACAATGCCTGAATTAAGTACTTCAATTTATTTACATAGCATTGTCCAATTTAATTAGCACTTGTAAGTAGTGTCTGTGGACCAGACTGGCAGACAGCAGTAGCTGGGGTGTATTGCACAGACTAGAATGACCTCGGTGACCAGGGATTATACCATGCCCATTACAGAATATACGGCATAATTACACACATTTACCTTTCTCTTGAGGTTATAATATGAGGCTGTAAAGTCAGTACATGATAGCTTGTATGGATATCTACCCTAAGTATTAATCTCCATCTGTTTTACTACATTTATTAATGATGGAATCAGAATGAGGAATATGTTATAACTTACCTAAAGCACAGTAATAAATCCAGTACTAGTCATAAATTGCAATATATGAAACCTTGTAAAGGGGAAAGCTGTTAGGGATGCTCCCTTTGAAAATCAGTGACAGATCGGAATACTTGAACAGATGCCACTATTTCTATCTCAATAGTGAGAGAAACACAGAATACTGTTAAAGACACAGTACACTTGATAGTTGCAGGAACACACTTGGTGACATGCTTGATGTTTGCATGTCAGGAACAGTTTCTGAACAGTCCATAACCAGGTCCAGCAACCATGAGAAACATTGGCATGTCTTCCACAGAGAGGGAAGGAGAGGAAATGCAGCTGCTCTCTTTGTATGCTTTGAGAGGGTAAGAGGAGCATGAGTACAGAGACACAATAGTTATAAGCTATGACAAGTACAAAGAAACAAGCCTCCCTGTCAAGGGAATGGAAAAATACCCTAAAACACAGATTTGGCACACCATGTTTAATGCCGCTATATTAATATATAGTGAAACGGCTCTAAAAGACTCCTCCTTAGCGAGATCTGTCCTTTATTATATAACATATTCTCAGTAACACGTTCTAGTTTCAGGGATCCTCTTCTCTGAGAGGACTACACTTGTAGAAGACCAGTTTTCCATGCTATTTGTGCCAAAGAGAATCAATTCTAGATTTGCTGAAGGAGATGAACTGTGCATTTCCTGATACATATAAGATACTGTTAGGTGTGTTTTTATAGGGTCAAGGCACATACCAGAGTTCTGCCTATCTGCACTGCCTTTAGCATACAACCCCATTTTGTCTGATTCATCCACATTTTTGTTCTTACAATACAGATTCCTCCATCTTGCATGATATCACTCACTTTCATAGCATTGCATTTAGACCTTTTTAACAAAGCACTCAGCTATAATTCAATGAGGATTTCTCTGACTATTGACAGTGAATGATGCCCTATAATAGGTTTAGTTTATTCATGAAGCCAAACAATTTGCTTAAGTTGGGAGATGGAATTTCTTTTTAATCCTGTGTGAAATGAAATACACAACACCACATTGACTGGGTCTATGGCAGCCATTACTACAGGTAGTAAATTCGCCGCAGCAGTCTCTAATCTGTCATGTCAGCACAAACCATTTCTCTTTGGGTTATAGTATTCGGGAATGATGAAATATTTAAAACCTCCTGCCAGCACATTGTTATTTAAAGTATCGAGACAGAGAAGTACATCCAATTCAGCATAATGACTGATCTTATCAGACATGTAGTTTCAATCAATAGCTATTAGAGGTAATTCATTTACACTTCATTATTTTCCTTGTTCTAGATGCTCTCCAGCCTATCAGTCAGATCAGCATACCATATGGCATGTGAGTAGAAGAGCTACAGTGGAAATACAGTAAAGTGGTATTCCAGCTTCCCATCACTTTAGCAGGGTTTTCCACCACCCTAAATCCACATTGTAGAAAAATATCTGCATCGGACATGCTGCGATTTCAAAAAACGTTGTGTTTTTGTAAATCGCAACAAGTCAATTATACCTACGGAAACATTGACGTTTCCCCTATAGGTATAATTGAAGCTGAAAGTCCGCAGAGGAAAACTCTATGTAATTTTGGTGAAAAGCGCTGCGGGAAAAACCGCAATGTGTTGCCGCTGCATTTTTTATGGCATCGCTTTTTGGCTGCAGTCCGCTACGTGGGGCCTTAGCCTTCAGGTTTTACTTTCAACAGCTTTCTGGCATATGTAATCTTAAATTTGTTGTTGAGCTCTTTTCCCTCTTTTCTAGAAAATGGCATGAGAGTCAAAAAAAAAGACAAAAAGTGCAAATAATGTGTGCGAAAAATAGTGCCTTGTTTTACTTCAGTTTTGGATTCACCACACAACAAAAAAAAACTTTTCGTCTGCTAATGGGCAAAAACCATTTGTCCTATACTAAATCGAATGTGCGGATTCCAAATCCGAAGTCAGAATTGTTGTAACAAGTCAGGAAATTTTGCTATGCATAACTATGCCTAAATGAATTAAGCACTTGGAAAGCATTGAATAATTTTGAATAGAACGAGTTTTACTCCAACAATTACCTGATCTACATCAAAGTTTTGGTAGTAAACAGTGTATGTAAATGTGATGGAATAACAAAATTTCAAAAAGTCTCGTTTTTCAGTTTAAAAGTCTTACTTGAGCAAGGCCCAGTACTGTTAAAAGTGCTTCAGGCATCTGCTTTTGCGTTTGTGAACGGTCATATTTTCCCGTTGCAAAAACCAGCAGTAGTTCCCCATCATGTTGGGATTCCTTCGGCCTTGATATCTGTTCTCCATTGTAGAAATATCTTTATGGAACCGCTCTCCATGTTCATCACTTACGTGTCCCAATTTGGGTGGGACAAAGTCAAGATGGGAATGTAAGAAATGCATTTTCAATGACATTCGGCAGACAAGTTTTTCATATGCTGTAAGCATGTTGTCTACTAATTCAACATAGTTTTCAGCTCGACTGTTCCCAAGGAAGTTCTGCACTACTAGCACAAATGCATCCCAAGCTGCAAGTTCCAGAGGGTTGAGTTTTGTTCTGACTGTGTTATCATGCATTAGTTTATTGATTTTGGGGCCAATAAAAATTCCAGACTTTATTTTAGCCTCAATTTGACAGTCAAAGTAATACTTGTAATCAAGAAGCAATCGCTTTGTCAGATTCTTGCGCTGATCATAAGTAGTGTATTTGCCACATATGAAGCAGAAATTGTCCAGATCGTTAACACATTTGCATTTATCCATCTTAAGTTTCAAAACTGCTAGCAGTATAACCGATCACTTTATCGAAATCTGTCCAGCTTGCCTTATATACTTACTGCTGACATCAGCCTGAGTGCACCCGGACAGGCAAAATCCAAGTTCATATTTAGAATCAGCACGCTCATTTTAGTATAAATCACATGTTTTTCTCTAAGTAGCAAATTCATTGTTGCGTGGTGGAATGTACCTTATTATTTTCTGTAGCATTTTTACAATTTGTTTTGGTCTTCTTACCAGCTTTTTTCAGTTTTTTTCGTATAACCAGATATTATTGTGGTTAGCGTTTTTGGTGTTTATGCAGAATGTACAGTGGCTTGCAATAGTATTCATACCCCTTGAACTTTTTCACATTTTGTCACCTTACAAGCACAAACTTAAATGTATTTTATTGAGATTTTAAGTGATAGACCAACACAAAGTAACAGATATTTGTGAAGTGGAAGGAAAATGATACACGGTTTTCAAAATTTTAATAAAATAAAAACCTGAAAAGTGTGATGTGCAGAAGTATCCAGCTCCCTCTACTCTGATAGCCCTAAATAAAATAAAGTGCAGTCAATTGTCTTCAGAAGTCACTTAATTAGTTAATAGAGTCCAGCTGTGTGTAATTTAGTCTCAGTATAAATACACCTGTTCTGTGAAGGCCTCAGTGGTTTGTTAGAGAACACTAGTGAACAAACAGCATCATGAAGACCAAGGAACTCACCAGGCAGGTCAAAGGTAAAGTTGTGGAGAAGTTTAAAGAAGGCTTAAGTTATAAAAACATATCCCAATCTTTGAGCATCCCAAGGACCACTATTCAATCCATCATCAAAAATGGAAAAAGTATTTTACAACTGCAAACCAGGACATGGCTGTCCACCTAAACTGTCAGATCGAGCAAGGAGAGCACTCATCAGAGAAGCAACCAAGAGGCCCATGGTCACTCTGGAGGAGCTGCAGAAATCTACAGATCAGGTTGGAGAATCTGTCTACAGGACAACTATAAGTTGTGCACAACACAAATCTGGCCTTTATGGAAGAGTGGCAAGAAGAAAACCATTGTTGAAAGGAAGACATACAAAGTGCAGAAAGTTCATTTAAATGAAAAAAAAAAACAAAAAAAAACCCACAGGCAATTGCAGACACATACATATCGCAACAAAATCGTGCAGTGCAACATCGCATTGCATTTTTTTCTCATGTGACACAGTCACCATGTAGTCCTAGTCTTACTGACTAGTCTAATTTTATACCACTTATTACTTGTCTTACTTTAAGCAACAATTTTACACCAAATGTTAGCACATCCCCTTTCCCCTTGAAATCACTTGCCTTATTGCCAAAGACATATCCACTTGTAGAATGAGGTCCGGTGTTGCAGAAAAGTTGCTTTTATTTGTTGCAAATTTTGCTGCATTTTTTGGATCCAAACTCATGAGTGGCTACAAAAGGAATGGAAAATATGAAGGAAGTTCTTATACTTCCTCCTTTTGCTCAATTCACTCCTGGGTTTAGCTTAAAAAACTGCAGCAAAATCTGCAACAACAAAAAAATTAGCTTTCCCACAATGTTGAGCCCTAAGGTCTCATGCACACGTCCCTAATTTTTATCCCCAATTGCGGATCCAAAATTGCGGATAAAAATACTGTCTCATTCATTTCTATGTGTCTGTGCAATATTGAAGGACCGCAAATTATGAAGAATGTCCCATTTTTGGCCGCATTTGCAGCACAGACCAGTGTAAGGAATCATACAAGATCCGTGATTGCGGATGACATACTTTTTACACCAGGGTTGAGTTGTAACCACAATCGTTGATTGTAATGTCAATCTGTATTCCCTTAGTCCAGACAGCAGCACAATATGGGGTATCTCTGCCCCTGTGTGTTGTTTAGGACAGGTGGAACCTTTAATTAGCACCAAAAAGGTGCCTCCTACTAGCCCTATAAGAGGGCACAAGAGACCTCCCTCCACTGTGTAAATTATAAAGTAACAGGAAACAAGCTTCTAGGGAGGGAAGCCTTGTGCTGCTGTCTGGACTAAGGGAATACAGATTGACATTACAATCAACGATTCCCCTTACGTCCGACAGCAGCACAATATGGGGAGATAGCAAGTAATTCCCCTAGGGAGGGTTTCCTCGCCTTACAACGTCAAGGACTGACTGACCAAAGGCAGTTGTCTGGAAACTGAGGATGTCCAATGATAATGTTTAACAAAAGGTCAACTGAGATGACTATGATGCAGCCGCACAAATCTGGTCCAATGGTAAGGACCGATACTCAGCCAAAGAAGTCGACAACCCAGGTCGAGTGGCCGTAGAAAGACTGGAGGGAATAACTCCTGAATAAGAAAGGAAGACTTAATTGTCTCCTTGATCCATGTGGATAGAGTAGGCTTGGAAGCCTTGAGGCCTCTGTTTTTACACTGCATCTCAATTAGTAGGCTTTCGGCCTTCTTAAGCGGTTGACTGTGGAATAGGTAAATCCACAGACACCTTACCACATCTAAGGTGTTGAGCTTTTCTTCCTCCTCAGAGGTTGGAGAGGGGAAAAACACAGGTAACGAAATTAGCTGATTGCTATTATAGCATGAGGGGACCTTAGGGATAAACCCAGGCAAACCTAAGGTGTACCCTATCTGCAAAAACAAAATGTACGGTTCTCTAGAAGAGAGGGCCTGGAGTACCCCTACTCTTTGGCAGATATAATAGCCAACAAAAAAGTGGTTTTGTAGGCTAAATATTTTATCCCCGTAGTCTCCAAGGGTCCAAATGGAGGACCGCACAGGCCTGTAATGACTACCGCAAGGTCCCACTGAGGATGATACTGAGGGCTTTAGCCTCATTGCCCCTTTAAGGAACCTTGCAACCAGAGGATCCTGAGACAGACGTCTGTTCAAATGAGCGGAGAGGGCCGCAATCTGCACTTTCAAAGTGGCAGGGGCAAGGCCCTTATCCAAACCGTCCTGAAGAAAATATCAGCCGTTGAAGGTTCTAGATTATTAATACCCTTCTTGGAGCACCACTCCATGAAAATCTTGGCTGTCCTCTGGTAGTTCTTATTGGTAGATTCTGCTCTTGCAGAATAAAGGGTCTTCAGGACGGCCTCTGACAGTCCTCTATCCTGCTGTAGGGACTGCTCAACCTCCAGGCTGTCAGGTTGAATCTCCAGAGATCCTGGCACTTCAGAGATCCTTGGGAAACCAGGTTCTGGATGGGGGGAAGCCTCCAATATATCCCTCGACTCATCTCCATGAGTTGGGAAAAACCAAGCTCTTTTTGGCCAGAATGGAATGATGGCTATCACAGAGACTTGGTCCTGTTTGATTTTCATTAATACCTTTGGTATTATTGGAATTGGAGGGAAGATGTATGCCAGCCTGGACCTCCAAGGGATGGACAGGGCATCCACTGCCAAAGGATTGTCCTCCTGGTAAAGGGAACAGAACTTCTCCACCTTGGCGTTGAGTCGGGTTGCCATGAGGTCTATTTCTGGAAGACCCCTGTTCAGGGTAATCTGATGAAAGACTTCTGGATTGAGTGACCATTCTCCTGATACGGCATAACCCCGACTCAACCGATCCGCTACTATGTTCAGGGAGCCCTTGATGTGAACTGCGGATAAATGGGTTAGATTTTTCTCTGCCCATGTAAATATCATATCTGCCTCCCTAAGGAGGGTTGGTGATCTGGTGCCTCCCTGTCTGTTCACGTACAGCACTGTGGTCATGTTGTCTGACCGGATTTTGACTGCTCTTCCCTGGGAAGAGGCAAGCAATAGAGTAAGGCACGATATACGGCTCTGAGCTCCTTCCAGTTGGACGAGGTCCTTTTTTCAGGAGCGCTCCAGACTCCCTTTATGGAGTTTTCGTCCAATCGGCTCCCCATCCCAAGAGGGATGCATCTGTAGTCAACAGGGTCCAAGAAGGTTGGACCGTGGACCTTCCGTCTTTCAGGTGCAACCACCACTTGAGGGAAAAAGACGGGTCCTGGGGGAGAGTCGAATCTTCTTGCTGAATGTAAGAAGGGAGCGATCCCAAGCCTCTAGTAACTCCTTCTGGAGGGGACGTAAGTGCCACAAGGCCCATGGGACTGCCTCCACTGAGGAAGACATCAAGCCCAGGATCTTCATCAATGTTCTGAGGCTATCGGCTTTTTGAATAGGTGCCGGACTGCCGCAACCAGCTTCTCCTTCCTTGCTGGTATCAAGGAGATTTGCAGGCGGACTCAATCTAGGAAGTAGTTTTCTCAGAGGAACTTCCTTCGAGTTGAAGGGATCGTTTTTGACTTCTCCCAATTTATAAGCCATCACAGACTCTAAAGGCTGTCTGTAGGTACTGGAGCAGAACAGACTCTGACTTGGCCTTTATCAACCAGTCGTCTAGATAAGGCACCAAGAATATCCCCTGAAGCCTGAGGGCGGCCGTTATGGGGGCCACTACCTTTGTAAAGGTGTGGGAAGCAGAGGAGATCCCGAAGGGTAGTGCTGTGAATTGAAAGTGCTTCCTGTGGCCGGAAACTACTATGGCAATCCTTAGAAAAAAACCTTCTGTGTGGAGGTAAATAGAAATATGCAAATAGGCGTCTTTTATATCCAAAGTCACAAAAAACATCGCCTTAGAGGAGAAAGGTGGTGACAGACTTTATGGTTTTCCTATGGAAGCGCTTCTTTTTGATGAAGCGGTTGAGGTACCTTAAGTCTATGATCATTCTCCACTTGTCTGCCGGTTTTGGCATCAGGAAGACGGGAGAATAGACACTGGATCCTTCTTCTAGAGAAGGGACTTCCACCAGGGCTCCCTTGTGAATGTACTCTCGGATGAAGCATTCCAGGGAGGCTGCGAGTTAACACAAACCGATCCTGAGGAGGATGGAGGAACTTCATTGCATAACCTCTTTGGATTACCTACCAGACCCATGGGTCTCGAATTTTTTCCTGCCCGCAGTTGAGAAAGTGGGAGACACGACCTCCGACAGGAATCTCGGCCACAGGAAAACTGCTTCTGATGTCAAAAGCTAGGCTTGACTTTTTTATCATCAGACTTCGGAATCTCCGGCCGGCGCCTCTAGAGGAATAACTAGAGCCTCTCTGGACTGCCTTCCACGACGAGGCGGATAGCCTCTACCACGGCCAGAGCCAGACCTACCTCTGAAGGCCTGGGGTAAAGTTTTACCCTTCTTGTCGGCCAAGCCCTCTAGGATCTCGTCTAGGGCATAGCCAAAGACTCTACCCGGCTCAAAGGGTAATGCACACAAATTATACTTTGAGGGGAACACAGCTCTGCAAGGTTTTAACCATAGAGGTCTTCCTGCTGCAGTGTTCTTGGTAAGTGCCAGGTATTTGGCCGCCAGCCTTAATTGATGGTGGGAGGCTTCCGTTAAATATTCAGCTGCCAGGGAAACTGAGCCTAGAAACCCTAGCAGCTCGTCTCTGGAGACTCCAGAGTCGGTCACTTTCGAGGTGGACCAGGTCAGTACATAATTTGGCTGACACTTCACAGGACGCAACCGCCACAGCGGTCTTGGGCGAGGCAGCTGAATAAGCCTTCTTGAAGGTATTGTCGAAGCGCCTGCCATGGCGTCGTGCAGATTTGCTCCATCATCTGATGGTACCTTAGTGCGGCAGGACAGTTTAGCCACCGCCATATCCACCTTGGGAGGAGGACCCCATTGATCCCATTGAGCAACTGGGAATAAAGCGCTGAACCTCCTAGGAACCACAAGAGGTTTTTCAGGACTTCTCCACTCTGATGACATTAATTTTTGTAATGTCTGGTTCACTTGGAAGACCCTAGGCCCTCTATAGGTGGACGCGGAGGCTTCCCCGTCAACATCACGATCCTTAGACCGGATGGACTTCAGCAGCCGGCTTAATTTTTCGAGTGGAAGCACTGCCTGCTGGGATCTTCAGTGGAATCGTCAGATGAGAGTGTCTCGTCCACTATCTGATAATCTTCATCAGAGATCCGTAAGGAAGATTGTGTCTCAATCTGCGGTCTCTTGGCAATCTGGGCGATGGAAGAATGAATCTCCTTTAAGAGACTCCTCATATAGTCCTTTACCCAAGTAACAACCTCTTATAGAAGGTACTTGCGGCAGGGTCCACGACACTGGTGACAGCAGGTAAAATCATAGCCGTCAGGTAAAGGGGTATTGCAATCCAAACACATTAGGTGTTTCAAGTTTAGAGGAATTTTTCCTCCTAAGCGCATCGCCATTACGTGCTGCAGAAGATGACATCTGAAACATCAAACAGCCACGTGACACTGAAACAGGGAAGCCAAGCATCACATAAAAACCCAAGGGGTACCTCTTTTTTTTTTTTTTTTTTTGAATCGGTCACTTGAAGAGAGAAAAAAACCGTCAGAAAAAAACCAGCCACTGCAACCCGCAGCAGAGGAGCTAGAAACCACTCACTCAACAAATAAAGGACTGCATTCAGACCTTTTAAATGTAATCCAGCAGCGAGGGGAGGAAGCCAACAAAGAAACATTTATACAGCACCAAAACAAGTCAAACGCCATACTGGAACATAGAGGAGCATAAGCCTAAGCCAGAGGCTCAAAATACAAGCAGCAAAAATCAATTCTATATTTTGCCTTTAAATTTTAAATTTCCAAACTTACCGCACTTTTTCTGAGAAAACCGGAAGTAGGGCGCGGTGGTGCGCAAAGGCTTCCTTCCCCTGGGAACACGGGACCGGAGAAAAGTTCCGGCCGAGGAGGTTCCCCGCTTACTTCCAGGATCGCGCTGCCTGCAGATGGATGCCGGATAACGCTGCGCTGCGGTGCGAAGGCCCGAAGGCCCGAAGGACCGGAGGTTTTTTCTTTGGGACCGAGGTACCCCAAAAAGGTAAGCCAGGAGTAACTAAAACCCCTAGCAACGGGAGGTCACAAGAGACCTCCGTCCACCTGTTCCACACAGGACAGAAAAAAAACACAGTGGAGGGAGGTCTCTTGTGCCCTCTTATAGGGCTAGTAGGAGGCACCTTTTTGGTGCTAATTAAAGGTTCCATCTGTCCTAAACAACACACAGGGGCAGAGATACCCCATATTGTGCTGCTGTCGGACGTAAGGGGAATAGTAGTTTACTGAAGTGTGACGGAAGCTGAACTCTTTGGCTATCTATCTAGGCTAATCACTTATGCAAACCATGCCAGAAACCTGAGATTCAGCCTTGGCTTTCTGACACAGTTTCCACAGAAGCATTTTTGGAACAAGATTTGAGATAGAATACTGCTTGAGGACAGGGCCCCACTTTATGATAGACAATGGCAACAAACGCTGCATTTTACATTACCTGCAAAGTGGATTCTGGCTAATCCCATCCGCTCATTGCAGAAAAAAAATCCGCAGTGGAAAAGCTATGATTTCAAAGCGCAGCATGTCAATTACGGAAACACTGTCATTTTCCGTGTAGGTGTAATAGGGGCAGAAAGCCTGTAGAGAAAAACACTGCAGACTTTCTGTGAAAAGCGCTGTGGAAAAAAAACATGATGCGTTTCCGCCGTGGTCTTTTCCACAGCATTTGTTTTCCTTTTTTTTTTTTTTGCAGCGATTCGCTGCGTGGGGCCTTAGTCTTAAATTCCTCTCCAAAATCCATCATGTGAATATACCCTAGCTATTTACAAGCTTGAACCTCTCTTCAAATAAAGGACAGGAAGAGCACATTTAAGAACTGAGCACTGTTGATCTGTGAGACGTTTGTCAGTGAAATGCTGTTGCTTTGCAAAAGTAAAAGAATTGTTCCTGCTTTTAACCACTGGGTGTCCATGTGACTTTTGTGACTTGCCCTGAACCCTTGCAACTGCAACTAAAATAAATTTGTGACTTTTTGTTTTCTAGAGAAGTGGATTATTGAATAGGGAAAGTAGATTATTGAATAGGGCCTAGTGAATGCATGGAATAAAAATCACATCATAAGAATGGTAGTGAATGCAAATTGGTTGGAATGATAAGAAGCAAAACAAGAGCAAAGCGTTTTATGTAAAGCAATTATTATCACATAATAATAGCTGCTTAGAATGGCTTTAATGACTATATACAATTATCCATTAAAAGTAATTCTCCTATGTGAACAAATAAATGGATCAACTATTCATGCACAAAATGCCATTCATCTTACGACCCGAATATTCTTTATGTAGTGGCATTTTATTACTGTATCACTGTTAGGTATTTTTGTACCCAGGTTGAGCCTTCACTTATAGCCTCCATTTTGGTATCAGTGAGTTCTAATTATATTGTGTAGTAGATATTTGCTATTATTGATGATGGGACATAATATTTATCGTGAGTCTGAATTCAGGAAGGTCTAGAAAATAACATCTAGTGCCAGTGTAATCGCAGCTGGCAAAAGAGAGCTTACTGTAGAGAAAAGTGGGATTACATGCCAAGCTTTAGGCTGAAGCCCCACATTGCGAAAACGTAGTGTTTTTGCCACGGTAGAAATGCCACAGCAAAAAACGCTACATTTTACAGTACCTGCAAAGTGGATGAAATTCTGGCTAATCCCATCCACACATTGCAGAAAAAAAAATCTGCAGCGGAAATGCTGCAATTTCAAACACACTCGCGTTTTTGAAAATCACAGCATGTAAATTATACCTGCGGAAACGCTGGCATTTTATGTACAGGTATAATAGTGGCAGAAAATCCACAGAGGAAATCTCTGCGAAATTGCAATGAAAAAAGCTGCGGAAAAAAAAATGCAATGCGTTTCCACCACGGTTTGTTCTGCAGCGTTTTTTGTTGCTCTTCGCTATATGGGGCCTTAGCTTTGAAATGAATAGTAATATAATACACTGATGGGCCAGGTCCTCGAGAGCTTTTTATTAGTAGCTCTTTGCTCTGGCTAATAGAGAAGGGTTTCAACAGGAGAACATTTCTTTAAAACATGCTTGTCCATCAGTTTAGGAACTTTGCTCCAGTTCACATCACATGCAGAAAAGTTGATCTTTGACAAGAAAAAAAGGGATCAGAACAATTCTTCAACACTAAAAAGAAGACCTAGACAGCACTCTTATGATGATGGCATTTAATTCGTTGCACGTTCAGGATGCTACCGACCACTTTCCCAATATTTTGTATTCTCCAAGAAAAAGAAGTAGAGCAGCACACCGGATTTGGGTTTGATTCTTAATTCGGATTTTATTGTAATCTCATCAAATACCACATGGATTTAGAATTTTGGTACAAGTTACAGTATGTACGTTTCAGATGCCAGATATTAATGTTCAATGCAGCAGCAGTCTGAAAAGAACATATGCACATATCAGAACCAATTAAGGTACACTCCATATCGTTTTTGGCATCCTCATGGCAAGTGGAGCTCTCCTGGTGACATTGTGTGTACAGGGTCACCGCTGAGGCCTGTGATTGGGCCACGAGTGGAAACAAGGGCACACCAAGCGTTTTAATCTCATGAAGCTCAGCATGCCCATGTAACCACTGAGGCCCAATCAAAGTCCTCAGCGGTTACCCCGGGCGCATGATGCCATAGGCTCAAAATGACAGTTTCACTTTGACACAACTCTGCCTGTGTTTGCCTTAGAGAGATAGAAATTGGATAGATAGGTTCCTAGAAGTGGCATAAAATACCGTCGTAGCAGCCATAGCGGCTGCTATGGGACCCCCAATCTTAGGAGGCCTGGTGGGCCCCTGCTGCATTTCTTTTAATAGGCTAAGTGCTGGAGTAACCCTAGCAGGTAACTGGTAACCACTATAGAACATTATACTGTGTGGATGGGCCACTATGGAACATTTTACTGTTTGCAGGGGCCACTATGTGACATTATACTGTGTGGAGGGGCCGCCATGGGACATTATACTGTGTGGAGGGGCCACTATGTGATATTATACAGTGTGAAGGGGTCACTATGGGACATTATACTGTATGAAGGGGCCGCTATGGGACATTATACTGTAGAAGGGGCTCTATGGGATATTGTACTGTGTGGAGGGGCCACTATGGGATATTATACTGTCTGGAGACCACTTTGGAACATTATGGTGTGTGGAAATGGGGCATTATACCATGTGGGGGCCAGGAAAGAGGGTGCTATATTGTGTGGGGGTGGGGTGACCCAAGTCAAAAGTTTGCTATGGGGCTCAGTCTTTGCTAGTTATGCCCCCAGTTCCTAGGAGCTCTGACAGTATTCTACACTATCTTTTTAGCCATTTTAAGGTATGGTTCATACCGATCTTGTTTGTCCTGAAACAAATATTGGACCCAAGCTACTTGAACCCGAAATTAAATGAATCCTGAGAGGTTCGCCCATCTCAAATTTTTTATCTAGATCTAGTTCTGACTTTGTCCACTAGGCAATATAATATGCTGAGACTTCCTGTTTTTTGTTGGAGTTTTCTTTGCAGCAGCCCTGTCACTTATCAGCACATTGAAGATGACAGCTATCATGTAGATAAAACACAGAATCCACCATTCATAATAGGTCATTTCACAGATTATCTACTCCCCCCTGTGCAATGATCTCTGCTGAAGGTCAGAAAGCATGCCTAGAAAATTCTCCCATACAAGTGAATAGGGTCTTCTCCAGTCCATTGTGTCGTTGTACCATGGTCCTTCTATAGGAAAGAGGAAGTCAAAGACTGTTTTAGGTTTAGTGGTAAAAGTTGGAACTGCAAGATTTTAAGATTTTTTTTTAAATGTAGATATTAATTTGAAAAAAGAAAAACAACATCACCACAAATTCTTAAAAAAATATTTTTAATATAAAAACGTGACAAAAACAATAAGTAATTTCCTGGTGAAACATACATTTTAATGCTGTTTCCATTAGTGCTAGGTTTACACAACAGAATTTGTAGGAGCTGAAAAGTTTTGCTTTAGCAGAATTTTTAGCTGGAAGTTTTCAGGCAGAGTCTGCTTGAAGATCAAGCATGGCACTTAATTTTTCCGCTAGCTGAAAAATCAGAATCAGCTCCAAATTCCTCCGTGTGAACATACCCTAAAATGCGTCTAAAAGTTGGATAAATGTTGGCCAATATCACCAATATCAACAAAATTGGCAGATTATACAGTATGTATAGGGGATCACCAGACAGCCCAAATGGCAGTTTTTAGGGGAAAGAAAGACCAATTAAGTTAGATTGCCTTTGTTCCCACAAGACACACGACTCAGGGTGGGTTCACACCTGCGCTTCAGTCCATCCGTTGCCAATCCGAGTGAAAATCTCGGCGAACGGGATTGGCATCGGTTACAGACAGGTCAGCGACGCATTGTTTTTTTTCGTCGGACACGAAGTCCTGCATGTCCGACTTTGTTTCCGACGAAAAAAAAGGATTCGCAGCGCAGAGGGTGCAATCGGACACCCTCGCATTGCTTTAAAAACCCATTCAAATGAATGGATTTTTAACCAATGCGTCGCTGACCTGTCTGCATCCGATGCTAATCCCGTTCGCCAAGATTTTCACTAGGATTGGCAACGGTCGGACTGAAGCGCAGGTGTGAACCCACCCTAACAGAGGTGTGTGGAAGTAACTTATCTTCTTCTCCCCACTGAAGACACACATTTGCTTAGGCAAGAGTGCACAAGTATGGAGGAGTCCTGAGGGATAGCTGTTGGTGCAACAAGTATTCAGCCAACAGCTATCTGAAGTGTATAGGCAACTTTACACTTACTTGGACAAAAATGATAAGACCAACTGGAGCTGCCTCAAGCCCTCTCCCTTACTATAGACCCCAAAGCAGCCAAATTGGAGGCTACAATAAGCATACCCTTTTTGTTGAGAACACTATTATCACATGCCTCTATCCGTCGGGAAGTTACCACATTGTAAATTTACAATTTTCTTACTGCAAAATGAATTGCAGTATTTTATAATACACAATTCCCTGGATACCGCACACACCACTCAGATTCATTAACTATCTACTTTTTATGACATAGTGAAGACGTGCTTTTTATTGAAAGCAAAAGAGGCAAAGCAAACCGCTTTCAGATACGAGTAATGTGCGTTTAGCTGTGTACAGAAGCTGGCTTGTTGGAAATATCTTTATTTTTTTTTTTCACTACTTGCTAAACTTTGTCGGCTTACTTTCAAGATGCGCTGTAAATTATATTGTTCAGTTATACCTGCGATAAGCCTAACACTCCAGACAGGAATAAGCCTTTGGCATAAAGAAGAGAAATATTGAGGCTTAGATGAAATTAAATACATGTGCCACAATTGATATAACTGTCCTTCTTGCTGTCACCAAGAATTATATCTTACAGAATAAGCTGTCTTCTGAAACAGCAAGTAAAGATCATCCATGGATTTACAGAATGTGTTTTAGGGGAAGTGGCTGAAGATACAACTATTGAGTCAATTGGTCTCTGAAATAAGGGTCAAGCTTAAAAATATGTTTTTGGCCCCGTCATCACTAGAATGTCATCCATGAGATGCATTGTGCTTGATGCGATTCATTCTTGATACAGAGGACTGGATTATAGGGAGGGCATGAGGGGCAATTGTGTCTAACACCTACAGGTCTTCACTGGTGAGTTCACTCAAAAAGTTAAAAAAATGCAGTAAGACATTGAAGTTTGAAAAGATTTAAAGCATCCAACATACACAGATCAGGCATGCTAAATACACTCATTGACAAAAAAAAATAACACACCCAGATAGAAATGTTGGATTGGTGCAAAACTTGGCATACAGTTATGTCTCAGAAATATATGTAAATGCGTACAGCTGTGGTCTGAATAGACACTCGGTCTTGCCACAAGAGGACATTAAAAGTGCTTCCCTGCGTCCCTATAATAAGACTCTGAAAGGCTACTTTTCCATAGTGTACCTGTTTGTGAGAAATAGTTGACTGCTAGAGCTGCCTCTATGATGCACTCAATGACATTTTGCCCAGTTGACAGACTTTGAGAGGGGGTGCGTCATTGGAGAGAAACAGGATAGTTATCAAATTGCCCACCATGTAGGTTGCTCTAACCTACCTGTTGAGTAGTTGGGAGCAGTGGTTATATGATGGACACAAACAGTGAAATATCTCTGGAACATCAAGACAGACCACTAGTAGAGGGAATATTTTGATCTGCTGACAAGCACTAACAGTTTCCGGTTCCCTTGCCCATCATACAGGTACAGGTGGCACCTTCATTACACACCCCTATCTCTACCCGGACCATTTTTAGGTGCTTAGCAAAAGGAAATTTTGTGACCACAGTTCACAGTTGTGAAGGAGAAACCTGGATTGCTACCAACTGAAACTATATTGATTTCAATGCTAAAAACAGGTTCTGTTTGTGATCTAACAATGGACAATGGTTTGAGTATGGAGGTCTCGTGATGAGCAGTTTAATCCTGTCATTGCTGTGTAGCGACATATTTCCCCAACTGCTGGTGTGATGATATGAGAGCCATCGCACACAGCAGTTGGTCAGCTGTAGTAGTAATATGAGGGACTCTAACATCTCAGTTATATATGCATGATATCCTGTGGTCACATGTGTTGTCTCTCTCTCATGGCTGGACTTCCAACTGGCATTTTTCAGCAGGATAATGCTCGCACACAAACAGCAATGATAACCAGGAATTTTTCTGCTAGATTGAAACACTTCCTTGGCCTGCCTAGTCACCAGATTTATCACCAATTGAGCATTTATAGGAACAGACAGTACGCCACTTTCAGGAACGTACAAGTGTGTGGAATTTGCAGGCTGAGCTACAACTGTTAGGATTTAGATGCAAGGCCACACAAAAGCGAACGCAAGAGGTGGCTGATAACAGAAAGCAGTAGAATGAGCTATCTAAAATCCGCACAGCACTGTGGGCCAAGACAGACCCTCAGACATCTTCACCATGCTGGCCGCGAGGTTAGATGGGCTTTGCAGAATCTTGTAGTCTGAATAGTCACCAAACTACACCAGGCTGTACAAATAATAAATGCTCTGCCATCTGAAACCCAAAAGAGAACCAACAATTGACTTACAGAGGCAGATCAGAAATAGGAGAATAGTCATCTAAGCAAAGAGTCAAAACCAGGAGAAGATGTCAGAGGCAGAATCAAGAGACATCCTGTAGAAAGCCAAGGGTCAAATCTGACGGGTACGTCAAAGGCAGAATCAGCAAGAAAAAGTGATATCCAAAGAACAAGCCAAGGGTCAATACAGCAGTCCAAAACACACATACGGTCAGGTCTTAAGCCAAACTACGAAGCTAAACAATTAGTCAGCCCCTGCATCAGGAGGAAGGGGTCTTATATAGGCCTCCTCAGCTGTTAATTGGACCAACCCAGGAAACTTCTGAAACTGCAGAAGCCTCACAGGTTGACAGAGTAACCCTTTTATGAGGGGCTATTTACTCCATAGAATAAGTTTTCCTCATATAAACAGACTGGGATATACTCAGATGTGACCGGTCCTGATCCCAGACTGTACACAGTTTGTTACACTCTATCTCCTCAGAACTTTTTGCTGTGTAGGGGGAAAGAGAGTCACAAGTAGAACTATTGGTACAAGCAAGATCAACAGAGCCATTGGCCTTATTATAAGACTCAAGAGGCAGAGAATTACTACAAGTCTCAGCAGAATTAGGTACAGAATCTTGAATATCTTGAGATAAAGAAAAGGCATCACATGACACATGTAGAACAGATCTGCAAGGGAAAACAAGAAGCATTACATTTAGAGCTCCATTTAACTAGCTCCCTTCTTCCTAGTCAAGTCCTGAATTATGGGAACATAATCAAAGAAGCCTCAACACAATTTCAGCAGGTAGGTTATCTAGAATAAAGAAAGAAAGAAATTCAGAATGCACAGAGTCCAGAGTGACAGGTGCAGTGGTATATTTAACTGGGTCTTGAGACAGTGGGGTACTCTCCACAGTGGTTAAATTGACAGGAGTCACCAGTGCAAACATAGAGATCCCCAACTATCTAGCAACCCAAAAATCAAAAAAATTAGCTGCAGAACCACAATCACTAAATGCTTTACCAGCAACCGTTTTACCATTAGCTGAGCAGATAACAGAATTTTTTTAGATAAATTAGGAAATATTTGGTTGCGTAGGTGTCTCTATCATGAACCACGTAGGTTCTGAAGTCTTTCTTGACGTTTAGGACAGTTCTTAAGCCAGTGATTGGCATCTCCACAATAGAAACAAAGTCTTTTTTGCCTATGATAAGTTTTCCGGTCAGGAGTCGACATAGTGAATCCTAGTTGCATAGGTTCTGACTATGACTCAGGAGTGGACTCAAGTGGAGGCATGGGAGTGGAGTCAAAAGGTCGTTCCTTTTTGCATTCATGTAAAAGCCAGTCTAAATGAATGGCGAGAGTCATGGTTTCATCCAGAGATGCAGGTTGCGGGTAGTTTACCAACAAGTCTTTAATAGTGTCAGAAATGCCCCGACTGAACTGGTAACAGAGAGCAGGATCATTCCAATGAGAGTGAACAGACCACCTTTGAAACTCAGAAAAATAATCTTCTACTGGACAGTGAACTTGGCGAAGGGCAATCAGATTTGATTCAGCTCAGGGATTTAGTGAAAAGGCCCAAGCCTGAGGGCTGCCCTGCAGAAGTTATATACTAATGGCAACCCGTTGCTCATCATCTGAAGAGTAAAGTCAGATGCGAAAATACAGCTTGCAGCTTTTGTGAAAAAAGAGCAAAAAATTTTCCATCTCCAGAAAACCGGTCCGGTAGATTTATTTTAGGTTCCATGGGAACAGCAGAAGCAACAGGAACTTTGGACAGAGATTTCTCCTGCTGTTGAATCCTCCCTGGCAAATCTTGGACCATCTGGTTTATTCCTTGCATCTGGTCCACGAATTTGTTCCATTATGAAAAACTATTATTATGGGTCGACTAATCTGTTAGAAGTCAGATGCAAGGCCAAACAAAGGCAAAAGCAAGAGCTGGCTGATAACAGCAAGCACTAGAACCAGCTATCTAAAATCCACAGAGCACTGCGAGCCAAGACAGACCCTCAGATGCCTTCACCACGGTGACTGCGAGCTCAGATGGACTTTTCAGAATCTGATAGTCTGAATAGTCACCAATTGTCTCCCAGGTTGACATGGCAACCTTAAAGGTAAAGCAGCTGAATTGAGAATCCTGACAACAACATCTGTGGGCAAACATGCCCCACAATAACATACACAACATGTATGCCTCCATATGCTAGAGGTGGCTCAACAGGGTACTAAAGCCTCCTCTCACTTGTACAGTTTTCTCCAATAAACTTATTCTCTCTATATTATAATCACTTACATATATCATCACTACATTCACAGATGTAAAATTTCATTCAATTCCAACAACTCTTTCTCGGTGCATTATTTTTTTTATGTCAATAAGTGTATATTGTTTACCCCATAGCAGACACTGGAGAGCAGTTACGGTATATTCACATGTAGGAATTTGGCACTGATATTAAGGCAGATTCTTCCTCAAGATCAGCACCAGAATCTGCCCTAATTCTTCCACCCATTGAGAGGCAGAAATGTAAGTAGGACGATGAAAGTACAAGCTGATGAGCTGCAGAACACACATTGCAAGACACTCTTCTGCCTTGGGGAGCTAGAGGGATAGAAAATTAATTCTGTCTCTTAATTTTTCTCCATCTGAATGGGCACTTAGGCTAATCTCATATGTACACACGTGGACAAAATTGTTGGTACCCCTCGTTTAATGAAAGAAAAACCCACAATGGTCACAGAAATAACTTGAATCTGACAAAAGTCATAATATATAAAAATTCTATGAATATGAACAAATGAAAGTCAGACATTGCTTTTCAACCATGCTTCAACAGAATTTTTTTAAAAAAGAAAACTCATGAAACAGGCCTGGACAGAAATGATGGTTCCCTTAACTTAATATTTTGTTGCACAACCATTTGAGGCAATCACTGCAATCAAACAATTCCTATAGCTGTCAATGAGACTTCTGTACCTCTCAACAGGTATTTTGGCCACTCCTCATGAGCAAACTGCTCCAGTTGTCTCGGGTTTGAAGGATGTCTTTTACAGACGGCATGTTTCAGCTCTTTCCAAACTTGCTCAATAGGATTTAGGTCAGGGCTCATAGAAGCCACTTCAGAATAGTTCAATATTTTCCTCTTAGCCATTCTTGGGTGTTTTTAGCTGTGTGTTTTGGGTCATTATCCTGTTGTAAGACCCATGACCTGCGACAGAGACCAAGCTTTCTGACACTGGGCAGCACATTTCTCTCAAGAATCCCGTGATAGTCTTGAGATATTATTGTACACTGCACAGATTCAAGACACCCTGTGCCAGATGCAGCAAAGCAGCCCCAGAACATGGAGCCTCTTCCATGTTTCACAGTAGGGACAGTGTTCTTCTCAAGATATGCTTCATTTTTCTGTCTGTGAACATAGAGCTGATGTGCCTAGCCAAAATTTTTGATTTTTGTCTCATCTGTCCATAGGACATTCTCCGAGAAGCTTTGTGGCTTGTCAATATGTAGTTTGGCAAATTATTTTTGTCAGAGTCAAGTTATTTCTGTGACCATTGTGGGTTTTTCTTTCATTAAACGAGGGGTACCAACAATTTTGTCCAAGTGTGTATTATATTGTTAGGGGTTCCTGACAACATTTTCATCTAATGTGTATAATCAGCAAAATTTATCTAAATTGGTGATATGACCAGAGGGTAACAATGCTCCTGCACTCCAATGCAATATTTGTACAAGACCCCACATCTTCCATAAGCCATTTATAGTTCTAGTGTCTACTTACTGTATGTTTCTGTTTGAATGCTGAGATTCATGTAAAAGAATGCAATATATGCAGGTGAGTCTGATCTATCTGAGTTGCTAGTTTAGTATGCTTCACCTCATGGGCATATTCCCTTTAGCTCTCAAGCCCTCTATTATTCAGAAAGCATACTTGGCAGTCTTTTCTTTCCATTATAAGGCCTAACTGGGACATGTATTGAAGCCATAACCAAGATATGTAGATCAATAAATTTACCTTTACATGATTCCCATGCTATCCATACCTAATCTTTGGTGTAAAATATTTATTGTAAATTATGCTGACAGAAAAATTCCTGAAAAAGTGCCATACTGGAAAATGCAGCCCCAGAAGTTCCATAGAAGTGGATATAGAGCTGGTCACGTAAGCACACTGGCATATCATTCACAGGGAGTGTTCAGCAATTGGACCCTAAACAATCTGACACTTTTTCCTATCCTGTGGATAGATAAAAAGTGTCTGTGGTTAGACAATCCCTTTAATGTGTGGTGACAAGGTCACTAATGTTCAGTGCATACCATTAAACTTTATCAGGACTTGTCTGGGAGAAAGAAGGCTTCCATGTTTATTGTACCCATGTTTCTGCACCAAATATCCAGCAATTTCTTTATTTTTTATTTTATAAAAATAGAAAAAGCTTGGTATTAATTGAAGCTACCTGATTTTTATTTTTTAAAGTGATGGTTTGTGCTCTAGATTTACTAGGGACTTGCAATGCATGAGGAACCTTGACATTGGTTTGCGAGCTTGTGTATTTTGGCCAAAACATTGACTAATGCCTCATGGTTATCTAATCTTTTTGCACGTTGCGGCTAGGCTCTTTATTTTTTCTACTGTTTAGGTGCGCACGTTAAGGTGCTGAGCAGCCTGCCTGATGTGATAGTGTGGGGTGTGACCAATAGGCTATGCACCTCACATCATCATTTGACAGTGCTAACATTCACCCCCCTCATGGATTGTACTGTATGAGTGGATTTTTCATAAGCATTTTGCGCCTGTGTTTTTATCATTTATATCTTGCAATGGGGACCTGCTTGCAACCTACACAACCTTGTACCATTTGGTATTGGGTACGTGTGGCCTTTTCTGTGATTTGTTTTTGCCACCACCGATACTATCACCACCTCTTGCTCTGATGTCACCTTGTCACCCTGACATGGTTGCCATGTCCTATCCACGAAAGAATCACCATCAGCAATGTTATTGTTTTTTTCCTGACTGGAAAATGCAGCCCCAGAAGTCCCATAGAAGTGGATGTAGAGCTGGTCACGTAAGCACACTGGCATATCATTCACAGGGATTGTTCAGCAATTGGACCCCAAACAATCTGACACTTTTTCCTATCCTGTGGGTAGATAAAAAGTGTCTGTGGTTAGACAAGGTCACTAATGTTCAGTGCATACCATTAAACTGTATCAGGACTTGTCTGGGAGAAAGAAGGCTTCCATGTTTATTGTACCCATGTTTCTGCACCAAATATCCAGCAATTTCTTTATTTCTGTATTATGAAAATAGAAAAAGATTGGTAGTAATATAAGCTATCTCATTTTTATTTTTTAAAGTGATGGTTTGTGCTCTAGATTTACTTTTTTTTTTTTTTTAAAAAAAAAAAAAAAAAGTTAAATTATTTAGGACCCCCACCACTGTCCCCACCTGTCAGACATTAATGTCTATCATCTACTAGAGAAAGGTGAACCTCTGAAGATTTGTTTCATTTTGAGTTTGGGTGGTTCGGTACAAAGATTTGTTTCTTGTTGAATAAGTTTGGTGTGAACCAGAGCAGAAATTGGCTTAAAACATAGTGTATGTTTGTATGACACTGTCAGCATTACTAGGAACCTATCTATCCAATTTCTAGCTCTCTAAGGCAAACACAGCTGAAGTTATGTCGGAGTAACATGTATGTCTATGGAAAAACGGATGGTAAGCAGTGAACACAAACTCCGAGTTTAACCATTGTAGGCAGGCAGAGGGAAAGATTTTGGAGGGAACATACAGTGCCTTGCAAAAGTATTTGGCCCCCTTGAACTTTTCAACCTTTTGCCACATTTCAGGCTTCAAACATAAGGATATAAAATTTTAATTTTTTGGTGAAGAACCAAACTAATGCATGATGACACATTCAGAGCAAAACTCAACCCTCTAGAACTTGCAGCTTGGGATGGATTTGTGCTAGCAGTGCAGAACTTCCATGGGAACAGTCGAGCTGAAAACTATGTTGAATTAGTAGACAACATGCTTACAGCATATGAAAAACTTGTCTGCCGAATGTCATTGAAAATGCATTTCTTACATTCCCATCTTGACTTTTTCCCACCCAAATTGGGACACGTAAGTGATGAATATGGAGAGCGGTTCCATAAAGATATTTCTACAATGGAGAACAGATATCAAGGCCGAAGGAATCCCAACATGATGGGGGGCTACTGCTGGTTTTTGCAACGGGAAAATATGACCGTTCACAAATGCAAAAGCAGATGCCTGAAGCACTTTTAACAGTACTGGGCCTTGCTCAAGTAAGACTTTTAAACTGAAAAACGAGACTTTTTGAAATTTTGTTATTCCATCACATTTACAGTACCTCCCACTAAGGTGGCTCCTCTCCACTAGGTAATGGACTGGAATCTATGTCCAGGGTTTTGGGTGTGATTACAGACCCGGGCTCAAAGCACTGGTCCTGGGTTTTTTTAGAGCCAAGTTGAAGCCTTAACGCTGACCAGGTAGGAGGGTGTGCCTGTTCTGATGGTGGCTCTGAGCCACTAACACACTGCCTGTGTGGAGGACAGAAAGTGGAGACAAAACTGCTAACTTGGTGAGCCTGCTGGACTGTTTTCTGTCTTAAAGACTGTTTTTGTGTTGCTGGACTTTCTACCACTTGGCTGAAACAAGCCATTCTGTTTTGTGTTGCCTTATGCTGCTGAAAGCCATTTATATTATGGACTCTGTGAACTCCGCCTAATAAAGCACTAGTGTGAACTTGCACACAATCCTCCAGTGTCTTACTTGCTTAGTAACCAGCCTCTGGAAGGTCCTGCATTGACATAAAGGGTGTACCTTGATCTGTCAAGATTTGTTTGGGAATTCCCACCCTAGTGCACATATGAAACAACTCTTTGGCAATGCACTTGGCTGTGGGGTTTCTCAAAGGGACCACCTCTGGATACCTGGTAGTATAGTCTAGTATTACCAAAATGTATTGATGCCCTCTGGCTGACTTCACCAAGGGCCCTACGACATCCAAGGCAATCCGCTCAAACGGAACCTCAATGACAGGCAAGGGTATTAAGGGACTCCTGAAATGTACAACAGGAGCATTTACCTGGTAGGTTGGGCAAGAATTACAATAGTTTTCTATTTCTTTATAGCACCCTGGCCAATAGAACCTCCAGAAGATTCGTTCCCTGGTCTTGTCTGATGCTAAGTGACCCCCTAACACATGTGAGTGGGCCATACCCAACACCATTTTCCTGTATGGTTTTGGAACTAGTAGCTGTTCCAGAATTTCATCATTAACTTTGGTTACACGGTATAACAAATTGCTTTGCACCTCAAAATAAGGATACCGAAGCTTAGCCCCTGGTTCCTGTGGTACGCCATTTAGGACTGTCACATTTTCCAAGGCGGTTTTCAGAGTAGAATCTTGTAGCTGTGCTGTCCCAAAGTTAACCCTTGATACTTCGAGGTCTGGGAGTACTGACTCTGTGTCTGTGGACTCAGCCTCATCCCCTAACAACACCGCCAAAGGAAAATTATCGGTCCCTTGAGGGTTTTCTCAACCCCCTGAAGACACCCCGTTATCTATAACAGACATTTTCACATTAGTAGGCGACAGCCTATCCCATAACTCCCAAAATAAGGGAAAATCCTGCCCTAATATTATATCGTATAGCAGGTTTTTTACCACGCCCACCTTGTGGGTGACACTTCCACACATAGTCTCTATATGTAGTTGAGCAACAGGATAGTTTTTTTGTGTCCCCATGTATACATACGACTCCCATGTGCGGCCCTGGGTCACACAAAACTGGGAACAGGTTTCTCTGACAAGAGTTACCAGACTCCCCGAGTCAAGTAGTGCAACAACTTTGGTGCCACTAATAGTAAGCTGACACTTTTGGGGTCTGTCAAGGTAAGTTGGCATGGCGCTGCATACAAGGTGGGCAAACATAGAGCAGCGTTGAGCCATACTACAGTCCATAGGCTCCGATTTTGCAGGACAACTTGCGGCAATATGTCCGAGAGCGTAACACTTCCAGCAGACTATCTGGCGAGGCTGTGTTTTAGAACTTAAGATATGTATCTGATAGCAAGGTATGTGTACCAACACCATATAATAGATCCAAAATAATATAATTTTTAGTACACTTAAAAATTAACTTTTATTAATATCCACTAAAAGTATATTTATAAAAAAGAACACCTAATATATAAAGGTGCCATAATATAAATGGGGTCATACATAGGATAAAGGTAGCCTACCTCAAAATAGGGGAATAGTATGGTGAAAACCTATGTCCCTTCACAACCAACCCCTAAGTCTTGTATTGTAGTTCCCCGTATCTTAATGCCAATTCACTGAAGGGGAAGAGTGAAGGATGCATCCATATAAGGTAAAACACACACACATACACACCAACTGGCTAGAGGTCAGTAAAAGACCGACCAAAGTGTCTGACTAGCCACTACCTAGGGAGCTTATGTTACACCCCCACAATTGGCTGCCTAATACCTCAAAGAAACAAACACCATAGATGACACAAAAGAGGTAATTGCCCTCCCTCCTAGCCTGCCTGATGCGTTTCTGCTGAACTACGCCAGCTCATCAGAGGCAAATACATAAGGGCAAAGCAGAGTGTGCAGAAGATATGTGCAAACTGCCTCAATAATTTAGAGTGTCTAATATACAGCCCGGCTGGCCTTGATGAATGACTACAATACAAGACTTAGGATGATGGAGAGACATGGTTGAAGTCACCAGACACAAGAAGGAGGGCCTGGGGGTGTCGCGACTGCAGCTGGCTCACCGTGGCTTGTAGGACCTTGCAGGCAGCGTCAGCTTTCGCAGAGGGGGGTGGGCATATGCAGCTATCAACACCTGAAACTCCTGATGAGTTTCCATCTTGTTTGCAAGAGATCTCACATTGCCCATAATGATGGAGGGGAGAGCGGGTCTGAAACATCTCTTTTTAATCCTCTGTAGGACTCCAGCTCTACACCCCCTCCCCCTCCTTTTCCTTCTCCAGATCTCCTGGGGGATGTCTGGTCAAATGGTATGCAGCCCTGCTGTGTTTCTAAACTGCAAAAGTTCCTCTCTGGAGTAGACAAAAGAATTGTCTGCAGACACAATAGTTCCCATTTGAAGCACAACCAAACAAACAAAAAGTATCACAGAGGTCCAATTCCAAGTCTTCATGTGTTTCTTCATAGTGCAAAGTCCCTTAAGTAGAGTGCTAAAACAAGGCAAAGAAAGAAAAATAAGAGAAAGACTCAGAGCTGCTGAAACAGGCTGCCACTCCAGCGGCGCCATCTTGATACCTTCCATCTTGATGGAAGGAGGTTTGCACTCAAAATCTCACGATACATGGCCCCATTCATTCTTTCATGTACATGGATCAGTCATCCTGGTCCCTTTGCAGAGAAACAGCCCTAAAGCATGATGTTGCCACCCCCTGCTTCACAGTAGGTATGGTGTTCTTTGGATGCAACTCAGCATTCACTCTCTTCCAAACATAACGAGTTGTGTTTCTACCAAACAGTTCTACTTTGGTTTCATCTGAACATATGACATTCTTCCAATACTCTTCTGGAACATCCAAATGCTCTCTAGCAAACTTCAGATGGGCTTGGATATGTACTGGCTTAAGCAGGGGGACACGTCTGGCATTGCAGGATCTGAGTCCCTGGTGGTGTAGTGTGTTACTGATGGTAGCCTTTGTTACGTTAGTCCCAGCTTTCTGCATGTCATTCACTTGGTCCCCCCCGTGTGGTTCTGTTACTTTTACTCACCGTTCTTGTGATCATTTTGACCCCACGGGGTGAGATCTTGCGTGGAGCCCCTGATCGAGGGAGATATCAGTGGTCTTGTATGTCTTCCATTTTCTAATTATTGCTCCCACAGTTGATTTCTTCACACCAAGCTGCTTTCCTATTGCAGATTCAGTCTTCCCAGCCTGGTGCAGGTCTACAATTTTCTTTCTGGTGTCCTTCCACAACTCTTTGGTCTTCACCATAGTGGAGTTTGGAGTGTGACTGTTTGAGGTTGTGGACAGGTGTCTTTTATACTGATAACAATTTCAAACAGGTGCCATTACTACAGGTAATGAGTGGAGGACAGAGGAACCTCTTAAAGAAGAAGTTACAGGTCTGTGAGAGCCAGAAATCTTGCTTGTTTGTAGCTGATCAAATACTTATTTTCCACCATAATTTGCAAATAAATTCTTAAAAAAAATCAGACAATGTGATTTTCTGGATTTGTTTTCTCATTTTGTCTCTCATAGTTGAGGTCTACCTATGATGTCAATTATAGGCCTCTCTCATCTTTTTAAGAGGGAGAACTTTTACAATTGGTGGCTGACTAAATACTTTTTTCCCCACTGTATAGGAGAACTCTAGGTATAACTGTACCTGCCAGTGCAGCTGGTGGGTGTCAGTTGCCTGTTGTGGGTCTGGTTGGCAATGCAAGGTGATAAAGTTCAGATTCATCATGTTCCAGAAACTGTATGGATGCTGCTTTTCCTCCTGCTACTTGTAGCTGTTGCATTGGCAAATGACGTGGAGTGTCGACTGAGTGAGGTGAACTGGGAGCACACATGCTACTGGCACTTGCAGTGGCCCCCTCTGCATCCAAAGAAGAGTCTTCCTCCTCCTCTTTTTCTAGTATAGGAGTCTCAGGTTCTCCACCAAAATGACCATGACTCAGTTCTTCATCGTTCATCTATTACCCTTGCATCAAACCATGGCGATAATGGTGAACAAAAGGTGGAAGCTGTTCTTCCTCGCCCATCCCTCATTGCATTGTAAGATATATAATAAAGGAGTAAAATCACTGATGTTGACCCTGCTGACAAATTTGGTGGCCTATTCAAAGGGCTTAAGAAGGTGACACACTTCCCTCATGAGCCTTCAATGGGGGATCTCAAAATAACACATTGTCCCTATGGCCATCTGCATGCAATAATCATTTACCGCCTTTTGCTGCTCACATAGATGCTCCAGAATGTGCAAGGTGGAATTCCATTTAACTGGAATGTCACAGTTGAGGTGGTGCAAGGTAAGACTGTTTTGTTAGTACAAGTCCAGCAGGGTGTTTTTAACAACATAGCTGAAATGTGAAGACACTTTTCTTGCCATGAGCAGCAACTCATTTAAGCCACTATATCTATTAATAAAGTGGCGCACTACCAAATTTAACTGATGCACAATACAGTGACAATGTGTTATTTGACCCTACTGCAGTGAATATTGGTGCTATTGTTGCTGGCAACACTGCCCAGTTCTAGTTGGTGATGAGCTATCTAATGGGATACTTGCTGCAGGATACAGTGGAGCATCCCTCTGCTCTGTGGCTTCTATTATCAGGCTCAGTAGCTGTAAAACTGCAAGGCAGCGATTCAACTTACACCCATAAAATGAGGGAGGAGGAGTGGAAACAATGCCTTGCCCTGGTAAAAATGGGGGGAGAAAATGGTCCAGAATGCAGAATTCATAGAAGCATGGTTTTGGAACTGGGCCAAACAGGGTGGAACTAGCGCCTGGCTTGGCTGTTTTTCTGGACTGTAGTTACTGCCGCTTAAAACATTGACCCAGTGGACCATAAAAGCCATATATTGTCCTTGTCTATAATTTCTGCTTCATGTGTCAATGGTGGCATGCATCTTTCCCCACCCTGACATATCCAAGAAAAGGCCAACGTTCTCCGACACATGACAGCAGGGACAGCTTTCCTATAGAAATAATAGTGGTTAGGTATCTTCCATCAAGGTTGAGGGCTTGCCATCTATTGGAAAAATGCAGTGAAATCCACTAAGTGGTATGGCAGTTACTGCACTGCCCGCAACTTGGCCTGGTGCAAATTAAGTTGCAGAAACTGCGGATGACTGGGTGCATATTGTTGTTTCCTTAACACACATTCCTTAGGAGAAACAGTTAGTGATGATGATGATGATGATGATGATAACAATGAACATGTGCTAGGTGTGTATGTGGCTTGCCTACAAGGAAGATGCATTGGCTGGAATCGTTACCATCGCCACTGCCATCACCATTAGTGGTTAGTATTGCTAGCATCCACCCCCCCTCATGAATTGTAGGTGTGTAAGTGGATGTTTCATTAGCATTTTGCACCTATGTGTTTTCTAATATATCTTGCATTGGGGGCCTGCTTGCATCCTGCACAGCCATGCACCATCAGGTATTGAGTAAGTGTGGCCTTTTCTGTGATTTGTTTTTGTATATTATGTCCTTTTTTAGTAATATGTTTTTTGAATTTTTTGGTTAGGGACTCATGGGCATATTCCCTTTAGCTCTCATTCCCTCTATTATTCAGAAAGCAAACTTGGCAGTCTTTTCTTTCCATTATAAGGCATAACTGGAACATGTATTGAAGCCATAACCAAGACATTTAGATCAATAAAGTTTACCTTTACATGATTCCCTTGCTATCCATACCTAATCTTTGGTGTAAAATATTTATTGTAAATTATGTTGACAGAAAAATTCCTGAAAAAGTGCCATACTGGAAAATGCAGCCCCAGAAGTTCCATAGAAGTGGATATAGAGCTGGTCACGTAAGCACACTGGCATATCATTCACAGGGAGTGTTCAGCAATTGGACCCTAAACAATCTGACACTTTTTCCTATCCTGTGGATAGATAAAAAAGTGTCTGTGGTTAGACAAGGTCACTAATGTTCAGTGCATACCATTAAACTTTATCAGGACTTGTCTGGGAGAAATAAGGCTTCCATGTTTATTGTACCCATGTTTCTGCACCAAATATCCAGCAATTTCTTTATTTCTGTATTATGAAAATAGAAAAAGATTGGTAGTAATATAAGCTATCTCATTTTTATTTTTTAAAGTGATGGTTTGTGCTCTAGATTTACTAGGGACTCGCAATGCATGAGGAACCTTGACATTGGTTTGCGAGCTTGTGTATTTTGGCCAAAACATTGACTAATGCCTCATGGTTATCTAATCTTTTTGCACGTTGCGGCTAGGCTCTTTATTTTTTCTACTGTTTAGGTGCGCACGTTAAGGTGCTGAGCAGCCTGCCTGATGTGATAGTGTGGGGTGTGACCAATAGGCTATGCACCTCACATTATCATTTGACAGTGCTAACATTCACCCCCCTCATGGATTGTACTGTATGAGTGGATTTTTCATAAGCATTTTGCGCCTGTGTTTTTATCATTTATATCTTGCAATGGGGGCCTGCTTGCAACCTACACAACCTTGTACCATTTGGTATTGGGTACGTGTGGCCTTTTCTGTGATTTGTTTTTGTCACCACCGATACTATCACCACCTCTTGCTCTGATGTCACCTTGTCACCCTGACATGGTTGCCATGTCCTATCCACGAAAGAATCACCATCAGCAATGTTATTGTTTTTTTCCTGACTGGAAAATGCAGCCCCAGAAGTCCCATAGAAGTGGATGTAGAGCTCTGCCACTACTTCTTTCACTATCAACAGTCATATCTTCCTCTTCTAACTCTGCCTCCTCTACTTTCATGCTGACTGTTCTCATTCAACACATCAAAAAGAGGAGTAAGACTCTAACTAGGAGAAATATCATTCTCAGTAGGAGCCACATCACTACTAGGGATCTGTGTCACTGACAAAAATGAAGGAGACATGGATGACAGTCAAAAAAGGCCCTGTGATAAATTACATGCTACAACATTAGAGAAAGAGGAGGAACACATAGAAGCCTGACTCAAGATTACATCACTCTCAGATGCAATATCCTTCTGTGACTGAGATGAGCAAGCTATGTAATCAAAAACTGCATCTTCATTCTCAGGAAATATTGGAACAGCCCTGGGGATTATGATAACGCCACTAAAACCAGAAGTAGTGTTGCCACCCTCCTCCCCATCCTTTAGTACACTGTGTGTATGTCTTTTTTTTTTTTTATAAAAAACAATTTCACAAAAAATAGAAAAGCACTATGAGCACTAAAAGGGTGGACTAGTCAACCAGTATTATATTAGTACATGTTGCGTCATTTAGTTTGTTTTTTTGTTTTATTTTACTGTTATAACGGCACTTTATATATATTGGTTAACAAAAAAATTAATTTTTTTCACTACAGACTACAACACGCTGTGTCAGTCAACTGTTTTTTTCTATTACAACATATAATGGATCTTTGTATGTATTGGTTAACAAAAAAACCTTTTTCAATATAGACTACAACACACATCAGTCAGCTTATTTGCCAAAAAAAACCCTTAACAAAAGATTTCCCACTAACAGGACTGACTTTGTCAGTGATAACAGTATAAGACACTCTATGGACAGTCACAGTGCAGCAATATAGTAATAGTAATTGACAAAGGCAAATCTGACACTGCAATACAAAATAAAATTGCTCTATTACAAAAAAATTTACAAAATGAGATTATTGGCAAAAAAGGGTGAACTATCTAGTGTATGTGGAGCTCTGTGCAAATTGCAGCAGTCAGGCTCTCACAGCACAGAGCAGAAAACACACACACACCCCACCTAAGATTTCTCTGCCTATTTGCCTAAAAATGATGAAATCTAAACCTTTTTCCCACGTGTCCTCTTCCAATTATTCTGTAGTTCAATTGCACTGTTGCTGTTGTTTCCAGTAGAAAAAATGCAGCTATTTATTTGGATCATCAAGCAATGAGAGTGATAGTACAAGTTTCTCTCAACTTGATCATATCCCAAAATGGCTCTGTCTTTGACTGCTAAAATGTTACATTGTTCCGGAAACAGCGCTGTATTCAGATAAGTGAAATTGCCTTGGCTAAAATCCCTTTTGCTGTCTCAAGGCTCGGTGAGTCAAAAGCAAATTGAGGATTTGTTACATCCAACAGAGGGCGCATGAGCTCCCCAGCTCCTTTCCCATAATGCCTTGTGATATGTAGATGCTAAGTAGAGGGCGAAAGGCAATTAAAATCTCTACACACCTTCACTGGTGCTCTCCTCAATGTGAGAGATTCTTGTCCCTAACCCACTCATTGCCTCCCACTAAGCCAGCCAATTCACTTTGCTCTGTACTGATGAAGGACAACAATCCGGAAACAGCGCTGTATGCAGATAAGTGAAATTGGTTTGGCTAAAATCCCCTTTGCTGTCTCAAGGCTTGGTGAGTCAAAAGCAAATTGAGGATTTGTTACATCCAACAGAGGGCGCATGAGCTCCCCAGCTCCTTTCCCATAATGCCTTGTGATACATTGTTCCTGTGACATCAGCACTATAATGTCAACACCTAATGCCAGATGCCAGCCATCACAGACATGTGTTATCCTTCTCCTCTGTATTTTCACTGCACAATACATGTGGTGTTCATTAAAGAACAAAACTTTTGGAAAATTCAGGTCAATTCCGACTCATTATGAATTGGTTCACTCATCTCTAGTTGCTATATATATTACTAAAAAATATAAGTCAAGATGATGTAAACTTCAATTCCTTTCACGGAAAAATGGATGCCCCTCAAAGCCATAAATGTGAAAAACCTGCTGCAGTCATGAAGGGGTTAAATAACCCTATACCAAGATCAATAGGAGTAAATTATGCATGGAATCAGTGGATCCCCTACATAAAATGGTTTCATGTTTGTATTGGGTTTTGATTCATCCTCAGCTGCTGCGCTGCATTTTCTATCTGTGAGATGAATTTTTTCTGCATCTCCATTCCTTTCATGTTTCCTTGCCACAGGCTGAGAAAAAAAATTTACACCTTATTGTCTGAGGATCATATTGACATGTGTGACAGCTTGCTGGAGCGTGGCATTGTGGGACAGTTGTTGGATGCTCGCAGAGACAAATCATAAATCATCCTATCATAAAGTTTGTCAGGGCCCAGGATTTATGCTGCAAACACTGGCAGTGAAACAAACATGGAGCCATGTTTTAGAGTAATGAAAAACACTGACCTTGAGAGGGGCTGACCTGAAGAGAAGTGATATTTCAGCCTCTCTGACACCTCAGCAGTTTATATCTCAAGTACTGCAGGGTTACTTATTTATTTACAAGACAAAACATGAGGGAATGGATTCAATGTATCTGGGTTTGTTTCATATTGAAATATGTTTGCTAAAAACCAAGGTAAGCCTTGGAGGCATCCTCTTGGACAAAGTCTTATATTCCATTAGGATATAGCTCATATATTTTAGTGCTCTACAGATGAGGGGTAAAAACTAATGTCCAGGCTGAGCCTAGATAGATACATAGATAGATTACATAAATGAACAGTAAGAAAAAGTCTAGAGGAGCACAAGTGAAAAATTAAGAAAAGTGGTTGCAAATCCCTGAGTCCAAGCTAATGTACCCTTGTAAATGGTCCAAAAGAGGGGCAGCAGTAAAGCCAATGTGAACTGTTATTCCATAGATGATAATTTGGTCCCCACAGCAAGCAAATTCAAGGTGATACTGTGCAGATATATATAGGGGATCCAATCCCAATTGATCAATTAATCCCCTCCTGCTCAGCGCCATACTATTGCATCATGCTGAGCTTACAGTTAACACTCAGTGCCGTAATAGTATGGTAAATGCTTAAAAAAAACTATGGGTGATTCCAGTCACCCTGAGATGACAGTTTGCCTGAGATAAGACAATACACAGATATTAGTGTGGGGAAGTATAACATCTGTTAGGAAAGACAGGAGAAGATGATTTAAATGCAATGAATTCATTGATAGAGAGATATAGGATAGGAGACTGAATGAGAGTGTCTATCACAACTCACAGACCAGCCAGCAGTGCAGGAGAGGCACATGCTGTGTGTTTATCAGTAATAGTGACTAGTGATATGTGTGCCACTGTACTACACTATGTGGTCAATTTTTAATTAAATAGAATAGCTTTTTGGGGAAAAAAAAGAGGTAGTGTTGTTAGTATGTGTTACTTTATTGTGTTTTGGCAAATTAAAAAAAAATTTGAAATTGGACAGGTCTTATACACTTACAGTACAGGTTGAAGTTGTGTCTGAGAATTGTGAAGCAGCAGCTGTGTATATAGGATCAGCTGTTTCTTGAGCCATGCAGCGGCTAGATCCTCAGCTGAAAGTGTGTATGCCACCACTGACCTACAATGAGCCTCAACTGCATGGGCTTTCAAAGTCTCCACTTCCTGAACCCTGGATGTTGATCGATAACTTCACTGCCATGGAGGACATTTTTGGGGTGTCAGCATGATCCTGGTTCCTCAGTGCTCCAGGGTTGCTGTCAAAAGAAGGTGGCTATCAAAATTCAGATATCCCTGATACTGCACGTTTTCTTAGGAGGACTTTCCCCGATTGCATGCTTTCCCCTGAGAAGGACTGTGGACAAGGGAACGTCAGTGTTGGTGTTGATACAGAACTGGACTGGGTGGGGTTGAAAAGCATAGATTCAGAAGTGCCACTACAACACCATGTTCCAGCAAGCTTGAGACTGATAAAGGTGTCCTTCAAACAGAAGCAAAATTGATTATCTGTGTTATCGACAAGAAGTTCCCAAATCTGAGAGGATACCAGGAATTCACCCTCGTAAGGGTACGTTCACATCTGTGCCAGGAGTCTGTCTAGCACAGAGTCTGTCTGTCTGATGTTGCAGATGAAAAAGTCCTGTCGGAGTTTCAGTCAGTGAGATAATGACAGATACCTATAGTCAAAGGGGCCTCTCGGGATCAATAGTTATTGGTATTAGTCATTAGTCAACATAAGATGGACAAGAGGAACGGACTAAAGTAGGAAGAAAGATGTGAACACACCCTTACATCAATGCTGTAGAGATACATAGAACTGAGATAAAAAGATGGAGTAGATAGATGGATAGATATGATATATATAGAATATATATACAGTACAGACCAAAAGTTTGGACACACCTTCTCATTCCAAGAGTTTTCTGTATTTTCATGACTATAAAAATTGTAGATTCACACTGAAGGCATCAAAACTATGAATTAACACATGTGGAATTATATACTTAACAAAAAAGTGTGAAACAACTGAAAATATGTCTTATATTCTAGGTTCTTCAAAGTAGCCACCTTTTGCTTTGATTACTGCTTTGCACACTCTTGGCATTCTCTTGATGAGCTTCAAGAGGTAGTCACCTGAAATGGTTTTCACTTCACAGGTGTGCCCTGTCAGGTTTAATAAGTGGGATTTCTTGCCTTATAAATGGGGTTGGGACCATCAGTTGTGTGGTTCAGAAGTCAGGTGGATACACAGCTGATAGTCCTTCTGAATGGAGTGTTAGAATTTGTATTATGGCAAGAAAACAGAAGCTAAGTAAAGAAAAACGAGTGGCCATCATTACTTTAAGAAATGAAGGTCAGTCAGTCCGAAAAATTGGGAAAACTTTGAAAGTGTCCCCAAGTGCAGTGGCCAAAACCATCAAGTGCTACAAAGAAACGGGCTCACATGAGGACCGCCCCAGGAAAGGAAGACCAAGCGTCACCTCTGCTGCGGAGGATAAGTTCATCCGAGTCACCAGCCTCAGAAATGGCAGGTTAACAGCAGCTCAGATTAGAGACCAGGTCAATGCCACACAGAGTTCTAGCAGCAGACACATCTCTACAACAACTGTTAAGAGGAGACTGTGTGCAGCAGGCCTTCATGGTAAAATAGCTGCTAGGAAACCACTGCTAAGGACAGGCAACAAGCAGAAGAGAATTGTTTGGGCTAAAGAACACAAGGAATGGACATTAGACCTGTGGAAATCTGTGCTTTGGTCTGATGAGTCCAAATTTGAGATCTTTGGTTCCAACCACCGTGTCTTTGTGCGACACAGAAAAGGTGAATGAATGGACTCTACATGCCTGGTTCCCACCGTGAAGCATGGAGGAGGAGGTGTGATGGTGTGGGGGTGCTTTGCTGGTGACACTGTTGGGGATTTATTCAAAATTGAAGGAATACTGAACCAGCATGGTTACCACAGCATCTTGCAGCAGCATGCTATTTCATCCGGTTGGACCATCATTTATTTTTCAACAGGAAAATGACCCCAAACACACCTCCAGACTGTGTAAGGGCTATTTGACCAAGAAGGAGAGTGATGGGGTGCTACGCAAGATGACCTGGCCTCCACATGCGGTGACCAGATGGAAGGTAACGCTGCAGTTGGGATTGCGGGGGTGCAAACAGCGCAGACTTGTCACGGTCTCTGGGCACGAGGGCGCAGCGCTGGTGCTGTCCCACGTTACCACCACTGGTACCGGTGATGAGGGGGCTGCACAAATGTTGGTGGTGATTGTTCCCCCGGGGCGCTTCCCCTATACTGTGCCGACTGGTGGTGTTTGGGGCGCCCTGATGTTGTCGGTGCAGAGTCAGACACAGAAACGGTTGTAAAGTTGAACTTTTACTTCCATGGGTGTGGAGGCACAAATGCTTAAACAGTTTCTTCAATACAAAACAACGGGGTAGGCCTGGTGACACAGCAAAGTCCTGGGGTGCAGGGTAGACTTGATGAAAGGTGTTCCTAGCCCTTATACTTCAGTGTTACAGCCCTAAGGTGCGTCTGGGCTCCTATTTGGCTCATAGGAGGATGCCCACCATGATACTAGTACATAATATTCCCCACTCACGTTATGTGGTCCTGATAGCTCAGAGTTTCGGGGTGCAATAGTCAGGGTGGCAGGATATTCCACAGGTCTGGCCTTGGCCCCTGGATCCTGTGATACTTGCTATGGAGCACGTGTTCCAGAATGTTCTCTCCACAGTCTCATGCTGACAAGATAATGATGCTTGACTTCCTTCAGGGCGATGGCTAGGCAGACAGGGGACAGGATCTTCTGAATAGCTGGAGTATGTCAGCTCTCCAACCTTCCTGGGCCTGTCTAGGACTTGAGATTCCTGCACTAAACTCACTGCTTTCTTCACAGGACATCACACTTATCTCCTCACCTCCTCCTCCTAACACTCCACACTTCTAACTCCTCACACGCAGGACCTTCCTGCAGGGGTGTTACCATGGGGACCCAGTGATCAGCTGACTCCTCCCCTTTTCCCAGGCAATGTCCTCCCATTGGACATTTGGTTACTATTCAATCCTATGGGAGGTGTAATGCATGTGTGAGGCTCACTAGGTGGCGCTGTGTTGTGTGAGACTCAGGACCCCCTGCTATGTCACACAGGCTATGAAGCAACAGGAAATAATACAATGCACAGAGATCACCCTCAGCCCAGCCATAGCCAGCTCTGGGATGCCACACACAGTCACCAGACCTGAACCCAATCGAGATGATTTGGGGTGAGCTGGACCGCAGAGTGAAGGCAAAAGGGCCAACAAGTGCTAAGCATCTCTGGGAACTCCTTTAAGACTGTTGGAAGACCATTTCAGGTGACTAGCTCTTGAAGCTCATCAAGAGAATGCCAAGAGTGTGCAAAGCAGTAATCAAAGCAAAAGGTGGCTACTTTGAAGAACCTAGAATATAAGACATATTTTCAGTTGTTTCACACTTTTTTGTTAAGTATATAATTCCACATGTGTTAATTCATAGTTTTGATGCCTTCAGTGTGAATCTACAATTTTTATAGTCATGAAAATACAGAAAACTCTTGGAATGAGAAGGTGTGTCCAAACTTTTGGTCTGTACTGTATATATATATATATATATATATATATATATATATATATATATATATATATATATATATATATATATATATATGATAAATACATAGGTAGATAGATATATGGTGTGAACAGAAAATGAATTAGCATTTTGATGTTGAGTAACATTGATGCTGTACTACATGCTATTCAGGTTTTGTGGAAAATTAGGTACTAACTTACAGTATATAGATAATATATACTGCAAGCCACAGCCAATAAATGAAGATAGATAGATAGATAGATAGATAGATAGATAGATAGATAGATAGATAGATAGAATTTTTTTTGCATTGCTGAAGTTTCCAGGTAGATTATCAGAAGTATCTGGATTTTTGGTGTTTAATTCCATTTTAAAGCTAAATATTTATAAAGCCATTGTCGTTGCTTAGTGAGTTTTAACAAAATCTGTTTGACTGCTGCACTGACAGAAAAGACAAGTTCACGACACCGAGCAAATATACAAGAATTCTGTTCCCGGTACAAAGCAAACAAGTATGTTAAGAAGTAAAGGGCACATCCCGGCTGTAAACTCAATGTGAATGTGATTTGTGGCATTTAAAGTCATTTTGAAGCCTTGCTGTGAATAAGTCAGAGGGGAGTCTAAGCTGATGGATTGCTGCTCCGCTCTCACCAGAGGAATTCACCCACAACCCACATGGGTAAAGGTATATATACCTAAAGAAATCCTTAAAGATGCCATGAGGCCTAAAAGGGACCCAGCTCTGGTTGCTTTCATCCAACTTAGGCCTACCTTTACTATGGATAGTGTGGACTTCCTTTTGGCTCTCTCAAGATACAGGGAAACACATGATAAAGTGACCCTCACAAATAAGGGTAAGAAGATCAAACATTCATAAGTATGTTTTGTCTTGAAAAAGCTCATTTTGATGTAAACAATGTGATTCCATTCTACTATATAGGCAGCCACATTGTGATCTGAATCTGTTGTACACATGCACCAAAAAATACCCCAAAGTGTCATAAATTGTATTAGACTCCTGCCCTTTTAGTGAACTCTTTTGCCTAATTAATAGTACTAATTTGGCCCATGTGTTTCCACTCTCCTTAGACTCAGGGGGCGTTCACACTACAGTTGGTGACCGTCAGTAGTGTCCGTTGCTATTGTCCGTTACAAGATTTTAGCATCGGACACTAGCTGAACAGTCAGAAATCCGTTTAAATTTCCATTCATTTCAATGGGTTTTTATATTGTGTCCGTTTGTGTCTGCTTACACTCAATCCGTCAGAAGTTTGTTTTTTTTTCCGCGGACAAAAAATCCTACATGCAGGACTTTTTTGTCCGTTTGGAAAATTGGATTCTTGAAGGACAGCAAGTGTCCGTTATTTTTTTAACATTGAAGTCTATGGGTAACTGACTTATAACGGACAGTAACTGAGAGCCATCAGTTACTGTCCGTTATTTTATGTCCGTTTTTTTTTTCTGCGCGTGCTCAGAAAGCAGAAACAAAAAACAAAAAAAACGGACAGTGTTAAAAAACGGACACTAACTGATGCTAACTGATGCTAATGTGTCTGTTTTTTTTTTAACTGATCCATTAATTGGATCAGTTAAAAAAACGGACACATTAACATCAGTTAGTGTCCGTTAAGGCCTGTTATGATAGGTGTCCAATTTTTTTTTTGTTAACGGACAGCATCTTAACGGAATGCAACCGTAGTGTGAACCCTGCCTTATTTAAGTCTAAAGTTTAAATACACATTAGATGATTGCCAGCCGAATCCATTGATTGATCGCAGAGGCTCAATCACAAGACTCAGCAGTAACCCTGGGTGTGTGACGTCAACCGGAGGCTAGAAGAGGCCTGAAAAGGATGGTCAAGGACTGCCAGATGCCCAGAAGAGTGGAGTCAAGTGAGTATAAGCGTTTATTATTTTCCCTCACCTCCCAGGGCCTCGACCCAGAGTATAATAGTGTGCTGTGGGTGACAAACCCCCAAAAGTTTCATGTTCTGGCAAATCCAAAACTTTTGGAAATTTCAGGTCGAATCCAGTTCTAAACAAATTGTTTCAACCAACCAATTATTAATTTTCCAGAATAAAAACCAGACACAACTGAGAGGAGTAATATTTTTATTTTTACGTGGAGCTGGTTATTTTTTGCAAGATGAGCTGTGCCTGTTATTGGTACTATTTTAAGGTAAATGCTTTTTGATCACTTTTTATTTCATAAAATAAAATAGGAAAGATAACGAAAAATCATTACTTCTGACGTTTCACCATGCAGGTTAAATAATTATTGTATGGGTTGTTACTGATGCACCGATACCAAATATGTAATGTTTTTCATTGTTTTTTATATTTTTACATTTTGAATCATTTTACATGCCAGGATTGTTGCTAGAGAAGGCACAGGCAGACCCAGGGTCACTAATCAGACCCCAACCTAACGTAACAAAATATCAGCACCCTCTGAAGGCAGTGTGGGGGAAACTATCTGGGGGGCAGCATGCTAGAAACCCTTAGATGCTGACCTCTGACTGCGGGCATGAGAGGAGGGTGTCAGCTGTATGATATGGCTAACGCCCACTCTCCATGGTGTCTGCTCAGCCATAATATTATGGCACATGCACTAACCCTTCTGGTAGCTGCATAACACTATTACAGCACACATTGCCAAGGGGTTAATTGAATTTTAATCTTATTATCATTGTACACACAGGATAGGTCATAATAGGTATAATAGGTTAATTGTAAATTATTACATAAGAAATAGACCCTAGTGGCAAGTGAATGGTTCTACAGCTTCAACCAAATTGGGTTGTCAGAGTCTGGCGCTCTGGTGGGCCTATATAACCCTGCCTGTGTATGTTTTAATGGTTGAAATCTCATTTACCAGTATCAGGATATCAATATACACACAGTATTCAGCATTATACAATGTAACATGATACAATCATCTTGTAAACAGTTAATAGCACTCTCTGCATGTTTCACAGAACGTAAAAAAATCTCAGCTTCCTTGATTGCCATTAAGAGGGGAATTTATAATGCACGTATGAGGAAAAAAATAAAAAAATGCAGATTGGGTAAAATGAATAAATGACACCTTCACACAAGACGTGTTAATCAGATTTAATAGTTTGATAGAGCAATAGATGCAAAATCCATGCGATAAGCTGTGAACCGGTGTATGCAAGACATCACACTGGGCCAACGTCAAAGGATTAATCAAGGTAAATGTGATTGGTATGATTAACAGACACAGAAACTGCTATGCAGCACTCAGGCTGCCAAGGCTACCCCTGCAGTGCCAGTCTTCACTCTATCATCTTATATGAAACTGTTAATATGTGCACTACCAGGTGAAGCAGGCAGCACACAGCTTGATATCACAAAGTTACAAGTGCTGTTCATTGTTAAGCAAGCAGGACACAATAGAAAGTCTAGTTTCTTGCTTAATCTTTGCCCATTGGGATGTAACCTCTTATTGTATCTTATCAAAAATTTCATGCACAATACAAAATAAAGCTGGAAATATACTTTAGTTAGCTGTTGGTTGACTGCTCATTCAGCTCGCAGCTATCTCACCCAACTCCTCCATACACACGCATGTTCATCCAAGCAGTGTATGTGTATTCTATTGGAAGAGGGAAGGAAGCCACAAGTCTGGCAGTGGCTTATCTTCCTGAAAAGAAAAGGATTGGCACTTGAAATACAGTAGTCTGATCCTTATCTCCATTGGCAGGAAGAGTAAAGAGGTTCTCATAAACATCAGCCAGTTGGCCAAGCCCATTACAATGAACAAGTTTGGCCTATGCACTTCTAATGTGTATGGGCTGCTTAAGACTTCTAAAATATTTACAATTTACACATTGCGGAATGCACTGTATACAGGATGTCAAGTGGAGCTGCCATTATAGCTTTAAAGGGTGTCCCATCTAGGCAACCCCATGCCATAGCCCTTCTAAAAACCCCTTTCTGTTAGCCAGAGTGGAGACAACAGTTCTTGAGGAATTTTTGGTTTGAATGTCTTCTGCATAATAAAATATTTCATGTGTTAAGTTTGGGGGGGGGGGGGCAGGCAAAACTGAATCAGCAATGAATAGGTCTAATAAGAGGTCTCCTAGGAATCAAGAGTTTATAGAACTATCTTAGCCAGTATTTGTTAAAGCAAGCAATATAATTAAAGGTAATGGGTGAACTGTAGTTCCAAGATGGGTTATCAAACTTCAGTTATTCACTTTGGAATGGACAGACAAGATCTTTCTAACTATCTTTTTACACCTACTGTAGGCCCATGACCATGACAAGGGGACATCCGCTCTGTATAGAAGAATGAAGGTTTATTTATTGACTATTGAATTTTCTGCAGTAACATCCTATGATGATTGATACATTATACAAGTTGAAGAGGAGCCTGGGTGCTTTTCTTGAAAATAAAAAAATATTACATTTATGGACTCCCCATGCATTGATCCAGGGATTTAGCTTGCTTGCTATATATTTAGAGTTCAGAATGAATTTTCTTCTAGTGTTATGTAATTGGAATCTGGTTCTTAAGGAGTTTTTGTCTATTTCTCGATCAACAGTAGTATTATAGGTTGGAGTTGATGGATTTGCACCTTTTTTCAACTATTTCAATTATCTTAGTACAGTACAATATATTATAGGACAACCCCTTTGATAAAATCTTATCAACATCCTGTACTGTTCCTACATCCCTGCAACTTTCTTAAGACTTGGGTCAGAAGATGGCAAGAGAGGACTATCTTGTTACTAGACCATTAGGTTTTATTCTACAGTATGTATATACTGTAAGTGTCTGTGATATAGAATAAATGTTTATGCACATACATCAGAAGACATTTACTAGAAAATACTTAGAAAATGTGCACTACTTATAGTTCCTTCTGTACCTGGTCAGTCCAGGGATGTGTTATAAGATTTCAATCCTTCCCAATTGATGCATATTAGACAGCATGGTATGAAAGTGTAGCACTAGCAACCTTTAGTTACTGTAGTAAACCTATAGGGCGAATGTATTACAAACATTAAAAACTATAACAGTTCTTTTTTCCGTTTTTGCCATCCACCCAAAGTTTGAGTTCCACAATTACCACTGTTTAGTATACATAAATGTATTTATGCATAGTGTGCTGTTTATGACTCTGAGGGCGATCACCGCTTGACTTGCATTTTCTTCCTTATTAGAAATGACAAGAGAAACTGAGATACTCAAGAATCCAACTCAGGTAAAGTGATCTGCCTGCGGCAAAGAAAGAGGCAGCTGCCAAGACGAAGACTCGACCCACAGCCAGGAAACAGGCAGCTGACCATGATACTGAAATGTTCCAACTACATACTCTTCACTATATCTTACCATATCTCTATATATTCTTATATTATTTTGTCTCCTAATAAGACGTCTTTCTTCACTTGATGCAACCTTCTGTAATCTAAATCTGAATTCTGAAAACATTTGGCAATATCTTTGGTAGGAGACAGAACATCCCAAAGTAGATACCCAAGATCATTTTGGAAATTTGTGCATAAGGTCTCAAGCAAAGTATTTTGACTCATAATTTGATGCAAATAATAAAGCAGTGCCATATTGCACATAGTATTGTGGAGCTTAGCTCTGAGAGTGGTTATTTTCCATGGATCAAGATTTCCTTTTAGAAGCACTGAACTGAATTATTTTAGTAATGAAATTGCTGTGATATACAATATGCAGTAGAGAAGATTATGATTTTTTTATTGTTTTCCATGTACTCCATACTCATTTACCACTGCACTGGTGTGCAACACCACACTGAAATGCAGTAACACCATTTTGAGGATCCATAACCATACAAACCATAGTCATTTAGAACAGCAACAGATGGCTCAGAGGGGACAGTTATCAGCAGTATGTTAGCATAAGCAACATGGCAGAGGCTCCTGGAACTGACAACTACATGTGCACAATTCTACTGCTCTTTAAGAGAACATTCATTCTGAGCCTGTCAATGATTTCCTGAACTTGTAAATGAAATTGTTATTTTGGTAGTGTTTGCTACAAATAGCCACTTTATCAATTTCTAACACATTTTGAATATGCTTCACTACATCAACCACCTGCCAAGACATTAGCTGAATCCGAAGGTTCCAGACCATTGGCACCTTAATCATCGTGGACTCTAGAGGCCCTAGAAATTGCAGAAAATTGTGCATTGATTGTTGGCAAGCTCGCACTGGGCAGGAGACCTAGGCTTGGTTGAGTACATCTAGGTTCGGCTAATTTATTTTTCCATTTTCTGTTTCAGAAATTAAAATAGTCACAGTAAAATGTGTGCCATGTTTTTACCACTGAACCTCAATGTAACTCTGTAAAATAATCCCGTCTGGGCTTTTTAATTCCAAGACCCCGGCATTATGAGACATTTTAATTTTGCTCTTTCAAGGCTGCAGCTCATCTTTACACTAAATTATGCTGGCAAAAGGAGTTCAGATTCTGTGGTCATTTGTCTATTTAACTGTATAGGCATGAAATGTCTATTAGGCACGCTGTTACTATGGAATTAGTTATGTAGAAATGAAGGTGACTAAACTCATCCAAGGTCGTTCATTGAGGTATCGGAACCATGGTTCTGTCATTCATACTGCAAAATGACTATAAGGGCTGTTTTATTATTCACCCACCCAATGCTTCTAAATCACCAGTAGATAATGAATGGATGGGAGCTGCAATGATAGAAATAGTCCATGTATAATAGTGGCACTGTTAAAATGAAAAATAAAATACTTTTTTCTAATTTCAGACATTATCTGCTTTTGACTTGTTTTGGATATATGATGGGATTAAACTGGAATTAAACTATGTAAATATCTATGACACTAGGAAGGCCTTACTGTGTTTTATAATGATTATAAAGGTTAATGGTTCCTTAAAGTCCCTTTTCCAAGGGCCAACTGAAGGAACAACAATCATTTCTAGGAGTGTTCATTTCTGATCAATGCTCACTCATTTAAATGCAGACATTTTTGCCACTGTATTGTCATGAGCAAACTGTTCATCCTCGTATAGTTTGCATTTTTCAGCATCACATTGTCCTGTTTATGTGGGGTGATATGTTGATGCCAATCTAACATCTTTTATATTGCATAAAAGATGCGGTCACATGAAAAATAATCATTTCCTTGCTTATTGGCTGATCTGTTGTACCTTCACATGGGCCAATAATTAAAACAGTCATTCCTAATAACTGACCTAATTCTCAGTCCATGTGAAGCTGCTGGGGGTACTGCTGCTGAGAACCCCCAGAATTCATCTGTAAACTTTGAGGAGTCATGTCAACAAGCACTCAATTTCCATTCAACGCCACCACCAGGCATAATGAAGGATTACATGATGCCTGTTGACATCTATTCACAGACATGCTTCAATCTGTAGAGATAAAGAAAGGATTTTTGTGGACACTTTCTATTCAAGATATTGGATGGAAGTCATGAATAGAGGAACCCCCTCTGTTATAATTCAGGCTATCACTTTAACCTTGCAGACCATGTAGTAATGGCCCGTTTTCATGATTACCTTTCACTATCACCACCAAAAGTAATAAAGTACCCCCCTCAGTGTAAAAGTATGAAATGCTTCTCCTCTTCTGCAATCATAGTCCCCAAAAACAGCCATTTATCAGTATAGCTCTTTATCTTTAGCTTTAGCCCCACGCCATTGTAAATATATGGTACAGGTTTAAAGCTCCTGCTATCTAGCAGGAGCAGGTTGTGTCCCTGGAGACCATGAGGAAATGACCAAAATAGTTTATATCCTCTCTTTTATAGGTTACACATGGCTTAATATGGTCTGTGTAGTGAATAGTGGTAATAACTGTGGTGTTTATTAGATCTATTGAGGGCAACCTCCCTGGTATGGCTGCTGGGTCTTAGCAGACTCAACTTAGCTCTGCCAGTGACAAGTGTCATTACAGGAGGCCATTTTCATCTGTAATTGGGGTCCTAAGGCTGCCCCAGATATAGTAGAATATTACAAAATAAAAATAAATATTTAGAGTTGTACTGTTCCATAGAGGTCTTTTATGATGCCAAAAGTATACAAAAATAAGAACTGTATGTATATATATACATACAGTACAGACCAAAAGTTTGGACACACCTTCTCATTCCAAGAGTTTTCTGTATTTTCATGACTATAAAAATTGTAGATTCACACTGAAGGAATCAAAACTATGAATTAACACATGTGGAATTATATACTTAACAAAAAAGTGTGAAACAACTGAAAATATGTCTTATATTCTAGGTTCTTCAAAGTAGCCACCTTTTGCTTTGATTACTGCTTTGCACACTCTTGGCATTCTCTTGATGAGCTTCAAGAGGTAGTCACCTGAAATGGTTTTCACTTCACAGGTGTGCCCTGTCAGGTTTAAAAAGTGGGATTTCTTGCCTTATAAATGGGGTTGGGCCATCAGTTGTGTTGTTCAGAAGTCAGGTGGATACACAGCTGATAGTCCTACTGAATGGAGTGTTAGAATTTGTATTATGGAAAGAAAAAAGCAGCTAAGTAAAGAAAAACGAGTGGCCATCATTACTTTAAGAAATGAAGGTCAGTCAGTCCGAAAAATTGGGAAAACTTTGAAAGTGTCCCCAAGTGCAGTGGCCAAAACCATCAAGCACTACAAAGAAACTGGCTCACATGAGGACCGCCCCAGGAAAGGAAGACCAAGAGTCACCTCTGCTGCGGAGGATAAGTTCATCCGAGTCACCAGCCTCAGAAATCGCAGGTTAACAGCAGCTCAGATTAGAGACCAGGTCAATGCCACACAGAGTTCTAGCAGCAGACACATCTCTACAACAACTGTTAAGAGGAGACTGTGTGCAGCAGGCCTCCATGGTAAAATAGCTGCTAGGAAACCACTGCTAAGGACAGGCAACAAGCAGAAGAGACTTGTTTGGGCTAAAGAACACAAGGAATGGACATTAGACCTGTGGAAATCTGTGCTTTGGTCTGATGAGTCCAAATTTGAGATCTTTGGTTCCAACCACCGTGTCTTTGTGCGACGCAGAAAAGGTGAACGAATGGACTCTACATGCTTGGTTCCCACCGTGAAGCATGAAGGAGGAGTTGTGATGGTGTGTGGGTGCTTTGCTGGTGACATTGTTGGGGATTTATTCAAAATTGAAGGAATACTGAACCAGCTTGGTTACCACAGCATCTTGCAGCAGCATGCTATTTCATCCGATTTGCGTTTAGTTGGACCATCATTTATTTTTCAACAGGACAATGACCCCAAACACACCTCCAGACTGTGTAAGGGCTATTTGACCAAGAAGGAGAGTGATGGGGTGCTACGCCAGATGACCTGGCCTCCACAGTCACCAGACCTGAACCCAATCGAGATGGTTTGGGGTGAGCTGGACCGCAGAGTGAAGGCAAAAGGACCAACAAGTGCTAAGCATCTCTGGGAACTCCTTCAAGACTGTTGGAAGACCATTTCAGGTGACTACCTCTTGAAGCTCATCAAGAGAATGCCAAGAGTGTGCAAAGCAGTAATCAAAGCAAAAGGTGGCTACTTTGAAGAACCTAGAATATAAGACATATTTTCAGTTGTTTTACACTTTTTTGTTAAGTATATAATTCCACATGTGTTAATTCATAGTTTTGATGCCTTCAGTGTAAATCTACAATTGTTCTAGTCATGAAAAAACAGAAAACTCTTGGAATGAGAAGGTGTGTCCAAACTTTTGGTCTGTACTGTATATATATATCCAGTGGGGAAAAAAAGTATTTAGTCAGCCACCAACTGTGCAAGTTCTCCCACTTAAAAAGATGAGAGAGGCCTCATCATAGGTAGACCTCAACTATGAGAGACAAAAGGAGAAAACAAATCCAGAAAATCACATTGTCTGAATTTTTAAGAATTTATTTGCAAATTATGGTGGAAAATAAGTATTTGGTCAATAACAAAAGTTCATCTCAATACTTTGTTATATATCCTTTGTTGGCAATAACAGAGGTCAAACGTTTTCTGTAAGTCTTCACAAGGTTGGCACACACTGTTGCTGGTAGGTTGGCCCATTCCTCCATGCAGATCTCCTCTAGAGCAGTGATGTTTTGGGGATGTCGCTGGGCAACACAGACTTTCAACTCCCTACAAAGGTTTTCTATGGGGTTGAGATCTGGAGACTGGCTAGGCCACTCCAGGACCTTGATATGCTTCTTACGAAGCCACTCCTTCATTGCCCTGGTGGTGTGCTTGGGATCATTGTCATGCTGAAAGACCCAGCCACGTTTTATGTTCAATGCCCTTGCTGACGGAAGGAGGTTTGCACTCAAAATCTCACGATACATGGCCCCATTCAGTCTTTCATGTACACGGATCAGTCATCCTGGTCCCGTTGCAGAGAAACAGCCCCAAAGCATGATGTTGCCACCCCCATGCTTCACAGTAGGTATGGTGTTCTTTGGATGCAACTCAGCATTCACTCTCCTCCAAACACGATGAGTTGTGTTTCTACCAAACAGTTCTACTTTGGTTTCATCTGACCATATGACATTCTCCCAATACTCTTCTGGAAGATCCAAATGCTCTCTAGCAAACTTCAGACTGACCTGGATATGTACTGGCTTAAGCAGGGGGACACGTTTGGCACTGCAGGATCTGAGTCCCTGGCGGTGTAGTGTGTTACTGACGGTAGCCTTTGTTACGTTAGTCCCAGCTTTCTGCATGTCATTCACTAGGTCCCCCCGTGTGGTTCTGGGATTTTTGCTGACCGTTCTTGTGATCATTTTGACCCCACGGGGTGAGATTTTGCGTGGAACCCCAGATTGAGGGAGATTGTCAGTAGTCTTGTATGTCTTCCATTTTCTAATTATTGCTCCCACAGTTGATTTCTTCACACCAAGCTTCTTGTCTATTGCAGATTCAGTCTTCCCAGCCTGGTGCAGGTCTACAATTTTGTTTCTGGTGTCCTTCCACAGCTCTTTGGTCTTCACCATAGTGGAGTTTGGAGTGTGACTGTTTGAGGTTGTGTACAGGTGTCTTTTATACTGATAACAATGTCAAACAGGTGCCATTACTACAGGTAATGAGTGAAGGACAGAGGAGCCTCTTAATTTCTGTGAGAGCCAGAAATCTTGCTTGTTTGTAGGTGACCAAATACTTATTTTCCAATAATATTCCAGTAAATGTTGATTATGGATTACAGGTAATGAAACATTTGAAACCCAAATCTAAGAAAATTAGAACATTGTAAAAAAGTTCAGTATTGTAAATTCAGTGTGTCACCTGTCAAGGTTTCCTAAGCCTTTAAATGGTCCCTCAGTCTGGTTCAGTAGGACACACAATCATGGAAGACTCTGATTATGAATTGTATTACTGAATTACTGAAATGAATGAACATTTCAAAATATTCTAATTTATTGAGATGCACCTGTACACACCCAATTCACTAAATGTATTTTTTCTGATTTAATGTTGCTGATTCAACCACAGTGAAAAGAGAGGCAGTTTGTCTGAACACACAGCAAATGAAATCAGACAACTGTCCATGTTACTGAAATATCAACTACCAGTTTGGCTGTCAGAGAATGCTGGGAGTTGTGTTTGTTCAACACTTATGGTGCAACAGGTTGGAGATCACTGGAGTCCATAGCACTTTGCTGACTGTGGTTCGAAGCTGATATTGTTCAGCACCATGGACAGCTGTCTTATTTCCATAGAGTATTTACTGCTTATCCTAATACACATTTTAACTCATTATTTTTTTTCTGGTACCATCTGGTAGTATCTGATATATGGTACCATGATTCTCTGCTACTACATGTAATCTATTTTAGATACAGTTAATATTTTATATAAGACTTCCCAGTGTTTAGGCAAAGAACATAAGAGCAATGCAAGCCCATGAGCTATTCTCCCATTATTTAAAGGGAGTCTACCCCCTCCCCCAAGCATATTCTACTTCAACCACTGTGTTACAGAGAACATTACAGTGATAGACAGCATGCCATTATAATGTATGTCACTTTTGTAGCTTTGGAGAAAAATAGCTTTGAAGTGTTATGGAGATGAGGCAGTTGTTGCTTTGAGGGGCAGATCTTCATCTCCCTGTAGCACTGCTCTTGCCATTCAATCCCCTACCATGTCCTGATAGCACCACCTCCTACAGTAAGAGTTGATCCTCCTACGTTATGACATCACCAATCCTACTTGAGCAGCAAGAGCATTACTCCCAGGGCTGAAGGTCCAGCTCCAGTGTACTAATTGCCTCATTTGCATAAGACTTCAAAATAGTTTTTCTACAAATCTATAAAAATGACATAGATAACAAAGGTGTGTTGTTTATCACTGTAATGCGCTATGTAACACAATGGTGGCACTGGAGTATGCTTGAGGGAGATGGTGGGCTCCCTTAAAGGCAATCAGATCTATGTGAAGCCACAGATAACTTGATATAATATCATGACACATTGGATGACAAGAACACATAGCTCTACTGTATTACTGGCTGACTAAGCCAGCAACCTTTGTATACCTCAACCAGCAACCTTTATATACAGTATGTAATTTGATTAGCCTTAAAGGATATGTGTACTTTCACAGTAAACTGTGTTTCATAGGGTGGTTTTAAACATGCCATTTGATGCAGTTTGTTTTCCTTTTCGTTAATCCAAAACTAGGAGTGGATAGTAATAGAAGAGGAATCACTGCATATATAAAGAATGTTAATTCTCATTTTTGTAATCCACTTTAATCTTGGCTTCTTCATAAAAATAATGTATGCAAAACCATATCCAAGACCACCCTTAACATATCTAACATGTAAAAAATGAGACAACTCTCCTATAATTCAGCTATTATTCTGCTATAAATTTGTATGCACATGTATACCCTTTACCCCCTCTGTGTTCCATTTTTCTTCTTTTCTTGTTATTTAGGGCCTGCTTAGATCATTATCACGCCTTCCAGTGGGCACTCATTGAATTTCCTGACACAGAGCATATCTTCCCCCAGTTATCCATTTTAAATCTGGAAATACATTTTAGACAGTTTATAACAGAGTTCTAAAAAGCCTTGTTTCTATAGACGCTATGAAACTATTTCAGGCTTTTGTGCACAACCTCCACCCCATATAATGGTAATCTCCAGATATAGCAGACATTACAAGGCATCATAACTTATTATGGACATAAGTACATTAATTTGCTTTTATTGAGGTCACCTTCATGTAAATTATTCTTCAGATGCTGCCCTGATCACATGCACTGGTTTATCGGCTGACAATAAATCTTTCAATTTTAGTTCTACTAATAAAACCTGTACTGTGCAGAGTAGTTACAGATTAGGTTTGGGATGAATGAATTGTGTATCTTGATCCCTAATGGTTCTCAATTCTGTCTTTTTGGGTTTTATGCTTTTTAAATCTGCAAAACATTCATTTGGGGGTTTACAAGCAGTTATGCCTGTACTGGTATTGACTATTGCAATTCATATGTACTATGTTATCAGGTAGCTATACCTTATAGGATGGTGATGCCACCTGCTGGCTGATTGTCTACCATTATTTTATAAACCTTGATATTGCTGCAAGGATTTTAAATAGATAACAGTAGGTGCAATTGTCACCTTTATTCTTGCTTGAGATACTTCACATAATATTACCATTTGTATAGGAAAATACTAACTGTTCTTGTTGTCTTTGAGTTGTCCTCTTTGGGTAAACTCTTTAGATTAGAAAATTTCAAAATGTCTTATTGCTCTGATCTCTAGCAATCAGCTCTGTGGAACCTCAGAGGCAAGTGTTCAAATCCCCTGCAATGCCCCCACAGGAGTAATGAAGCATTACACAGTTTTCATTGAAATCAAATGATTGATCTTAGTTTGGGAAAAAGTGGAAATAGCCATTTATGAAATTCTTGTGGTTTCTCTATAGGCATGGGAATTGAGGAAAACTCTTACAAACTTCTTACTAGGTGTTACCTAAAATATTTATATAAGCTAGGCCTCACCCCAAATAATTGCTTCTGGCATTGTGAAAAGTGCAAAGACACATTTACCCACATCTGGTGGGACTGCCACCTGATCATTCCTTTCTGGTAGGACATTCTGGAGATCACAAAACATCTGACAGGGCAGTCTGCATGCTTAACCCAGTAACCCTTGTAGTTTAGGCTTCTTCATCCACCTTCAATCCAGTTAAAGGTGAGTTGTCTACTCATTTATTAACTGCTGCCAAACTTCTTACACTATTACACTAGAGATCCACAATCTCCCCTACCCTTCTGAACTGGAATGCAAAGGTTAACATCTGTAGAATTGAGGAACTAGGCAGCTGGGCCGATAGATCTCACTTGAATTTCTATAAGATCTCACCCCAAAATTTCACTATCCAGTGAGGACCAACACATTGAAGGTATGAACGACAGGCTCATTTCTGGTCCCTGACTTCACTGAAAAACATGAAAATTCACATGTTAATAATATGTCAAATTCACAGGGATTAAGAAGATTAACATATGGGAAAGTTCTTTTAACCGAGACTTCACACTGAAGAGCTGGTGGTGAATGGAATTTACAGGAGTTCATTATTTTTGCTTTCATATCCAACAAAATAAAAGCTTTGTAGGTCAATATGTCATACTGTCTTTTCACTGTCAAGAGCTGATATCCAGGTGTTCAGAGATCTCCTGTGTGAGGTGGATTCCGACAAACAACCCTCTATACTTCAGCTTTCAGGACCCCTCTAACAGTGGATTATGTGATAAAGTGATACTGCACTCAGCCACCAACCCTGGAACTATGACAAAGAATGCAGAAGTACATCTGCATTCTCTTTGTAGTGGGTGGGCTGGGTTACTGCAGCTCAACTCTCATTCAAGTGAATACCTAGCAAGGAGCAAGCATTAATAATAAATCTGTCTAGACTGATATGCCCCAAAGCAGAAGGTGCAATTTATACCAGAATTCTAGTGCAGTATCTGCATTTTTCCATAACAGCACCACAGTGTGTCTGGTAATGCAGAGCTGCTTTGTTTGGTTAAATGGGGTGAGTCACAATACCAGACATGACCTATACAGAAGAGGTGCACTGTTTCTGGCACAAAAAAAGCAGATACTTTTTCTCAGAAAAGCTTTGATAGGACATCATACAGATACCGTAAACTGGTGCCAGGTATATAAAAATGCAATGTATATTTTTAGATGATTTCGAGCTGTTTCAGTTATCATCTCGTCTGCATTCCTAATTTAGAAATCTCCAAGAACTTTACTGCATAATTTCCCCAATATTGCCAATGAACATTTTATTCCAGAACTAGAGATTCGAAAATCAGAATAATTTATAACTTTCCTAATGCGCAAGGAAGAGGTCAAAAGTAGCATCTCAATTTTATATATAACTAATAAAGACCTTTCCAAGTGTTCAAGGCTGGAACAAGTTCCTCTTGTGCCTTTTTTTATTACTGCAGAAATTGAACTGTCTACCATCGTCTCAGTACTTCGGATAAGCTCTGCTAATTAACCCCTAGATCAGGTTCCTTATAAGACTGGCTGCTCAGGGGTTGGTAAGGGCCACATGCTTTTTACTAGAGTAATAAATTGGTGACAGTATGTGTAACCCTCTAATACTAGCAAACCTGAAAAGCTCTTTCACCTGAAATGAAGCAGATTTGATTTGGGCTGAAAACAAATTTGTCCATAGATCCAAAAAAAGAATGTGACCAGGGGCTTACTGACACTGTAGGGGGTCCAGAGGAAACAGTCACACACTGGTGTCCGTGGGGGAATTGTACACTTGTACAATGTGGTTTGATTATTATCAAAGTCACAATCTAAATAAACTAATAACACCCAAACAGTTATACTGTTCATGTCTTTTATCGAGCACGTTACGTAAAAAACATCTACAATAACCTGTAGATCCCTTTAGCAATATCCACTTCCACCAAACATTTACTGTAACTGCAAATAAAATGTGCAATACATCGAGCAGGAATTATGGATAATTTCCTTTTGCAAATGTGTTATAGCTTGTTAATATTCCGGAGATGGCTTGCGTGAACAACATTCTTAAGGTCATGGCAAAGCATCTTAAGGTTAATGTCAGAACTCCAACTTAGCTGCTACAAAACAACCATTTTTCAACCATCTTTAGTTGATTTACTTGGGTCTATGGGTCATTGTCTTGTTGCACCACTTAATGTCTCCTCAGCTTGAGGTCATGGGCTTCTCCCCTTACATTCTCCTGTAAATGTTTTAGTACACTTTAGTATTCATTGTTTCCTCAGTGATCACAAGACGTTCAGGCCCTGAGGTGGCCAAGGCTAAAATATAGATAGTGACATGAATAATTAAAAATAAAGTCATCAAAAAATTCTGAAAAATATGGTTTACAAAATAGGCCATTTTTGGTGATGCATTCCCTTTAGCTCAATTTGCACATGTAGTTTCAGGCCATTTAGCTCACCAAGTAAAGGTGGAACATTGCTAAAAAAGATACTATAGCAGAGAAAAACCTATAAATCTATCTTTCCCCATTTAATTTACCATTATTAAAGGAAAACATGAAGAAAACTGATACACTATGTTATCCCTAGAGCAGGAAGAGAGGGTACAAAGCATGCCATAGAGATTCAAAGAACAACAAAAACAAAATCCACGCTCTGTACCTTATTCACTGCCTTAGGAGTAACTCATTAGTAAATTTGGCTTCATTTGTAGACTTACATTAAATTTATATATCTCTTGGCACATTAAACCATTATCCACAAATATTTCATAACAACTATGCCCAGAGAGAGACCTGAAAGGCTCTCTAAGCAGTTCTTGAAGGCTCTTGTCATATGCATGCTGTTGCCAAAAATCCAAACTCTCAGTAAATCTCTAAAACAACTGTTGCCCTTCACCCCCTTGTAATGAAGTTATGTTATCCGCTAGTCTCTTGCAGTCCCGACTGAGAATTATTTGAAATCAAGGTAACATTTTGAAACTTCCAAAGCTTTGAAACGCAAAGGCAGCAGGGAGTCGAATGTTTAAGCCTCAGTGCGCCTTGAGATTGCTTTTGTCTGGGCACAACATCTTATTATCTATACTGTGACTGGATGTGTTACCTGTTTTGACCTTTCTTTGTTTCACTGTGGATAAAACGTGTCTTCACAAGCTGACTATGTTTGGATTGCTGTCTTTCTATTCATCCCCTGGATTTAAAAGATATAATCCTGAAATCTAAACTGGAAACAATACACACATTTGTATGGAATCCTTATTATGTTGAATATCAAACATATCTATTTCTATTTTTGTACTGATTTTTGGAATTTAAGTAGAAAAAGATGATTACTTGCAAGCTCAATAAAATATACAAAGCATCAGAAATATATATAGTACATGGAGAGATATGTCAGGGATGGACTGGACCATCAGAATGCCTCCAGAGATCCTCCAATGGGCCAGACTTGGATACAACAATGGGCCATGGGATGATTTTCAAACAATTAATAAAAACATAGATGATTACAATGCAATTATAAGTGGACATTTATTTGTTATGTAAAGATGGAGGGTAGGCCACATAATCATTTTCTGTGTGCTCCTGAGGAACCACAGTCACAGACAGTACATGTCTATTGTGTTCCATCAACATATTAAATAGATTGCGTCATCATTCTGAATGCAACTGGGCCAGGGCCATCAGCTGATCATCCAAGGTCCTGCATCTGGAACGCTTGGCAAGTAGCTAATTTTGTTGGGGAAAGCCATTACCAGCAGGCACTGCACGTGAATTGTCATTCTACACGACAGCCATTCAGATCACCAGGGCTTGTTGTGCCAAATTTACATGTGACTTAAAATGGGGTTCCAAGCAGGTGACACCACTCTTTGACATCCATAACAGAAGTTACTACCTAAGCACAACCCCTATAAATATATGTATTAACACAACGACCAATCCTAGTAAAAGTTCCAACACTCAAGTGCTTCCAAGATGATGGACAATGCCCTTGCAAGGAGCACAGACCTGCTGGAGCCTGGAAGGTGAAAAACCATTGGAATGCAGCAAATAACCCTTCCATGCAAACTAGCTACAAAAGCTTAGAAGGAACATTGCCATCAATACAGCTTAAAGCCATGGGTGGGCATGTCCAGCAGGAACAGGAGTTGAGCAAGGATGGCTTGGCCAAGCTGAACTTTTGCACCAGGGCCCATGTGTCTTGCTTGCTATGCTTAAGATGTCCTAGTGAGACATATTTCCATAAAGAATAACATTAGATACATTTTATTGTTTTATGCAAATAATCCTAATCATAGTATGATAGTATTCTTATATAAATACACTTTGTTATTTAAAGGGGTTGACCACTTTCAGACCAATATTGAGAGACCAATGTTATTCTTTGTATAATAAAAAGTTGTATGATTTTCCAATATATTTTCTGCATCTGCTTGCTGTCATTCATTCTGCTTACTCCTAGTGGATAAAATTTTGACCGTGGTCATGTAATATTTGTTCATCATCACAGCACAGCAGTCAGATATCTGCCTGGTAATGAGCTGTGCAGATGTGTGTCCATCACATGACCATGGACTGTATACAGTGGTGAACCTAGCCTCTTTGCTGCCTGAGGCGGACTATAGAAAAACGCCCCCCCCCCCAAAAAAAAAAATTGAGTTTCCATGCTACTAACTTCACACGCTGTTATAGTCACACAATATACACAATACACAAAGTTATAAAACAGTTTTTAAGAATTCTTCTTACTGCATTACTTCAGTATCAGATCACGGTATTAACAATGAAAGTGACTTCACACATCTTCTGCTTGGTGGATGGACGAGCCCACGTGGCCCCCATTCTCTATAATAGGAGCGCTGCAGATAGCTGAGTACTGGACTTCGGATATCTTTGGTGCTCCCATTGAAGTGAATGAGAGCCACGCGGTTTCGTCCATCCACCAATCTACACCCCTATATTCAGCCTGGCTGCGGTCAGGGTGAATTCCCACCCAGTAGTTGGAAAAAACCCAATTCTCAGACTCAGTGGGGGTCTCAGAAGACAGACCCCCATCAAGCAGGTATTTATCCTCTATCATTTAGGTGAATACAGGGCAGTAACATTTTGTGACTTACAGGTGACGTCTCTGACTAATCCTTCACATTACCCTTCTCTTCCCTCTGGACCGCCATGACCACTTCTTCCAGCTGTGATTTGTCTCTGTAAAGTTTGCAACACAGACATCTTTGGCTCCTGACTTTTCTAGGCATCCGACCCACATTGTCCTCACCTGCACACCCATCCTGCTTCTACCCCAATTATAAAATATATGATATAACTCCCCATAATGAATAATACTCCCAAGTGCATCTTTATATTAATAATGTTCGTGGGTATCCCCTGTGTAAATAGTGCCCCTTATTAATAATACCCCAGGTGTTAACTAATTAAAAGGTTTTCCAGGTCATTAATAAACTAATCAGTGGGGCTCAAAAACCCAGGACCCCCACTGATCAGCTGTTTGAATGGTACCTGTGAAAGCGCCATGACCGCTTCTCTGTTTACATAGTGTCATTCATCTCATAGCGGCCATGTAATGTAACTACAGCTTTGTCCTATACAAGTCTATGTGACAAGGCTGTAATTACATCACACAGTCACTATAAACAGACAGCGTATGATATAAACAGGTGCCATAGCCCCTATTTATAGCGCCCCATTTACACACACTATAACATTCCACAGCAGCCCCTGCACACAGTATTACGGCCCGCAGCGGCCCCTGCACACTGTATTATGCCTCGCAGCGGCCCCTGCACATGGTATTATGCTCCATAGTGGCCCCTACACACTGTATTATGCCTTGCAGCGGCCCCTGCACACGGTATTATGTTCCACACAACCCCTGCACACAGTATTATGCTCCCTAGTGGTTCCTGCACACGGTATTATGCCCCATATTGGCCCCTGCACACGGTATTACGCTCCATATTGGCCCCTGCACACGGTATTATGCTCCATAGTGGCCCCTGCACATGGTATTATGCTCCATAGTGGCCCCTGCACATGGTATTATGCTCCATATTGGCCCCTGCACACGGTATTATGCTCCATAGTGTCCCCTGCACAGGGTATTATGCTCCACAGTGTCCCCTGCACACGGTATTATGCTCCATAGTTGCCCCTGCACACGGTATTATGCTCCATAGTGGCCCCTGCACTGGTATTATGCTCCATAGTGGCCCCTGCACAGGGTATTATGCTCCACAGTGGCCCCTGCACATGGTATTATGCTCCACAGTGGCCCCCGCACACGATATTATGCCCCATAGTGGCCCACCCATGAACTATTATTATACTCTGGGGTCTTTTCAGACCCCAAAGTATAATGATCGGAGACCCAGGGGAGGTGACAAACCTAAAAACCAGTGTTACTTACCTTTCCTGGACACCGGTGCACTCTCTGCAGCTTTCGGTCCTGTTTAATTGCGCACACACGTCACCTGATCAGGCCGGCGACGCGACCTGATGACGTCCTGGGCTGATTTACATTAAATAAATAGTAAAAATGCCGCCCCCCAGACAGTGACAGATAGTGCCGCCTGAGGCGGCCGCCTCACTTCGCCTCATTAGCGGTGCGCCTCTGACTGTATATCATATGACATCGGACTATTTATCACATGACCATGGACTGATATTTATCCACTGAAAGTATGCAGAATGAATGGAAGCAAGCAGAGATCTGGAAAACTATGAGGCCAACCCCTTTAATTCCTCACCATTTTCAAGATCTCTGCTTGTTGGCAGTGGATGGGAACATTCTTCTTTACATCCAGAGGCTGAAAATATTTCCTGGTCATGTCTAAATCACGCATTTCCAGAGTTTGTTCTGCCAAATTTACATATGACAGATTTGTTCCATTTAAATAAATGGGGTTTTCACTGTAGCATTTTTATGGATTTTCCTTCTTGGGCCCTGCATTAAACACCACATAGCGGAGTATGCCTTTAAACAATGGGCTAATATGCAGCAAGACAATGTGGTTTTCTACTATGCCATGCTAAAAACCTCACATATTGTAATTTTGAATTGCAGAAGTGATAGAAATAATTCTACAACACAAAACTTTATTTGTAACAGTATCCCTTTAATACCCATGACAGGTTTATCTGTCACAGTGGTATCCTTACACCATCGGGATGGGAGGCATCACTCATGTTGCTGCTGTCTCATCATTTCTTACACGCCTTTTTTCATTTATCATTTCTGCAAATTACCATAGTGGAGTTTAAATAAACTTCAATATCAATGAAAATAACAGGTGACTACAAATAGGGTAAAGATTTTCTCCTTCTTCTTCCTTCATTATTAGGACATGGTTATTGATAGCAGCTGCATCCATGTAATGGCTACGGGATTTATTATTAGTGGGTATAAAAGAATAATGATCTTCTAGGGACACATCTGGATCTCGCCTGAAATATTGATGGAACAATTACTGCGCTGATCATCCCGATGCTGAAGATTATGAGATTTATGCTGTTTTATTTATATGTAGTTGTTTTATGTATGTATTAGTCAAAGCAGCGTGGACGTATCTAACAGCAGCTCATCTTTCTCCATTGAGAACTATATTCAGCCATTTCCTAGGGATATCTGTGTCATGGACATCTGGGTGATTAGCAATATGACCTCCATGGCAGATTTAGAGGTTGCCACCTAGCTTTCCTGGCCTCCTAAATGTCAAAACATAAAGCAATATACTGTAGAAGTAGGGTTTGTATCAATGCATAACTAATCGAATTTGTCATTCAGGAGCCGGGGAGAACTGGGAAACAATGAAAGGGGTCATCCACTTTTTAATGTTGATGGCCTATCCTTAGATTAGGGAACTGGATAGACCAAATGGTATACCCACTTTGTGGTGGAAACCAATCGCACCCTGGGTTTATTCCAACACACAAATCTTTATTGAGAACATAACCATCACACACTTATTAGGGTTATGTTCTCAATAAAGATTTGTGTGTTGGAATAAACCCAGGGTGAGCGCGGTGCCGTATTTTGCGATTGGTCTCCACCACAAAGTTTGGTCTATCCAATTCCTATACTATTACATCCTGCAATTGGGATGTAGAGGCTCCTGCTGCTATCAAATACACTCTAAAGGAAGAGTTAACACTACCTCATTGGAGAAAGAGTGTTCCTATTACCATTCTACCAACTGATCCAACGGATCACCCAACAGATTACACAGACTGCTCGGTGCCCCCCAACTTTTTATTCTTCAAGCTTCTTCAAGCTATCCTTAGGTTAGGACATCAATATTAGAACTGTAAGCTTCTGACACCTAGGACCCAGCAGATCAGCTGCTGAGGGACAGTGCGGCTCATGTTTACATTCTGGGAGCCTTGCTGCTCACTCACCATACAAAGTGTAGCAGCTTTAGGTACATTAAAGTCTATGGGACAGCACTGCAGTATAGCTCCTGGCATGTAAACATTAACAGGAGCTGCTCTGTTTCGAAGCAACTGATCTGCAGCGGTCCTAGGTTTCAGACTATAACAGATATAATATTGATGAGCTATCCTAAGGATGACCATCAATATTACATAGTGGATAACTCCTTTAATATATTCACACCTACACACGTGGACAAAATTGTTGGTAGCCCTCGTTTAATGAAAGAAAAACCCACAATGGTCACAGAAATAACTTGAATCTGACAAAAGTAATAATATATAAAAATTCTATGAAAATGAACAAATAAAAGCCAGACATTGCTTTTCAACCATGCTTCAACAGAATTTTTAAAAAAAGAAAACTCATGAAACAGGCCTGGACAGAAATGATGGTATCCTTAACTTAATATTTTGTTGCACAACCTTTTGAGCCAATCACTGCAATCAAACGATTCCTGTAACTGTCAATGAGACTTCTGCACCTCTCAACAGGTATTTTGGCCACTCCTCATGAGCAAAATGCTCCAGTTGTCTCGGGTTTGGAGGGTGCCTTTTCCAGACGGCATGTTTCAGCTCCTTCCTAAGATGCTCAATAGGATTTAGGTCAGGGCTCATAGAAGGCCACTTCAGAATAGTCCAATGTTTTCCTCTTAGCCATTCTTGGGTGTTTTTAGCTGTGTGTTTTGGGTCATTATCCTGTTGCAAAACCCATGACCTGCGACTGAGACCAAGCTTTCTGACACTGGGCAGCACATTTCTCTCTAGAATCCCTTGATAGTCTTGAGATTTCATTGGACCCTGCACAGATTCAAGACACCCTGTGCCAGATGCAGCAAAGCAGCCCCAGAACATAACAGAGCCTCCTCCATGTTTCATAGTAGGGACAGTGTTCTTTTCAAGATATGCTTCAATTTTCCGTCTGTGAACATAGAGCTGTCCATAGGACATTCCCCTAGAAGCTTTGTGGCTTGTCAACATGTAGTTTGGCAAATTCCAGTACAGCTTTTTTAAGTTATTTCTGTGACCATTGTGGGTTTTTCCACGTGTGTATATTAACACCTTTCACAGGATTGTGGCATAGTTAGATTGGTGACTATAAGAGGGCAGGGGTAAAAGTTGCTCACACTGCCTTATCGCCAGAACGGCATGGAAATTGGGGGGGCTCTCTTACAGATTGTGGATTGCAACTCTGGAGCTCCTAGTGATGAAGGGAAGTTTACATTCCCTTGTGCTCTAGGACAGTGGTTTATTTATGTTCTTCGTGAGGAATTTGTCCTCAGGGACTCCCTAGGAAAGAGGGGCAGAGGGTATTTGTCCAGTTGCCATCCCATGAAATTAAGAACAAACAGCTCCTCCTCTTTGCAGTTTGGCAGAGGCACAGTCTCAGTGCACTGCTACACAGCTTGGCTCACTCTAAGCTGTTGTTACTTAAGTTTTTTTTATATAACTGTAATTTTTATTGAAAAATTTTTCACTAACAAGGAATAAAGAAAAAAAAAAAAAAGATCAAACAAGCAGGAAGCAATGAGGTAGGTAGAGGCTATCTGCCTCTTCTCCCTTAAGCAATATGCATTCAAATTAGACAGTAAACAAGGGAGGGGGGGAATGAAGGGGTTAAGAAGACAAGGGTAGAACCAGAGGGAAGGGGGGAGGGGAGGAGAGGACTAGAGATCAGAGACCCTGTGATGTACAATACATGTCCCAGGGCGCCCAGATAGCCCCAAAGGCCTCCCGTGAATTATCTAGGCCAGCGGTCAGGTATTCAAGACTCCTCACATCCTTCATTCTAGCCACAAGCTCAAGACTAGATGGGGGACTCACTTTCTTCCAGTTTCTAGCTATGAGAGTTTTAGCTGCAGTACAAAGATGCAAGGAAATCCTGGATGACTTATTGCTCAGGTGTCTAGGGGGAAGGTTCAGGAGATAAACAAGAGGGTCAAGAGGAACCTCTTGCAAAAAGAGAGCAGTCGCCAGAGTCCTGACCTCCCTCCAGAAACCTAGGATGAGAGGGCACGTCCAAAAGATGTGGTGCAGGGTACCCACCGCAGCTCCACAGCGCCAGCACCATGGGGGAACAAATGGGTTTAAAGCATGGAGGAGAGCCGGAGTATGATACCAATGCATCAACAGCTTATACTGCGCTTCCCTAAATGTAAGAAGTTGGTAAATAGAGGATATAAAGCCCCTAGTGGACGTGCCTGCACGGCAAATCTTTTCAAAAGCGGTGGGGAGTGACACCTTAAGGGACCCATGGAGGGAGCGGACAAAGTGAACCACCTGCAAGTAATGGAACCATTCAGTGATTAGCTGTAAGGTAAGCAAAGGACCTGAGTTCCAAGGTTCCAGGGTCAACCATGTCAGCAATCCGGTAAAGGCCAGCTTTAGACCACACCTTAATCATGGCAGAGGTCAGGCTTTCCGGGAGAAGGGGGTTGTATAGTATGGAGACCATAGATGAGCGCGGGGACATCAGGGAGAATCTAGTACGACAGGTAGACCAGATAGATCTAGTGAACCGAATGGGGCCCAGCAGGTACGAGGCAGGGGGAGCAGGGGGGTGAGCCGACCCACAGAAGCGTTGTTAGGGTGCATGGGTGCCAGCCAGAGCTTCTCTATCTGCACCCATCTGGTATATGCTGGCATAGCTGCCCAGAATGGGATATGGCGTAAGTGGGCCGTACAGTAATAATGTAACAGGTGTGGGACAGCCATACCCCCCAGACCCCCTATCTGCCAGCATAACAGATCTGGGTATTTGGTGTCGTTTTGCTTGCCAGATAAACTGAAAAATAGCTTTCTGCAGGTTCCTTAATTCTCCCCGAGGTATCGCAACCGGAAGTGTCTCAAAAAAATACAGTAGCTTCGGGAGGAGAGTCATCTTGACCGCAGTAATTCTCCTAAAAGGGAGATAGGTAAGGGTTGCTATTTGTCCAATAGGGCTCTTAGCTCACGAAACAACCGCGAGTAGTTTGCCGAGTAGAGGGTCACATAGGAGGTGGATATATGGACTCCCAGGTAGCGGATAGAGGACTCCTGCCACTGGAAATCGTAATTACTGCGGAGGAGAAGGAGAAGGTCCTGTGGGATGTTGAGTGGGAGTGCCTCAGTCTTTGCAGGGTTCACCTTGTATCCTGAGAGATCGCCATAGGTCTCCAGCGAGCACAACAAGTTTGGAAGGGTTGTATGAGGGGAGGTGAGAGTGAGGAGTACATCATCTGTGAAAAGAGAAACCTTAAATTCCTTATCTTGAACCATGATCCCCTTGATATTAGGGTCTCGCCTAATCTTGGCCGCTAGCGGTTCAATGCAGAGGGCAACTATGATGGGTGACAGGGGGCAACCCTGCCTAGTGCCATTTCGAATAGGGAAGGAGGGCGAAGATGCATGGGGAAGCTTGATTGCTGCTGAGGGTAGGGAATAGAGGGCCTGGATAGCTGTGAGAAAAGGTCCCGTGAGCCCGAACGCCTTGAGCGTAGTATGCATAAACGACCAATCTATGCGGTCAAAAGCCTTTTCAGCGTCCAGGCTCAAGAGAAGGGCCGGGGTAGAATAATGATTGGCCACCTCCACCAAATCCACAGTCCTCCTGGTGTTGTCACCACCCTGACGACAGGGGATGAATCCCACCAAGTCCTTATGGACAAGCAGAGGGAGCCAAGCATTTAGCCTATTGGCTAGGAGTTTGGTAAAAAGTTTCAGGTCTGTGTTCAGCAAAGCAATCGGTCGGTAGTTAGCACAGTCCTGCAAGTCCTTACCCGGTTTAGGGACCAATGTGAGCAGTGAGGAGAGCATAGTCGGGGGTATGGGGGAGCCTGAAAGGAAGGAATTGAAGAGGGACAATAGATGAGCAGAAAGTTCACCCTGGAAAACCTTATAATAATAGTAAGTGAACCCATCTGGGCCTGGGGCTTTCCCATTTGGGAGGTCCCTCAGGACCCCTTCTAGTTCCTCCTTGGTGATGGGAGTGTTCAGGGAGGTCAAGGCCTCAGGAGGAAGGCTTGGGAGACAACAATCCTTTAAATAGTCTTCTAGCAGTGTTGAGTCATCCACAGGGAGTAGTGCTCGTGGGGGGGGGGGTAAGTTATACAGCTTAGAGTAGTAAGAGTGGAACGCCAGTGCCACAGCATCAGGGTGGTGTTGAAGAGTACCCGTGGGGTCACGGACAGAGTGTGGTGTGGAAGAGGCCCGATGATCCCTGAGGGTTCTTGCCAGGAGGGTGTGAGATTTATTACCTCGTTCAAAAAACCTCTGACGGGTATAAAGGAGAAGTCGTTCCACATGGCGGGTCTCCAAATCACAGAGGTCCGCCCGGGCCAAGACCAAACGGCGAAGAACCCCCAGGGATGGATGTGCTGCCAAAGTTGTCATAAGGGACCGAATACGGGCTTGGAGGAGCTGTTCCTGGGCCTGTCTGTCCCTTTTAAGCCTAGAAGCCAATGCGATACAGTATCCTCTCATGACCGCCTTATGGGCTTCCCAGAGAATGGCAAGAGAGTCTACTGAACCTAAGTTGTCCCTGAAATAATCTATTAAGTGTGTGCGCAGGGTCTCGAGGGAGGTCGGTGATTTGAGCAGTGTTTCGTTAAGACGCCAATGACATTGGCAAGTAGGCACTGGAGTCGTAGATAGAGTAACCACGACTGGGGCATGATCAGACCAGGTGAGAGGGCCAATGTTCGTATCCCTAAGCAAACGAAGGGCGGGAGCATTTCCAAAGAAATAGTCAATGCGGGTGTGAATGTTATGAGGGTGAGAGAAGAAGGTGTAGGAGCACGCAGTAGGATTGTCCACTCGCCAAAGGTCATACAAAGAATGGGCGCGGATCAGCTTACGGAACTCCCGTGCAAGTTGAGTCAACCTATGGGGGGTTGGGCCCTGGGGTAACGCCAGATGATCCGCCCGTTCAGAGAAGACCATGTTAAAGTCTCCTCCCACCAGCCAAGCTGATGCTGGGAGAGCGCGCAGGCGGGAGAATACCCGACGCAAGAACGGGATCTGCACTGAATTAGGGGCATAGACATTGCATAAAACAATCGGGGCACCATAAAGGAGCCCCTCCAAAATAACAAACCGGCCCCCTGGGTCTATGTGGGAGGTCGTCACTGTAATTGGGCAGGATCGGGAAAGAAGGATAGCCACCCCAGCTCTGCGTCGATCATGGAAGGCCGAAAAGGCTATGGGAAAATAGTGCTTAGCGAAGGCAAAGGTACCGATGCGGTCAAAATGAGTCTGCTGAAGAAACGCCACATCCGCTCGTAAGGAGCGGAGTTCTCTAAGGACATGGCGCCTTTTAATGTTGGAACCCAGGCCCTTGACATTAATTGTCACGCACCTAACCATTGGGACTCAGGAATGGAGGACAGTGGCGGATTGTAATAAGCTCACCCATCTCACATGACGCTGGCAGGTTTCCCTCGGAGAGGCAAAAGGGCGATCCACAAACAGGAACCCAAAGTCGAGGCAGGGTCTCTAGATCAGAGAGGGGGGGGAAAGAGAGGGGGGGGAGGCAAAAGACATCATAAATGACAAAGTAAGAATAAGAACAATTAAACAATACTTTGTGGGCGAGGCTAAGTCACTCGCCTGGGGACCAATGAGGACAGCCAGATGTCCAATCAGGATCAATGGCTGCATAGTCCAAGTATCCCCTTAGGGGGAAGAGCGTGGACAAGAGGTCGGAGGGGAGGCGGCGGATCTCCAACCACCAGTAAAAAGAAGGATGGAAGGGGAGTCACCGGGACCCCACCCCGCCCCCACTCCGCTAAAAACAATCCAATAATAAACATAATAGATGAGACCCGTAGACCTAAAAAAGGAAAAAGAGAAGCAAACATAACATTAAGGCTTGCAAATTTCAAAGCACTATTGAGAAAAGGGAGAACGTCTCAAGGGGGAGCAGCCTCCTCAGGAACCAGTCTCCAGCCGGGGCCTCCGAGCAGTCGCCGCCGCGGAGGGTGCATGACGTCGTCTGGGCTCCAATCGATGTCAAATCGGTGGTGGGGGAGGGGGTGGAGAGATTAGCTCCCAGTCTGTTAAATCCGGCAGGGGGACATCCAGCAGGTCACAGAAGAGAGGTAAATCCGAAAAGGAGCGAAGCGTAGCGGAACGACCATCCCTACGAGCAATGAGAGCAAACGGAAAACCCCACCGGTAAGGAATTTGGTGTTCCTGAAGAATCTGGAGGAGGGGTCGGAGATGGCGATGTTTCTGGAGGGTAATTAGCGAAAGATCCTGATAAAATTGTAGTTGAGCTCCCTCAAATTCGAAGTCTTTGAGTTTGCGCACCTTGCTCATTATGGCCTCTTTAAGGGTGAAGTCGTGGAGGCAGCAGATGACATCAAGGGGTGCGGCGGAAGATCCTCTGGGTCGAAGGGCTCGATGTGCCCTATCAAACTTAATTTTGTGGGATGGGGGCTCCTGCAGTATAGTGTTGAAGACAGCCTCCAGCAGAGCAGGCAGATCCTCAGATTGGTCAGCCTCTGGGAGTCCCTTGACGCGTATATTGTTGCGCCGGCCCCTGTTGTCAAGATCCTCCAAGTGACGTTGCATGTCCCATATAGGTGAACCCTGATCAGTGGTAGTATCATGCAGTGAGGCAACATAGGCCCTGGTAGTGTCATGGTCATTCTCCAGCGTATCCATTCGATTAGCAATAGAGTGTAAATCAGTGCGGAGGGTAGCAATTTCAGATCGGAAGGATGCTGTGATTTCCGCAACCATACTTTTAAGGTCTTGTTTAGTAGGTAGCTGAGGAAGGAGGTCCGCCATGGGTGGTGGTGCTGAAGATGGGCCTGGAATGCAGCTCTGGGAGTACAGGACTGGAGGGGAGGAGGACGGGAAGCCATAATCCTTGGGAGTGTGGGGCAGAGGAGCCCCTACGCCAGTGTCCTCCACTGTGTCATCCCCCTCTGAGCTATGGGGGGGGGCGATGGGGGGGAGATAGTAGATGGGGGGCCACAGAGACCAGCTCTGTGGCCACAGGCTGTAACTCATCAGCGGTGTGGGAGGGAGCAGAGCCACTGACCTCAGAACTCCTTGAGGAGCTGGAGACATCCGGGGTCATCTCATGCCGCTCTGCTAGGAGTGCTGGTGAAGCAAAGTGTAGTTGCTGGGACATCCCAGGGTGAGGAGACTGTGGGTAATCGTGCTGGAGAAGCTCTGGGTTGCCCAGGTACCGACAGGGATCCCTGCTGGAGCGGTGCTCCGCTGGCTGACAGGGGGAGCACGGGAGGAGAGAAGCTGCGCTGCGACCCCTGTGCCTGGAGAGCGGAGGAAATCCAAGATGGCCGCCCCGCAGCAGCCTGGCCCGGCAGAGAAGGCTGCTGAGCAAAAAAGCCGTCCAGGGTGGCTCTCCCAGACCCCTCCACGGGCACTGGAGTGCCCGGGGCCACCTTCCTCGGTAAGCGCTTGCCCATAATTTATACTCTGGAGTGTCCACGGGTCTCAATTGCGAGCGGTGGAGCGGAGAAGGTCCTGCCCACGTCCTACTCCATGCGCGTCCAGGCCACGCCCCCGTTACTTAAGTTTAATGCATGTTGTATCATGCTTGCATATGAATGTGTGATATATTGATTAGTGGCTGGTGAAGGTCATCGCATTGGGATGACCTTCCTTTGGGAGATTGTTGGAAGCCAGATATACTGATAAGGGGGGACCATTACAGAAAGGGGGGCTATTATTTATAAGAGGGCACTATAATAAATAAGGTGGTACAAATCTGGTCATTTGTATTGAGTGCAGACAAAGAGTTGTTTATTACTATTTTGGGAGTAGAAAGGGGCATTATTAAATCACTATTTTAATCTAAATTATGCCTAAGGCCTATAGTGATCTAAATTCATAAATCTGGGTATTACAGCTGTATGTCAGTTAAGCTATGGGCCTCAACCATGACTTTTATGCTATGTTATGCAGAGATTTAAAGCTGTGGGATACTTGCAGTGATGTCTGAAGGTGTGCCGCTGAAAAGACCACCTGATTTCAGGGTTTTCTTTTGCCTTGGAGGATTGTAGAGATGGGCAAACCGAATTGTTACAAATCAGGTTTGACCTAAATATTCCAAGTTATTTGGTTTTAACTAAACTGAATACTTTGTGTTTAATTGCAGATTAACTAAAATGGCCATCGCGGCATACATTGTGCAGTGAAAATACAGAAGAGTGTGTGATGGCTTAGCATCACTTCCATCACCTGACTGCATCTAAGCCAGTGGTAGGTGGACACCTTACAGTGCTGACGTCAAAGACTGTGTATAAGATGCTGTGGGCAGGAAGAAGAAGTACTTTAGTGATAGTCAAGCTAGGGATGGACATGTTATTTATCACTGCATGAGCCAAAGCAATTACTCTATTATCTACTGTATTACAGCGGCAAAACTAACAAATAGAACTAGAGAATTATAGGAGTAGGAGAAGTAGCGCTTTGCTATTTTTCTTGAAAGTTTTTTGTAGAAAAAAAAAAAAAAAAGACATACACACAGTGTCAGAATTGCAGAATTGTTGTCAATCACTATTATAACTAAGCAGTGTGCAGTAAAACAAATGGAAAAAAACAGGCTAGGGGACAGGTAAAAGGAGGGGGAGGAGGTAACTCTTGTGTAAGTACATAACAATAACAATAGGGGTGGCAATACTACTTCTTGTCTTGACAGCCCCACCAGCAGCCACAGTGTTGTCATACTTCCTGAGAATAAAGATGTTTTTGAATGTTGCATGTTTTTGAACATGTAATTTACTCCAGTGTCTTTTTGTGTTGTCAACCATGTCTTCTTCTTTATCTTCACTGACACAGATCCCATTATCTATTAGTCATATGGCATCTGCTGAGAGAGATATTCCTCATAGCCCAAGACTTCCTCTTCTTGATGAGTTGGATAAGAACAGACTGTTTTTTGGATGTAGGGGAGGTACTGGGGGACGAGCCATGAGTGTTGGTGGAGGTAGTAGTGGCAGGAGGTGTGCTAATGGTAGTCATGCTGGAAGGGGGAAACTGTTAGGAATTGAGAGGGCATAGAGGAATCCATTACCACGATGAGTCAAAAAAAGTAGGGAAGATACTAAAATTATTGAATCCAATGATGATTCTATTGCAGATAAGACCTAGGAAGTGGGTCAGGGTGACAGGGTGACATCAGAGGAAGAGGGTGGTGGATGCTGCAATAGTAAGAATTCCACCCAATGTGCAGCCCCAACATCCAAAAGACCTGCCTGGGGTAAGTCTAAGGCAAGCTTAGTTGGTGGTGGCAATGGCAGATATGTTTCCACTGCAGCTGGTGTTGTAGATACTTCCCATATGGGAACTTTTTTGTACATTACCCAATGACAAATCCATGGCAAGGTGCAAGATCTGCAAGCAGAAAATTAGCCATAGACATACAGGCACCCATGCAGGAACTAGGTCTCTCTGTACTCATTTGGCAAAATACAATTGGCAGTGGCACTGACAGGCAAAGGGAGCAAGACTGCTCTATTCCTTCTCCCCACAATCTTATTTGTAGTAAGGCCATTTCCATACCTAGCACACGATTTTCTTCATCATGATTATCATCTCCTTATGCGTTTCCTCTTCCTCCATGCCAACATCAGTCATCATCCGTAAAGGAATGTGTGTCCAGTAAACAACAATCTGCACGCAGTCATCCAGCTGGTCTGCAACTTTAACTAGCACTTGGCCAAGATGCTAGCGGTGTAGTCACTGTGTGACTTAGTGGATTCCACTGTGTTTCAATAACTGATGGCATGTGCACAGTCTCAGTGGAGATCACCTAGATGCCATTATTCCTCTAAGAAAGTTCTTCCTGCTTGCAGCAATTATGCAGGAACAATACATAGCTTTCATGGCCCACTGGGTCAATGTTTTGAATGTCAATGGCCACTGTCAAGAAACGCACCAAGGCTAGGTGCTTTTTAATACTGACATCACCTCACGGGTTCAGGTCCAGTTTCAACACCAGGGGGGACCCATCCACTTCCTCCAGTTCCTCCACACTGTACCATTTCCTGCCCCCACCTTGACAAGGGCAAGCCAATGGTTACATTTGCCCTCCCTCATTTCATGGCTGTAAGGTGCAGACACACATCAGTCTGCTCCCTGTCCTCACATACCTTCAGTTGTGCGATCCCATTTCCTTCTAAATATTGAGCTACTGTGGGAACTCTGGACAGGTCTCATTAGGAACATGCACCCATCGGTAAAGTTATTAGTAGAGTGCTGCCTAGAAACACGAATTTGTACTTTGGGAAGATTTTTCTTCAAATAATGTAAATTGTCACACCACATGTGCTTCCATATAGGGATAACTGACAGGATAATCCAGTTTCTTAACTTCTTTTCTGGCTTCCAAGTGCTGTTCTCATTGTCATAGAATCCTTTACATTTCAAATGATATTCTAGCTTTTTCAGCCAGTAGCCCTGGCATGCTGATAGTGTGTCACAAATTATTCCTCAAATGTAAATTGTTACTCTGCAAACACGATGTGGCATTTGCTCCCATATAGGGATAACCAGCAGGATAATTCGGGTTCTTTTCTACCTCCCAAGTGTTGTTCTCAGGGTCATAAAATCATTTCCAATTTAGAGCATATTCTAGCTTTTTCAGCTGACTGTGTGTCACAATTTTTTCTCCAGATTCTGTAATTGTCACTCACTGGTGCTGCACCTGCTCCCATAATCTGACAAGTTTAGTGGCTTTTTTATAAAGTCAATTTATCACTTCACTCTTCAAGTGGCACACGCTGACAGTGTGCTACAAATTTTTCTTCAAATTCTGTATTGGCCAATACCACTTGCCACTGCCACGCTGTTGGCATAATAACAGGAAAAAACCCCAACATTGCTTCTTCCAATACCAATGCAATGTTGGAGCGGGATTCTGCTCCCATAAAGGGATCATTTTTAGTGGCTTTTTTTTTCTTCATCACTTTTCAACCAGACACACAGCCAGAAATATTTCTCCAAAATAACAAGCCTGTATCACTTACAGGTCATCAAAACAGCCTCATTTTTTATAATTTTTTATAAAACATTGCTTTTTGCAATATAACCACCATGTGTGTATAAAAAACCACAGGCAGGCATCTTTCCCCCAAAAAAGGGTAATTTTTGAAGTGTTTGAAATGTTAAAATGCAGAAAAGCAAGTGGCAATGTATGGTTAAACCCGGAGTTTGTAACCATTGCTTACCATCCATTTTCCCATAGACATACATGTCACTTTCACTTAGTCATAATTTTGTCTGTTGTTGCCTTTAGAGAGCTAGAAATTGGATAGATAGGTTCCTAGGAGCCCCAACAGTGTCAAACACTATGTCTTAAGCCAATATAAACTCTGGTTCTCACCAAACTTATTTGATCCAAAACAAATTTTTGTACTGAACCACTGAACTCAAAATGAAATAAATCTTGAAAGGTTCTACCATCTCTTAGTGGCTTGCAGATGTATAATCTGCATGGTTGCCCCTTGTGGACCTATTCTTAGGTGTATTTGGGGGAGCAGGTCTTTTAATAACTTTTTGGACACCCCTCACTATGCAAATTTGGTAGGGGAAATCTGTGTCTAAACCATTGAAAAGACTGACTGCAGCAGATTATTCAAAAAATTAATTTCTCCTTTGATTTTAATTATTTCTATTAACTTTGTTTGATTTTTAATAGTAGTTTTGTAATTGTTGTCATTTGTGAACCTGTCACTTGGTCCCAGACAATGAAAGGGCAAGTGTTATGTTTATATATGTTGATTTATTTCTATTTCTTTTTGTGATTCAGATTGTGCTGCTAGAAAGCCTCCATATATTTGCTGACATCAATCCTCCAATTCTATTCATTAGTTGTCTCCTTTGAATAATAAATAATGACAAGACATCACCTTATTATCATCCAGGAGACGATTTGATGGTCCGTGAGTGATACCTGTCATGACTGAGGAACCAATAGAGAGCCTGGAAAGCCTGGAATATGTATCTCATCTCATCTCAGTTATTGTGTTTATTGAAATTACATTTTAATGGAAGAGCAGCATAGCCTTATGGATAAAATGATAATCACCCAGAGAGAGATACAATATTTTAGAAATGTAGCTTGAAAGCCTCTCAAAAGTCCCCTGGATTGGTGGAGTTTCATTCAACGTGCCATAAAGGCTATTTTGGTTTCTTTAACATTATGGGCACATTCAAAAACTGAGATTTGTCCTGAGTTGTGGTAGTACTCAACCACAGCACCAGCAGCACCATTGTTATCTACATGCACCTCTTTCTACATGTGGACTGATGTGGAAGCAGGGGTGTAAATACTGAGGTAGCAGTGGTAGCAGCTGCCACAGGACCCGGGACATTAGGGAGCCCGGAGCCCTGTGGCAGCCGCTACTGTGAATCCCACAAACCAGTGGCATAACGATCGCGGTCGCAGGGGGTACGACCGTGACCGGACCTGGCAGGGTACGGGGCCCGCGGCCAGCTGGAAATGGCCGGGCCCTGGACCACTATGATAGCGGTCGGGGAAAGCCTGGTTCCCCGACCGCTATACATACTGTTATTGGAAAGGGGCTCTAACATATTGCAGGCCCCTTTCCAATAGATGGCAGCCCAGGGGAGGTGACTGAAAATAATAAATACATATTCTCACCTCTCCTGGGCACAGCGTTCTCTCCAGCACTCTTCCGTCATGTGACTGAGGCCTGTGATTAGGCCCCAGCGGTCAAATGGGGCGCGGCCGCGTAATGATGTCAGTGCGCCCCCACGTGACCGCTGAGGCCCAATCACAGGCCTCAGCAGCGACGTCGGAAGAGGGCCTAAAGACGCTGAAGATGGCAGGATGGAGCGAGGATGCCAAGGAAAGGTAAGGCAAGGTAAGTATGAATGTTTGTTATTTTTAATCACCTTCCCTGGGCCTCCGATTATTATACTCTGGGGTCTGAGGAGACCCCAGAGTATAATAATAGCACTGAAGCGGACGGGGGCTGTTGGGAGCTTATAATACTGTGTGGGAGCCACTGTTGAGCATATACTACTGGGTGAGGGCCACTGTAGGGCATATAATACTGAGTGGGGGCCACTGTAGAGCATATAATACTGGTTGGGGGCCACTGTAAAGAGCATATAATACTGGATGGGGACCACTGCGGGGAGCATATAATACTGAGTGGGGGCCACTGTAGAGCATATAATACCAGGTGGGGCCCACTGTGGGGGGCATATAATACTGGGTGGGGGCCACTGTGGGTAGCATATTATACTGGGTGGGGACCACTGCGGGGAGCATATTATACTGTGTGTGGGGGGAGCAATGTAGAGCATATAATGCTGTATGGGGGCCACTGTGGAGCATATAATGCTGTGTGGGGGCCACTGTCGAGCATATAATACTATCTGGGGCCACTGTTGAGTATATTTTACTGTTTGGGGACCCGTAATTGGTTCAGGGGGGTCCCATGTCAAATGTTCGCCTTGGGGCCCAGCCATTCCTAGTTACGCCACTGTGTGGAAGTATTTTATATTGGGCTCTAGTACACTCAGTAACACTTCTATATTATATAATTAGAGTATAGTATGAGCATTGCCCAGCCAGGTCAGCTGCCTAGGGTTTCCATGTGGTGCAGGAGGTATCCTAACCATCTTATTGTTGGAGTGTAGAATAAATCATAGTTCCTAGTAATCTCCTGTAAGGGATTAAATTAATTTTGCTTAACTGCATTGGAAGGGGTGTGGTTTAAAAATCTTATGGACATGGTTTTCCCACCATTGAACCCTGTTTGCCAGGGGACTGTGGAAAGGTAAACTAGTACTAAAGTGCTTTACTGGTATATAGACTGTCAGAAAAGTGTGTCTCAAACTTGGGTATATGTCATGAAGGTCACACACAAATGTTTATTTTGTACATGGGTACATAGTGGCACCCGCATATTACCATGTTCATGATATGGCTCAGGAAATTAACTTGAGCAGTTAGTTCAACTTCTAATACATGCCTTAAAAAGTGATGGGGGAGTTTGATAAATATAGGGCTCAGTACAAAACTTGCATATTTGCATTAATAGTTGTCTCCCATCATGTATATTGTAACATCACAATTCTTCAGCCAGGGATCATTAAAGTGGGTTAATGGGGGAGGGGGTAGTTTTTAACAGAAAATTTCTTTATGTCTCCATGTTTTAGCCTGAAATTGTTTGTTTCTTTAAATTCTAGTTTTGTGAAAGCCCACAGCTGGACAACTTACAGTATAAAATGTTCCAGCAGCTGTCGGAGAAGCAAAGAAATGTCAGACTTGTAGCGCAGTTTGATGTTCCATTAAAGAGTCCCTTCTGTTTATCAAATTGCTCCACTCTGGAGCAAGATGCCAAATGGTAAATGTGTACAAGACAAAGTGTGATAAAAAACGCTCTCGCTTCCACAGAAGGACGATTGCCCTTATTCACTGATTAATGAACGCCATTCTCACTGGAAGTGATGCCACCGAAAGTATCCCTGGCAAGAACAGATGTACGGTTGAACTGAGCACAAAGGGCAAAGTATTAATAACACAGTGAATACATTACCACTGACAGGGGGATATCAGCTTAATCACTCTATGTATATATTCAGGGGACTACTCTGTGTAAGAATGAAGGATTTTAAAGGAACAGTGAAAATGTCTAGGCATTCAATTTGTATCATCAAGTAGTAACAGTCTATTAGATCGCCTAATTCCATGGCCTTTCACCATGTCCCCTAACTAAGTGTGACAAAGCAATATCAGAAGCAGGAATACCCTTTTATTCTTGCATAGTCCTTAGTTCTTAGTTTGTCCTGCTCTGCTGCTGAGAGTCTTCTGGACTTAATCCGCTTACCCTGATTTTTGTCAGCATAGACATCTGACTAACTCCATAGGGTGTAGTATTATAGTAGTAATAGTCTTGTACAGTCATGGCCAAAAGTTTTGAGAATGACACAAATATTATATTTTCACATGATCTGCTGCCCTCTGGTTTTTATGTGTGTTTGTCAGATGTTTTTATCACATACAGAAATATAATTGCATTCATATTATGAGTAACAGAAGCTTATATTGACAGTTAGAATGAGTTAATGCAGCAAGTCAATATTTGCAGTGTTGACCCTTCTTCTTCAGGACCTCTGCAATTCTCCCTGGCATGCTCTCAATCAACTTCTGGACCAAATCCTGACTGATAGCAGTCCATTCTTGCAGAATCAATGCTTTAATTTTGTCTGAATTTGTTGGTTTTTGTTTGTCCACCCGTCTCTTGATGATTGACCACAAGTTCTCAATGGGATTAAGATCTGGGGAGTTTCCAGGCCATGGACCCAAAATCTCTATGTTTTGTTCCCTGAGCCATTTAGTTATCACCTTTGCTTTATGGCAAGGTGCTCCATCATGCTGGAAAAGGCATTGTTGAGCGCCAAACTGTTCTTGGACGGTTGGGAGAAGTTGCTCTTGGAGGACATTCTGGTACCATTCTTTATTCACGGCTGTGTTTTTAGGCAAGACTGTGAGAGAGCCGATTCCCTTGGCTGAGAAGCAACCCCACACATGAATGGTTTCAGGATGCTTTACAGTTGGCATGAGACAAGACTGGTGGTAGCGCTCACCTCTTCTTCTCCGAATAAGCTGTTTTCCAGATGTTCCAAACAATCGAAAAGGGGCTTCATCAGAGAAAATGACTTTACCCCAGTCCTCAGCAGTCCACTCCCTGTACCTTTTGCAGAATATCAGTCTGTCCCTGATGTTTTTTCGGGAGAGAAGTGGCTTCTTTGCTGCCCTCCTTGAGACCAGGCCTTGCTCCAAGAGTCTCCGCCTCACAGTGCGTGCAGATGCACTCACACCTGCCTACTGCCATTCCTCAGCAAGCTCTGCACTGCTGGTAGCCCGATCCCGCAGCTGAAACACTTTTAAGAGACGGTCCTGCCGCTTGCTGGTCTTTCTTGGGCGCCCTGGAGCCTTTTTGGCACCAATGGAACCTCTCTCCTTGAAGTTCTTGATGATGCGATAGATTGTTGACTGAGGTGCAATCTTTCTAGCTGCAATACTCTTCCCAGTTAGGCCATTTTTGTGCAGTGCAATGATGACTGCACGTGTTTCTTTAGAGATAACCATGGTTAACAGAAGAGAAACAATGATGGCAAGCACCAGCCTCCTTTTAAAGTGTCCAGTGGTGTCATTCTTACTTAATCATGACAGATTGATCTCCAGCCCTGTCCTCATCAACACCCACACCTGTGTGAATGGAGCAATCGCTGAAACGATGTTAGGTGGTCCTTTTAAGGCAGGGCTGCAATGATGTTGAAATGTGTTTTGGGGGATAAAGTTCATTTTCTAGGCAAATATTGACTTTGCAAGTAATTGCTGTTAAGCTGATCACTCTTTATAACATTCTGGAGTATATGCAAATTGCCATTAGAAAAACTGAAGCAGTAGACTTTGTAAAAATTCATATTTGTATCATTCTCAAAACTTTTGGCCATGACTGTACATAGGAGTAGGTATTAAAGGGGTTATCCAATTTTATAAAGTTGATGGTCTATCCTTAAACTGGTTTTCTGGGAGTATAACATTAAGCTCAACTTCCTTTTCTCAGGCAGTGGCATCATGTCCATTGGCCACATGACCATCTTGCAGCTCAGTTCCATTCAAATGAATGGGGCTGAACTGAAACACCAAACAGCCACTTTATAATGTATGGCGCTGTGCTTAGACATTAATGAAAAGGCCACAGTAATCAATATCATAGCCCCAGAAAACCACTTTAAATAGGCACTTTAACCCCTTTAAATAGATCATCTCTACAAGCTTTAGAGGAATAGTCTCATGTGATTATAAGAATAATATATTTTATCAGAGAGAAATGCCTCTTTCTGCACTTCTCAAGCTGTTTCTTAGATTTCCTCCCTTTGCTAAACTTTTTTCCACTCTAAAATCATTGCTGTATCCACCTCCAGATGGACTGCAGGTCACATGACTCAAATAATGTGATAATTTATGTCTATAAAAGTCTATGAAGAAGGGAGTGGAGGAATGAGGAGGAAGTGCAGGAGATGTGATAATCTGAATAGCAGCTTTCTATCACAAGCATAGCACTTTATTCAGCTCAGTACAGCTCATTACTTTTCTTTACTTGTCCTTCATTGTTCTGACTCAATAGCTTGGCTGCAAGTGTGAGGTTGTGAGAGTGTCCTGTAGTCTCTATGCTAACCAGCAATTTACACCAAGATATTTATCAGATAGTGTTCAACTCAACTGAGGAGGCGTAGATAAGATTCCAGATGCTTTAATCCAGGTAAATCTTGTAGAACCTCATACAGCAGTAGGTGAAAAATGATGAAATACCAGGAGCTGAGCAGACATGTTGCTTACAAAGAAGTGAAACTAAACTGAGGGGGAGAGAGGAGGAGCTACAGCATCACAGCTAAGGATACAGAGAGAGAAAAGGGACAAACTACAAAGACAAACAGTATCACAGATATATGTCAGTGAATTAAACCAAGTCCTGGGACATGACACTCCCCGCCTGAAATCTTTAGATTTCAATGAAAACAAACATTAAATGTCCTGAGATGTCCATAAAGTCCTCTTCAAACCTGAAAAACAAAAAAGAAACATGCACAACAAACAATAATCAACAGTTAGTCCAAATAAACCAATCTTCAGATCGGGAAGCCGCAATTTGCCAACACCTCCACCGACCCACACTGTAATCCACAAGAACACGGTTTTAGTTCATGGAAGGAAGCTCCCCGCCATGAGCTGTGAATGGTGTCCTTATCTTCTTTTATGTGACGTCTCCTCTTGGAAGAAGAAGCACCAGTTCATTAATTGGGCGGAAGAAAACTCGCACTGAGCCTCCCTTGGTTACCTTGACCTCCACTTTCCGAGTCTTCCCATCATCACTAGGGACAACTTTAGTGATGAGACCCATAGGCCATTCATTCCGATGGACTTCTTTATCCCTTAGAAGGACGAGGTCACCCACCTGGAGATTAGGTTTTGAGGTCTGCCATTTGTGACGGCTCTGTAGCATGTGGAGGTACTCTGTTTTCCAGCGGTGCCAGAACACATTGGACAGGTGTTGAACTTGTTTCCATTGGCGTCTGTAAATGTCACTGTGATCTAAGGTACGTGGAGAGGTAGCAGCAGTACCAATTTTCTGAGTAAGAAGCGTTGCTGGGGTTAAGATAATTGGAGATTCAGGGTCTGAAGATACTGGGACAAGTGGCCTTGCATTGATTATTGCAGACACTTCAGCAAGAAAGGTTATTAACGTCTCATGGGTAAGCAGTGTCGACTTGTGGTCCATCAACATAGAGTCAAGGATTCTGCGTGTGATCCCAATCATACGTTCCCAGGAACCTCCCATATGGGATGAATGTGGAGGGTTAAACGTCCAAGTGCACCCATTGTTGGATAAGAAGTTGTCTAACTGCAGTTCTTTGCAGGCTCCAACGAAGTTAGTGCCACAGTCAGACCTCAGTTGTTTCTCAGCAGGCAGTGGAGTGTTCCAGTCCATGTTCTCAGTGGTAAGCTGTCTTAGTAGTAGCTTGCCTTGAATGGTGATGGGAGCAATGAAACCAAGAGGATCATAAATGCTGTTCACAACAGATAAAACTCCTCGTTTGGTGAAAGGTTTGTCACAAGAAGACACTTGGAATGTGAATGTGTCTTGTTCAGTGTTCCATAGCAATCCTAGGCTGCGTTGCATAGGAGGAGTATCAGAACTGAGATCAAGATCCTTCAAGTTGATTGCATGATCATCAGAGGGAAATGCCTTCATTACCTCCATATTGTTGGAGATGATCTTGTGAAGTCTGAGGTTAGCTACAGACAGCATTTCCTGTGTTCTAGAGAGGAGATCAATCACTTCTTCACTTGCAGGTAAGGATTTAAGACCATCATCAACATAGAAATTCCTCTCAACAAACTGACGAGCATCAGAGCCATACTCTTTCTCACCTTCTTGGGCGGTCCTTCTCAGTCCATAGATCGCTACTGCAGAAGATGGGCTATTATCAAAGACATGTACCTTTATCCGGTAATCTATGACTTCATTGTTGACATCATTGTCCTTATGCCATAGGAACCTGAGATAGTTTCTGTCATCATCCTTAACAATGAAGCAATGAAACATCTGTTGGATGTCGGCCATCACTGCAACTGGTTCCTGTCTGAAACGGATTAAGACTCCTATGAGGCTGTTGTTTAGGTTAGGACCAGTGAGGAGCAGGTTGTTGAGAGAGACGCCTTCATACTGAGCACTAGAATCGAACACGACCCTGATTTGGTCAGGTTTGCGAGGTTGATACACGCCAAATGATGGAAGATACCAGCATTCTTCTCCTTCCTTTAGTGGAGGTGCAGGTTCTGCATGATCTCTCTCAAATACCTGCTGCATGAAACCTACAAAGTGTTTCTCCATCTCTGGTTTCCTCTTGAGGGTACGTTTTAAAGAGGAAAATCTAGAAACTGCTTGCTTCAGATTGTTTGGTAGTTTTGATCTCGGGGAGCGGAAAGGTAAAGGTGCTACCCAGCTGTTGGAATCATCTTGAATGAATTCCTTGTCCATAAGTTTGAGAAATTCTTTATCAGCTATTGCCGGTGCCAGCTTGTTGTCATCACTTGTTGTATTGAACACTGTTAATCCAAGGGTGTCGTCCCCAGGCAGGAAAGTATTCACGTTGTCTCGGTGATTATGCAGCCACTTACTGCTGCTTATCTTCTCTTTCACTTGGTAGTGATGTGGACATAGCTGAAAACAAGTGCTGCGACCATTTGGTAACATATGCGTCTTAAATGAAGAAATATTGGTGGGCCTTTTCATCCTACCTATGCAGACGTTGCCAATGATTACCCATCCTAGATCGAGGCGCTGGGCAAATGGTGCATCATGTGGTCCATTAATTTGCTGGCGTATTTTGTGCAGTCTGAGAATGTCTCTACCTAGCAGAAGTAGAATGTCTGCATTTTTGTCAAGGGATGGTATTTCACTGGCTATAGCCCTTAGATGAGGGTGCTGGAAAGCCGCCTCTGGTGTGGATATCTCTTCTCTGTTTGATGGTATCTGGTTGCACTCAACAAGTGTGGGCAAAGGTATCTCCAAATTGCCCTTGAGAGAAGCTATTACAAGACCACTGGCCCTTCTTCCAGAAACCTCTGATATGCCACTACAAGTACCCAAGGTATATGGATAAGTATCACCCTTTAAGTTAAACAGATCAAAGAGTTCTGACCTTGCAAGTGAGTGGTTGCTCTGGTCGTCCAAGATGGCGTACACCCTCAGAGCCCTTTCTGGTTGGCCCTTGGGGTATATATTGACTAGGCATATCCTTGCACAGGACTTGTCACAAAGGTCTTCTCCGCAGACTTCTGTACATGAGGAAGATACTGTGGTAGTATTTGCTGCTTGATCTGTGTTCTCCCCGCCATGCTTAGTTGGGGAAGGGGAACCTCTAGGCGGTGTGGCACTAGGCTGGGATGGATGAAGAGCTTGTACATGGTTCTCACTGCCACACTCTATACACTTAATAGCAATTTTACAGTCTCTAGCAACATGTTCAGTAGAGGCACAACATTTGAAACATATCCCTAGTTTCTTTAGAAGCTCTTTACGTTCCTGGATTGGTTTCCTCCTGAAGCCAATACACTTCTTGAGGGGATGAGGCTTCTTGTGAATAGGACACAGACGGTTAGGATTTTCTACCTTTTCGTCTTGGTTGTTGTTGCAACTGCTTTCTTCTGGTGCTGATGTAGGTATAGGAAGAATATCAGTCTTTTTCACCGAAACTGGGCCTCTGCGGTTTCTGTAGTTAGAATGTGAGCTGTCATACTTAATAGGAGGTGAACCAGGAACACTGGGATCCCCATAGGAAAAGCTTGGGTCATTCTTGGATTCTGCAATGTTCTTGATAAACTCACAGAAGTAGGAAAATGGAGGAAAGGAGACTCTATTCTCAGTTTTGTATCTTGACCCAACTGTGGTCCACCTTTCTTGAATATTATATGGCAACTTGGTGACTATCGGGTTTACCCCACGAGCAGTGTCCAGGTAACTGAGGCCCGGTAGGAGAGTGTCCGCCTTAGCCAGTAGGAGCTCCATGAGTAGGTCACTAAGTTCTTGAAATTTCTGATGATCCTTACCAGATATCTTTGGAAACCCTTGCAATCGTTTGAACAGAGCATTCTCTATTGCTTCAGGACTGCCATAGGTTTTCTCCAGTCTTTCCCAAGCAGCGGTAAGGCCTGCTATGGGGTTGTAAATGTGGACGGATCTGAGTCTTTTAGCACGTTCTGTGGACTGTGGGCCAAGCCACCGGATAAGCAAGTCTAGTTCTTCAGCTGCAGTAATGCCAAGGTCACTGATTGCAGTTTTGAAGGCACATTTCCAGCCTCTGTAGTTCTCAGGTTGGTCATCGAACCTTGTGAGTCCAGTCTTAGTAAGCTCACGGCGAACCATGTACCTTGCAAACTCTGACATGTCTGTTCTCTCTGACTTTAAATATTGAGTTGCTGGCTGAGTAGCGGTGATTACGTTGTTAGTGGGGTTCTGGTTAACAGAGGTAGGTAGCGTAGGGGCTGCGTAGGCATTCAGCCTAGGAGCTAGCTTAAAGTCCATAGGTTTAGCCACATATGGATGTGAGACTGGACGGTTGTTTGCAGTCTGGTGGTATGGTGTCACATTGGTGTTTACCTGAGTATCAGTATATTGCATTTGCTGAGGTGCAAGGCTTTGGGAATCCATGAAGGAAGAAGAAACTGGATACTGGACAGGCAGGGCATTGTACTGACCTTGAATGCGGTGTGCTTCAGAAGATACTGTGCCCTGTTGCACTGGAGAAATGTTGTCCCTGACAGGAACATTTGTGGCAAATAGGGATTCACTGCTTTGGCTTAGTACATAGTCTCTTGTGCGCTTGAGGGGATCCTCTGCTTCCACATCACACAATCTGGTGCTGTCTCTTTCACTTCCACTGATGGCTTGTTCTAAAATGCTTAACCTTGCCATGGCTGCAGCGTGCTCATACTGTTTCTCTAGAGCCTCTAGTTCTGCCCTTTTTTGAGCTGCTTTAGCTTCCATTGCTGCTTTCTGTTGTGCAAAGGCTGCCTGTATCTTAGTAGCTTCCGCCTCTGCACGTGCTTTTATAAGTTGCTCACTGAGTGTGGAAGATTTTGAGGAACGTGACTTAGATGTACGCTTTGAACGCTTGGTAGACTCAGAAACATGAGATGCCATTTCCTGCAGTTGCGCAATTCTTGCCTCTGTCCTTAACTTAGTTTCATGTACTAAGCTTTCTCGTTCTGAATTGAGATGCTGGAAGCTTTGCAATTCAACTAAAGAATCGTCTGTATGAAGTTTCCTCAATATGCTTTCATAGTCCTCAGCTTTCATTTTATAATGTCCATGCATAGCACAAAGCTGTCGCAGAGCTCCCTCTAGTGGTGATATATGGTATGCAGGCAAGCACATGGCAGATATCTTAGACTGTATTTTCTGCCACCATTTTGAAAGTTCACAGGAAAGTTCATGCTTTAAACCTTCTAGATTGTCTCTAACCTGTTTAATTGAGCGTCTAGCCTTCTCACTGGGCTGCAGACTGAGGTCCATGCTACCTTGTGCTTCAGGGTGCCCTTCAGCCATGATGCAACTCAAACAGGATAAATATAACTTTGCTGGAGTAAGATGGCTGCTTGCTAGAATCTTCTTATGCTGAGGGAGTCTGAGCTGCAGATGCAACTTACACAATGCTGATTCCTTCTGGCTTCAGGTAACTTGCTGTGACTGACTGTATGTCAGAAGTTGGTGAACTGTCTTACAGCCGTATCTGGCAGTCTTTATGCATCATTTTTCACTGTTCTGACTCAATAGCTTGGCTGCAAGTGTGAGGTTGTGAGAGTGTCCTGTAGTCTCTATGCTAACCAGCAATTTACACCAAGATATTTATCAGATAGTGTTCAACTCAACTGAGGAGGCGTAGATAAGATTCCAGATGCTTTAATCCAGGTAAATCTTGTAGAACCTCATACAGCAGTAGGTGAAAAATGATGAAATACCAGGAGCTGAGCAGACATGTTGCTTACAAAGAAGTGAAACTAAACTGAGGGGGAGAGAGGAGGAGCTACAGCATCACAGCTAAGGATACAGAGAGAGAAAAGGGACAAACTACAAAGACAAACAGTATCACAGATATATGTCAGTGAATTAAACCAAGTCCTGGGACATGACATTCATGTTCCTGGAGCTGTTTCTGAGTGAGAAAGAGACTGTTAGGGTAAGTTCACACAGAGGAATTTGGTCCTTTTTTAAGGTGCAGTGTGTCTCAAAATCAGCGCCAAATTCCATTGTCTTGAAAAGGCGGCAGACACCGAAGCAGGACACTGAAACACTTGTGAATCATGAGATACTCTTCTGATTTGGTCCATTCGTCTGAGCTTTGATGGCGAATAAAAGTTGCAGTGATAAGCCAGAGAAACGTAAAGTTGAGATGAATTTGGGGTGGAAGTCTGCCTCAAATTTCTCACTTTCCATTGTGTAAACTATGGGTCATTAACAGGTCATTAATTTTATAAAAGTGGGAACCCCCTTTAAAGTAAATAGGAGGCAGTAGTATAGTAGTGACAGATTTGTACATAGGTAGCAATATCATGGTAGTTATATTTTTATACAGAGAAGGCAGTATTATAGTAGCTATATTCTTGTGAATGGCAGCAGTGTTAAAGCAGTTCTATTCTTGTTCATGGTGAGCAATATAATAGTAGGTATATAAAAGTTCTGTTCTTGGACATAGGAAAGATAATGATGCTAGTTATACTGTATTCTTATGCATAGGAGGCAGTATGATGGTAGCTAAATTTCAGTATATTAGAAGCAGAATTATTATAATCATATTCTTGCACATGGGGATCAGTATTATAGCAGTATTAATTCTTCTTTGGTGGTATTATAGTAATTATATGTTTTGTACATAGGAGATATTATAGTACCTCCATTCTTGTACATGGGGAAGTGTTATAGTGGATATTCTTGTACTTAGGGAGTTATTTTTATAGTAGTCAATTTTGTATGCAGCAGACATTAAAATAGAAGTTATAATTCTTCTACATGGGCATTAGTGTTATAGTACTTTTTTTTTCCACATAGGGAACAGAAACATAGTAGGCAGTGTTTTGGGAAATGGGGGCAATATTAGTAAAATCAGAGAAAGTACATTTCAGGTTCAAGAATTTGGAACACTTGAGAAGCTGCAAAATTTCTTGACTCCTTAAGCTATTGCTGTCAAAGCTTTATTTTTACTTTCATAGGTAACATCTTTTGTGACTTGATTGTATTGTAGCAGATAGAAGCTGTATATCTCTGCTCAGGAACACTGAGGTTTCTCACGAGACATCCATTATTTAGGAATAACAGAAGCTTAACACTTCACTCTTTACATTGTTTTATGGGTCCTTAAAAAATGAAATGATGTCATATAGCGATGTATTAATATCTCCCCGAAGCAAAAAGATAAAAAAAAGTTACATCTCAGTAGATGCTGAACAGATGTCTCTCAACCAAACATAAAACTGTAAGCTTGTTTTGTGAAACCCATAAACTACTCATTGTCCCTCACTAGTCCTGCCCAAAATGAAGCTGGATAAAAGCTGGGCCATAGATCTTAATGTATTTGGAGCGGGCTGCATCCATATAAAAGACACAGTTTGTCAAATCTATATAGTCAAAGCCATTTCCTGTCCAATAACATTGCTCATAAAATGTTAGGACTTAATGGCTGTTGTACTTGCTGTTAAGAAAAATGCATAAACCAGCTACACATTAGCTGTAATACAAGTGACATTATAGGTGATGGATACTTCTTTTGCTCATCCCTTTCTAGAGCTCAGCATTTATCATTGTATCAAGTCTTAGAACATTATTTCCTTCTTTCCATGGCAGAATTTTGGCTGCTATAATTTTATGGTTTTATATCTTCTTTATATACACTACTTGATCAGAAATGTTTGTTAGGCCTCTTGAAGGATGTTAGTGGACATTGATGTAGATGGTTCTTTACAAAATGTAAATGAAACCTTCTGTTATTATGAATAGCGATGGGTGAACCTAGTAAGATTCATCTTGCGAATATTCACAATGTTCAAGTTTTGATTCAGAACAAACAGGCCGAGGGAAGGTGAGAAAAATCATGAACGGCTCATACACACCTTTCTTCACCTCTCTGGGGCTCCTCCGCAGCATCTGGTCTTCTTTCCCAGTTTCTTCTTCTCTGCCTGGAATCAACCACGAGGCCTGAAGACACCGTGAATAAAAACCACACAACCCATAGAGGAAATTCCTGTATGAGCTGTTTATTATTCTTTCCCCCCTCATCTCAGGCCTCTGATTATTATTATACTCTGGGTTCTGAAGAGAGACTCCAAAATTTTGGGAAAACTTGTAACAAACCTAGTGCATTACTAGCCAGTTCGCTCATCCCTAATCCCAAAAAAGTTTTTGAATTCATTGCATGTGAATATTTTTTTCAATAAAAATGTTTTCAATAAACGTTATAGACCATACATACTTTGTTTTCTTAGTACTCTGAGAATAGGAATTCTCTGAGAGGTGGCTTTCACCATGATGGCAGCAAGTTTCCTCCAGTTAGTGGTGTATCATTATTCTTATTCTCTCAATAGAAGCCATGTGCAGTATTAGTGTTTTTGTGATCGAACCCTTGGGGGCAGTGTATGTTCTTGAAGCTAATTTTTCACCATTTATTTTTGGTATGGGTTACTGTTGACCCTGTTGCTGTGGAAATACCACTTGTGTTATTGCAATATACATGTTATGTAATGCATTCCATGCTGTATTGTGTTGCTTATCGCCAGTAAAGCACTATTGCTAGGTAGTATTAAGAACTTATAGCTATGTTTGTTACTGTAAGGTCATGGATGACGGCTGTTAGGTCACGTGTGTGGTGCGGCATCAGAACTAGTGAACACAATAAAGTTATGCTCCCAAGTGAAGGAATGCCCTATGCAGGGTATTGTTGATTGGCAGGAAAAGATTCTCTTGAACCGTCAGTTTAGGGTGAGGGTTTTACGCTGTGGCCTTTAACCCCTTAAGGACCCAGCCCAAAAGTGCGTTAAGGACCAGGCCTCGTTTTTCAAAACTGACATGTGTCACTTTATATGGCAATAACTTTGAGACGTCTTAAGTTACACAAGTGATTTTGAGATAGTTTTTTCGTGACACATTGTACTTCATGTTAGTGGTAAACACTAATGAATATTTTTGTATTTATTTATAGAAAAATAGGAAATTTGATGGAAATTTTGAAAAAAATCGCAATTTCCAAAATGTGAAATGCTCTGCTTTTTAGATAGATAGTCATACCACCCAAATACATTAATACATATTATCTACCATATCTCTGCTTTATATCGGCATCATCTTTTAATCGTCCTGTAATTTATTTTGGATGTTAGAAGGCTTACAAGTGTAACAGCGATTTTGCAGATTTACAAGAAAATTTCCCAAACTAATTTTTTAGGGACCACTTCAGTTCTGAAGAGGATTATAAAGGCCTATATATTAGAAACCCCCATAAATCACCCCATTTTCAAAACTGCACCCCTCAAATAATTCAAAATAACATTTGGGAAGTTTGTTAACCCTTTAAGAATTTCACTGGAATTAAAACAATATGGAGGTGAAATTTAGACATTTAATTTTTTCCCACTAATTCCTTAATTTAGCCCTAAAATTAACACATTCACAAAGGGTTAAAGGAAAAAATGCATCTCACAGTTTGTTATGCAATTTCTCCCGAGCACGGAAATACCCCACAAGTGGGTGTAAACTGATGTTTGGGCGAATGGCAGCGCACGGAAGGGAAGGAGCGACACTGGGCGTCTGAAAAGCAGATTTTGCTGGAATAGTTTTCAGGTGCCATGTCTCATTTGCAAAGCCCCTAGAGTACCAATACAAAGGAAAACCCCAAAAAGTGACCCCATTTTGCAAACTACACCCCTCACAGAATTCATATAGGGGTATAGTGAGCATTTTGACCTTACATTCGTTTCACAGATTTTGCTAACACTGGGATGTATAAATGAAACATTACTAAAATGTCACTTTATCCCCAAAGTTTTCATTTTCACAATGGGTTAAAGGAGAAAAAGCACCCCACAGTTTGCAAAATAATTGCTCCTAAACACAGCAATACCCCATATGTGGCCGTAATCTGCTGTATGGGTACATGGCAAGGCTCAGAATGGAAAGAGCGCTATTTAGCTTTTGGAGAGCAGATTTTGCTGGAATAGTTTTCAGGTACCATGTCGCATTTGCAGAGCCCCCAAAGTACCAATACAGTGGAAACCCCCTAAAAGTGACCCCATTTTGGAAACTACACCCCTCACAGAACATATCAAGGGACATAATGAGCATTTTGACCCTACAGCTGTTTCACAGATTTTATTAACATTGGGACATTAAAATGAAAAATTACTTTTTTTTCCAATAAACCGTCAATTTAGCCCCAAATTTTTCATTTTTACAAGAGGACAAAGGATAAAAAGCACCCCAAAGTTCGTTACACAATTTCTCCTGAACACAGAAATGCCCCATATGTGGTTGTAATCTGCTACATGGGTACATGGTGGGGCTCAGAATGGAAAGAGCGCTATTTAGCTTTTGGAGGGCAGATTTTGCTGGAATAGTTTTCGGATGCCATGTCGCATTTGCAGAGCCCCTAAAGTACCAATATAATACAAACCCCCAAAAAGTGACCCCATTTTGGAAACTACACCCCTCAAGGAATGTATCAAGGGGTATTATCATTTAGAGCCTAAAAATGCTTCCCAAAAATTAATGTACAAAGTGAAAATTAAAGTTTTTAAAGAAATATCTAATTTCAGTGCCTAATACGTTGCGGCCACTTTGTGGCATCAGAGACATGCACTCCTAAAACTATTAAGTGGGCTATCCCAGGGACAAAAAAATTATATATGTGGGTATAAACTGCTGCTTGGGCACGCAGCAGGGCTCAGAAGGGAAGGAGCACTGTGGTTTTTTTTAGCTTTTGGAGTACAGATTTAGAGGGACTTTCTGGTCGCCATGATATTTTTGCAGAGCCCTGGAGGTGCCAGTAAATTGGAATTCCCCAAGAAGTGACCTCCATTTTGTAGGGGCAATTTTAGGGTCTCTGCAAATGTGACATGGCGTCCAAAAAAACAACAATCTAAATATGCGCTCCAAAAGCACATAGCGCTCCTTCACATTTGCGCCCTGCTGTGTGCCCAAATGACAGTTTATGCCCACACGTATGACACTGGTGTACCCAGGATAACGTACTTAACAATGCCATATGTGGGTATAAACTGCTGTTTTGGCACAGCCAGGCACAGAAGGGAAAGAGCGCTATTTTGGTTTTTAGAGCACAGTTTGCTTTTTGGACACCATGCCACTTTTGCAGAGACCATGAATTGTCAGTAAAGTGGAATCCGCAGACATGTCACCCCATTTTGGAAACTATACCCTTCAAGGGATTTAGCAAGTGGGGTAGCGAGCATTATTAACCCTTAAGTGTTGCATTCTTTTAATTTCCAAAAATGAATGCACAGCTGATAATGAAAAGTTAAAAATGAAATTTTTCTATAGATACGCCATTTCAGTGCCCGATATGTTGTGCCCAGCTTATGTCTGCACAGACGCACACTCCAAAAACTGGTGATCGGGGATCCCGGGCACAACAGCTTTTGGAGGGTTCATCTCTGATACAAGCCGGGCACAACATATTACGTACAGAAATGTCGTATTCCTGGAATAATTGTCATTTTCACCTTTCATCATCAGCTGCCTATTCATTTACGGATAATAAATTATAGCAACACTTGGGGGTTAAAAATGCGCACTGTACCCCTGGATAAATTCCTTCAGAGGTGCAGTTTCCAAAATGGGGTGACATGTCAGGGGATTCCACTGTACTGGCATTTCAGCTCTGCAAAAGTGCAATGGCGTCCAAAAACCAAATAGCGCTCCTTCCCTTCTGTGCCCGGCTGTGCCCAAACAGGAGTTTATACCCATATATCACATTAAGTACCTTATCCTGGGTACACCAGTGTCATACATGTGGGTATAAACTGCGGTTTGGGCACACAGCAGGGCGCAGAAGGAAAGGAGCGCTATGTGGCTTTTGGAGCGCAGATTCAGATGTTTGGGATCTGGATGCCATGTCATGTTTGCAGAGCCTCTAAAGTACCAGTAAAGTGGAATCCCCGAGGGAATGACCCCATTTTGAAAACTGCACCCCTCAAAGAATTTATCAAGGGGTGTAGCGAGCATTAGTATCCCAGACGTGACTGCACAGCGGATGGGGAAAAGTGAATATGTAATCTGTGCGTAGTACATTGGGTACACTAAATTCCCTACTATTTCCCCAGTAGTTCCTATTATTGGGCGGTCACTCTGGGGGTCACTTCTGGTTTATTATCCCTCGTAAGCTCTAAATCTGGGGTGTACCCTAATATACGCTCGCACAGCTTATACATTCCCTTCCTGCCGCAGCCAGTTATGCTCTAATGATTTGGCGATTTTTGGGGTTTTTGTCTTCACATTGTACGAGTTATATTTTTCTTTATTTCTCTGGTGATGTATCCATATGAGGGCTTGTTGTTTTCAGGGTGAGATGTATTTTTTAATGACATCATTTTTAGGTGCTTACAACTTCTTAAATAAATTTTATGAACTCTTTCTTGGTGGATTAAAAACAACCCCATCAATTCTGGCACTGCGTTTTATCTTTTAAATTTTTCACCATGCAGCGTAGAGCATAAGTAACATGTTATCTTTATTCTGCGGGTCGGTACGATTACGGCGATACCTCATTTATACTGTTTTTTTATGCAATACCAATTTTGCAGAACAAAAACCCATTTGGGGACATAAATTAATTTTTTTTGCATCGCCATCTTCTAAGATGCGTAGCATTTTTATTTTTCAGTTTAGAGAGTTGGTTTAGGGCTTATTTTTTGCGGTACAACCTGTGCTTTTTATTGGTACTGTTTTGGGGTACATATGACTTTTTGATCACTTTTTATGGCATATTTTGAAGGTGAGATGGCGAAAAACCTTACTTTTGGGGGGGGGAGAAAAATTGTTATTTTTTTTTTCCTTTTTTTTTTCTCCGACTTTCACCGTATACATTAAATATGGTTTCAGTTTTATTGTACAGGTTGTTACGGGTGGAACGATACCCAAATATGTATTGTTTTTATTAATTTTTAGGTTTATTTTTTATATAATTCATTTTATATAGGAAAAGGGAATTTTTGGGGCTTTATTCTTTCATTAATTTTTTTCACGTACTTTATTATTTTTTTTTTCACTTTTTTTTACTTTTTCTTGTGTCCCATTAGGACACCTGAGCCAGCAATGCTTTGATTGCTGGCTCAGCACTATAGACTGCAAGACACGAGCATACACGTGTCTTGCAGCCTACACAGGAAGTCAGCGCTATGGAAACACAGCGCTGACTCCCTGATGTCTCGGCAGGATCAACCAGGGCCACTGGGCGGCCCCGGGGCGGCGGCTAGAGATATCGGCACCCCCCGCCCGCCGCGGGGGGGGCGGGGGGGGGGAAGGGGGGGGGACCCCTGGATGCCGCGGTCATGTTTGACCGCGGCATCCAAGGGGTTAAAACGGCCGACGGAAGTTATGGCCGACCGGGGTGATGGAGCAGGGTGTTAGCTGTCAGAAACCGCCACCCCCGCCCGATCCCCACCGCCCGCTCAGATAGTGAGCGGGCGGCCGGCCCTCGGGCGTAGTATTACATCCTGGTGCGCGAAAAACCAAGGGCCAGGACGCCATAATAGTCAGGTCCAAGGTCGTTAAGGGGTTAAAGCAAGTTAATCCATCACATCATCCCAGCCCTTCATATAGATACATTATGGTTACCTGATTCAAACAGTGTTTTCCGCTTGTGAATTGGCGCCTCCATTGCAGAGATATCGCCATTTTTGTTGATATGCAAATGAGCTCTTTGGAGCAAAGAGGTGTTGCCATTTCTATAAAGAGGTAGGTCTCCCCCTGCCCCGGGCCGGCCCCCCATAAAGAGGGGGCCCCCCCCCCCCGGGCCTCCCCCCCCCCTCCCACCTTCCCTTGATTGACAGGGCCAGGCAGTGAATCTTGCCAAGAGTTCTGCCGACTTGCTGCTGCTCATATTCTTGGCAAATGAGCAATACTGCATTAATGCTTTCCAGGTCCAAGCCACATGTACTAAGGGCTTTGATAGAGGCAAAGCACATTGGAGCAATTAACACTATAAAGAATGCATTTGCTGGTAAGGCAAAGTGTAGCAATAAAGAGGAGTCGTAATCTGATGTCTAAGTATTGCCATGCCAGATATGACAGACAGAATGTTGTTTGTGTGTGAATGACTGAAAGTCAGCGACTGAAACAGATAGATGGTAGGGTTGTGCAACACTAAAAGAGTGTGCAGTTGTGACTGTATCAAGTGTGACAGCTTGGGGAATTAAACTCAAAATGGCGGCTATTGCTGGTCCGGACAGCGGTGGTTCATGGTACTGGGCGCCGGAAAGATAGCTTTCAGACGGTCCAAGTGTAAAATAAATGTGCCTTTATTCAGCTTAACTGCAACACAGCAAAACAACAAAAAACCTATGCCACAGTTAGGGCCTAACTCACTCCTTGAGCCCCTAACTGTCCTGACTGTTACTCAGCTCTAGCAACAGTCCTCTGTGGACGCCAGCCCTCTGGGACAGAGCCTCTCTCTCCGTCCTCGCTGGTCCACTACTGTGGACGCCAGCCCTCTGGGACAGAGCCTCTCTCTCCGTCCTCGCTGGTCCACTACTTCCTGCTTCCTGCAGGATGCTCCAGCTCCTCTGGAGTTACGTGCCACCACCCAAAGGCGTGGCTGAGAGCCTTTTCTGGTCTGGCCTGGGTCGCTCAACAGCGCCCTCTGGCTCACATACTTACACAAGATATGGCCATGACATTGCTTTAAGCAGAAGTGGCCAAGTGAGAAGGGTAAGAAACTGAGCTACTGAAATAACGCTGAGATGTTATGATAGAGACTGTTGCCAGTGTTGTGCCAATTGTGACAATTCAAATCAATCTGTGACCTCATATATGACTGTGGTAACTAGCAGGGACCTCTGAATGCCATGAGGATGCCCAAAGAGGTGAGGGAAAGTGAGTATAAGTGTTTATTATGTTTCCGCATCTCCCCTGGGCCTCCACTGAATATACTCTGGGGTCTCGGTTCATTCTGAATTGGCTCACTCATCTCTACCTAATTTTTTAAATAAGCGCACCATCCCAACCAAAGCAACCCTTTTACAGATAGTAAAGGTATACAATCAATTGATCAGTATGCTATACTGATAAATATGGTGATAAAAGAGTTGTTATAACGGCTTATAGAGAATATTTTGAAAATGTTTATGTATCCTTGTGTGATCTTTCATTGAGAGCAAACAAACATCAATGACCATTATCCTCTTTTCAAGAAGCCTCTATAAAGATACAGGGGTCTGTAATCAACAATAATACTCGGAGGTAACTTGTCAGTAAGTTCTAAGTTTCCCTGCGATGCCCACACAGGAGAAAGGAAGCATTATTTAGTTCCCATCAATTGAATGTATGTGATACAGCCCAGGGTCTTCAGCCAGAGATGTTCTTTGCAATGGCTTACTACTGTGGCCTAACTTTAGAAATTGCAGTGTCTTATGGTGAATATTGAGACATCTTTTATTCAATACCCTGCTGTTTTCAGTAGTGTTCATTATACCGGAGGTGTACTTTAAATTCTGTTTACAATGATTTTCTTCACATTACAAGCGCTCATAATGATAATCGCTGTCTGTAAATGAGCAAGATGATCAGTGATAAACATAAAACACACCATGGATGAAATTGATTGATCATACATAAAAATTTACATGATCTCCACTGAATGCAAGAAAGTTTATATTTCTACTCATTAAGTGTACCACCAAATCCTAACCAACACAGCAATACTGCTACCTAGAGACTCATAAGGCACAGCAGCACCTTACTCTCTTTAAATGTAAGCTATCACTATTACAGACCACTGGAAATAAGGACAACTTAACAGTTTATGCTAGAGGGGTAAGACCCATTAAAAAGGTGACACTGAAATGAAAGCATTTCCTGGTTCAGTCACATGATCTATCTTGGCCAAAAACCTCTGAAAAGGCTTGTGTAATGCAGTATTTTTCCGGGGGAGAGTCAGAGTAGAAAACACATTTCCGAGTTGTTGACTGGCTGGTGAGGATCATGGGATACAGTCTGAAACTGCGCTTTGGTATTTATTAGACATATATTATCTATCCCCTGATGAACCAATAGCATTGGGGGAAATGCATAGGGACACTTGGTTATAGTTGTGGTGTCATTTTTGTTAGTATTAGAATGGTTATGTGTAAAACACTGTTTATGTTTGCACACTGAATTTATGTGCTTTTCTAATGTCCTGGGGAGCCTTGGAGAGTGCTAGGTATCATAGTGTCTGAAGGTTTGGTGCTGTCTCTAAAAGACTTTGTGCTATTGATTTATGTATAGGAAATATGTGATTGTGGTTGGCATTTTGGGGTATATTTTAATAGAGTTTTATTAATAGGTATGCTTTATCTATTTGTATATATTTGGCCCCCAACTGTGATAGTGAGTAAACTAAAGATCCCACAAGACCACACTGTGAAGTCCTCCAGTGGTAATAAAAAATTTTGTAAAATAAATTCTAATAAAGTTAATAAAAAAAAAAACTATAAAAATTTCTATAAAAAGACCAATATATATGGTTTAACCAAAATTGTCTCAACCCATATAATCAATATTATAATCAATAATATACTATACTATACTATACTATACTATCTAAAAGTTAAAGAATTAATAAAAGTCAAAAACAAGGCCACAGATTTGCAGATTTTGCAGCAGTTTTTGAGCCATAGCCAGAAGTGGATTGAGCAAAAGGGAGAAGTATAAGTACTTCCCACTATAAGTATACTTCCCCGTATAAGTACTTCCCATTCCTATTGTAGCCACTGTTGGCTTTGGCTAAAAAAAAAAAAAGGCAACCAAATCTGCAAGAGAAAAAGCACCCCATTTATTTAAATTTGACATATATTGCTTTATGTGCTAATAACTTTAACACTTTAAGTTTCCTAAGAGACTTTGTTTTTTCATGACACATTGTACTTCATTTTAGTGTTAAACTGTGGTTGTTAATTTTTGCATATATTTATGAAAAAAATGGTAAATTAATCAAATATTTGGAAAAAAATGTGCATTTTCCACAATATGAAATGCTCTGCTTTTTAGACAGATAGCTTTAAAGGGGTTGTAAAGGCAAAACTTTTAAAGTTTAAATCTGCTGGGGGCAGCAAAAAAAAAAAATGTATACTCACCTGTCCCCGTTGCTCTGTTGTCCTCCCGTGCCTCCCGGTTCTTCTGCTGCAGCGGATCTCTTCCGGCATTGTGCTGAAGCTGCTGATTGGCCTCAGCAGGCCTGAGGAAGAGGACCCGTGATGTCACAAGTAGTGACATTCAGGCCCTTTGCTGATGGCCAGTCAGCAGTTTCAGCATAACGCCGGAAGACGCCGCCAGAGCAGATGAATGGGGAGGCGTGGGAGGACACCGGAGGAACAGGGACAGGTAAGTATACTTTTTTTTAAAAAATTTTTCACCGCCCCCAGCTTATTTAAACTTTAAAAGGGTTGTCCATTTTTGCCCGGACAACCCCTTTAACACAAATTTTCAAAAAAAAAAAAAGTTTAAAAAACGATTTTAGACTGAGACCCTAACATTGCAGAAACTCAGCTTTTTTGTTGCAGATTTTGCTGCTGTTTTTTGAGCCAAACACAGGAATAACTACAAAAGGAATTAGAAATATATAGGAAGTACTTATACTTGTAGTTTCTGCTCAATCCACTCCTGGCTTTGGCTCAAAAAATGCAGCAACATCTGCAACAAAAAAAGCTGCATTTCTTCAATGTGTGGCCTTAGCCTTATAGTGATCATTTTAGTTCTGGAGGGGATTTTAAAGGCCCCCATAAAGCAACACATTTTCAAAACTTATTGATCCTATCATTCAAAACAGCATTTAGGAAGTTTGTTAAATCTTACATAGGAATTAAAATAAAATGGAGGTGAAATTTAGACATGCATTTTTTTTTTCTTTTTTTTCAAAAAGTGTTAATTTATCCCTAAAATTTAGACATTCACAAGGAGTGAAACGAGAAGATACACCCGACAATTTCTTAAGAAACCTCTTTATCGAATTTTTGAAAACTATACCTCTCAATGAATTTACCTAGAGCTATAGTGAGCATTTTGACCCCACATGAGTTTCATAGGATTTATTAACACTGGGCAGTGGAAAATGAAAATTACATTTTTCCAATAAAACATAGCTTTTGCCCCATATTTTTCATTTTCATAATAGGAGAAAAAAACACCAAACATTTCTAACACAGTTTCTCCTGAACATATGGTTCTAAACTGCAGTTTGGACATACCACAGGGCTTGATAGGGAAAGAGTGCTATTAGTCTTTTGGATGGTAGGTTTTGTTGCAAATATTCATTCGGAGAACCTCTAAAGTACCAGTACAATGGAAAGACCCAAGATGTGACCCTATTTTGGAAACTACACCCCTATCCACAGGATAACTCATCAGTATGTGATCTGTGGGTATCTGATACCTGGTTCCCACAGAGGTCAGATGTCCCAGCAGCATCTGGGCACCGGAAGCTATACAGATTTACAGACAAAATGATACCAAATATGTATTTTATTTTACATAACAAAGTATTTTTATATGGTAAAGGGGTACATCTTTTTTTCAATGATCATCTGACTGTTCAGTATTATACATTGCAATACTCATGTATTGCAGTGAGTATAATTGATCACTAATTGATCTTGGGCTGGCAGACCAAGGGTTCTTGATCATACCTGTAGAAACTGAACGACACCCCCACTAGGTGGTGAGGCGGACCGATCACAAGGGAATAACTTTGTAAAATGTCTTAGATGCTATGCTAAGGTGTTAACATCTGCAATCAGAGTTTTCCTACTGACTGTTTGTGCCACAGCAGGATATCAGCTGTATGTTACAACTGACTCCCACTGTACATGGCGTCCCCTCAGCTGTAGTACAACTTCCATGCCATAATATACATCATGTGATTAATTTGCACTTGTTTGAAAATAGCACCTTCATGTTGTAGTGCATCCACCACATGTAAACCCAGTCTAAATAGCACATTGACTTCCTAATTTAATGAGATTTTTTTTTTTTTTATATTGGCGGGTTAAAGAGATATTTTAGTCATTACGTAATGTTACATTGATGATCCCTGTACAATGTCAATGACAGGAAATGAAAACTATAGAATGGCAATGAATAACAAAGTGATGTTATTGGCAAATTAATTGGTTCATCACTGAGTGTAAGAGCTTATTCACACTACTGTTTTCCACGGTCCGATTGATTTTATGGGCATGTTCTGTCCATGGTAATTTCACTGCCGTGAAAAATGGATTAAGCATTTTTTTTTTTCTACAGAATTGTCATACTTTTTATTGGCTTGGAAAAGTGGTTAGCACTAGGCACCATCAGTTATTTCATGGACCCATAGACTTTAATTTGGCTGATTAGTCCAAAACAGAATGAAGTACATCATATGTATTCAGATAGAGCTAAATATACAATTTTAAACGCATTTACACACCCTTTTAAAATCAATAGGATCGTGTGCTGTCCATAGAGAGTGAGTACAGCACATGTCAATAAGCCCAATGCCTCATGTAGCAAATACACTGACAAACAAAAGGGTAACCATGTTTTGAACTTTTGACTTTCATGCTCCATATCTCACCATCCACTACAGCTTTTCGTGAGACTACCATCATTTTATAGACAATCATCTTGGCTATCTCATACATAAATTTGACTTGCAACTATTTAGTATATAATTAGTTATACAGATTCTTGTCATGTAACTGCATTGTTACTGTTTTGCTCCTGGTGGTGGAAAAATCTTTTCTTCTTGTATACTACAAATTACAATTTTTTATTTTATAAGTCCACCTCTGGCTTTCAACACTGCCTAAATCCTTCTGAGTATGCTCTCAATTCAAGCATGTCTCGACCAAAATCTGATCCCAGGTCTCTTTCACATGTTCACAATGTTGGTGCAACTCACTTGGGTACGAGTACAGCTTTTTCTTCAACTCTACCCACAAGTGTTTGATTGGGTTGAGGTCTGTGGGGGCCAATCCAGCACCTCTACTTCATTGCCATTAAACGATTTCTTCGCTAATATTGACATATGCTTTGGGTCATTGTCCTGCTGGACCACTATGTCATCCTTTTTATACCCATAGTATTCGAGTGTATGTAGTAACTCATCTTGTAGGATACTCACATATAGCTCAGCATTGAGAACACCATCGATCCTGGTCAAGTATCCAACGCCTTTGACTGTGAAACAACCCCATATCATCAGGCTTCCTCCACCAAACTTGACAGTTCCTTCAATTCCTCAATCCGTTAGCCCCCTTTCCCCTTGTTTCTTCCAGACCCATTTGCACTCATCAGAGCCCAGTCTATTGACTTTCCTCTCATCACTGAAAATCACCAGTTTCCAATCTTCTACTGACCACTTTTTTGCAAACTCAAGCCGATGCTTCTTATGACGATATTGAAGTCGAGGCTTCTTCATCTTTTTTCGGGCAACCATTCCAGACTTGTGTAACATACAGTACGTTGCACAGTGCTTGCATGGACCTCTGTGATTTCACTATTACAAAGCATATGAGCCACCTCCACTGCCATGTTTGTCACTTCAGAACTGATAGACCATGTGATGAGCCTACTTGTTGACTCCAAAATTTTGCCTGGACATCCACCTCTTGGCTTTTGAATGAATGGACGGACTTCATTTCATATTCTTCCAAATGTCATGGCACTCACATGATGCAGTTTGGCAATTTTCTTGGCCGAGAGACTGCTGTCAATGAGCTGGATTATGCTGTTTCTCTTTTTCTTGGGAAATCTTTTTCATAATGATCCTTGATTTGAACCAGTGACCTTTCACTTGGGACTCGACCTAATAACACACGGAGCTATTAGGTAATGAGAACAGGTTGCATAGCAGGTTGTCATGTAACAATGCAGTTACATGACAAGAATCTGCATAACCAATCATATGCTAAATAGTTGTAAGTTAAATTAATGTATGAGATAGCCAAGATGATTGTCTATAAAATGATGGTAGTCACATTCAAAGCTGTAGTGGATGGTGAGATATGGATCCTGAAAGTCAAAGGATCAAAACATTGTTACCCTTTTGCTTGTTAGTGTACATATGAATGCATGCCAACAATTCTGATTTTCAAGGAGCAGACTTGTATGGTAATGGGGTAGTGAGGTTTGGAGCATTTCTAGGTGTCACAAGAGGAGGATTTAAAATGTCCCATGACTTTGGGACTCAAATGTTGGTAAAAGTGCTACAGGTAGATTCTGACACCTATTTAATGACATTGTAAAATGTGTCACAGAATTAGTAGCCACAAGCTGCTACAATGTAGAAAGCATAGTTTAACAGCAAGTAAAGGAAGTGCATTGCCTTTAATGGTACAGATAACCTAAGCATATAAATATTATTTAGAGAATTTCTGTAATTGCCTCTGCAGCCAACAAATTAGATGTTTAGAAATGTGTACACTTTTAGAGGAAACATAATAAGCTTTTAAATACGCCAAACAGAACACATTCTCCTCTCTCTCGCACATTGGCTCTATCCAATTATAAATGTCCTGTATGTTGCAATAAACTGCTTAGAAACTGTGCAGCAGTCATTTTTCAAGCACTTTTAATTAGCACTTGTGACAAATTGTATTTCTTCCATAAATGACTCGGTAACTTTTCACTTTAATTTTTAATTCAAGTATTTAAAGTATTGCGGCCATTTTGTAATTTCCTCTTGTTTTATTGCAGGTCCAAAAACACAAATTGTAAAGGAAAAGTCAGCAAATTTACTGTTGTGTTTTATCCATTCTTCATGGTTATTTGTAACTTGTTTGTATTATATCTCCTACCTACTGAGAATTAACAACTATTCCCATAGCACAACTGAGACTAAATGTATACAAATTTGGTCTCATATCTTCAAAATTAATAACCAGCATATTATCACTATCATTAACCCTTTAAGAACCTATCTATTTTGGCCTTATTCATTGTTGAATTCCAAAACCACTAACATTATTCACTTTTCCATGGAACCAGGGGCGCACCGCTAATGAGGCGAAGTGAGGCGGCTGCGCCAGGCGGCACTGTCCGGGGGGGCGGCATTTTTACTATTTCATGTAAACCAGCCCAGGACAGGCCGCTTAAAAAAAAAAAAAAAACAGAGCTGAGCGGGGCCTGTCCTGGGCTGGTTTACAAGACGTCGCATCTCAGCGCAGGCGGCGATACAATGACGTCATCACGCCGCCTATGCTGAGACACAGACGTCGCGGACAAGAAGAGGAGGCGGCGGCGGCTGCATCAAGGCATCGCAGGTGAGTATAACTTTTTTATATATATATAAATAGGCCGTAACCTGTTGGAGTATCCCTGGCAGGTCAGGGCCTATTTATTTACCTACCCCGCGTCTGCTCGTGGCCGCCTCCGCTTCCCCTTCTGCTATGGGCCGCAGAAAGGGAAGTGGATGCCGCTGTGAGCGGCCGCGGGGATCGGTAAGTTAGGCCGCGGGCCGCAAATACTACTATTATTATACTCCAGGGTCTATTCAGACCCCGGAGTATAATAATCGGAGGCCTAGGGTTGGTGAGGGAACATAGAAATCAGTGTTACTCACCTCCTGCGATCCGATGTAACTCCGAGCAGGCTTGAGGCCTCTGGTGACGTCATCAGGTCGCATCGCCGGCCTGATCACGTGATGTGTGTGCGCAATTAAACAGGGCCGAAAGCTGTAAGGAGTGCACCGGTGTCCAGGATAGGTAAGTAACTCTGGTTTTTATGTTTGTCACCTCCCCTGGGTCTCCAATCATTATACTCTGGGGTGTGAAAAGACCCCAGAGTATAATAATAGTTCATGGGTGGTCCACTGTGGGGCATAATACCCTGTGCAGGGACCACTGTAGAGCATAATACAAGTGCAGGGGCCACTATAGAGCATAATACCAGGTGCAGGGGTCACTATGGAGCATAATACAAGTGCAGGGGCAACTATGGAGCATAATACCAGTGCAAGGGCCACTATGGAGGATAATACCAGTGCAGGGGCCACTATGGAGCATAATACCAGTGCAAGGGCCACTATAGAGCATAATACCAGTGCAGGGGCCACTATGGAGCATAATACCGTGTGCTGGGGCCACTGTGGAGCATAATACCGAGTGCAGGGGCCAATATGGAGCATAATACCGTGTGCAGGGGCCAATATGGGGCATAAAACTGTGTGCAGGAGTTGCTGTGGAACATAATACCGTGTGCAGTGGCCAATGCGGGGCATAATACCGTGAGCAGGGGCCACTATGGAGCATAATACCGTGTGCAGGGGCCGCTGAGAGGCATAATACAGTGTGCAGGGGCCGCTGCGGGCCATAACACTGTGTAATACTGTGTGCAGGGGCTGCTGTGGAACATTATAGTGTGTGTAAATGGGGCGCTATAAACAGGGGCTATGGCTCCTGTTTATATTATACGCTGTCTGTTTATAGTGACCGTGTGATGTAATTGTAGCCTTGTCACATACTGTAGACATGTACAGGACGAGGCTGCAGTTACATTACATGGCCGCTATGAGATGAATTACACTATGTAAACAGAGAAACGGTCACGGCGCTTACACAGGTACCATTCAAACAGCTGGTCAGTGGGGGTCCTGGGTTTTTGAACCCCACTGATTAGTTTATTAATGACCTGGAAAACCTTTTAATTAGTTAACACCTGGGGTATTATTAATAAGGGGCACTATTTATACAGGGTACACATGGACATTATTAATATAAAGATGCACTTGGGGGTATTATTCATTATGGGGGGTTATATCACATATTTTATAATTGGGGGTAGCAGCAGGATGGGGGCTTTGTGTAGGTGAGGACAATGTGGGTTGGATGCCTGGAAAAGTGAGGAGCCAAAGATGTCTGTGTTGCAACCTTTACAGAGACAAGTCACAGCTGGAAGAAGTGGTCATGGCGGTCCAGAGGGAAGAGAAGGGAAATGTGACCGATTAGTCAGAGACGTCACCTGTAAGTCACAGAATGTTACTGCCCTGTATTCACCTAAATGATAGAGGATAAATACCTGATTGATGGGGGTCTGTCTGCTGAGACCCCCACTGAGCCTGAGAATTGGGTTTTTTCCCCCCACTAGGTGGGAATTCAGCCTGGCTGCAGCCATATATATAGGTGTGTCACTTGGTGGATGGACGAACCCGCATGGCTCTCATTCACTTCAATGGGAGTGCCAAAGATACCCGAAGTCCAGTACTCAGCTATCTGCGGGGCTCCTATTATAGAGAATGGCGGCCACGTGGGCTCGTCCATCCACCAAGCAGAAGATGTGTGAAGTTACTTTCATTGGTAATGCCGTGTTGTTGATCTGATACTGAAGTAATACAGGAAGAAGAATTCTTAAAAACTGTTTTATAACTTTGTGTATTGTGTATATTGTGCGACGATAACAGTGTGTTAAACTAGTAGCATGGAAACTCTTTTTTTTTTTTGGGGGGGGGGAGCGTCTTTCTATAGTCCGCCTCAGGCAGCAAAGAGGCTAGGTTCACCACTGCATGGAACTATGTATTTTCTGCAAGGTGAGCTAAATTTTTCAAGGACCCCATTATGAGAAGATAATTTCACCATTTTTTTTATACTATTACAAGTAATGTGCTAACTTTACTCTATGGTTTGGCACAAGTATGGCAAAATTGAAATTGCTGCAAATTTCCGCATATCAGCAGAGCGTATTTTAACGCAAAGTGTGGATGGGATTCACTGGAATCCCATATCCACTTTGCTGTGACTGTAAACGCCGTGGGAAAACCGTGGCATTTACGCCACGGGCCCCTGGTCTCACTCACTAATACAGCAGTGAACAGTGCACCTCCTCCTGTGTAGAGAGAGATGACATATTTGTTACTACTGCAATCATAACAAACCATCCAATAAAGTTAAAAAAAGCATTCCAGTGAAGACATTTTTTCCATCAGTGCACTCCTCCTCCTCAGAGCGTTGCGGTCTTGGAAATTGCAGCATGTCAATTATACCTATGGAAATGCCGGCGGTTTTCCTATAGGTATAATTGAAGCAGAAAGTCCTCTGAGGAAAATGTTTTTTCCCACAGTGCTTTTTTGCTGCGGAAGCCACGCGGGGCCTTAGCCTAAAGCTGGTTGCCATCTCTAAAAGCTAATATACTATGTCTGTTTTATGGCAATCTATAGAACTTTTGCTTGCAACAGCAGCTCTGTAAAAGATGTCTGCCCCCATATAACATTTAAAAATAACAATTAAAAAAATAAGTATATAGGTAAAAAAAATTACTTTTACTTAGTTAAAAAAGTGAAAATTGTGACACATTTCCTTTAAGCCGGATGATGGGTGCTCTCAATCATTTCCTCTAGCTGATCTGTTGGAACTCTTAATCTAGCAGTAATTATTATTATTGGGCTTGACACAAATTGTGGCTGACAAATAGGCCCTGTTGTAAATACATTACATATATCCAAGTAGAATAGTTATCTATTGACTAATGGATTTTAGTTGTTCAAAGAATCTTCCAGGTGCTCCTGAACATAGCAGAAAATAAATACATAAATAAATAAAATGGAGAAGAGCCTAAAAGCTTCTTAAATTCAAAAGATTGTAAGAAGAACAATTAGCACAGTTGTCTATTCAGGCCTCCACCATGTGCCACATCTTTGATTTATGCCTGATCTTATATATAGATATATACAATTCGTAATACCCACTGCTAAACATCAAAAATCTAGTTCCGTGGACCACATAGATTCCTCTCTTCAAGCAATCAACACTGATACACAATCTCCAGTTAATGATAGAGTATTGCACTTTCCACAGCACTCTTCTCTATTGAGGCAACAGGTCTTTAAAAACTGAAAACACATCCCACAATAGTATAACACCATACTGCCAGATGTGATGTAAAACAGGGCTTTTATTATACTCTCAGAGTAAGAAATATGCAAACCAGACCTCATTGGTGGAAAGGAGGAACTTGCTCATAGCACCATCTTTTAGAAGGTAGCTCCCTATTGTTTAATGCATGGTTTAATTAATGCATGATTATAATTTAATTAATGCATGATTAATGCATGCATTAATCTATAGGGATCTACCTTCCCAAAGTGGCACTATGAGCAAGTTCCTCTTTTCCACCAATGAGATCTTATTTGCATATTCCATATTCAGAATTCTTAGCAGGGTACACGTGGTTTAATAAGTCCCTGTACCAACTCTCTCTAATGAGAAAAATTACCACTCGTGACTCAGAGTAGTGATAAAAACAGGCACATCAAAACAGATCACAGCATACTGCTGGCCTAACCCTAGGGTTTCGCCTTTCTGGCTTCCTCCAGGGCATGTCATAGATAGTCATAGATAGTCATAGATCCTTTTGATTAAGGCTAGCGCAAAAGAGCAACTTTGTTCATGTAACATAAAAATTGTGACATTGCATCTCACATGCAACATATTTGTGATTCTTTTTTTTTCAGTAGCGCTCTGTCGCCATGTAGCCTTAGCCTAAAAGAGAAAATTTTTTACTTTTTCTATGTTCACATGACAAAGATATGAAATGCTTGACAGTTAAAATTCCCATATGAGATGTGGAAGTTTAATGGTTGCAGTTCAATCTAGGAGGTACTGTATGCTTGGTGATACAGAATGTAAGTTGCTCTCAAGGGTTGAGGCTAGAACTACCCTAATCTACCTTGGTTTCATCTGGGCTGACATCTCTCACAGTCCCAACAGGTTTCTCAGAACTGACTCCAAGTGTGACAGCATGCTTTCCCCACACAGCTTCAGAGACAGCCTGCACAAAACACTTCAAGCTGTCCTCTTTCACAGCCAAGACTATCCCAGTCCTACCACTCAAGCCTCACATGGTGTAAACGCCATGGCAAAAACCACAGCGTCTTACAGTCACTGCAAAGTGAATCCCATCCACACATTGCAGAAAAAAAACTGCAGTGGAAATGCTGCAATTTCCAAAACTGTTGCATTTTTGGAAATCAAAACATGTCAATTATACCTACGGGAATGCTGACGGTTTCCATATAGGTATAATTAAAGGAGAAAGTCTGCAAAATTCTGTGGACTTTCTGTGAAAAGCGCTGTGGAAAAAACTGCAATGCGTTTCCTTCCCAGTTTACCCTGTAGGACTTTTTTTGCTGCGGTCCGGTACATGGGGCCTTAGCCTCAAGTGGCAAAAATGATAAGTAAGCCACTGTGACCTCCAGATTACTGATGTTTACATAATGAGCAAAGGTACACTGGACTCCAGTTCTCAGATGTACATCTGATGGACAAGCTCAAGATATATGTGTGTGTGTATATATATATATATATATATTGTGACAATTTGGGGAATTAGACTCAAAATGGCGGCAGACTCCTGGTCCGGACAGCGGTGGTTCGTGGTACTGGGCGCCGAAAAGATAGCGTTCAGACAGTCCAAGTGTAAAATAAAACTGGCTTTATTCAGCTTAACTGCAACATAGCAAAACAACAAAAACCCTAGGTCACAGTTAGGGCACTAACTGACTCCTTGAGCCCCTAACTGTACTGACTATTGCTCAGCTCAAGCAACAGTCCCCTGTGGACCCCAGCCCTTCGGGGACAGAGCCTTTCTCTCTGTCCTTAGCTGGTCCACCATCTCCTGCTCCCTACAGGATACTCCAGCCCTTCTGGAGTTACGCGCCACACCCAAAGGTGTGGCTGAGGGCCTTTTCAGGGCTGGCCTGGGTCGCTCCCTAGCGCCCTCTAGGTTCACATACTCACTATATATATATATATATATATACTGGGGCACATTTATTGTTGTTGGAAGCCACCACTTTGCAACTTTTGTCATAAGTGGCTTTTTTATGTTGTTGTTGCCCTATTTTGTGGAAGGGTCCAACAGCCCTGTCAGATTTATGATCATATATGACAGTTTAATGATGCCTGAAATCTACACCAGCTATAAGTATGGAATAGACAGAAGCTTTACCTCATTTATGAGGATGCGTGTGCTTTTTCATAAATCAGCCCCATCAGTACAATGGACTAGAAAAAGCTAATAGAATACAGGATACAGATTAAGCACATTCTTTCTTCATCTGTCATCATTGATGTTAATGTTACAAAAAGAATGAAGCTTTCTTCCATCCTGTTTGTTTGTTGTTGTTTTTTTTTTCAAATCAAGTTGAAATTCTGTACGGATCAGAACAATAGACTATACTTTCCAAAGAAAAAACAAGAGAAAAGAACAATCATTTTTAAACAATTGAGCAGTTTCTGAGTAAAACATGCTGTCTTTTCACATTAAGAGAGGTATAATGTTTACGCCCCTAAAAACCCTGTTACTACAGTCATGGCCAAAAGTTTTGAGAATGATACAAATATTAATTTTTACAAAGTCTACTGCTTCAGTTTTTCTAATGGCAATTTGCATATACTCCAGAATGTTATAAAGAGTGATCAGCTTAACAGCAATTACTTGCAAAGTCAATATTTGCCTAGAAAATGAACTTTATCCCCCAAAACACATTTCAACATCATTGCAGCCCTGGCTTAAAAGGACCACCTAACATCGTTTCAGTGATTGCTCCATTAACACAGGTGTGGGTGTTGATGAGGACAGGGCTGGAGATCAATCTGTCATGATTAAAAGTAAGAATGACACCACTGGACACTTTAAAAGGAGGCTGGTGCTTGCCATCATTGTTTCTCTTCTGTTAACCATGGTTATCTCTAAAGAAACACGTGCAGTCATCATTGCACTGCACAAAAATGGCCTAACTGGGAAGAGTATTGCAGCTAGAAAGATTGCACCTTAGTCAACAATCTATCGCATCATCAAGAACTTCAAGGAGAGAGGTTCCATTGGTGCCAAAAAGGCTCCAGGGCGCCCAAGAAAGACCAGCAAGCGGCAGGACCGTCTCTTAAAAGTGTTTCAACTGCGGGATCGGGCTACCAGCAGTGCAGAGTTTGCTGAGGAATGGCAGCAGGCAGGTGTGAGTGCATCTGCACGCACTGTGAGGCGGAGACTCTTGGAGCAAGGCCTGGTCTCAAGGAGGGCAGCAAAGAAGCCACTTCTCTCCAGAAAAAACACCAGGGACAGACTGATATTCTGCAAAAGGTACAGGGAGTGGACTGCTGAGGACTGGGGTAAAGTCATTTTCTCTGATGAATCCCCTTTTCGATTGTTTGGAACATCTGGAAAACAGCTTATTCGGAGAAGAAGAGCTGAGCGCTACCACCAGTCTTGTCTCATGCCAACTGTAAAGCATCCTGAAACCATTCATGTGTGGGGTTGCTTCTCAGCCAAGGGAATCGGCTCTCTCACAGTCTTACCTAAAAACACAGCCATGAATGAAGAATGGTACCAGAATGTGCTCCAAGAGCAACTTCTCCCAACCGTCCAAGAGCAGTTTGGTGCTCAACAATGCCTTTTCCAGCATGATGGAGCACCTTGCCATAAAGCAAAGGTGATAACTAAATGGCTCAGGGAACAAAACATAGAGATTTTGGGTCCATGGCCTGGAAACTCCCCAGATCTTAATCCCATTGAGAACTTGTGGTCAATCATCAAGAGACGGGTGGACAAACAAAAACCAACAAATTCAGACAAAATTAAAGCATTGATTCTGCAAGAATGGACTGCTATCAGTCAGGATTTGGTCCAGAAGTTGATTGAGAGCATGCCAGGGAGAATTGCAGAGGTCCTGAAGAAGAAGGGTCAACACTGCAAATATTGACTTGCTGCATTAACTCATTCTAACTGTCAGTATAAGCTTCTGTTACTCATAATATGAATGCAATTCTATTTCTGTATGTGATAAAAACATCTGACAAACACACATAAAAACCAGAGGGCAGCAGATCATGTGAAAATAGAATATTTGTGTCATTCTCAAAACTTTTGGCCATGACTGTATGTTGAGACTTGCTTTAAAAAAGTCTAATAGAAGTTGTCAGTAATCTTTCCTTGTACTTGGCTCCCCCAACTCTAGTGATAGCTATGGAACTGCTCCCGAGTCATGAAATGTGACTTTACAAATGGGAAAATCTGCCATTTGCCACTTTAATCTAATCAGCTGTCTGGGGGATATATCTCTTGTTGGTGACTGTCGCAGATGATTTATGTCTGCAGCAGTATATGCTATACAGAAGTGGAGGAGGAAGTCTTTCCATAAGTCTTCCCAAGAGTCCTAAAAGGTATTTAACTAATATTTCATTTAAATATGGATATTTTTGAATTCTTTACATTTCAAAAAAATATTTACAATAAATTGATGAGTGTCCATAATATTGTAGAATATGTGCGGAGACTTGAAGAAAAATATAATTTTCAAAATGTTTATATTTTTTAACTTACATAATTCGCTAATATATAGGAGTTTTGTTTTTAAGCAGGTCAAGGACAACAGTGCAGTTAAGCATTGCTTAAAGTGTTCCTAAACTTTTGGCCAACTTTTGATTTTCTGGAAGTATTTGTGTCATTAATTTTGTAATATACTTAATTAACAAATTTTGTCTTCTTTCTGTGAAATCCAGCATTTCTTTATCCTTTTTCTCATGGTGTATGGTGTACGGGCTTGTGTATATAATGCAGGACAAATAAGAGTGAGGCAGGGTCATTTCCAACAGTTATATCTAGGACATGTAAGGATCTGCTTCTGATGGTGTCAGATTATAAGCAATTTTAAAATCTATTTGTACCATTTTAGTTATTATACCTTTTAATGACAAACTGAAAAGTCAATGCTATTCAGTAAGCTTTCATGACTACTTAAGTCACTTCATCAGGCATCAGATGTGAATGTGAATGGTCACATATTTATGCAGAACAGGACAAAGAGATGGTGTGGTAAATAAGACAAGTGATGTAAAGCAAAACAATCAATATGGTCCTGACTACAACAAAAACAGCAATCACCTTATGAAGAACGAGCCGTAGCTTCGTGTCCTGGTTCTATCACAGGTAAGAATGGGATGTACTTGTGTTTTTCCCTTTCCTCATGCATCTGATGTTCTGCACATCTTACAGGGAAATCACAATATTTATAGGTAAATATACAGCCAGTCAAGACAAAATTTAAAGCAAACACATGAATAATCTATCACAATGAATGACTATGTATAGGAAATGCTGTGTCAACAATGGTATGATGATAGGAACATGTTTTTACAATCTTTTTTAAAGGCCACTGGCTTTCTATAGATTAATCAGGAATTATCTAAATGTGCCTAACTGTTGGAAAGGGGTTTATATTTATGGTATATGGAATGGAGATGGCAAATATGTTGGACTGGTGGGGACTTAAGGCCCTATAAGAAGGACCATTATTCAGGGCTATTATCGTCAATGAGCGTTCCATGACAGACTTGTTGCTGATAATGCTGATAATAACCCTGTCTATTGTACAGCAACACAAAAATGGTTAAGTTCTGAGTGATCAGCATAAAGCTGGAGAGTACAAATAGCCAGTAATAAACAATATAAATCAGTATAAAGCATTAAAGTGCATGAAACTTTTGGACAAATTTTGATTTTCTGGCAGCATTTGTGTCATTAATAAAGTTTGTAATATACTTTATTAGCACATTTTGTCTCCTTTCTGTAAAATCCTGCATCTCTTTATTCTTTCCCTTGCTTCTGTCTTGAGAGCTGTTCCTGCTTCTCAGTCACTAACTGTGTATGGAGTACAGGCTTGGAGTACAAGGCTGTGTAAAATGTAGAGAAAATGAGGGTAGGGGAGGGTCACTTCAAACAATTATATCTCAGACATTATAAAACGTACAAACGTATTATTTCCCGAGATATCACTGGTTGAAAACACAATCGGGATATTTATATGCAGCTGATATATGATATAAATATCTCAATCTAGACTGTGTTTTCAACCAGTGATATCTCGGGAAATAATTTAGATAGCATGTCATGTGATATAGAAGAAGACAATCTCCTCTTTCATATGACACCAAAGGCAAGTTTACACATTTTATAATGTCCGAGATATAACTATTTGCAGTGATCCTCCCCCATCCTCATTTTCTCTGCATCTTAGACAACCCCATACTCAATACACAATAACATTCAGTGAGAGCTCTCAATACAGAAGCAAGGGAAAGAATAAAGAGATGCAGGATTTCACAGAAGGAGACAACATTTGTTAATAAAGTATATTCCAAAATGTATTAATGACACAAATACTGCCAGAAAATCCAAAACTGTCCGAAAGTTTAGTTATACTTTAAGTGATTGTGATTATTAATGTTAAAGTGTATGTGTTGTTTGACTTTTTTACAATTGTAGGGGATGTTTGGTGGAAAAATTTTGTAGTATACTTTATTTGTTGGAGATATACAACAGCCAGCTTTGTCTCTATATTTGCTGGATTGACTGCAGTTCACATTTATGACACTAGATGTAGCTGTTACTAAATGTTTATCTGTAGACACTCTGTACTTTGTTGTTTTTGATACTGTTGATATACACTTCCTGTATTGTTAGTGTGTGTGCTGTACTAGATCTGTTATTCACCATGTGAGGTGAATCTTCTCTTACTGCACTCATGTTTCACTAAAGTTTTGTTCCTGTTATATACAACTGTCTATCTGGTTTTGACTCTGCCACATCCAGCAATTGCACTCTGAAACATTATTAACCCATTTTACTTCATTTTAATAAAAACATGCTCTATAGTTCTCCCTAGTAATGCTCTGACTAAGAATTTCCAGGGAGAGTCAGTACACACAGCAGATGCCATGGGGAGGGGGCACTTTAAACAGATATTTCTCCAGTTTTATACCAATTAGAACAAAGTTTAAAAGTGTTTAAAGTGACCTACCCCCCTCATTGGAAACTGCTGCAAACAGTAATGTGTACAAAATCTCCCCGTGAAATAGGTTAAGAAAGTATACTACAAAAATGTTCACCAAACACCCCAATGCACAATAGTAAAAAAAAGTGAAACAACACTTATATAATACTTATATATTAAAATAAGATGTTGGTCAAAGAAGATGCTAATTCAGTACCTTTCCTTGTGACCCAAGATAGCTAGTCCTGCCTTTCTGGTCTTGTCTTGTGCCAATCTCCCTTTAAAGGGAATATAGTTGTGATGTCATTCCAGATATGTCCCATAGAGTAGTTCAGTTTCTTTAAGAAACTGTGATGCATTTTCCTGTTTCTAATCCTGGACTATCCTAAGTGTTTTTTTCCATGTGATGTTTTCCTCATCTTTATACAATTAAATGATAAATATTCTATCCAACTTCAGAGTTATTAGTATTAATAATAATCCAGATAATAACTGTCTAATGGATTTTGCCATCTTTATACAATTATATAAAAAATTCACAAAAATCAATTAGATAGATTCACATTCATTGTATCCAAGAAATGTGAAATGTCTTAATATTCCTCAAGAGGTAAAACAGAATTTAGAAATCCTTCACATTTTGAACAAAAATGTATTTTATTTTAGATTACGATAAATCGGAGGATGAATGTTACGCTGAATGAAGGTCATCGTCTAGTGGAAATCGAATTGCAAAATGATGTTTGAATTCCATTTAACATTCATTAGCTGTAAAGTTCACATTCAAATCTGTGCATAAGCCAGGTAAATGTGTTTTCAGATCCAATAAATAGGACCATCTGTGACCTATGTTGGAGAGACGCGTCTATGTCATAGACATACACTCAGGAAATATGACCACCGCATTTCTTATACAAGATCTTGTTCACTTGATCCACCCCAAAACTGCATACCCTGTAGCTAAGAGCATACTGTATGTACTATAAAGAAAGGCCATGCAGTTGCTACAAGGGGCCCTAAGAATCAGTATACAAAAAACTGCATTGCTTGCAAACTGGTGGGAGGATGGATGGCTTTACCGCTCTTCCTTCTAAGACTGCACACTAATACTTCCAAACATCATCCAAGAAGACAAAAAGACTTGCACAGTAAGACTTCCAAACATCATCCAAGAAGTAAAAAGAAATCATGGCTCACAAACGTTTTAGTCATGGTCAAAATGCATGGTTTACAGCCTACGGCTGTTTTGCACTCCTGCGCGCTTTGTCAAGATACATGGATGAATGTGTGAATTTGTGTCAAGTAGTGCCAATCTACTGTTTTCAGGAGGTCAGGAGGGATAGCTATTGGCAGAACTAATGGTCAGTTGACAGCTAGCTAATGTGTATGATAAACCTTAGTGCTGCAAATTTGCTGACCCCAACATACTTTGACAGCACTGTAGAACAACCCCTAACTAGCCTATCCAAGCATGGTTAAAGAATTTTGTACAGCTGCAACTAGTTCCTGAATCCATTTACTGGCAGTGAAAGCATTTGCAGTAAGACTGGGACTGTATATGTACGACTAATCTTGTAGGAGGGGGCTTAAAATTTGGAAAAAAATTCAAATACTATTAAATCTTCATAAAGAATTGTTTAACTTGTAAACACGTTTTGTCATTTATCCTGTATTTAAAATTTAACTTGCTATTACTGGAAACAGTCAACAATCCTGTTGACGGGCATTATACAAGAAGTATAGCAGAAACAATGTATAACGCTGATACAATTGTGCACCCCAGTGGTCCCTACGACTGTTGTGCTGCCCAGTTTCCTCCCAATACTTTGCCTGCTGCTCCCAAAATCTGCCATTTACACCATGACATCTAGTTCCTTCATCTTCCATGAAGACAGAGCAAGAAGTATATTCAATTCTGGTGTATACATAATACAGGCTATATAACTCAGGTAAAGTAGACCTTCTTTTGTAGATTCTATATTTCAACTAGGTGTGACTCCTCAGTTACTTCATGTACAGTGCTCAGTTTTCTAATGCACATACACAATACATTTATGTCACTTTAATAATTTAAGTGATTTTATGCTTTGTAAGAGTCAAAAGAGGATTTGTTAAAAAAAAAAAAAAAAAGGAAGAAAAAAAAGAAAGGAGCTAATGTTGTGAGCATACACATGAATGATGTATTAGATAACACATACAGCCTTGAGGCAAACAGTGGTGGGTGGGGGAGGGGGCTCATGCTGCAATAATGGCCAATTTAATAAATAAAATGCAATGGATTTGATCAAATAGGGAACAGAAATTAGGGTTTCTGTGAAAAGAAATGTGGATCAGGTTTCTATGAACTTATACTGTATTCCTGCTTCAGAAAAAAACAAGCCATCTAGGTATTAACTCAGTAGTTTTATATTTCTGGAATTTTCCAACTTAGATATTATGAAGGGGAAATAGGCAACTTAGAAATCTTTACCATGTCATAATGGCAGGAATGCACAATCTACAGACTGTGTTCACATGATTGTTTGACATGTGTGGTTGCATAGATGTAAAGACTGTGCTTGTTTAATGTACATGGTTACCTAGGTGTATAGACTGTGGTTACGTAGTTGTTCGACATCATTGGTTGGTTAAATGTAAAGACTGTGTTCACATGGTTGTTTGACGTCATTGGCTTGCCTGGGTTTGTTTAAAAATTTGTCTAAAGAGAGTGAGATGGTTAAATGGATGTTTTACATCATTGGTTTCCAAGGTATATAGACTGTGGTCACATGGTTGCCTAACATCATTGCTTGACAAGGGCTATAGATTTTGGTGATATGTTCTATTACATCATTGGTTGCCTAGGTCTATAGACTGTGGTCACATGGTTGTTTGACATCACTGCTTGCCTATTTCTATAGACTGTGGTCAGATGGTTGTTTGACATGATTGGTTGCCTAGGTCTATAAACTGTGGTCACATGGTTGTTTGACATGTTTGGTTGCCTAGGTGTAAAGACTGTGCTTTCCCAACATTCACCGTAATAGTATGGCAGATGTTGGGTTTTTAAATATGCCACTCAGAAGCTATTATACAGCAGAGACCCAGCGCTAATGCCCACGATCAGTGCCTACACTGATCATGGTCATTAACCCCCGCAGCTCCTCGGTTAAAGCTGACCACCATTTCACCAGCAGTGCACGGGTACCACCATTTTTCTGGAGATCACTGTTACCCAAAGTGAGTTGCAGGGCTTGTGTCCCATTACCATGACAGCCGGGAGCCTTTTGGAAAGTCATTACTTTCTATTGCAGGCTGTACTGAAGAAGTACTGCAGAAGTACTGATATTTTGCAATGCATTAATGATCAGACCCCTGGGGTTCAAGACCCCTAGGGAGTCTAATAAGTGCGATAAAACATTTTAAAAAAAAATATAAAAAATTAAAATCACTCCCCTTTCCCTAGAACACAGTACTTCAATACTGTGAAACACATCCACATTAGGTATCCCCGTATCCGAAAACGCCCAGTTTACAAATATATAAAATATTTTTCCCATACGGTGAATGCCGAAATGGTATATCTAAAAAGTACACCTGGCCCTGCAAAAAAAGATGCCCTATACATCCCCATACACATAATATATAAAAAAGTTACGGGTGTTAGAATACTTTTAGAAAAACATTTTTTTTGCAAGTTTTAGATCTTTGTTAAGGGGTTACAATGTAAATACAACTATATAAATTTGGTATTCCTGGAATTGTACCGAAACATAGAATACAGGTGACATGTCAGTTTGGCTGCAGAGTGAACGCATTAAAAACGAAGTTCACAAGAAAGTCCCACAAATGCATTTTTTTCTCTAATTCTCCCCATTCTGAATTTTTTTCCAGCTTCCCAGTACATTGTACAAAATAATAAATGGTACTATTATGAAGAACAATTTGTTGCGCAAACATTAAGCCCTCATGTGGCTCTGTGAATGGAAAAATAAAAAAGTTATGGGGTTTGGGAGGCAGGGAGTCAAAAATGAAAATTGAAAAATATCACTGGCGGGAAGGGGTTAACATACATGGTTACCTTGGCCTATAGACTGTGGTTACGTAGTTGTTCGACATCATTGGTTGTTTAAATGTAAAGACTGTTTTCACATGGTTGTTTGATATCATTGGTTGTCTAGGCCTATATACTGTGTTCACATGGTTGCTTGATGTCTTTGGTGTAAAGACTATGGTTACATGGTAGTTTAACGTCATTGGTTGCCTAGGTTTCTTTAAAAATTTGTCTAAAGAGAGTGAGACATAGAGCGAGTTCTCTCACATCCAACTACTACCAATTATTCCAAGTTGTATTGAGTTGCATTATGATACTATATAGAAGTCTATTTCTAGGAGTCCTACTCTAGCTCTGTAGAGTATACTGATGTGCAAAAGCTCCATACTGCTGCATATGGAAAGCATACAGCGCTGCTACAAGGATGTGTAGGGTTTCCTTTTGTCACAAAAGAGGCTTGAAGCACAAAACTAAATCATGTGCATAAGACTTTGCAAACTTCAATATATCTAAATTAGGAAATTAAATAATTTTACAACTAATATTAACTAAAAGAAATATCCTACTGTTTTGTATATACAACTGCCATGATAAGGTTACAGACTACAACAAACCTTGAGAAGTGTAATCCAGAAGTCACATGTTACTCCGTTCCCTCTGTACAGACAGTAGTGTGATGGGGCAGATAGAAGTGACTAACACATGACTACAGGATCAGACTACACATGGTTTGTTTGCTACCTGTAAGCACAGAGACACTAAGGTCAGCATAGCGGCTATATTCAGTAAAACAGGAGATTTTCAATTCAGACTATTTGCAAAGATGTGTTATTTTTATATTACATGCACTGGAGTGAAATCAGGTGCAGAAGTATAAACACCTTTTAATATGTAATGTATGGTTCTCTTCTGATGATAATGATAATAATAATAATAATAATAATAATAATAGTAAATTATTATTATTATTATTATTATTATGTTTCATGCTTTTCTGAGTTCTTTTTTTGGAAAATCTGTGCTACATTCTTAAAGGGTATGTCATGCTACATTCTTAGGGAATTTCACATATAGCTGAACCCTAAGGTACCAGCTTCAATACCTATAAACTGGAAAAATTGATCCTAAACAATCACAAAAAAACAGACATAACCCATGTAAAAACATTTTATGCTAATAATTCACCTCTTAATACTGATAAACAAAACCTCCATAATAAACCCATGGATTAGTCACCTCTTTAAATCAAACGTGATGTTGAGTATTGTAGTCCTTGTTGATATATGCATGAAAAGAGATTTCAGAAAAGCAGATAATCCCTGGAAAGAATATTAATTGAATAATATGCAAATAGTCAGAGTAGAAAACGTGTTTGAGGAATTATAAACAGAAAACAGCTCTAGTCCACAGTATCACTCAATCCGGTCTATTTCTTAGAAATCAATAAAATAGATGCATGGAATACATGTGGATGTAAATTTTCAGTTAGTTAGCAATTCTCAAGTACTGTACAATATCTTTAGGTGCATGGTGTTCAGTGCCTTCTAACCATGTCATTAACCTATTATCTGCCAGTTATAAGAAAATGTTTACTAGGAGCCTTAGCCCTAAGGAAATGCCTTCTCCTATAACCATATATTCACATGAACTTAGTAATTGTCTGTGTGATGGCCGTTTTTTTAATGGCCATCACACGGCTGAATTAATATTTATTCATATGAATGTGGGCTATTCACATGACCAATATTTTGAAGGTGCATTGTGATGGACCAATAAAATATAGGTCATGCTCTATTTTTGTCCGTTTTCATGGATCCCTCCACACACTCAAGGGGTCTCAGCAGTTAGACCCATACCAATCAGGTATTTATCCGCTATCCTATAGATAGAGGATAAATAATTCTTGTGGCATAACCCCTTTAAGTAATGATTTTTCTTAAAGAGCTAGGTATTCTTTAAGCATAGTATAATAATTCACAATTTTCCACTATAGAGTACTACTGTGTGGTCTTTTTTAATATTTAGGGGAGATATAAATAGCAGTTCCACCAAAGCATATACATAACTTGCTGTAATAAGCATCATACAGCCATTTCAGGACCACGACACAATATGTCATTATTCAGATTCCCTTTAAGTATAATTGTTAAATACTAAGCAAATCATAAAGAAAGTCAATGAAGATTATAACAGATTACTATTAGGGAAGCTGGGCTGACAGCAGTCAATGTTATGCTATAAAAAACTTCAGCACCACGAGCAGCTCCTCACTACTGTTGCACTGGCCAGCTATTCTGGGACGTGACAACAAATTGCAAGTTTGGTCTCAATCGATATTTGCATTGAGAAGTGCCCTCTCCACACAACACAGTCTATGGCAGTTTCTCACTGCAGTATGCTGGGTAAGAAGGGCACTGTCCAATGTTGGCTCTGATTTTGGTACAGTAGTATTCCAGCCATTTGGGAGATCACGGCTTCATCCACTATAATGCAGTGAGTTCCATTCACATGGCTGTCGTCAGTCTTGGAAATGCAGCACACAGAACGTTGCTTTGTCAATACACCCTTAAACGGCATCTACCACCTCCCCTAGCATATTCAATGGTTACAGAGCACATTACACTGATAAACAACATACCTATGTTATTTTTGTCACTTTTGTAGATTTGGAGAAAAACAACTTTGAAGTATCATGCAAATGAGGCAGTTGGTGCACTGAGCCTTCAGGTCCCTATTTGCTCAGTCAGCCTTGATAGAGGATACCTAGCCATCTATTATTCTAGGAAAGCTGTCCCTGTTTATATTGCCATGTGTCAGAATGTGAGATTCTCTACGGATATGTCAGTGTGGGGAAAGGTGCACTCCACCATTGACAGCTGGAGCAGCAATTATGGGCAGGAACAATCCATGGCACAGTTATGACAATGACGACAACCATTCTGGCCAAGAAGACCAACCATGGCAAACCCTTGGGTCCATGCATGGAAGTGCAAACATAGTGACTAGTGTATTATTGTATTTCTGTGCTTTTAGACCCTACCACTGATCAGCAAGTTACCCACATTCCTGTTTGGTTACTTGTTGTAACCAGAATTCCCCTTTAAATTCAATAATTGTCATTCCTTCAATGTCCAGAGCAAGGTACTGGTTGGCTAGGTGAGAGTCGGGGGTACTATGTCTCCTTTTGGGACTGCCTTTACAGGCCATCTTAAAGGCCATGCATGCTGAGGGAAAAAGCAAAACAGTTCCTCTAGCAGGACACTTTGGATGATAGTTCCCTACAAGGAAAAGCCTGACTTTTAAGAAGCTTTGTGACTATATGAGCAAAAGCAGAAAATACCTTTCAAAAGGTTGAAAGAGGAAAACAATAGATAGCCTACAAGACCCACAAAAATAGGAAGCGAGGGGTGAGGAAGGAGAAAACATCAAGCACTTCACCAGACATAAACTGGTGTTTAGGTATGCAGACTTTGGTAGGAGCAAGGAGGTAAGCAGTTTATAGAGTTAAGAGTTAAAAGCCTGCCGGAAGGGCAAAGCACTAGGCAGACTACTGAGAGCATGTGGGTTTGTTGCAGCAAGACTGATGAACTTTCCAGTCACTTGATCTCCCAGATAATGATTTACATAAAGACAGATTTGCCAATCCTCTCAGTAACCTATAATAATAAACACATTACCAGTCCAACTGACTGACTCACTTTCTGTTCTAGGCATTTGCTGGACTGTTTGTCCCCACACTGTAGCTTTCTCACAAGCATAGGCAACCTCAGCTGTGTTTGAAGCCTTGTCTACTGGCACGTAGACAGCGCCCTCTCCACAGGAGAAGCATCCTGCATCCTGTGCCATCGCACAGGTCTACAGGCCTTACACTCCTATTGCCAGTCATAGCGCCACATTATATGCATTGTCCATACCACACAGATCCATAATAGGTAATTGTGTATAAGGCCTCCCCAGCCTTTGGGTTACTGGACAAAGTTATATTATAAATATATGATTATAATATAATATAATAATATAATATAATATAATAATATAAGTATAATATAATATAATATATAATTATATGTATGGATCTATAAAATAATTTACATAGACTGGTCTATGCAAAATTTCTGTGTGTCTCCAATAATATATGAAGGTATATTCTAATACATGCTATTCTAATCTACTGATTATAGCAAAGAACTTGGTTCCTTATGGAGACAAAATACGATGACATATGAAGTGATCCATAATGCGGGCCTGTAGGAACTTTATGTGCTGTCATACATGGTCCCCACATGCAGCTTTGCTGCGGGCATTGGTCCTTAAGGTTCTCTCTTGATAAATCACTAATGCCCAGGTTTCCCCATACAAACAGCTGTCTCATAATACATTCAGTGTTAATGTGGGACATTCAGTACCACAACAAAAGTATTGGCACTATGTTATTGTTATTAGTTTACATAATAACATCATTAAATTATTTACATCTGTTTCCACAAAAGATGTAAAATAAACCAAGCATATACTTAAAAAGGAGTGGGACAGAACATATGCTTCATAGAAAAATGCAAATGACTAATCCCAATAACTGCTCGCACTGCACTTTTGTATGATTGTATTAAAGAGATTTTAATAATGTCTCCCGGGTTCATCAAACGTTAACTGAACTCACCAGGGACCATGTTCTGTAGATGTGAGACTACAGCTGAATTTCTAGTACACTGGCCAACACATTGCTCTGACAAATTTCTCAAATCCCTAGGCTTTAGGTTATTTTACACATAGCATTTTTTTTTTGGAAAAAAGCCAATGCAGTTTTTGATGCAGTTTTTTGAGTCAATGCCAGAAATGGATGCAGCAAGAAGGAGAAATGTTCCTCTTCCAAATTTCACATTGCTGTTGAAACCTCTTCTAGCCTTGGCCTAAAAAATCTGCATGAAAAACTGCAACAAAAAAATGGTTTTCCAAAAAACACTGTGTGTGAAACTACTCTTATGTGGAAATTAGGCCCCTTCATGTAACAGATATTTCCTTTTGCTTGGCAATGGTGGTTTACTGGAGACTAATAGAAGTAACTCTTCTGGTTTTCCATATAACACACAGGTCTATTATTGTATAATGCATTCTGGTCACATGTTCCTTAAGGATATAAGTAGTTGGAGGGCTGGTTGGGATCGAGCCATTAATGTGGTTGTAAAAGGTGGCTTCTTTCTTCCAAAATAATGCTACACCTACCCAAAATTTGTGGCTCATTTATGTCAACAGAACTGAACTTCAATACCAGACACAAATCCCATGAAGAAGTGTAGCACTGTTATTAGGAGAAAGCAGTCATGTTTTTTTTTAGTCCTAGAGAAACCCTTTCAATCACCAGTAAGTTGCCATCATAATAAGGGCATTTCCATTGACTTTTGGGATATGTGATTATGTGCAACAATTACACAAAACTTGCACTTAGGGTGGGTTCACACCTGCGCTTGGTGTCCGTCCGTCGCCAATCCAGTGAAAATCTCGGCGAACTGGATTGGCGTCGGATACAGACCGGTCAGCGGCGCATTGGTTAAAAACCCATTCATTTGAATGGGTTTTTAAAGCAGTGCGCGGGTGTGCGCTTACACCCTCTGCGCTGCCAATCCTTTTTTTTTTCGTCGGAAACAAAGTCGGACATGCAGGACTTCGTGTCCGACGAAAAAAAAAGGATTGGCAGCGCAGAGGGTGTAAGCGCACACCCGCGCACTGCTTTAAAAACCCATTCAAATGAATGGGTTTTTAACCAATGCGCCGCTGACCGGTCTGTATCCGACGCCAATCCAGTTCGCCGAGATTTTCACTGGATTGGCGACGGACGGACACCAAGCGCAGATGTGAACCCACCCTAAGTTGTACTTTGAAGACAGCAATGGTCATGGGACGCCCACACTTGCAACCTAACTCCTTGCATGTATCAGTGTAAATGAATGGCATCTGAAGTCTCCTCATTTAAAGTCAGACAAAGCTCCTTTTTCAGAATCTTGGATTATTGCTCTAGCCTCATCTTTTGACATCATGTTTTACCTTCTGGGAAGAGATGAGGTCAGCTGCATGGCAGAAAGTACTCTTTATTTACTGTAAAACCAGGTCTGCTTCTATTGTAGGTGTTAAACAACCGCTGGTCACATGCCTCTATGTGCCCACTTGAGATAGACCATTAATGTGTGACTGGTGGGCATAAGATGTGATTCATCTAGTTCAGCTCATTGATGGGGCTATATATGGATAAATAATCAGTATATGCTCCCAGAGAACTCACTTTGACCACTAAACAGAATAGGTGTCATTGACTTTCCAATCACATCACGGTTAGTAGCTGGTCTCATCAGTCACTAGCATATGCATCCTATCAGAAATGGCCTGTATAGCCTTCATCCTTCCTAGTAATATGTTCTGATTGCCAGTTTACCCTGGGGTGCTTCTAGTAATATATGCCTTAAACCTTAGATATCTCACCTATATAGGTATGTTTCAAGATGGAGTGCTGGAAGGATGCTAAGTATATACAGATGCAACACAATTAACCCAGACGTTTGCTATTGGTTAAACTGCTGCAGCGTGATATTTTATCACAGGAGACAAAAAAAAACAATGAAAAGTAATCGAAAAAACATTTTTTAATGGCTCTTCATTAGTTTTTGTTGTCTACTGTAATAAGATGTTATGGTGGCGCAGTTTAACCAAATGCAGAAGTTGGGGTTAACTCTGCTGCATCTTTATAGCCATTGATACTGATCTGAATCTGCAGATCACCTGATGATTGAGATGAAGTGGAGGAACAATATCCCGAGCCTCCATCTGAACACTCATATAATACACTGAATGCTAAGCACATCACGCAGTTCAATGGAAAGGTTAATGCTAAATATTTTCATTGCCATGCACCTAAGAATGAATTCACAGTATTAATCAAAAGCAAACCCAGCACTTTGCTTCTGCTTTACTTGCTGCAGTCATTTCACCGCTGTATCACATTTGCCACAAAAGGTCTTGGCATTTAAGAAACCGATAAAGTTTAATTTGTCTGTTTGATAAACAATACTGGTTCCTCTAGGGAAAAATGAGAGAAGAGGCCATTTAAAGGGGTCCTTTAAGATATTTTTATTTTTTATTTCTATTTATTAAATATATGTAAATAAACATACTGTATACTGTATCTTAGGCAGGGTTAAATCATATGTTTATTATTGAAGACACTATTGCTGATTACAATATCTATCTATATAGACATATATAATGCACCAAGGAGTTGTTACAATCCCATTAAACTTTATACATGTGAATGTAATGATGATACATGTAAGTGATTACAGTATTAGAGCGAAAGGATACGTTTATTGGGAAAAACTGTACAATTGAAAGGCCTGGATACACAATGAGAAACACTTGGGAATGGAGGCATACAAGTTCCTGCAGCGGATTTGGCTAGAGATGTTGCAGTTAGGTTTGTACATCTGGAAAGTTATAGGTTGCCAAAGCTGGAGTCCCAGATGGTTCCATAAATGCTTAATTGACAATAAATCTAGTGACCGGGCAGGCCAAGGAAGTGTTGCAATCTCGTGGCGATATTCCTGGGTGGGCAAGCATTATTCCGCTGAAAAATGCCAGTTGGAAGCCCTGCCATGAGAGGTAACACATTTGGCCACAGGATGTCCTGTACATATCACTGAACTATTAGCGTTCCTCATATCACTACTATGAGTGAAGGCTGATATATGTAATGGCTCCCCAAATCATCACAACAGCTATTGGGGTGTATTACTCCATAGCAAAGACAGGATTGAAGCACTCACCATGGGGCCTCCATACTTGAACCTGGTCAACATTGGATCTCAAACAGAACATTGTCTGGCTGATGATGGCAGTACACATAATGGGCACCATGACACCAAATTTCTTTCTTCTAAGCACCTAGAAATAGTCCAGGCAGAGACAGTGGTGTGTAATAAAAGTGCCCATTGTGTCTGGATAATGGAAACGGAAACTGTGAGAACTGCTTGTGCTTGTCGGTGGATGATCATCTCCAAATAATCCTTTCTACTGGTGGGCTGTCTGGTGCCTGTTCGCTGTGTGTGCATATTCTCATGTAACCAATGCTCCCAACACCTCGTAACAGCTATGTCAGAATGGTCTAGATGGCAGGAAAAGTCTATCAACTGGGCAAAATATATCTGAGTGCGCCTAGAAACTTTTCCAGCAGTCAATAATCTCTCACCAAGAGGTACACTACCAAAAAGTATCTTCTGAGAGCCATTTTATAGGGCAGCAGGTAAAGCAATTTTTCACCCCCTTGTGGCATGCCACGCCTATCAGTATATATATATTTGCCTTAAGCATAACTACATGCCAAGTTTTGCAGCAATACGACATTGTAGCTGCGTGTGTTATTTTTATAAAATGCATGAAAAACATAGTCATTTTGTAAACTACCCCCTGTCTAATACTTATTGCAGCAACCTACAGCCACCACTAGAGTGGAGTGAACTGTGTTCATATTTATACAGCTACCATCGAGTTCGCCACTAGTTGTTCAAATCCCTATGATCCTTCCAGTTCTAGCTGGATTCAGCCAGAGTAATGTAATGTATCAAAAAGTAGAGCTTGCCAGTACAGTTAGATGTATATTAAGGAGAATTTTATGTCTAAACAGAATGGCAGAGTTTTACATTTGGTCAAGCGTTTGTGGGGCCTATTCTGAATGTGCCCCTGGGCATAACAATGCAGCAATACTGTGGTCCTGAGAACCTCCGTGAATACTTATATCAAGAAAATTCAGAGCAGGACACATATTTCCTTTAGTCAGAATTATTTTCTCAGAAGACTAGTCTAGCAGACTTCCAGGGCAGATCTATACAGTATAAAAGTGTTTTACTTTGAAACATACATTAAATCTTTAAGTATCCAATGAATCTTGGTAACAACCACAGAACTTAATTTTCTGGTAATGAAACCCTTCTTAATAATGAGCCTTCGCTCTCTCAAGCACATGTAACCACTAAGAAATACTCAGATTTTATTGTGCTTGTTTTATTTAAGAATTATTAATCATATAAAGAAAGATGATTCTGCTTCCATTAACTTAATCACTATGCATGGGCCTTAATATTGGAAATTCTGTGCAGTAGAATATGTATCAGTCATCTGCATATAATGAAGACATCACTGTGCAGAAGTCAAAAGACCATTTGGTGAAATATAATCTAGAAACCATCTATTATAGGAAAATTATATTTATAATGCATATTTATAATACATCCCAGTTCTACCTGCCCCGTGGAATAACCTGTCCTTGCAAAGCCTCAGTAGGCGACCATTACTTTACTTAAAGAGGTTTTCCAGGACTTATATATTGATATATTGTCGGTCACATGGTACACAGGCGGCAGCTCAGTTCTATTCAAGTGAATGGCGGTGAGCTGCAATACCAAGCACAACTACTACCACATGTACAGCACTGTGCTTGGTATTCAATTAAAAAAATTATAGAACTTGCAAAGCAATTAAAAGCTTCTTCAACCAGCTGATCTGTGGGGGTCCGGGTGTTTGACCCTCTACTGATCGCATATTGATGACCTATCCTGAGGATAGATCATGTATCGGCACAGGAGGCGTTTCAGTTTGATTCCTTGTGTAGGGTTCTTGTTGTTCCATCTGAACACCGTCCTAGTACCTCTTGTCTGTAATTGAATTTCAGCCACACCCGTTTCCTGCACCTTTGTTTCTCTCCGCTCCTCTAAAAGTTAATCTTAGCCTTGCCTGTGTGATTGACAGCCTGTCTACCAATCAAGTCTGGGACTGATTCTGGACTTCCTATAAACAGGTCAGCAGCTCACATATGTTTGCTGGCTATTGCGACTCTGTCCTGTAACTTTGTTCCTTGCTTGCTGTGCTTACTGTTATTATTATTTTGACCTGTGACCTTTGGCTTCCCTTGTGACTACTCTTTTGGATTACAATTTTGTACTGGTTTGGCTCTCTGGCTTTGACCCTTGGCTTGCTTACTCCTCTTCTGTGTTGTTTCTCTTGTTTTGTTCTGTGTTCCACTTATTTCTAGGAAGGGTTTTGCCGCCCAGTTGCTCCTGTCATTAGGACAGTGTGGCAATAAGGTAGGGACAGGGGCTAGGTCGAGCTTAGGACTCACTGTCTGTCTTCCCCTCCTTCCATTGTTCCAGCACCAGTACTAGGGAATTGCACAACTAGCAATTCCCTTACAGATCATCAATATCTAAGTCCCATAAAACCCCTTTAAAATAATTTCTTTGTTTGCTTTGTACCATGTACAATATCTAATATTGATGGATAAATACAGATATAGCAGGTGCCAGGCAGGGACATAACATGATGAGAATAGTATATACTAGAATAACAATAGTACCCTAAGTATACTTGCGTAATTACTCTAGTACCGTGGTGGCGAAACTATGGCACGCGTGCCAGAAGGGGCACTCAGAGCCCTCTCTGTGGGTACGTACGCCGTCACTCCAGCCAGGCTCCTGAATAGCTCACTAACAGGGAATCCAGGACAGCTGTCCAGATCACCTGTCGAGCGCTTCTTTTAGGTGTATGTGCAAATACACATACACCTGAAAACTGCCAGTGTAGGCTTACACTGACAGAAGGCAATAATCCAAGAAAGAAAAGTACGAAAGCACTCAAAATAATAAAAAATACAAAAGGAATTTTATTGAAGTACAAAAACAGTATAAAAATACAAGACAGAAACAACAGTACAAATACCTATGTCAGCATATGTAACACAAAAGAGGCAGAGGCTGAATAGTATAAATATATATAAGGGAGATAACATACAACCATGCATAAAATATATAGCAGTATATAGATGCAAGGGGTACTAATGGTTAGTAAAGAGCAAGTGCATATATAAAACCCCTATATAAATACCCAATGTATCACACTATACATGTATTTTGCAAAGTAAACTACATGGTATAAGATCCAAAGGGGGTGGTGACCACCTTCCAGACGAAGGCTTTGTGTGCCGAAACGTGCGTTGGGCTTTGTCAGCAGGCAGCGGCATTTGTGTCATGGGTATGTTTGGACCTTATACCATGTAGCTTACTCTGCAGGATGCATGTATAGTGTGATACATTGGGCATTTATATAGGGGTTTTATATATGCACTTGCTTTGTATTAACCATCAGTGCCCTCTGTATTTATACACTGCTATATACTTTATGCATGGTGTATGTTGTCTCCCTCATATTTGTTTGTATTGCTTGGCCTCTGCCTCTCTCATGGGTTTTGTCGGCAGGCAGCGGCATTTATGTCATGGGTAGGTTTGGATCTTATACCATGTAGTTTACTTTGCAAAATACATGTATAGTGTGATACATTGGGTATTTATATAGGGGTTTTATATATGCACTTGCTCTTTACTAACCATTACTACCCCTTGCATCTATATACTGCTATATATTTTATGCATGGTTGTATGTTATCTCCCTTATATATTATTATACTATTCAGCCTCTGCCTCTTTCGTGTTACATATGCTGACATAGGTATTTGTACTGTTGTTTCTGTCTTGTATTTTTATACTGTTTTTGTACTTCAATAAAATTCCTTTTGTATTTTTTATTATTTTGAGTGCTTTCGTACTTTTCTTTCTTGGATTATTGCTATTTGTTGGTAGTAAGAGCATGATTTGTAGAGGGTTTCACTATGATAGATTTGGAGACAACACTTGTTGTTTATAAAATTTTCTCCAAGTTTCTATCTTCATGTTATGTGCTATGAAGTTTGTTTTACACTGACAGAAGATTGTGACCTCTGCCCTGACGCAGACATGATGACGTCATTCATCCGTGCCTGCTTTGTGTTGGAAGGAGACCGTCCGGCTGCTCTTCGTGGGAGTGCAGGTAAGTACAGGAGCATGTTATACTGTGCGGTTCCCACTGTAGAGTATATTATGTTTCACAGTGGACCCCACACAGTATATTATACTGTATAGGGTCCACTATGGAGTATATTATACTGTGTGGGGGCCACTCTGGAGATTATTATACTGTGTTGGGGGTCACTGTGGAGCATATTATACTGTGTTGGGTCCACTGTGGAGCATATTATACTGTGTTGGGGGCTACTGTGGAGTATACTATGCTGTGTGGGGCTCTGTGGAGTATATTACATTCTGTGAGGGCTACTGTGGAGCATATTATACTGTGTGGGGCCACTGTGGAGCATATTATATGGTGTTGGGGCCACTGTGGTGCATATTATACTGTGTGGGGGGCCACTGTGGAGCATATTGTACTATGTGAGGGCTACTGTGGAGTAGATTATACTGTGTGGGGGCCACTGTGGAGCAGATTGTACTGTGTGGGGGCCCTTCACTATTTATATCACACAGTATCTGTTTTATAGCAGACGTGATATTATTACAGGCTGTAATAACTTTGCATAGATGATCCTGTGAGATGTAAATAGTGAACATTAATTGTTCAAATGCAAACTATTACCTTTTAGTACAAAGTTGTTTGTATTATTGAAAGTTCTGTAAAGTCCCATTCATACGACCGTATTTTGCAGCAACTGTCTGCAATTGTGGCTCCACACAGTGTTAAGGTTAAATTGGTGTGTTGGCACTTTGTGATAAATTAATGAGTTTTGGGTTGCAGTTTGGGCACTCCGTCTCTAAAAGGTTCGCTATCACTGCCCTAGTACATGGTCTATATACATTTCCTGTATATACTGTAGTTATTGTTCCAGCCATTTTTATTTACAAAGCTTTGTTAATGTGTTTTACCCATGGGCGTAGATATAGATGGTGCAGTCACTACCAGGCCCCATACATCTCTCTGTCACAGAAAATATTCCACTATACTAAACAGCACATGGCAGGTCAAGGCCCCATTACACATTTGGCAGTGTGACCCAGGAGCTTCAAGTTGCACCTCCAGCTTCAATCCCTTGACCAGGCATATTGTCATGGGAGAGGTTAGGGCTGTATATGAGGCTAATGGAATACTTAAGTTTATCCACCAATGGTATAGGCTACTATGTGGTACCCCTTCTATGAAGAGCTATATTTAGCAAGGTTTATTATTTTGCTATGCTACAGGGATATACAGATATAAATCATGTGTACAAGTTACTGGTTAGTATCTCAGAGTCTAGCAAGGCTTTATTTATACTGTGTCAGTCACCCAAAATTTTCATATAAAAATGTCCTGGTTAGGAAATGCTGATTTTTAACATTGTAAGGAAAAATAAAAAACTTAAGACTTGGGTGAATCTGTCACTGTCATGAATGACGCAAGGAGTAATGTAATAGAGATGACTGGGATAAGAATGATTTATTAAGGGAAAGCAGCTCTATTCAGAAAGCATTATCATGCAATGATGGCTGCCGTACTAGATCATTAGAAACTCTCAGCAGAAGAAAACGGTCCACTAAATGCACAACTATTGGCAGCATGACAAGAGACACAAACAAACAAAAAACAGTAAAAGCAGGATATTTTGAGTAACCAAATCTTTACAAATCATGAATCTGAGTACAGCACTCGACTATCATTGAAGTGAATGGGAGAGGGGGGGTGTCTGTGTCCACCAGTGGTGCAGCTGCCTTCCCTGCAGCTGCATTCACATTATGGCCAAAACATCCCACTCAGGATTGGTGGAGGTCACATCTGTCAGAACCCCAATGATAAGGATGAATATGGTTTGTGGCATAAACCCTTTTAATATGTATGGCCTACCATTAAGATAAGCTATCAAATTTTAGATCAGCAGGGTTCTGACTTTCCGAACCCCCACAGATCAGCTGTTTACGTGAGTGAACAGTATTCAGCATTGTTTACACAGTGCTGTGCTGCTAGCTTGTCATACTTTTAGTAGCAGCAGTTATTGGTACAGCAACCCAGTGAAGTACAGCAAGTGAGCAGTGAAGTGCCCAGTGCCTAAACAATGCCAGGTGCTGTGCCATCATGAAAGGCCATCAATCCTTAAAAGGTCAATATCCCTTTCAGATGTTTTGCATATTTCAGCGGCAAGTAAATTCCACAGTAAGAGTTGCAAAGTGCAGGTTTACTAGAAACAGATGCATTCATCCTTTGTAGTGAGGCCAGAGACACACAATTACACCAGTGCCTCGATATGTTAAATAACATGGGTTACACCATATATGCGATGTAAGAGGCAAATTGTATACACCATACTTCGACCTTAAGAACACAAGGGGGTAGCATGGGTTTATGTAGTATTGGAGTTACCCATACATAGTGAGAAAGAGTATTTAAGCTCACATCTTCCCTATTGGTATAAATGATTGGCAGACACATGGTACTTTGCTACTATGACTGCTGGGGGTGGTGACATGTGGTGTGTACATTGATGGAGAAGTCACAGAGATGGATACACAGAAGCCTGGATGTAGTCTATGCCCTCTGAATGCTATACTACTACGATGAAAATCTGACTCCTCATCATTAGTTGATACATCTAGTGCTCATTCTGTACGTTTTTCCAGTATCTATGTTTTATGAAGACTTCGATAAATGTCTAATGTTTTTATAGAAACTGTGAGTCCTACAGTAAAGACTACATAGGTCTCATGCGGGTATGAATTACATCATCATCATCCCAGAATATAATTTTTTACAGGGTTACAGCCTCACACAAGGTTAGTACACTCCACTGCAGATGCCCTATGCCCCTGTAGGGTTCTGTTTCCACTCACTTTTTTCCCCTCCTCTATCATACTGCCACTGTCACGTGCAGTCAGTTCCATTCGTATTATAATCACACTGCCTTCCACAAGATTAACACTCTCCTGAAATACTCTGTGCTACAGTAGGGTTTTGCAACCTACTCTGTTACCTCCTATCAGCATGTCTTTCCTCCCTGTCATGACACTGCTGCTGTTAAATACAGTCATATCCTCACATTTAATCTCATAAATAGACAGGCCAGTGCCTCCCAGGGACAGGATAAGGGAAAGGCAAACTAGGTGGTCACGTAGAGTAACATTGGGGGTCAGAATTTTTTAGGTGTCAGGTCTGTTCCGCGATCTATATATTTATTTGTGAAATCTAGTATGGGGTATGTATTTGTTTAGAGGGTCTGAATTACATTGGTATAGAAGTTTTACAATTTTAGGGAGTCTAACCTATATATGTTTAAGGGTTCTAGTCTGAGGTTTGTATAACTTTAGGGATCTGGACTAAAGTCTATATAACTTTAGAGGTATTGGTTTTGGTATGAATTTATGGGTTTGATCTGGAGTCTGTATTACTAATGGTGTCTGAACTGGGGTCTGTATAACTGTAGGACCTATTAACTTAAATACAACCCCAATTCCAATGAAGTTGGGACGTTGTGTAAAACGTAAATAAAGACAGAATACGATGATTTGCAAATCCTTTTCAACCTATATTCAATTGAATACACTACAAAGACAAGATATTTAATGTTCAAACGGATAAACTTTATTGTTTTTTTTGCAAATGTTCACTCATTTTGAATTTGATGCCTGCAATACGTTCCAAAAAAGTTGGGATGGGGCAACAAAAGCTGGGTCATGTTTACCACTGTGTTACACCACCTTTCCTTTTAACAACACTCAATAAGCGTTTGGGAACTTAGGACACGAATTGTTGAAGCTTTGTAGGTTGAATTTCTTTCTATTCTTGCTTGATATACAACTTTAGTTGCTCAACAGTCCGGGGTCTCTGTTGTCATATTTTGTGCTTCATAATGCACTACACATTTTCAGTGGGAGACAGGTCTGGACTGCAGGCAGGCCAGTCTAGTACCCGCACTCTTTTACTACAAAGCCACGTTGTTGTAACACGTGCAGAATATGGCTTGGCATTGTCTTGCTGAAATAAGCAGGGACGTCCCTGAAAAAGATGTCGCTTGGATGGTAGCATATGTTGCTCCAAAACCTGTATGTACCTTTCAGCATTAATGGTGCCTTCACACATGTGCAAGTTACCCATGCCATGGGCACTAACACCCCTATGATGCTGGCTTTTGTACTTTGCGCTGATAACAATCCGGACAGTCCTTTTCCTCTTTGGACCAGAGGACAAGTCGTACATGATTTCCAAAAACAATGTGAAATGTGGACTGGTCAGACCACAGGACACATTTTCACTTTGTGTTAGTCCATCTCAGATGAGCTTGGGCCCACAGAAGCCGGCGGCGTTTCTGGGTGTTGTTGATATATGGCTTTTGCTTTGCATAGTAGAGTTTTAGCTTGCACTTGTAGATGTAGCGATAAGCTGTTTTCAAAGACAATGGTTTTCTGAAGTGTTCCTGAGCCCATGTAGTAATATCCATTACAGAATGATGCCGGTTTTTAATGCAGTGTGCCAGAGGGATGGAAGGTCACGGGGATTCAATGCTGGTTTTCGGCCTTGCCGAATACTTGCAGGGATTTGTCCAGATTCTCAGAATCTTTTGATGATATTATGGACTGTAGATGATGAAATCCCTAAATTCTTGCAATTGTACATTGAGAAACGTTGTTATTAAACTGTAGGACTTGTGAACGACTGAGCCTTTTGGGGATGCTCCCTTATGACACTTACCTGTACTCCAATTAACCTGTTCACCTCTGGATTGCTCCAAACAGGTGTCTTTTTAGCATTCCTCAACTTTCACAGTCTTTTGTTGCCCCTGTACCAGCTTTTTTGGAACGTGTTGCAGGCATCAAATTCAAAATGAGTGGATATTTGCAAAAAAAACAATAAAGTTTATCCGTTTGAACATTAAATATCTTGTCTCATGGGGTTTTTTGCCTTCCTCTGGATCAACACTGTAGGGGACTGTAGGGTTATAGGTTGGACTTGATGGACTGAGGTCTTCATCCAACCTCATCTACTATGTAACTATGTAACTATGTCTCTGTAGTGTATTCAATTGAATATAGGTTGAAAAGTGTTTGCAAATCATCGCATTCTGTTTTTATTCATGTTTTACACAACATCCCAAATTCATTGGAATTGGGGTTGTAACTTAGGGGTGTAGCTTGAGGTCTGTATTTATTTAGGGGGTCTGGAATCTGTATTATTTTAAGGGGTTTGCATTACCTTAGGGTGTGCATTTATTTACACTGTCTGATCTGGGTTCTGTAATTAGGGGTATGTTGACTATTTGTGATTCAGGCATCATAGATTGGGGTGCATGTCCCATATTACTGGATTGACCTAAAGTAACTAAAGGTATAAATCTCTTATATATCTCAGAATTTGCTGCGTATCTTGGCATTTTCACATGGATCTAGAGTATGATCAGGGGGCAGATTTCCTCTCCTGCTGCCTGGGTAATGGTCTTGTTCCTAGTATTTTGTCTGCTTAATGTCCACTAATTAATATCCTGATTACATTATAAAATGCCTGTCTGAGGAAGGACTTCATTATACCATATTCATATACACGGATCATTGTGAGGGGGATTGTACACACTGTTCTGGTAGAAACAATGAATTATGTATCAGATGTATTATTGAAATCATATTTTATCCATTATTAACAAGTTACAGTCAGCAAATGCGACTTGAAATCCCTGTCGAAGGTCACAGTTGGGGTGACCTTATCTCAAACACGCAGCGGTGCTGGTATTAAGACTGGATTTTGTCTTAATTCCCAAGTCAAAGAGCACAAATTGAATATTCGCCTCTTTCATTAGGCTTCCTATTCGGGATGGGCATGAAATATGTCTTTGCTAGTAAAATGTTAACTGAAAAGGGATTAAAGTGCTGGGTCTGCTTCATAATTGGCACTGATATAGCATCTTAATTCTGAAATTCTTCTGACATTACATCTGCTCTGGTAAAGATGAGATAAGAGCTACGTGGCTTCTAGTCCTGACATGTGTGATGTGGTGATTATATGAAGGCCTAGTAACACATGTCCTGTCATTTCTGATCAGACTTGCAGCAAATAAATGGTTTGGGAGGGGATATGGATATTTGTATTACATATATATACTGTATATATCTATATATACAAAAAACATTTCTCCTACCTTCCACCTGAGACAGTAAAAATATAGAATAGATGGTTTAGAATAGTTGTGACATAAGTGGAATAGCACGAATAGCTAGTCAGAATGTGTTCCTTGTCTTCCTCATGTCTAAGAATTGCCTTCACCTTGATATACAGCAAGATCACCTATCCTCATCATATGTTCAATCTGCCTAGCTCAATAAAACTGATGTAGCCTGCTCAATATTTCATTTTATATCAAACACTAGTAAAATAAAGTTGCTAAGAAACTTGAATCCCACCTGTCTACAGCCATTGTTCCATGTTATTCTAACATGGTGGTCTATATGGCCACCTGGTCCCCAGAGCAAAATTTGCAATGTAATATGTCTGCTCTTCATCTGTGCTTTTTCCTAATTTCCTTGGTTTCATAGTGATCTGCGTTAATGTCTTCTACATTCTAACTTTTTATAATGTGCCCCCTCTGAGTGAATATGGGCCACTTAAGTTGTTGGACACCATAGTTGTTGCTTCCCCTGCTACCTTAGTTCAACTCATGTTAATCTCTGGTGTCTATGACTATTTTAACTCCTCCACACGTGATATATGCATTGTGCTGGTAGTTAGAGCTGAGGTTAAGTGAATAGGGATGAGCTGAAATACCATATGCCATACAGAAACAATCACCCAGTTCAATAGTTGCTCAGCTTCCTGCCTCGGTTGTATTAGTTTTGAGCGGTGAAAATGTAATTAAACGATAGATCAGTGGTTATTCTTTAGCAGAAACAAAAAAGTAAATGAACCGTTCACAATATGGCCTGATCCAGAACATTTAACCTCAATGAGAAGAGTAAGCGTGCTCCATAATGAACAGAACTGCGAGAACAAAAAACATTTTCTAGAGGGAGTCTTGCAGAATGTAGGATAGTTGTAGTTGCTGCCAAACAAACGTTCCATCCCATCTTTATCAGTCCCTGCGTACCCAGAGCGTCTGTTGCATTTATTCCAGTAGGCAGTGATGTGATTTGCAGTCTACCCAAGTGACCAGGTTTGTATATAAAAGAATATTCTTATTGAAACTGCCATACAGTCACTTCAAGGTGATGATGACAAGAAAAACCTCCTTAAGGCTAAAGCACCACGTCGCGATTCGCCTGCGGAAAAAATCACGGTGTTTTACAGTCAGAGAAAAGTGGATGGGATACTAGTGAATCCCATGCCCACTTTGCGGAAAAAAATGCGCTGCGGACACATGGCGATTTCCAAAACCGGCACGGTTTTGGAAATCACAGCATGTCAATTATACCTACGGAAACGCCGGTGGTTACCCCATAGGTATAATTGAAACAGAAAGTCTGCAGAGGAAAACTCTGCAAACTTTCTGTCTAAAGCGCTGCAGGAAGAATCGTGATGCGATCCCACCGCGATTTCTCCCGCAGCGCTTTTTTTTCTGCGGGACGTGACGTGGGGCCTTTCCTGCATTTTCGCAACTTGGGGCCCCGGCTTTAGGCTATGGCCCCACGTTGCGGAAACACAGCTTTTTTTGTTGCAGATTTTGTTGCAGTTTTTTGAGCCAAAGCCAGGAGAGGATTGAGCAGAAGGTAGAAGTATAAGAATTTCCTATATATTCCCCATTGCTTTTGTAGCTATTGTTGACTTTGGCTCAAAAAAACGCAACAAAACCTGCAACAAAAAAAAGCTGCGTTTCCGCAACGTGGGGCCGTAGCCTAAAGCCGGGGCTCCAAGTTGCGAAAATGCAGGAAAAGGCATGGCAAAAAAAGCAGCTTTTTACGGTACCTGCAAAGTGGATGGGATTCTGACTAATCCTATCCACAGATTGCAGAAAAAAATCTGCAGCAGAAAAGCTGGCGTTTTTGAAAATCACAACATGTCAATTATACCTATGGAAATGTTGGCGTGTTCTGTATAGGTATAATAGAGTTAGAATGTCCGCAGAGGAAAACTCTCCAACTTTCTGTGAAAAATACTGCGGAAAATAAATACAGCTTTTTTGTAGCGTTTTTTGGCTGTGGCTGACTATTGTGAGGTTTTAGCCTTAAAGTGATCCACTGCTCTTTATTTACGAGCTGTCATCTCACTACTGAAAATTATCGTTCACAATGGAGCAGCCACTAAAGCCAGAAGGTGTATACATTTTTCTATAGACCATGTGATGGATACCCTCAATTGAGCATTGTGGATATATCTACAATAAAGCATCCCCCTCCTTTGTGCCCTCTTCATAGCACTGTGTATTAGAGCAGTGTATGATGAGATGTATAAAGTCAGTTCAATAGAGACACACACCTGCTTTGCATGACTAAACTTTCCCTGTAACCTAGGCCATATAGATAAAATAATTACTTCATAAGCAGAGAAATAAAAATATCTCCATAAATTTTTAACGCCAGACATTGTATCTGCAATTAGCAACGTCGTACTGTTACCCAGATGTTAATATGGCTAGGCGGAATTTGTTTATTGCTGCGATGTTTGCAGATGAAAACTTAGAAACAAATATATACAATATAATCCACGCTACTCTGAATATACCGACAACCCTTTCCACCCCTGGGGACCGCACACAACGTGCAACTGCTGAGTGAATAATTAGTTGCAATTAGTCCTAGAAACTGATGCCTTCAGAGATACTCTGCCAAGTTTTTAAGCACTTTCATACTAATGGATTTTTTTCACTAGTATAAATCTTTACAGAGGAAGCAAGTGCAAATTGATTTTTAAAGAGCCTGTCCAACGTGGAATTTATCTTTTGAAAACATTACATTCAAAAACAATTACATATATCTTCTGCCCATTTTAATGCATCCTTGTAGTTTTCATATGATTTCTCGTCATAAGGCTGTCACCCATAAGAAGGTGACACCAAGAGTTACAACATATTGCAGAGATCATAGAGATAAACCATGGCATGGAGACAAGTCAAGCGATCCTCCAAAGTTCTAACAAACTTCTCAAGTGCAGATTCATTTGTGTAATTGCATTCTCGGATAATACCTGAGAGAATTTCAATCCCAACTCCTCCTGGAGGCAGCTGGCAGGGGTCTTGATGCATCTTAGTTAAGCGACATATCCAGCAATTAGTCAGTTCATTGCGTGGTGTTCACAGGCACGTGCAGTTATTAATGAACACTCTCAATGGTATTGTTTCTGGTAGGTTTACTCCAATTTGGAATTGGCTGTTGTCTCTGCTGCCAAAACCTTGTTTTATGCTACAGTATTGCATGAGATGTGAACTAGCAAATGCTCTACAAACTTTTTGGACATTTTGCATTGGTTGATTGTAATTGTAATCTGGCAATGGTCCGACAGTTGTAGGAGCTAATGTAGGTGCTGCATTTGATTCCTAGTCCAAAAACTCATTACAATAAAGAAACTATGGATTGTGTATATAAGGCTTTATTCACATGTCACGCTACATGCATACAATTTATGGACATTAATAATGGATTAAACTGTCAGTTTTTTTCCATCAGTATGTCATTTATTTTTCACCAGTATTCTGGCCGTTTTTAGGCTAAGGGTCCACCTAGTGGGCCGCAGCCAAAAAGCCCTGCTGGAAAAACTGCGGCGGAAATGCAGCATTTCCGTAGGTATAATTGACATGCTGCAATTTCCAAAAAACCAACCTTTTTTCAAACCACAGCAGTTCTGTTGCGCATTATTTTCTGCATTGTGTAGATGGGATTAGCCAGAATACAATCCACTTTGCAGGGACTGGGTTTAATGTTTGTTTTGCATCAGGTTGTCATCCCTCTTTAACTGTCAGTTAAAAAAAATGATGAGTTTCATTTGTCTATTTTTTTAACCCAACCCACTCATCCATCAAACAGCCGTCAAACTGATGCAAATCCTTTTGACAGATGTTAAAAACGGACCCACTGGGGCACATTTATTATGCTACTTGCACCTTTTTTTTTTGGCATAAATTGCACCTTTTTTAGGTCATTTATGAAGCATTTTGCGCCTTTTTTCTCAGATACTCTGCTGCTCTTGCCACTTTTGCTTTTTAGCGAGAAAAGGGAGCGTGGCCTAAATTGAGATCCTTTTCAGGATGTATTTATGACTTGTGCCTTTTTAAAAAGGGGCAAAAAAAGGCGCAAATGCACTCCAGTCCATAGGCAGCGTAAAAGACTGTCAGGTTAGAAAGTATTAAAAAAGGGGCAAAGTGCACTTGGCCTAAAAAGGCGCATCTACACAAACTAACATGTGCACAACATTTAATAAGGAGGAACGCCTACATCATAAATAAGCACCACAGCAAAACTAGTCTAAAGAAAGTGCACCTGCGAAAAGTATGGCCAAAAAATGGACAGATGATAAATAACCCCCATTAATTTTACTGGTCTGCCAAACAGACATGTGTACAGGTGCATCTCAATAAATTAGAATATCTTTGAAATGTTTATTTCTTTCAGTAATTAAATTTAAAAAATGACCTCTTATATTTTCTAGATTCTTTACACAAAGAGTGTTCTATTTCAAGTGTTTTATTTCTGTAAATGTTGATTATGGATTACAGTTAATGAAAACCCAAATCTAAGAAAATTAGAATATTGTAAAAAAGTTCCGTATTGTAAATTCAGTGTGTCACCTGCCAAGGTTTCCTAAGCCTTTAAATGGTCCCTCAGTCTGGTTCAGTAGGACACACAATGATTATGAATTGAATTACTGAATTACTGAAATGAATGAACGTTTCAAAGATATTCTAATTTATTGTGATGCACCTGTATATCCCCATAGACTCCCATTGCTCTAAAAATGGACGTGTAATGGATGTTAAGAAAAACACCTTTACATGTCCGTTTATGTACATGTACATATGGTTTCAGTGTTTTGGTCAGTGATTTCCATCAATGCTTGTAAGCCAAAACCATGTGTGGAGACTACACAGAAGTGAGGAATAATGGAAAGATTAACACCTGTTCTGTTTGACCCACTCCTAGGTTTGGATGCAACAAAAAAGCTGCTTTTCTGCAATGTTTGGCCTCAGCCTAAAACTAAAATCATACAACCGTGTTCACTTCTTGAAAATGGACAAATCGATCAATTTTTAAAGGCTGTTGTGCATCTGTTTTACATCCGTTACTTATCCATTTGTCATTTTTGATAGCTGAGCATAATCTGATTTGCATCCGTTTTTAATGGCCCTTTAAAAAAACGGATGAATTTCTTTGGTCTTTATTATTTATCCAACCCTCTGTTCCATTGTTAATAGACATAACTTAAAAATAGACCCACTGATTTCTATTGGGGCCATGTGTCTGTCCAAACAGAAAAACACAGAACATGTTTGTATTTTGACAGACCGTTTTTTCTGTCTATCCACTCTTATCATTCTTAAAATGGCCATGTGATAGCCACGTGAAAAAAACTCTAAGGTAGAGGTCTACAACCTGTGGTAGAGGTCTAAAATTGTTGCAAAACTCCAAAAATTTTGGTTGGAGACCACTAATGCAGCAAATCTTAAGGCTGAGGCCCCACGTTGCAGAAATGCAGCTTTTTATGTTGCAGATTTTGCTGCCGTTTTTAGAGCCAAAGCCAGATGTGGATTGAGAAGAAGGTAGAAGTATAAGAACTTCCTATATATTTCCCATTCCTTTTATAGCCACTCTAGGCTTTGGCTCAAAAAAAAACACAGCAAAATCTGCAATAAAAAAGCTAAGTTTCCGCAACATGGGGCCTTCGTGGGTAAGGGCCCATGTTGCAAGCCGCAGCCGAAAAACACTGCGAAAAAGACCACGGCGGAAAAACGTCGCAGTTTTTCCCACAGCATTTTTTACAGAAAGCCTGCAGCGAGTCCGCGCGTTTTGGCTGCGGCTCGCTACGTGGGGCCTTAGCCTTAAACACCAAATCTGAGATGACATTCTTCTAGATTATGACTGGAAAAATTTTGAAAAATAGAAGTTTGATAAATCCCACATGGTCCACCTAGTCTGCCCTTAAATTTTATCTTAGGATAGACATGTTTATGCCAGGCATGTGTACTGTACATTCACCTACTGTAGATTTCCAAACCACATCTGCTGGAAGCATACAAGCATCTACTATTTTTTTTTATAGAAACATAGAAGACCATTCATTTAAAAAATCAAAGGTTGGGTTGTGAAGATGTTGAGTGATAAGGGATGGTCTTTGCAATGATAATGTACATGACTGCCACACATAAACACTGACAGTGATCGGCCACATGGGGGGCAACTGATATCTTTGCTGGAGTACCAGAACTGAAGACTGGCACCAAGGATGTAGAGGTGAAGGACTGGTAAGTATCACTATTATTTTAACCTCTTTGCTGCCCTCCTCTTGTTTTTGTTTTGGGGGCCAGGAAACGCAAAGTTGTACTCTGCAAACTCTTGTGCACTTGAGTTGACATGATATGGCTAGTTGTCTCACCTACTGTTCTCAGACCCCATTTACCACTAGTAGTACCAATCACAATACATAAAGAACCTCAAATAGCCTCTTGAGGTAAAGGCTTTGTGCAGAACAGTTCTTCCACACCAAACTTATACACTGCCGAACAATGGATCAGGCAAAGAAATTGGTTTGCTATGACAAGGTTTACCCATTATTCATATGGATAATACACTGGGGAGATTTACTAAGGTAAATGCATTAGAATTATAGCTCAGTTTGCACCAAAAACTGTGCCATATTTATTATAACATAGACACTTTTTGCACCTCACTAGCCAGTTTTGAAAATGTATCTTACCTAAAGAGAAACGTGCAAAAATTGTGCCAAAAACTTGGTGCAAAATATTCGTATAATGCAGGGGTCGGCAACCCCTGGTATGCGTCATAACTTTGTGGCACGACAGCGTCTCACGTGTGTGCTGCCACCTGCATTCCACCCCCAACTTCCGGCACCCGAACATAGCGATCCTGTCCATAGCTTGGCACATCACTTATTCTCCTTCAACGTTCCTGCTTTAGTTTTCAGATAGTGGGATACTACAGAGGAGGCTCGGTGACATTTACAGTCACATGGTCCTCTGCTCACTGCCAAGTTATGGATGTGATTGCTACGTGTAGGTGCCGAAGTCTTAGAAAATGGGGGCAGTCATCAGGAATAAAGGACGAGGTAGGTAGGAAATACTGTGCGGGGCACTAAACTATGCTGGGGCCACTAATGTGCATAATACTCGGGGGGGCACAAATGGAGCAACATACTGTGTGGGGAACTTATCTTGGGACATTACACTGTGTATAGGGGGCCAATATGGAGTATTACACTGTGTACAGGGGTACCAATATGGAGCATTGTACTGTATATAGGGGTCCCAGCATTCTGTTGCACTATTTTGTTATTTTTTTCAGGTTCACACAGCTGTAATACTGAGGTAATCTACTCCCTGTATTACAGATGCAAGTCCCGTTATAATAACATATGCAGGGTTTGACAACATCAGTTATTGTGTGGCACACCAAGTACCCCGTCCTTGATTTTTTTAAATTAAAATTGGCACACCGTACATAAAAGGTTGCCTACTCCAGGTATAATGTATGACAAACAAGTGAAAAAATTTTACTATATCTGGCAAAATGCATCAAATGTATCACACAGCATGAGCCGCTGTCGCCACATCTTCTGCCTGCATGTTCACAGATGTCTACATTTAAGACAATAATAATAAATCCCCCACACTGAACAAGAACAGAGATTCTCCTATGGTTGGGACTCCCGAGCCTTTTGGTTCAGTTTTTTTTTAGTGGGTAGTCCAGGCAAATAGATGTTCTTGTATTGTGCTGTTGGATTTTAAAGGGATTCTCCAAAATAAGAAAAATACAGCAGATATTTTTCACAAACATCTGTCCATAGGTTGTGTATGGTATTGTAACAAAGCTCCAGTGAAGTGCATGGGATTAAGCAGCATTACTACACACAAACTATGGACAGGTGTGGCGCTGTTTTTGGAAGAATGCAGTCATATTTGTTTTAAATCCTGGGCAACATATTTAAGCTTCACCTTGGCAACTGGCTCATAATTACAGGAGAGCATAAAGAGTTAACTGTCCATCAATTATCGTGGTCAGAAAAAAATCCTTTGGTTTCTCCGCTGCTGCTAAATGAGAAGTGACTTGTGTTTAGAGATCAGAGCTGAGGCCTTGCTTGATTTGTGCTTATAAAATATGAGTCTTGGCTGTTAGACATGTCCAGAGTGGCACCGACAAAATTAGGATTGGTAATTGCAAAATGCAAACTGTAGCATAGTAAATCCCAATTATCAATAAGCCTAATAACTGTATCCAAGGCCCTAATCTACTGTACTAGAAGACGTCTTCGTCAGCAGCTGGGTTACTGCTCTGCCATAAACATCTTCCACTAAGAAAGATTAAATAGCTTCTGGTCTCCATCGGAGATTTACATACCTGAGACTCCTCCTTGCTCCGAGCACCATATGGAGGTGGCTGTGTAATTTCCAGTCCTCCTTAATAGACACAAAGAGATGTGTCAGGGAGTTGGAAGCTAATTGCTTTATGTTGTAACCTGATGGAAACAAGAAGCCCTCTGGATCTATTCGCTTATGAACCACTTGTGAAGTAAAAGTATTATGAGATGGGTTGACATACAAAGTGATCCCAGCCTTCAGAGTGAAAAAGTATTAATTAAAAACTACTGCGTGTGTTTTGCATTATGGGAAATCTGAGCAGAACATTAGGCATTAATATAGTCCAGATCTTTTGGGAACTGATGGTGTCATATCAAAAGGGCCCTATATGTACTTTTAAAAAAAAAGCACATGCCCTTGTGCTGGAACATCCTATAGCACTGTACATCCAGGTCTTCCTGGTCCATTAATATGAAGTCAAAACTACAGCACAGACTGCCTCAAACAAATCCGTAGAAAATGAGGGGTAGAAGGGGATGTCTCAGGATGAAGATACATTGTACAAATGCATTGTAGGATCTGAGAATAGTCAAGTGGCAAGAAACAGACAGTCATCTTGGACAAAGCTGGACACCAGTCTTAAAGGAGTTGTCCCAAGAAGTGAAGTCTGCAAGACATCAACTCCACATTTAACCTGAACACAACCAGGCTGAATGTGGGTGGGGCTGGTGGTGGTCGGCGCTTCTATTCTCTTCATTGGGAGTGCTGGACTTCAGCTATCTCCAGAGCTCCCATCGAAGTGAATGGGAATGCCGATCACTACCAGTCCCACCCACATGCAGCCTGTGGCTCTTAGGTTGAATGTGAAGCAGGAGAAAGATCCTGCAACCTTCACTTCGTGGGACAACCCCTTTAAAGGTCTATCACCAGAGCCCAGCATGTCAACCCAGCTCAGTGTTTTTCCCTTTTCCCCAAAACAGTGCCTCTGTTTCCAAGATATTGTTGTTTTTGTCAATATGCAAATGAGCTGTTTACAACAACGGAGACATTGTCAGTGTCCTCGTTGGTCCAAACGTTAATTGATGTCTGTCAATTTTGACACTTTTAATTCTGCTCATCATTGTGAACAGAGCCTTAGTTTGGTAACATTTAGAACTAATCGCTACCTTGGGGGTACTCGAGAGTAACTTTTTTTTTTTTTACTAGTGAGTACACCTGAAAAGGTTGAGAAACACTGCCCTAAAGTGATAATATTCTGCTGGCCTGCAGTCACCACTAGAGGGAGCTTACACATTAAGCTCAATAATAAAACAGTTTGCATCCTCTAGTTCATTTATCTGTGTCTAGACAGAATATGTGGAGCTCTGCATCAGAAAAATGTAATTCTGACAGCTATAAAGACATATTATGGGGGACATTACTGTAAAATAACCTTGAAGTTTTCTTCTCTGGTACTATTCAAATCTGAGAATGAATAGGATGTCGATCATCCCTGCAGACAAGTGCTAATGTCCACTACAGGAAGAGATTAGAAGAGACAAAACTGTACAGACCTTCTGATTTAACATATTTTTTTTTTGTTCTGCAATTCAAAGTTATCTTCTATACACTACGGTAATAGATTTCATCATGAAAGGACCCGAACATGGCAAAATTGCTGTCAGTATCTCAGACGCCAAATCAAGGATGAGACAATTTACCTGAGATTTACTACACATCCTTAAAGATGAAATTGTAAGCGGTATACAGGGGGAGGGGCGATGTTTTAGAGACAATGAGGAGGAGATCGGGGAGGATATGTATGCAGCTCTGCACATTTACAATACTCTAGAAATCTAAATGTATTACCACTTCTATAGCCATAACTCTTAAAGATGCTGTCACTGGCGGCTTCCCAGAGAATATATTTACATGATAACCAAGACGGAAGATAGGGAAAAACAAACAGCATTCTCCATTCTAATTCCCGGCATTGACTCCATAAAGTCCCAGAACAATCTGAAGCAAAGACAGAGTTTATTATTTATAGTGAAGACAAAGTGACTCAAATCCATCTGATGCAGGCGGGGAGAAGCAGATGGCTGAAGTGTTCTTGTAACATTGGGAAGGAGTTGCGGGCAGAGAGTGAGCTCTTGAAAATATCTGTGGAGACACAGTGTAAGCGGCATCCAGACTGTCAGGATGATAATTAAAGTGGAACTCCAAATCTCGGAAACTTGCTCAAGTGACTATTCTAATGTTATAAGTTAAGCAATCTGAAACATAGATTGATGGCAAAAAAGACCACATGTTCATCCACTCTGTCCTTATATCACTTCCAGTATCACAGACATGGTTAAATTCACTTACTGTATGTTTCCCAGTCATATCTGCTGGAAGTTTGATCAACTACTCTCTCAGTGAAATAATATCTTTGTAGTCATGTATGATCGTTCCAAGTCTGTTTTTATGTCAAACCATAATCATTATAGGTCACTGGAACCCAAGTGTTCTTCTACCCTAACCTAAATCTAGAATATCCTCTTGTCTGGTCGGTGACTTAACTAGCTGCTTCAGAGATGCTCCATCAAGTGCATCATTAGATTTCATCTCTAGCATGTAAGAGCACTAAAGATTTTCCAGTCTACATAAGGCATGTTGAAGTCTCCCATAATACAATACCCCCATTTTCTACCCTTTGAGAGATTTCAACCAACTTGTATTTAACCTGCAGGCCTATATACCACTCAAAGATTCCTCCTTACTTATTATACAAAGTCAGATTGTTTCAAGCTCTTTGTGTGTATCCTGAATTACTGTAAATACTGTACTGTATTCTACATCTCTTCTGTCTGCTGTCTTTCCTGTATAATGTGTATCCAGGTATGGCTTTCTTCCAGTCATTACAATCCTTGAACCATGTCTCAGTTATTGCAACCAGATGCAAAGTATCCCTAGATATCCCTTGACTCATAACAACATTAAGTGCATCTACTGGACAAACAACTATCCATCACTACCATCACACTGCTGCTTCCTAACTGGCCAGGGAAAGAAATCCACCTCATCCCTTAGACTTCTTCTCTCTCTTTTTCTAGTTTAAATGTCTGTCCAAAGAAAGCTTCTGAATTCTGTACTAAGTACTGTTATGCCTTTAGTGATGGATGAAAACCATCCTTATTGTAGAGTTCCTTATTAGACCACCTATGAACATTGTGAATAACATACCCAAAACCTTAAGTTTTACACCACTGTCTTAACTACACATTAAACTCAAACATGCAAACTGCCTTATTTTTCTGATTACAGACTGGCAAAACCTCTGAAAAAGTCACTGAAGCTGCTATTTTACCAAGCTCCTAGCTAAAATTATGGAAAGTGCAAAGAGCAAATCATTATGGGACCATTCATTGGTATCAGGTTGCACCACAAGCTTGACTTCTATATCCTTATTGGCAGCCTTGACTATATTTGCAAAACTCCTCTTACCCCCCCCCCCCCCATTGACTGTGGCACCTGGAAGACATCTTACCTCTTTCATTGCATCTGCATCATCTCCTAACTCAGCACCTATAATTTTTTGAATCACCCACAAGATGCCTTCTCTTCCTGTTTATTCCACCAACTAACACCTGGCTTGTTTGTGCCCATGTGTATTTAATGCAAGACAATTTTTCCATTAGAAGCCACATCATCCTGAATATGGCAAGCCCTGGCCAGAGACTATACCCATTTCTAGCTCAGAATAATGATAATGATAGGCCAAAATTAGCATGTCTATGTTCCACAACTCACAATCTCCTTACAGGAGTGTAATTGAACATATTACCCTGATGCAGGACAGAATTTCAGAAGTGATGCCTATTGTGAAGGAACATATGGAGCGGGCCCAAATGGCTCAAAGCCGTGTCTATAACAGAATGGCTAAACTTAGAACCTTTAATACAGGTGATTGGGTATTGGTATTTGTTCCCATGGTAGAAAGTAAATATCTGGCCAAATGGCAAGGGCCATATGAAATTATTGAAAGAGTGGGAGAAGTGAACTATAAGGTATACCAGCCGGGCAAAAGGAAGTGCGAACAAATATACCATATAAATTTACTAAAACCCTGAAAGGACAGGGAAACATTGACAGTAGTAGGTACGCCTAGCAAGGTTACTACTGAATGGACAAATACTCCTGGTAAGGCTTCACCCGAGGTGCAAATATCAGAGTCCCTGTCTAAGGCACAGAAACAGGAGACAAAAGAATTTTCACAGAAAAATAATGATGTGTTTTCTGAGTTGCCTGGACGCACTAATGTGATAGAACATGACATTGTCACCTAGCCACAGGTATGGGTTAATCTAAAACCATACCAGATACCTGAAGCTCGTAGACAAGCCATATCTAAGGAGGTCAAAAATATGTTGTCACTTGGGGTAATTGAGGAGTCCAAGAGTGACTGGTCCAATCCCATTGTTTTGATTCCTAAGCCAGATGGTACCATACGGTTCTGTAATGATTTTCGTAAGCTAAATGACGTGTCAACGTTTAATGCTATCCAATGCCCAGAGTCGATGAGTTAATCGAGAGGTTGGGACATGCTAGGTATTTGTCCACCCTCGACTTAACCAAAGGGTACTGGCAGGTGCCGCTCACTAAGACAGCCAGAGAAAAAACTGCATTTGTCACCCCAGATGGTCTATTCCAATACGTGACAATGCCGTTTGGGTTACATGGGGATCCAGCAACCTTTCAGAAGTTGTTGGACAGAGTCCTTAAGCCCCATCAAAGGTACGCTTCAGCTTATCTAGACGACACTGTTATATTTATTACTGGGAAAGTCATTTGCCAAAAGTTCAGGCAGTTCTAAATTGCCTTCAAGCAGCCGATTTAACAGCCAACCCAAAAAAGTGTGCTTTGGGTCTGGAAGAGGCCAGATACCTTGGGTATGTAATAGGAAGAGGGGGTGATAAAACCCCAGGTTAACAAAGTGGAGGCCATTCAAAATTGGCCTCAGACCTTAAATAAAAAGCAAGTAAGAGCTTTCCTGGGAATTGTCGGGTACTATAGCAGGTTCATCCCAAATTTTGCAAAAATTGCAGCTCCGTTGACAGATCTAACTAAGGGAACTAGTTCCGTCATGGTCAAATTGAGTGAAGAGGCTGAGGGGGCTTTCCAGGAGTTGATGTCAATCCTGTGTACACAGGTGGTTTTGGTCACACCTGACTTTAAAAAAGAATTTGTGGTTCAGACTGACGCCTCTGATGTAGGATTAGGTGCAGTGCTGTCCCAAATGGTGGGTGGTGAAGAACACCCAGTTACCTACCTGAGTAGGAAGCTTACACCACCGGAGAAAAACTACAGCATTGTGGAGAGGGAGTGTTTAGCCATTAAGTGGGCCCTAGAATCCTACTGCCTACTGGGCCGACACTTTAAACTGGTCACTCATCACTCCCCTCTTACATGAATGTGCCACACCAAGGAGAGAAATGCCAGAGTCACCAGATGGTTTCTGACCCTGTAAAATTTTAAGTTCAAAGTGGAACACAGGGCAGGCAAGCTGCAGGGGAATGTCAATGCCCTATTCAGGACCCATTGCATGGGGGCTAAAAGTGTCCTCCCCTACAGGTCTGAACCAAGGGGGGGGGGTATTTGAGAAAGTGACAGGCAGAGTGCTGGAGTCCCGGGATACCTCCGCTAAATTTCTGACATATGTGTGGTCCAGTACAGGTCTTGAATATTCCTCAGCCCAGGTGTAGGTCCCAGTCTCATTAATGGGCCATAAAAGGCTGTAGAGCCTGCACTTCAGGGCAGACCCTGGGAGTGAGAGGAGGTGCCTGGGTCTGTCCTAAAAACACTGGAGAGTCTGGTGAGACCAAATTGTGTTAATTTGTTTGTTTGTGTGGCTGGTAGTAAGCCACACGTATAGTTAGTTTTTGTTACTGTTTAGTTTAGCGCTCAGAGGAGCAGGATTTTGTTTCTTTCTGTTTTGCCTGAAGTTAAGGCTGTATTTTATTTTGCTTATTTTGTACCTGAACTGAAGGTTTATTTATTTTGCTGGTTTTTCTAAATAAACCTGTTTGCACCAGACTTTTGTGTCCCTGTCACTGACTGGTTAGGTCCGCACCACTGCTGCTACTGAGCTACCTCCCCCACAATGTGCTCTCATATTTGCTATCCAATTTTAGGTTAAGGCCTCACATTGCGGAGATGCAGCTTTTTTTGTTGCAGCTTTGTAGCCCAAGCAAAGAGTGGGCTAAGCAGAAGGTAGAAGTACAGGAGATTCCTAAATATTCCCCATTCCTTTTGTAGCCATTCTTGGCTTTAGCTCAAAAAAACGCAACAAAATCTGCAAAAAAACGCTTTGTTTCCGCAACATGGGGCCTCAGCCTAAAGATGTTTTACAAACTTAATAATGAAAACTAAATATGTACCTTCCAAATGTTTCATAGAAGTTCCCTGCAACTGTTTGCTCATCCCCAGTGGTCTTTGCTTATCTAATGATGGTGTGAGCGCAATCTGCTCTAAGTATCACCGAATTGAAGTCAAAATTCATAAAGTTGGTGTATAATCTATAGCATAGGGAATCACACAACACACAGCTATTGTGTATATAGTGGGTTCTGCTTTAATGGAGGGAAAAATGTAGTTAAGTACAGCATAGACAAAAACCGGTTTGGTTAGTATAATTAGCATAACATGATTGGTGGCAGAGTTGTAAAATAGTTCTGGCACATGGCTACTGGTTAAGAAACAAAAGAGGGGCCGCATCCCATTAAGCTATCTGGTGGGGGATGAGCTCTCTGCACAAAGGAGGAATGTAAAATGGCTACAGGCATGGTTCACATAGCCCTGGAATCCAAAATGGAGGATACAATAGCTGAGTCATCCTCCACAATGGTGTGTCATATATACATGTGAATTCATCAGCCAGCTAGTGGTCTCAGAGGTGTGGTTGCTACGTAGTAAGTTAACCACTTCAGTACGGAGCTATTTTCCCTTGTTTAGAACTGGACACATTTTTGGGATTTTTCATACATGCGGCTTTGAGGACTAAAACATTTTGTTCCCTCAGGTTATTCAAATAATTTGCTTCTTTTTTTCAGTGACACATAGGGCTTTATTATGTTATTTTATTTTTGCATGTTTTTCTTTTTTAATATACAGGAAAATGTAAGCAAAAAAATTAGTGAAAATGTGTCTCTTTTTCACATTTTTCATGTTTTTTTAATAGCACAAAGTGGTACTAAAAACTTTTTAAAATATTTTTTCTTCTCTGTTATGGTAATTGTAGTGATGTGTAGCTGGGGACGGGGCTAGAACCTGTGATGTGGGTGTGGTTTTAACTTTTTTTTTATTTTACTTTAATTTTTTTTGCCATTTTATTCATCTGACGGAGAGAGAACCCACAACCTCCTACTTGACCGTAGAGAGCCTAATTAGCATACTGGGTGCTGATACTAACAGAAATGATTGCTCAGGAAGTGTAAATACTTATCGTTAATTAATCTGCACAGCATTATGTGCCGATTATGTAAGTAGCCATTATTTATCTGTTGCAGGTCTGATGCATGTTATGTGTTTCTGAAAAAGCTTTGATGTGTTTGACACTTGATACACTTGATAGTTAGACACTACAATTGTAAGGCTGTATTAGACAGCTAAATCTTGGCCAGCCAAAGTCTCGATCAATGAGAAACAGGCTGATGGGCCCTCATTTGTATTGGCCTTATTACACAGGTTGATGCAGACTGAATGGGTGAGGAGTGATCTTTGCTGTGGATCATTCCTTCCCTATTCAGCTGCATGGACTATCAGCAGCACTGTACTGATTACACAAGGTGATGGCTGCCAATAATCTACATCTTTTATCCTACATAACAGAAGTGATCTGCTGACCAGCCAGCGTTCACTCAGTCAGCGGCCCGGCAGCTCTATTATCGGCAATGAGTGTTTCCAGTACACCAAGAACAGAAGTGCTGAATCCACACTAGTCTGTACAACACCCATACTAGTGTGGATTCAGCACTTCTGTTCTTGGTGTATGACTGACCCTTTATCTAGCCCTGAAGGGATGTTGGTGTGGCATTAAGCCAGTATCCTCATCCCTGATGGGCTTTTTTTGTACATTTTGGGCAGTCTATGCTTTAGACACAAGCTCAGATACTGCTGATCCCAGGTCACTATCTGGATAGGGAGTCAGAGATCTAGGGTCATCTATAGATACACACGGAGGTTCATAGATATCTATTACATTTATTTTATAGAAATCTATTTCATTTACACTATCTTCATGTGTTGACATTTACTAGACTATAATTGACCCGGACACTCTACCTGTTGGTTCAGACACATGTTGTATGTCTGTAGTCTTAGTGACTGACTGCATATAGAGACAGTGATTTTTCATGCACTTCAATATTTTGTTTAATTTATTTTTTATTACTTTTATGTTTTAATATTATTTTTTTCTAACACAATTATTCGGTGAACTAGCTCTGAATATCGGCTCATCTGACAGGGTCCTTATACTGGACAATTTTTAAATGCATCAGATTTATCACTGTGACTGATGTTCTTTTGATGTCTGGCAGTCCAAGTGTCATAAATTCTTGTTTCTTGTTGTGTTTATTCAGATTTATGATACAATTTGACAGAGTTGCCCTGTCCAGAGATTATTAACCCTTAAATTAAAAGCAGTGATAGGTCATCATATAGTCAAATAACAGAGGCTGTGGAGAAAAATGTAACTGAAAGGGTTACTGCATGTCTGCTGGACTAGTGGACTCTGTAGGCAAAGGTTGTAATTGTTGAAGTTTCTTATTTATTATTTGTCTTCTTTAGTCTTCAAATGCATTTACTTAAAGAGGACCTTTCATGTCCTCAGGCACATGCGGTTTTACATACCACTAGAAAGCCGACACGTGCTGAATTCAGCGCACTGTCGGCTTTCCTGGTATGTGCCCCGGGGCTGGAGATATTGGCAGTGTAAGTTTCACAGTTTACTGTCAGAAGGGCGTTCCTGACAGTCTAGCTGCACTGTGAGGAACGCCCTCCCTGACTGTGCTCGTTCATAGACTTGTACTGGAGGGGCGTTCCTCACAGCTGAGCGTCATCGTTCCTTACAGCGCAGCTAGACTGTGAGGAATGCCTTTCTGACAGTAAACCGTGAAACTTACACCGCCAATATCTCCAGCCCCGGGGCACATACCAGGAAAGCCGGCAGTGTGCGCTGAATTCAGCGCACTGTTGGCTTTCTAGCGGTATGTAAAACCACATGTGCCTGAGGACATGAAAGGTCCTCTTTAAAAATATCAAGAGAAAATATATTATTTCTACAACCAGTGTCCTTCTTTATCCTGACTTTTTTTGCAAGAGGACCAATTCTGACTATGGGGCTCCATGATTTCTATGTGCAGCCCTGCTGGCACATTGGCACATTTTTGATAATATATCTGCTCCCTAGGTTGCACTGTAATGGATAGCTAGGTGGTTATATTTGCACTGGCCCACTGGAGATGAAAATCAGGACAACAGGTGATATATCCCATACCAGGTTGTTTACTAAAGAAAACTATGCAATTCATGCCCCAACCAGTCAGTTCTTACTAGCCCATCTTTACTATTCTGTTACTGAGACCTCACTATTTTTCGGAATGTACTGTAACTTTTTCTAATCTTGCACCATCCACTTTCACTGCAGAGGAGCCGGATAATTAACTTTCACTAACGAGGTGAACAAAAGGTCTGTGGCAGAAAACAAAAGCGGCCCTTATCAGATTCGAAGGCGTTCTTGGAAAACAAAATCAATTAGCTTTGCAATGCAAATTAACAATAGGAGACACTGGTCTATTACAACTCTGTTAGTGAACCTTGCAATCTCTGCCAGACAGTCAGAGAAAATGGGAGTTCAGATAGTACAGGCTGAAATACAAGATAATAGCTGTCCACACATCTGCCGCACTCACGCACACAAATGTTTTACAAATAAATGATTGTCTCTTTACAAGTTGTGTTAATTACAAAAGACATGGGTTGAAGACAAGAATCTGTAATGGCTTCTTTAGTGCATATAGTTGTACAATCCCATACGAATAGGCCCCAACTTGTGGCTTTCCAGGCAGAGGATGTCAAGATATGGTGGGAGCTCTTGTTTTGCAACATCTGGAGAGCCACAGGTTGGGGACCTAGTTAATATCAGCAATCTAACTTAAGGAAATTGCAAAGCCTTTAAAACAACTATTTTCCATATGTCCTGCTAGCCTATGAGGATGATATGTGGGGGTCCTGCTTGAGATCCCCTTTGAATAGACAGAGCAACTTTGCAGAGAGGAAAATTCACAAAAATAAGCAACATTGAGATATCAACTAAAAAAGTATCTCTGACTTTGGAAGAACCAGTACCTCCACATATAAAACAGACAGCCAATTGATTTCAATGGGGACTGTGTAATGCTTCATTTTCCCTGTGGTGGTGCTGCAGGGGATTTATAGAGGACCTTTCACTACCTCCAAAAAAATCCAGCTTTACATCAAGTAATTGGCACTGCTCCACTGACTCTAGCACAGTTGGAATTTTTTCTCTAGCCTCTACTGTTCCCAAGCAATCAATGCTGTTAGCTTTGGTGCCTGATATGCTGTTTAGACTCTGTACTGTCAGGAGGGCGGTGTCAGGCAGGAGTAGGCAAGAGGTGTGATTCTGAGCACTGACACTGGCTGCCTCTGATTGGAGCTCTGAATCACGCCCTCTGCCTGACACTGCTTTTCTGACATTACAGAGCTTAAATAGTATATCAGGCACCAAAACTAACTGCGCTTGTTACTCAGGAAAGGTGGAGGCTAGAGAAAAAATTCCAGCACCTATTAACAAGAACTAGAATTGATGGAAGTGGTGAAAGGTCCTCTTTAAACACTTCTTGGAAAGGTCCTCTGCAGTTTACAGCTGATTACAATTGTCCTAGTAGCAGGACACCCTATTGGAAATAGACTTTATCCTATAATAAGTGAAATGACAGACCTCCACGCATGCACATTGAAGTTATTACACTCATGATCAGTTTGCCCATCGATAATATGTGTATATACCTGTATAAAGATATATATTCTGTATATTGAGTTTTCTAAGCCCCAATGTAAAATCTATATCAATGTACTGTACTATCACCACTTATTAGGTGCCATTTATAAACCTGGCATATTCTAATGTGTCAGACCTTAGACTCCAGGACCAATATACAACTGCTATGTCTACTCACCCAACTATGTCCCATAAGTAAATATACAGGTGCATCTCAATAAATTAGAATATCTTTGAAACGTTCATTCATTTCAGTAATTCAGTAATACAATTCATAGTCAGCGTCTTCCATGATTGTGTGTCCTACTGAACCAGACTGGGGGACCATTTAAAGGCTTAGGAAACCTTGGCAGGTGACACACTGAATTTACAATACTGAACTTTTTTACAATATTCAAATTTTCTTAGATTTGCGTTTTCATTCCTGTAATCGATAATCAACATTTACAGAAATAAAACACTTGAAATAGAACACTCTGTGTGTAAAGAATCTAGAAAATATAGGAGGTCACTTTTTTATTTTAATTACTGAAATAAATAAATGTTTCACAGATATTCTAATTTATTCAGATGCACCTGTACATATTTAACCCCTTCATACCACAGGCAATTTTCATTTTTTCATTTCCATTTTTCCCTCCCCCCATCCACAGAGTCATATAATTGTTTGTGGGACTAATTGTACTTTGTAATGGCACCCTTCAATATCCTGTACAATGTACTGGGAAGCTGGAAAAAAATTCAGAATGAGATGGAATTGGAAAAAAAAACGCATTTACGCCAATTTCTTATGGGTTTAATTTTTACGGCTGTATGGGAGAAATAGTTCGGACATTTTGGAGCGTGTGGACACCTAAAGTGTTTATGTTTACTTTTGTTTATTTATTTTTATATGTGATCTAGGGAAAGGGGGGTTATTTGAACTTTTATATTTTTTGTGTTTTTTTATACTTTAAAAAACTTTTTTTTTTCTTTTACTTTTATGATCAGATCCCTTAGGGACCTAGGGGGTCTGATCGCTCACACTATACATTGCAATACTAATGTATTGCAGTGTATAGCGAAATTCATTCCCAGAGGCATCGTTTAATAGATCTATCACGTTCAGGAGGGCGGCGATTGGTGAAAGATGGCGGCGCCCATGGCGGCTGCACACTTTAGATGCCGCGGTCACGTTTGACCGCGGCATCTAAAATGTTAACAGCTGCGATCGGTGTCGGCTGTGTTATACAGCTGGCACCCGCCGTGTATGGAGAAAGCTCAGCTGCTGAGCTCTCTCCATGCAACCCTTCACACCTAATCACGTATATGTACGTGATTTTGTGTGAAGGGGTTAAATATAGTTGTATACATATTTTTTCTCACTGGACCTTATTACTGCTCAGTTTCATGTTATGTGAAGAGATACTGTACATCTCTTATTAACGTGTATTGTGTTATTACATGAATAATTAGAAATTATCTGTACAATATAGGTCCACTAAAGACTCATACATTCATTATGTGTATAGCAGCAATGCCTCTGATAGCTGTGGGACTGTACAGGATACATGGTTTCAGGTACGTTTACAATGTAACATATGAAGACTAGACATAAAGCTGTTAGATCTGTTACTGGGCAAGGAGCAGCAGGGCAGACTTGTGCACAGAAAGTCATAAGGTATTAGATGTTTAATTTCTGCTTAGGTTAAGGCATGGGGTTCTGACATATAGGGGCGTCAAGATCTGTGCTAACAAAGGAATCATACATAGACAGATAAACAGATATGTGAGCAAATGATGGCAAAAACTCATATCTAATCATTGCCCCATTTGGACATGCCCAACCATCAGCTGGTAAACAAACACACACTCATTTATCAGTTGATCACATCTTTTATTTGGGTGCAAAATCATATTTGGCAGCACATGTCCCATGTAAACAGGGGATTTGCTGATGACAAACTATGGGTCTCTATGATGAGAGGTTTCAACAAATGATCACAAGAACAATCAGAAGTTCAAAACCCTCTCAATAATTTCCCAGTGAAAATTAAAGTAAGTGTGTCACATACACACAAAATTGTTGGTACCCCTCGTTTAATGAAAGAAAAACCCACAATGGTCACAGAAATAACTTGAATCTGACAAAAGTAATAATATATGAAAATGAACAAATGAAAGTCAGACATTGCTTTTCAACCATGCTTCAACAGAATTTTAAAAAAAAGAAAACTCATGAAACAGGCCTGGACAGAAATGATGGTGTCCTTAACTTAATATTTTGTTGCACAACCTTTTGAGCCAATCACTGCAATCAAACGATTCCTGTAACTGTCAATGAAACTTCTGCACCTCTCAACAGGTATTTTGGCCACTCCTCAGGAGCAAACTGCTCCAGTTGTCTCGGGTTTGAAGGGTGCCTTTTCCAGACGGCATGTTTCAGCTCCTTCCAAAGATGCTCAATAGGATTTAGGTCAGGGCTCATAGAAGGCCACTTCAGAATAGTCCAGTGTTTTCCTCTTAGCCATTCTTGGGTGTTTTTAGCTGTGAGTTTTGGGTCATTATCCTGTTGACCTGCAACTGACACCAAGCTTTCTGACACTGGGCAGCACATTTCTCTCTAGAATCCCTTCATAGTCTTGAGATTTCATTGTACCCTGCACAGATTCAAGGCACCCTGTGCCAGATGCAGCAAAGCAGCCCCAGAACATAACAGAGCCTCCTCCATGTTTCACAGTAGGGACAGTGTTCTTTTCAAGATTTGCTTCATTTTTCCGTCTGTGAACATAGAGCTGATGTGCCTTGCCAAAAATTTAGAATTTTGTCTCATCTGTCCATAGGACATTCTCCCAGAAGCTTTGTGGCTTGTCAACATGTAGTTTGGTAAATTCCAGTCTGTCAGATTCAAGTTATTTCTGTGACCATTGTGGGTTTTTCTTTCATTAAACGAGGGGTACCAACAATTTTGTCCACGTGTGTATGTACCATTCTAACACGTGACATGGGTGCAACTGTAAGGGGTTAACTTACTCTACTCACTCAACCTTGCACTCATCCAGGCTGCAAACTGAGCATAAATCACACCCCAACACAGTCCACACAACCCAGTTCACATACTAGTTACTCTGAGTATCAACAAGTTTTATATTGATAGCTTTTACGTCAGGTTTCAGGGCTGCCCTTCTGGTTCATTATTCTAATCCTTTGTCAGTTACTAGACAGTGTATTAATAGGGGTTCCCATGAATATTCCTGTTGTTTCACCCCCATATATGGGATGGGGGTTGTTCAACTCGGGGGATGACTCCAAATATTTATTTGTCCATCTGGGCAACCCTGAAAGTTGTGTAGGTCAGACCCAGGACACAGAACTCCCATCATTTTTCCCCAGAGGCTCTGGATTGCTCTATACTTAAAGGTTCCCCTGGACAGTTCAAAGACCCATATGGACTGCCAAAAAAAACAATGAAATTCCACTGACAAGAATTTTGGAGCTTTCATTACAAAGTGGAATATTTATAAGCTGTGACAGATATGCCATTTTTTTGGAAAGAAAATCTGAGATAAATTTGAGTCAAACATATTGATACCAGTTGACCCCTGAACCTCACCAAGTAAGGTTTTCTAGAAGGTGGAATAAGCTTAAAGCAGTCAATGTGAAATCTTGACACACAACACTCTGCAAGCTGAGTATAATAGTGATGAGCCTGAGAGATGGGTAGCTGGGAGACAAATATGATGGATGGATGGATATTTGAAAGTCGGATATATATTCAATTAATAAATGGATAGATATTTAAAACAGACTTGATAAAAATATCTTGGATTGACGATAGAAAAACAGGTGTTTGATAGAGAGATGTTTAATTGATGGATACATATTTGAGAAACAGATATTAGATAGATGTTAAGTATAAGATAGACATGAGATAGATACATAATTGACTGATTGAGAAATAAATTGATAGACTGATTTGAGCTAGATATGAGATATTAGATATATACATATTTCTGCTGCATCCAGTGCCTGTTGACATCACCTTACATCTTGCCACTTGTTGATGATTATTATCCTTATTTTAAATTCTAATTTCTGTAAATTAAATTCTGCCATAAAAACTTTATTTTTGGATTGTACAGAGGGTCCCCAGAGCTTAAATATCAATTTCAATTCAATTTCAGCTTTTAAGTGGCGTCCCCCTCCTCTGAGTTCTGAATAACACTGACATTACCAGTCCCACAAGTGATTAATAAAGACTAACTTTAATTAGATAAGATGAAAAAAGCAGATTTGCCTGATTGTGTTTTTTTCAAATCTCTGGTCTCATTATTCTCGTGCTGAAATGGAATAATAATAGCAGAATTCTACCTGCTAATTCCAGAGCAGCAGATTTCTCTCTCACTACTGTTTCATGTCTAACTGAGCATTTATTAAATGGGAACTCCATACTGAAAAGAATTGTACAGGATTAGAAACACATGACTGCTTTCTTCCAAAAACTCTACCATACATGTCTAAAGGTTGTGTGTGGTATTACAACTTGGTATCATTTTAATTTTGCAGAGCTGATTCCATGGTTAGAGACTACAAACAAACACTTGTGTGTACTCCTACAGGTATGTGATATTCCATAAGTTCTACACCCTCTTTTACTACCTTGTAAGACAGAGAGGGGGCAGATGGAATAGAGTAGCATAATGTATGTCTGCAGAATCAGACTAAATAGGGTTTGTCTGTAGTCTGTAACTATGAAAGCACGTGAATCTATATAGGAGTTGCATGTACAACTTGTATTTTATATCAAAACTATTTAAATTTGTTCATTTTTATTTTACATGCATCCGGAGAATAGCAAAAATGGCTGCAAGAATATACAAACAATTTAAGAAATAGTATACCCAAGAATGAAACAAATAGAGCAAGTCTCTTATTCATCCTTCTCAAAAGCAAGATGATAAAAAAATATGGTTTTCATTTCAAATATCACAGTGGTTGTCACAAACCACTTTGTCAATTGCCTCATTACATTGGTGCTGAGGATTTATTCCAACCTGGTAAAGCTGGGTGACCACTCGTCTTAAAGCTGTTAAAGTTCTTATTTTCCATGTGTCTGTAATCTTTTGTATTCTATTGAAAACTTCTTATACTAAATAAGATCAATAATGTTTCCTAACAATACAAGTTTCATGTAATGTTATAAAATGTTCCATGGCAGCAGTCATGGCAGCATTGATGCTCAGATTTCCACTGGTAGTGTCTGGTTAGGGATGTAAAGTGACAGGTGATTTACACCACTGCTAGCTTGGCTTTGTCTCAGGAAAGAGATTAATTCCTCTGCACATTTCTTTGAGTCTATTTGCTGTATCAATTTCCTCTCCAATTTAATAATACACGGAGTATTTTATAGGTTACTCCACCACGAATACTGGTTTAATATTCTCACTCTAATTTTAAATATAGTCATTAATATTAATGTCGCCTATTCTTGACCGATTTTCACCTTTGTTGTGTGTCACATTTTATGAGGATCTTCATTTCCGTTGTATTGTTTTGCCCTCTAATGGCCAAAATAGTAGATCTGAAGACCACAAGAACTGACTGGTTTAAATGGCAACTCCATATTTGTTGGGATTTCTGTCAGGAACAATATGGGTTTGTCTATTAACGGTAGTCTATCGTATATTCCAGCTTGGTATATTGCACATATAAAGAGGAAGAGAGTAAGAAAAAGTATATATAAATGGCTACTTGTAGACAAAGACTTGTTTATGCTTTTACATGAAAGACCCATACAGTTCACAAGAAGGGCAGCAACCTCAAATTTGGAAGGTTTTTCTCAAACTGGATATTTTTCAGAATTGGAAAAACATGGTGACTTTTTTTCCCCACAAACAGTGTTACATCTGCCCGTGACATGTGCCTGGTTTTTCAGTTCAGTGGTATTGATATGAATCAAGATGAGCTGTAACATGACATACAACACCAGTCCCGCCCACATTCAGCCTGGTTGCACTCAGGATGAATGTTGAGCAGGAGAAAGGTCCTGCAACCTTCACTTTGTGGGACAACCCCTTTAAGGGAAATAAGCAGCTGTGGCTTTCATATCTGGAAAAAACGTCTTTAATATATCCATGGTAAAAATTGTCTATTAGGTAGGGGTTCTTGATCCCATTTAGCAAGGTGATGTGGTGTCTTCTTCAAGGATTAGAGTAAATGGAATGGTGGCCATGCACCTTATATAGACTTCAATCAACTTTTTTTATATAAAAGTCAAACCAGAAAATCTCTTCCAAAAGTTAGACAGACAGACAGTGGTTTCAAGGTTATTGCCCCTCATCAGTGTGAAGGCGACATCACCCCTAAGGAAACATAGTGCCCATTCTGACCCACATCTATGACCTCTCACCCAGCCAAACCAGCACCCTGCTTCCCACTAATGAGGGGCAAAGACCCAGAAACAACTGATTGTAGATGGGTTTCTCTTCCTTCAGGAAGAGCTGATTTGACTTTATTCCCAGACAATGTCCATAGGCTTCATAGGAAACCAAGCATTGATCTATTGGGAGCTACCCCCCAAAAGGTGGTAATAGAGTGATTTTTCCTTGTTTTCATCAAGAGATTTTTCCTTTGCCTGATGTATTGGATCAACATTTACAGAGGTTAGATCACCTTACAGTCTGTAGATGGAAGTTTTCAGCACCTTGGACAGCTATTTTCTGGCTCTGGTTGGAAGTCCTGTTGTCACTCTCCACTGCCTTATGCAGTATCTTATCTGTATAATGGTGACCTTGCAAGCAGTTTTACATGTAATAGTCTTCTGCATGAGACTGTCTGAGATACATGGGCATGATCCAGTTATGACTGACTAATTGAACAGGTAGAGTCAAAAGCTCAATGGACAACACAAGGGTCTGACAAAAGACCCTTGAGTACGACATATATAAGGTAAAAAAAAAAAGAGCTAATAGGCCATCTTAGCTCCAGGACAGCTTAGTCCTTAGTCCACTTAGTCTCAAGTGGCACTGGAAGACTAGAACATACCTTTAGGGGTTACCTGAAAAAGTGCAGAGACTTCCTGACCACAACTTATTTTTGAAGCCAAATACAAATGAAGATATTAAACTGCAGCATTGTGTCAAAAGGCTTCCTAGCCCAGTAGAGCTTATAATTTGAGTTGCTAGTGAATTAGTACAATAGTCTCACACTTATTAGATTCTTAGAAGCGTTAAAAGCCAGTTGTCTCTCAAATGACCCCTTTTCTCCTTCCCGTTATAACAAAATGTTATTTCCTCCAGTAATAAGGCTTTGCATTTGTACAAATTAATGATGCATTAAACGAGCCTACAGAAGTGGGAAAAAAATTAAAAACTGTAAATGTTCCAAAGTGGACACATTTCAGAGAAAAATGAAAGGGAGGAATCTGGGAAAAAATCAAGGTCGCGACATTAAAAGCAACATATTCTGTTATTATTAAGTGGGAAAACTTCATTCTTTCCGCAGAATTTCACCCATGGGACTCATGATACACAGATTACATTAGAGAGACAGCATTTATGATACAATATTTGTCTTCTTAACGGCATTAGCTCAGCATCTCCAAACACCTCTTCATTTCAGCTAGATCAAGAAGTACAAGTAGTCGGAGAATGTAGCAATGGAATGAGAATATCTGATATACAGTATGTGCACAAAGTTAATTCTGCCTACATGTCCAAGAGCAGAGGGAAATGGAGTACTAGTTATGAGGTGATTTTCACCAAAGAACTAATGTCAAGAGTTATTAGGTATCCTTACCAGAGGTCCACCATCTGGGAACCCTACTCATAAAGAATGAAGTGTTGTCATTCTTCATTTTCTATGGAGAGTGGTTGCTAGCCATATCATAGCTCACCTCATTCACAGCTGTCCATAAACTTCACTAATGTGCCAGTCCATGAGGCTTGGTTGAGAACCGCTGTCGTCCTTTACTTATGACACAGCCTGCAGTTGGGAACACAAATTTTTTTGAAGATACCTTCATAAAAATTTGTGTGGGCTCACTCTCTCTCCAGGGTCCCTGAGTATATGTACAATACTTGCACATGTGGTATGTCTGATACTAGGCTCCATATACTCTTTACTGAAGTAAACGTCAAATCAGTTTTTAATGTGACTGGTGAAAAACCCTGCTGCATGGCTCTCAATCTTATGTTTTTAAAGTGTTTTGATGGAAAAATACTTTGGCGCATCTAAACAAATGTGTGTTCTGGAGATTCAAAGCCCCATTTTAATCCCAAAAAACAGTAATCCAATATTTTCATAGTGATTTGAAAGGAAGAAGTGACAACAGATCTCCAGGAATGCCAAATCAGCTTGTGAATACCTAAAATAACAGAAATATTCTCACACTCTTTCCTGCTCAGGCTTTCATGCTCAAGCTCTCACATTTGTGCAGTCTCAGGCTAGTTTCACATCTGCATTGGAGTCTCCATAGGAGACTCCACCGCAGATTCCTCTTAAAATCAGCAGAAAGAAAAGTCCTGCAAGGAGGATTTTTCTCTCTGCCAGCTTCAGTACAAATCCAGCGGAAAGTTGGTGGACCCCATCATAGTCTATGGGGTATACGCAGTTAACTGCTTTTTAAGTGGACAGGTTCTCAGTCTTTCACGTCCCCATGCGGACCTGAATGCTCGTGTGAACCTAGTATCACCTAGCTCACTCACTTTCACACTTACACGCAATCCTTCTCATATTCACTTTCACATTTCGTTTAGGGCTATACAACAATTTTGATAGCAACACACATTGCACAACCATAGATTGCTTGTCCACAAGGCTACATTGCTGCATAATGAAAAGAACTGGTGGTCACATTGCAACTCCCAGGATGATGTGACTGTGACATTACATTATAATGAAAGTATGATCTCTGGTTGCAAGACAAGTGTTGCGGCAAAAATTGCCATGTAGTTCTAGCCTCACACTCTCAAACAAACTTTCACCCTCTAAAATACTCCTTTTTTTTTCTTTTCCTTCTTCGGTAAACATCTGACTTGAATTAAAGCCACTTCTGCCAATACCAATATTGAAAGGTTAATAAAGCACCAGCCACTTATGTAACACAGGGCTATTCACAAGAAATCTACAAAGAGAACAAAATACATTCAGTCTAGGGAAGGTAATATGTTTTTGTCACAGCAACCAACTGAGCATTGACAGGCTGTACTTTGTACATGATGTCCTAAATACAGCAGACTACACTCTTGTAAAGCCCCTATTCTTCCTCTTCCCCAAATATCTCGCATTAAAGGTTTAGGCCTTACAATACTCATCAGACGCTGACTGCACAGCTCATGTTTTACTTAACAACCTATTGCTGTGCCACTTCCTTACACCAAGGAGGGTTTTTTTTGTTTCTACAACCTCCTTGTCCTCCATTGGAACACAATGGTAGCATACCCACTTCAACTACCGGTACAATTCTTCTTTGACTCAGCTAGTGGAGGGCTTTTCCACAATCATTTCATTTTTGTTTGACACCTCAGTTATACAACTGGAGCCTTCTTTTCATTTGCCAACGAGTTATTTTATAACTCAGTGATTTTTTTTTTTTTGTCATTAATAGAACACAAAAAAGAAAGCCACAAGAAAAATATTATAAAGGAATCTCAGCTGAATGTGTAAATGCAGTCTCCTGCAAGAGGCTTGAACAAGAGGAAAGTGTGCTGGAAATATTGTGGGATAAATTGCACAATGCAAAAGCCTCCATTGTTGTATTATTATTATTATTATTATTATTATTAGGCGTGGCGAAAACACAGTGTTTTACAGTCACAGCGAATCTCAACCACACTTTGCGTAAAAATATGCGCAGTGCACACGCTGCGATTTCCAAAACTGTTGTGGTTTTGGAAATTGCAGCATGTCAATTATACCTACGGAAATGCCGACGGTTTTCCTATATGTATAATTGAATCAGAAAGTCTGCAGAGGAAAAGCACCGCGGGAAAAACCGTGATGCGTTGCACACAGTTTTTCCCGCAGCACTTTTTGCTACGGGACACTACGTGATGCTTCAGCCTTATATATATTTTTGTTCTTTTCTTTTTTTAAAATAAGCAACCCAAAAAGAAATAAAAATGCAGCATCTTTATAGATTCAGGATACTTACTAAAGTGATTTCTCTGGACCTCCTTGGGATGTTTATGCTGGAGCTTTATGTCCATTTTTAGCCATTTTACCAAATAGATCAATAGAATACAATATATAGTTTCAATTTATATCATTTCAGATACTGACTTTCACATCCAGAGCAAGTGACATGCTGCTCTTTTCTGCCATGATACTTTGCTACAATGTATCAGTTTCGAATGTATTTATTCGAACAGCTGAAAAGCAAGGTGACAAGACTTTGACCACTACCAATTTGGTATTCTTTCAGTGGCATCAGCATTGTAAACCCATAAAACTCCTTTAGGCTAAGGCCCCACGTAGCGGGCCATAGCCAAAAAACGCTGCGGGGAAAACCACAGCGGAAACACATTGAGGTTTTTCCCGCAGCGCTTTTCACAGAAAGTCCACAGAGTTTTCCTCAGCGGACTTTCTGCTTCCATTATACCTATACGTAAACCACAGTATAGTTTCAGTAGGTATAATTGACATGATGTGGTTTTCAAAAATCGCAAGCATTTTAGAAATCGCATACACTTTGTAGGGACTGTAAAACGCCGTGGCCAAATTGCGGCATTTATGTTACATGGGGCCCCAGCCTTAAAAGGGAGTCTGTCACCAGGCTGAAGTATATTAAACCAGCAACACAGTTAGATAGGTCAGGCTCACCTCATTGTAATGTATTTTCCCATGAAAATTCATGAATCTGTTGCAGAGATATTCATTTATTTCAGAATATACAAATTAGCAGTCTGGAGCACCAAGGGTGTCTCATTTTATCAAAACTGCTACACCCCACACTGCTCTAATACCTTCTTCCCTCCTAGCTGCTCCTTCCCCTTTACCTTCTTTGAGTACCAGGACTAGGCAAGATTTCAGCATGCTGGCCCTGTCACTCAAAAAAGGGAGGGGGGAAGGAGGGCAAATTGAAGCAGTGTGGAGCATAGTAGTCTGGAGCAACACAGCCGCCCACTGTGGTGTAGACTGCTTATGAAACATTAAGCACTTTAAGGAGGTTGTCCATTTACAGCTAATAAACATTATTGTTTGTATAATTTTCCAATATACTTCCTGTGTCAATTTCTGTCATTCATTGTTTATTTCCAGTGGACAAAAATCAGTCCATAGTCATTTGATGGACAATCCTTGGTCATGTGATAGACACACAGGTGCACAGCTTGCTACAACAAAGATGTCTGATTACTGAGCTGTGACTGCAACGAGCTGTGCACCTGTGTGCCCATCACATGACCATGGGCTGATTTTTATCCACTGGAAGTAGACAATGAATGACAGCAAGCAGAGATCTAGAAAACTGGTAGGACTTGATACAGAAAGTATATTGGTAAATTGTAGAACTTTTCATTATACAAACAATAACATTTATTTGCTGTAACTGAACAATCCCTTTAGGCTAAAGCCCCATGTTGAGGAAACGCTGTTTTTTGTTGCATATTTTACTGCAGTTTTTTGAGCCAAAGCCAGAAGTGGATTGAGCAGAATGGAGCAATATACAGTGGGTACGGAAAGTATTCAGACCCCTTTAAATTTTTCACTCTTTGTTTCATTGAAGCCATTTGCTAAAAGCAGAAAAGTTCATTTTATTTCTCATTAATGTACACTCAGCACCCCATTTTGACAGAAAAAAAACAGAAATGTACATATTTTTGCAAATTTATTAAAAAAGAAAAACTGAAATATCACATGGTCATAAGTATTCAGACCCTTTGCTGTGACACTCATATTTAACTCACAAGCTGTCCATTTCCTTCTGATCCTCCTTGAGATGGTTCTACTCCTTCATTGAAGTCCAGCTGTATTTAATTAAACTGATTGGACTTGATTAGGAAAGGCACACACCTGAATATATAAGACCTCACAGCGCATGTCAAAACAAATGAGAATCATGAGGTCAAAGGAACTGCCCAAGGAGCTCAGAGACAGAATTGTGGCAAGGCACAGATCTGGCCAAGGTTACAAAAGAATTTCTGCAGCACTCAAGGTTCCTAAGAGCACAGTGGCCTCCATAATCCTTAAATGGAAGAAGTTTGGGAGGAGCAGGACTCTTCCTAGACCTGGCTGTCCAGCCAATTTGAGCAATCGTGGGAAAGAGCCTTGGTGAGAGAGGTAAAAAAGAACCCAAAGATCACTGTGGCTGAGATCCAGAGATGCAGTAGGGAGATGGGAGAAAGTTCCACAAAGTCAACTATCACTGCAGCCCTCCACCAGTCGGGGCTTTATGGCAGAGTGGCCCGAAGGAAGCCTCTCCTCAGTGCAAGTCATATGATAGCCCGCATAGAGTTTGCCAAAAAAACACATGAAGGACTTTCTGACTATGAGAAATAAGATTCTCTGGTCTGATAAAACGAAGATTGAACTTTTTGGCGTTAATTCTAAGCGGTATGTGTGGAGAAAACCAGGCACTGCTCATCACCTGCCCAATACAATCCCAACAGTGAAACATGGTGGTGGCAACATCATGCTATGGGGGTGTTTTTCAGCTGCAGCGATAGGACGACTGGTTGCAATTGAAGAAAATATGAATGCGGCCAAATACAGAGAAATCCTGGAAGAAAACCTCTTCCAGAGTGCTCTGGACCTCAGACTAGGCCAAAGGATCATCTTCCAACAAGACAATGACCCTAAGTACACAGCTAAAATAACAAAGGAGTAGCTTCGGAACAACTCTGTGACCATTCTTGACTGGCCCAGCCAGAGCCCTGACCTCAACCGAATTGAGCATCTCTGGAGAGACCTGAAAATGGCTGTCCACCAACGTTCACCATCCAACCTGACGGAACTGGAGAGGATCTGCAAGGAAGAATGGCAGAGGATCCCCAAATCCAGATGTGAAAAACTTGTTGCATCATTCCCAAGAATGGCTGTACTAGCTCAAAAGGGTGCTTCTACTCAATACTGAGCAAAGGGTCTGAATACTTATGACCATGTGATATTTCAATTCTTCTTTTTTAATAAATTTGCAAAAATATCTACATTTCTGTTTTTTTCTGTCAAGATTGGATGCTGAGTGTCCATTAATGAGAAATAAAATGAACTTTTTTGCTTTTAGCAAATGGCTTCAATTAAACAAAGAGTGTAAAATTTAAAGGGGTGTGAATACTTTCTGTACCCATTGTATGTGCTTTCTAAATAGTTCCTATTCCTTCTGTAGCCACTACCAGGTTTGGTTCAAAAAATGCAGCAAAATCTGCAACAAGCCTTAGCCTTAAAGTTCTTAATGTTCCATAGCAGGTGGAGCACTATAGAAGCTGCATAGTATAAATATATCCTGTATAGGGCAGAGACTGGTAATCTATCTATGGTCTGTGGGTTTTTGTTAAACTAAGCCATGATATTTTTGTATTCAGCACACACAGACAAACAGTACAAGCAGCAGTTTGAATATATTACAATCCACAAGAGCCTACTTCCTTACCATAATATACTTGTGCTTCGCTCTAATCTCGACTTCATGTTTAAGGCAATTAATTTATTATTTCAATTTATTTATACAATGCTTACTTCATCCCAAATCCAAGCGCTCATTAATGTTAATGAAAGGTGCAATTCATAAGTTCTGCTTTAATTATTTCCAGCAGAACATCGGTGAAACATTACGCTCATGTCAGACTGTATTTTGCTCATATGCAAAATTCTAGTACATTAAAGCAATAGTAGCAAAAGATTTCACTAGCCAAACAACCTCATGCATATCATAAGGAAGATGCACTGTGGCTTAAGAGATAGATAGACAGGGGGTCTATGCCTAAAAAGATGATGAGTAACTAAAACTAGCATCAATACAGACTGTAGTTTGAAAGAGGGCTAAAAAATGTCCGTAATTTCAATAAATTCACTGGCAATATTAAGCATGGTAGTGATGAAGTAATCTTATATGTATAAATCAGTACTTCTACAGGGGTATAAACTATGGACCCCTTAGTAAAATACATGTACAGACCCACTGTGCCGCACTGCAGATCTTGGAACATTGACAGAAAAGAAACTAAAGACAAAAACACCTCCCCAAGCAGAGTCATAAATAAACTTTTGTTTTCATGGGCCACAATTTCAGTTAACTTTCCTAGTCTTGTTTATAAATACCCGACCCAAGTGTTTTGTTGGCAACCACCTACCCATGGCCCTGTCCCGAGGTATCACCTTGGTATGCAGAGAAAAACAGTTTATAGAGTTTTCTACTGAGCACCTGAGTAACCTAAGACAAGCAAGTTGCTAGAGATGTTCCTAAAGTTATGTAGTATGAGGATACTAGCATATGAAATAAAACGTATTTTTCCAAATATTGCAGTAACGCTGGGCCATATGTAGGGGATCATTTTGACACTCCCCAGCTGCTTTATTAGGTTTGGGGTGTTAGTTTCTGCTGAAAGGTTCCCTTTAAAGTGAATGTCCACCCTTTAACACTTGAAGGTGGAGGTCCCCCTTAAAATATTTACACACATGGAGCCTGTAGTGATTAAAAGAAAAATTAAATACAACCTGGTTTTCAAAGTGCAAAAAGCTCTGCACATGTATAAAACTAACCATCATCCAGCCACATTATCTGAAGGGAGAAAGTGCTCTTTGTATTGTTCTAGAAATGATTTACTTTCCCATTTACTGTGAAATGAACATTACATTCTACACAACAGGTCGTCCTCAAGGAGAAATCCACTTGAGAGTCAGTCAGTCACTGCGTACAGAAGGAACCCTTAAAACAATTAGTCGGTTGTGCATTTAGCTTTGTGCATTAATTATTCAGCGCTGGAGCAGGGGCTGCAGTTATTACATAGGATGCTGTTAAATATTCATCCTGACAATAGCTTCTAAAGTATTTATGATGCAGGTGATTTTTTAATGCCTGCCTGGAAATCCCTTGCAGGCCATACAAGTAAATCTATCTGTTGAGTGTCGTGCCCTATATCTCCCAAGTGACAACTTTTTGTAAACAGATCAGAATTTGTTCAAGAAGACTTTTTTTCTTCTAATGATGTTGTAAGTTTGAAATGTACATTCCGATAAGGCAAACTGGTTTATGAGAAATCTGGGGCCACCTAACTAGACAGTATAGTCATACATATGGTTGTGGTAGTGCTTGGTTTACTTTACTTTTGTGAATACTCTGTTCAGCTGATCATAGGAGAATCTGGAAATTAGATCACACCATTCAGGTATTGACGGACTTTCCTAATAAAAGGCCATTAATACTCTAGTCCCACTTTAGAGAAGTTGCCCCAATAAAGATATTCAATGTCTATTCAGTCCAAGTCAACATGCTTTGGCCTCTGTGACAACTGTGGTAGGTATGCTCCATACCAATGTTGTCTCCTGCTCAGCTGTTCATGGCCCATTATAGTCCAAGACCAACCATGGCAAGAAAAGATAAAGTGGCAAACCACTTTCCTTGAGCTCCTTCCACTTGATTTTTACACAGCAGAACCCACCAATAGGACATTGATGGCATAATCTATGGCTGACAACCCCGGAGAAAGCCGTAATGACGACCCTATTGGTTGCTGTCACCTAACTTTGTCTGGCTTTGACTTACATTTCCTATCTGCATAAGAATTGATATGTATGTTTTACAAAACTGAATGAAATACTTCATCTTTTAAGTGTCTTGAGCACCTTTAGGTCTTACATCGCTGGGATCACCAACTCAGACCTATGATAAATTTAATGATCCACGGCCATAGGATAGCCCTACATGGTAACATATAACACAGTTGGGGGCAACAGTTTGTCCTTGATCAGATTGCAATTCTCAAAAAAACTATGCATTTCATAGATCATTAACTTTCCAATTATTCTCCATTACATGGTGGCGCAATGGACTTTACTGTAGTATTAAGTTCTTTTAATTCTTCCACTGTGATGGAAAAACCCAGAATGTCATATAGACTTTATTAGATAAGGACTCTGTGTCTCACATTTCAAAAGTATATATAGAAAATGTGAAGTCAGTAGTTGATTTCCAGACAAATGGACATTAAACAGAGTCTACAAACAGAATCCACAATGCTAGTTTGACATAAAAAATATTTATGATGAATGCAGGAGCCAGACAGATTCTTACAGGGTCACGGAAAGAGTCATATTCAGATAGGTCTGTCCAGGATTTGGTAAATTAGAAATATCCTGAAAGATGTTTAGGTTTGAAAAGAACTCAAGGTGATATTTAGGGTTTTCACCCCCTCCCAAGGAGTAAAGATATATCTAGGGAGAACCTTTATATATTCTAAAAAGCTCCTGGAGAGAGGAGTCTTAATCTGGTTGATTCCATTCCCCTGTAGCCAATGGACAATGTGAACCAGCTTTCTACAAGTACTGAACTAACAAATGTGGAAGTGGTCAATTGATACGGGGGTTATCCTGTTCTTTAAAAACACTCTAATGAACATTGAATCATATTGGGTGAGTTTTTTTTATTCAGAATTGTGTGACTACTTCATACAGAATTGAGATGTTTGGGATTGCTAATATTCATTGTGGTTTTACATCTTTGCATTGTCTTCAATGATTTAAAGGGATTGTCAGGATTTACAAAAATAAGGTCAAGTGCAGGAAATGAGATAAAATAAAGAAAACTATACTTACTTCAGTCCCTTGCTAGTGCTCTGGTGGTCCCAAATATATACATACATTACAAGTGAATTATTCAGTCTACAGAATACAGATCTTCAAGTGATTATCTACATACAGTTGTGCTAAAAAGTTTACATACCTCGGCAGCTTTTTGTTTTTTTTGCCCTTTTTTCAGAGAATATGAATGATAACACAAAAACTCTTTCTCCACTCATGGCTAGTGGTTGGTTGAAGCCATTTATTGTCAAACTTCTGTGTTCTCTCTTTTTAAATCATAATGACAACCAAAAACATCAAAATGACCCTGTTCAAAAGTTCACATACCCTGGTGATTTTAGCCTGATAACATGCCCAGAAGTTGACACAAAGGGGTTTGAATGGCTACTAAAGGTAACATCCTCACCTGTGACCTGTTTACTTGTAATCAGTGTGTGTGCAGGAAAGAGATACAAAAATATATCCAAGGAATTGATAATGCCAGTCGGCAGTGTTCAAACTGTGATTAACAAATGGAAACTCAGGGGCTCTGTTAAAAACCAAACCACGGTCAGGTACACCAACCAAAATTTCAGCCACAACTGCCCGGAAAATTGATCAGGATGTAAAGAAAAACCCACACATAACATCAGCTGAAATACAGGACTCTCTGAAAACTATCGGTGTGGCTGTTTCAAGATGCACAATAAGGAGGCACTTGAAGAAAAATGGGCTGCATGGTCGAGTTGCCAGAAGAAAGCCATTACTGCGCAAATGCCACAAAGAATCTCGCCTTCAATACGCCAAACAGCACAGAGACAAGCCTCAAAACTTCTGGAACAAGGTAATTTGGAGCGATGAGACAAAAATCTAACTTTTTGTCCACAACCATAAACGTTACATTTGGAGAGGTGTCAAGAAGGCCTATGATGAAAGGAACACCATTCCTACTGTAAAGCACGGAGGTGGATCACTGATGATGTGGGGATGTGTGAGTTTCAAAGGCACAGGAAACTTGGTCAAAGTTGAAGGAAATATGAATGCAGCACATTATCAGCAAATACTGGAGGCAAATTTGCACTCATCAGCCAGGAAGTTGCGCATGGGACGTACTTGGACGTTCCAACATGACAATGATCCAAAACACAAGGCCAAGTTGACCTGTCATTGGCTACAGCAGAAGAAAGTGAAGGTTCTGGAGTGGCCATCTCAGTCTCCTGACCTCAATATCATTGAGCCACTCTGGGGAGATCTCAAGCGCGCAGTACATGCAAGACAGCCCAGGAATTTACAGGAACTGGAGACCTTTTTGCTAAGAAGAATGGGCAGTTTTACCATCTGAGAAAATAAAGAGCCTCATCCACAACTACCACAAAAGACTTCAAGCTGTCATTGATGTTAGAGGGGGCAATACACGGTATTAAGAATTGAGGTACGTGAACTTTTGAACAGGGTCATGTTGATGTTTTTGGTTGTCATTATGATTTAAAAAGAGAAAACACAGAAGTTTGACAATAAATGGCTTCAATCAACCACGAACTGTGAGTGGAGAAAAAGTTTTTGTGTTATCATTCATATTCTCTGAAAAAAGGACAAAAAAACAAAAAATCTGCCGGGGTATGTAAACTTTTTAGCACAACTGTATACCCCACATGTTATTTTAATTGATGATCATAACTTACACATTTATTTCACTTCCATATATCACTGTTTCACTTGTCTGAATTTTTTATGCTTTTTTGTATACAATATACACTTATGTATAAAATATACTATATTTGTTGCATTTTTTTTGTTGATTGATTAATTTACTTGTGATGAATGTAAATATACTTGACGTATTTGCTCATGACTTTGGCTTGAGAAAGACTCCTGAATATGTAGCTGAAACTTTGCACATGGAATAAATACCACTAAGTTAATTTTATACATATTTTTGTAGTGTTGCTGTTTTTATTGATTGTGTCTATAGTTGGCCTCCAAGGCTAAAAGTTTATCAAACCTATGTAATTCACTTTCCTTAGTACTTCAGTGTTCAATAAAAGGGTGATCTTGCTAGTGCGAAATAGTGGGTATCACTTGTTTTGCAGCGGTGAGGAGTCAGGTTGCCAAATCATATTTTTAGGAGTGAAACTAGGTGTACAGTAGAGGCTCAAAGGAGAATTTGGGGGTTAGAGATAGGAATACACAATACTCTCAACAAGTATTCATTTGCAGATTAGTATTTATTAGTAACAAGTATATATCACCACCTGGCAACTTGGCACAGACATAAATACCACTATGTATTTTAGTATATCATTTGCCCATCAATAGAATGTTTCAGTCATCAATTTGACCTTCATCAGCAAGGGAAAGAGTTAGTAATCAAAATTAGTAAAAGTAGTATGTCATCATTTGCAAACATACATAAAATATACACCAAACATATATAGCAAAAACATGTAGACATATGGATGATAACAAACGTAATATTATCTACCAATGTACATATCTCCATCACCTGTCACATATAAACTGTCTAACTGTCTATATTACGGGGTGTTTTTAAAAACGTTTGTTTTGTTCCGGTATCAGCATGAACTAGGTGGCTTCTCACATTCTGACACCTCCTAAAACAGGATAGTGGTTGGTTCTGAAACTCAGGTATCGTTGGATAAGCATTTCATAACAATGACCAATGTTTTTTAAGTGCTTGATGTATCTTAGGCAGGACTGGATGATATGTTGATACAAAAGCTACCCATGAGGGGATTTGCATTCCTTGTTTCCACTATTGTGGTGACATTTCTAGTTGTGTTATCTCATTCTGTAAGAGTGAGTGTGGATATCTTCTCTCTCTAAATTTGTGTGTTATCTCTACCATATGATATTGAAGAAAACTATTCTGTGGGTTTTTGATATAAATAAAATAATTGTCCATACAATCAATCGCAGAGTCACTCTGATAATGTGACCTTCTATTCCTCTGAATAGTTCTAGTACATATGCGCAATAGAAGTGAAAGATGATCATGTGATAGTCATATGATCGGAATGAGTATCCTGGTAAAACTAGATACATTGCACAAACGTACATGCAGAGGAGTTTGGTCTTGTGATGTTATCATGTGACAACAATGATTGCTGACGTCATCAGGACGAACTTACTTAACAGTTTAGGCCACATCCGGCCATGAGACTGGTTGCCGATACATCTATTCATGTGGTAAGTGTAGCTGATGTAAGATTGTGCTGTCTTGACTGAGGTTAAAAGTTTATTCTAATGGTTTCTATATTAATGTTTCTATCGGACATTTTATGTGAGAACCAGCGAACAGTTGCTGTGTCTGTGTTTATATGATATTTATTTATTCATTTCTTTATAATTGTATACATATTTTTAAATATATTTATGTATGTGAGGTGGGGTAGATGGTTTATATGTGATAGGTGATGGAGATGTGTACATTGGTAGATAATATTATGTTTGTTATCATCCATGTCTACATGTTTTTACTATTTGATGTATATGTGTAACGTCTCTGCCTGTTCGGGTCTCTGCGCCACCCTCTGCTCGCACGCTGCGGCGAAGGAGGCGTGTTCAGTTTGGTTCCTTGCGTAGGCTTCTTGTTGCTCAGTCTGAACACGGTCCTAGACAATGTAATTGATTTTCTGTCACACCCGTTTCCTTCACCTTGGTTTTCTCTGTTCCACTAATAGTTAATCTCAGTCTTGCCTGTGTGATTGACAGCCTGTCTACCAATCCAGTCTGGGGCTTGCCCAGACATTCTATAAACAGGTTGTCAGCCCTCACATGGTCGCTGGTTATTGCTTTTGCGTTCTGGCTAGTATTCCTTGCTGTCTTGTTGCTGGTATTCATATTCCTAACCCCTGGCCTTGACATTTACTATTCTCTTGGATTTTGATTTTGTGCTGTGTTGCTCGTTTGTTACCGACCCTTTGGCTTGCTCGCTCTACTTCTGTGTTGTTTTGTCTTGTCCTGTTCTGTGTGTCACTTACTCAGTATAGGGCTCGTCTTCAGGTTGTCCTTTTACCGTTTAAGGTAACTGAGGCAATAGGAAGGGACAGTGGCTGGGGTGAGATTAGGGCTCACTTGTCTGTCCTTCCTCCCAGACCCCTGCAGTAGTATAGGGTATTGCTACATCTGGCAAGACCCTAACAATATGTTATATATGTTTGCACATGGCGACATACTACTTTTACTAACTGTACTATAGACCCTTGCTAACAAAGGTCAGATTGATTGATGGACAATATATGATAGAATTTACATTGGTGCCATGTTGCCATGTGGTGATATATACTTGTTACTAATAAATACTAATCTGCAAATGAATGCTTGTTGAGAGTGTTGTGGATTCCTATCTTTATTGACTGGGCTGGATACCCCCCATACGCACCTCCTACATATATATATGGAGTGTCTGGCATATATTTTCATGGTAACTTGGGGGTTAGACTGAAGTAGTGTTGACTAATGGCACAAATTCTGTTTTGTACATAGTTTCAGAAGAAGCTCAACTTTGGACACTTTGGACAACTCAGATGTGTGAGAAGGAGCCTGAAGCTGACAGACATCACCAGCATGTATAATTCTGAGTAAGTCCCTGAGTATGGTCAGATCAGCTTCCATGTCATCTAAGACAAACCTGAAAGCCAAAGTGTATTTGATCTGGGGAAGATCCTTCTCCATTTTTATCTGAGGTAAACTGAGAGAGGGGACCCTCCATTTGATGTGGAATACCTTAATCTTATCTGAGAAAGACTGAGAGAGCTAAATGACCCCTTCATGTCATTTGAGGATTGCAGAGAGAGAAAGAGGGAGTGAGACTACATCATTCTGAGGTACACTGATAGTGAAAGAACATCCATCGTTTTATCTAAGGTAACCCTAAAGATAGAGCCTTCTCCATTTTATTAGTGAGACATTTACTATTGACCAGCAGAGATTTCCCTTTAGGTAGCGAAGAGACTAAACTACCCTGAACTAGACTGCTATAACAGTGAGCAAAGCACGCTAGGAGAAGCTTGCCTGTGGAATACATGAATTATTCTGTGTGTGCAGATAACTTTCAGGGCAGAGCTTTATGATCATTGCCCTCATTACTACATTATATCACGGAGGACCTTACCACTGGTTAACCCTCTCATGGCTGGACCTGTTCTGTTCTCCAGAACTCCATCAACCGCTCCTAGCCAGTGATGGGTGGCTGTGAAAAGTGTTAAACCATTTATCTTGCACTGTTATTTACTGTAATTTTGAAAGTTACCAATATAAATAGTGTGAATGGAATCCTGTGGGTGAGGAAAGGCATAAAAACTAGGATTTAACTGTTTTGTGCATGCTCTACTACAATTCCCTATACCCTCCCAAAGTGAGTGATGCGAATTAGCTGTCTGCAGAATATGTTGGCACTATATAAAGTTATAATAATAATTATTATTTCTTGAGTCCATGGTCTGTTCCAGGTTAAATATTGCCATAAGAGATTCTGTATAAATTTACAGGGTAAACCCTTGAATGGGGATATTTTCTAATTGCTTATGTAAAGCTAAGAGTCCAACCTCATGGGGCCTTGGTTTCAGCCAGTGTGATATTAACCGGGGATTAATGCTGCATACACCATTAATATTACATACATTATTATACTTGTTTTAGGAGCATTATATGCCTTGCACCACTGTTTTCACATATTAGTACACAAGAAAGGGTTAACTCTTATAGTTATTACTTATTTAAATTTGCTGATGTCATTTCTAAAAAATAAAAACTTCAAGTAAGCTTAAGACTGAGGCCTCAGATTGCAGATAAGCGGCAGTGCCAGCATTTCCGTAGGTATAATTGACATGCTGTGATTTCAAAAACTTAAGCATTTTTAAAATCGAAGCATTTTTTTTCTGCAATCCCATCCAATTTGCAGGTAATGTAAAATGCATCGTTTTTTGCCCCTTTTCACAGCATGGGCCTCTGTGACTCAAAAGACTTGAACATTTGGACCTTTTTGAAAGCCCCAAAAAAAGTGAGCAGCCTGGACCGTCTTGTATGTCTACAGTCACTGCATCACTGAGAATGAATTTCTAGAGCAAGGCCAGTATCCATGATGGGGGGTGGCATTCTGACTCACAGGTCTCATATTTAATAAAAGGCTTATAGACAAGTTAAAGGCTTTGCCTGGTGAAAACCTTTTGGTTAAGTCTTTGAACTATACAACATAATAAAACCTAGTAAAAATTTTGTAGCATACGGCATTTCCTCACATGGCCTCCTGTTTCTCAGTGTTCTTTATTCGTTCTTCAGCCACTGCTTCCAATGTATCCGGCTTTTAACTTCCAGTCATATTATTGGCTTGTGGAAGAAAAAGAACAACAGACAAAGCTTTGAAGCGAGTTGCCCTGTCCTGACCTCAGATGCCTTAAGGACACACTCTCTTTGATATATACTGACATAGAATTGTACACTGTCTTCCTGACGGATGTCACAATACATGGGGTGAAAGCAGAGTCTACAACTCCTCTAGGTTGTTGCAGAATAAAAATCAAGTTCTTTATCATTTGACTCTTCCTGAGAATATAAAGGGAGTGTACCAACACTGCAGTCGCTTCTAAACCACTTACCAGTATATGCTGTTGTATGGTTGGTTAATGGCATAGTGAACATACCATTTTCTGTTAAAGTGCATACCTGCTGCTGAGAAAATCATCTTTTAATCTGTATGCAAAGTATCTGGTTGGTACACCCAGACCGTTTTCGCTTGTGGCCATCGTACATTGCGACCTCTCAATTTTTATATTGTGGCAACACTGGATGGCAACCAAAGGTGAAAATAGGTGCTCTGACAGGCTTGGTCACACCTCAGGTGTGCTGAATAGCTACTCTACATCCAGATTAACCACTGATTTTCTCAGCAGAAAGATTGAATTTTGACACAAAAAAGTGTGTTCACTATGTCACTAACTGTCCCTACAACAACATATAAGTGGAAGTGATCTTGGTGGTGCTGGACTCCTTTTAACATAAGTAAACTACATTTGCCACATTAGTCAAATACAGTAAATTATATCTAAGCTGCTAAGGCTGAGGTCCCACATGCGGAAACGCAGCTTTTTTTGTTGTAGATTTTGCTGCAGTTTTTTGATCCAAAGCCAGGAATGGATTGAGCAGAAGCTAGAAGTATAAGAACTTCCTATATATCTCCCATTCCTTTCATAGCCATTCTTGGCTTTGGCTCAAAAAAACGCAGCAAAATCTGCAACAAAAAGAGCTGCGTTTCCGCAACGTGAGCCTCAGATTTTCCATTTTCTGGTTGTCCAGGATTAGTAAAACATGAATTCTGTCTTCTTAATAAAAACATTGCCACACCTGTCCACAGGACTACAATACCAGACACAAGCAACGGATAGTTGTGGCACCGTGTGGCATATAACTAGAAAATAGAAAAGATGTCCCAGCAATGCTCCCTAAATATTCTCCTCACATTTCATTCTATTCTGTCTGTTTTCCAAGAGATTGTCCATTCTTTTCACAAACTTTGGATCAAATTTGTATTTGGCTGTAAAGCAATTGGCTGCAGCAGAAGCTCTCCTCCAAGGCTTTGCCTGCTATTGGTAGACCAGGACTGCCAAACTCTCTCCCTTTTATAAAGCTGTGTTTCAGGAGCATGCAGAAAATCTCCCAAGCTGAAATATACTTATCACCCAGGACTGATGTCCCTTGACAATGATTTGTTTGTTAAACTTGTCAAAAGTCTTCACCTGCAGTCTCCATAGCTAGAACAAAGTGCTGCAACTAAACAGAAAAAGCATTAGGCAATGGTTCCTGATTTTGACGGATCTCTCTCCATTTGTTGAAGATTCCTTAGCCAGAGGCTATGACACTTGCAGTTTCTCAAGTCAAATCATTTCTCATTCTAAGGAGAAATGCCCTGGATGTTTATCCATGGGTAAATAGAGAATGTGTCTCAATTAATTTGCATGACTAGAGCTGAATTTATTTCAGATACTTTACAATTAAATACATCCAGATTGTGCTTTTCGTAAGACAATTTGCCCGCGAGATACATGATTCATATGACTGGGCTAAATACATGGCTGGTGCATCTTAAGTAATCGTTTCCGGTGGTTCTACACTCCTTATTGTAACTGTGAGACAAATGATTGCTCCTTGTTTTACATAATAGTCTAGCTAGCTTAGATAACAAGATGTGATGGCTCACTCTATCATAGACAGAGCGGCTTAAGAGGATCCTATACATTAACATAGGCAATAATATTTATATGTTACTAGTGTGTTAGCTTTAGGAGATGTAGACATTGCAATTACAATTGGACCCTGGAATCTGAATGGATTCAAACAGGCGTCTACCATATCGGAAAACATCTGAAAATCCCACTTAAAAGTATTATATGTGGTATTTTATCCCCCAGGAATTTTGAGCACGAAACCAACATATAACATTAACCCCTTTCTGCTGTGGCAAATTTTTTGATTTCTTGTTTTATATTTTTCCTCCCCACCTTCAAAAAGCCATAGTTTTTATATATTTTCCATTCACATAGCCACATGCAGGACAGATTGTATGTCCTAATGGCATCATATGAAAGAGATGGAATTGAAAGAAAAAAACATATTTGCAGCATTTTCATAGGTTTTTTTTTATAGTGCAGTAAAAATGACATATTATCTTTATTCTGTAAGTACGAATATGGTGATACCAAATTTAGTATTTTATGTTTTACATAATTACATAGTTAATAAGGTTCAAAAAAGACGAAAGTTCATCTAGGCCAATCTGTAATCCTACAACATTGATCCAGAGTAAGACAAAACCCCTGTAAAGGCAGAGGCCATTTACCTCAAATTTGGGGAAAAATTCCTTCCTGATCAACCTCTTTCTCCAAAACTCTAGTTCCTATAATATGTAGATAAATGAATTATAGACCTCATCCTTGTTCAGTAGTCCATAATTCGACTATTCTAACTATAAAGAACCCCTTCCTGCATAGATGCCCAAACTGCATTTCCTCCACCCATAATGAATGTCCCCTTGTTCTTTGCACACTTCTTGAACGAAAAATTACTTGCCGGTATTTTGCACACATATATTTATGTAACTCAGATCACCTTTAGGCCGCGGCACCACATGGCGTAAATGCACATCCCATCCACACATTGCGGGAAAGTACGCTCAGCAGACACCCTGTGATTTCCAAAACCGTCTCGGTTTTGGAAAAAGTAGCATATCAATTATACCTACGGAAACACTGCGGTTTCCCCATAGGTATAATTGAAATAGAAAGTTTCCTCTGCAGACTGTGAAAAGCAATGAGGAAAAAAACGCGATGTGCTGCCGCCGCGGTTTTTCTTGAGGCGCTTTATTTTTGTCGCCCGCTATTTGGAGTCTTAGCCTTAAGCTGAGGTCCCGTGTTGCAGAAAAGCTGCTTTTTTTTTCTTGCAGATTTTGCTGGGGGTTTTGAGCCAAAGTCTTATTTGCATTTGCAGTAGCTGCTTGACACTGAGCCTTGCTGCTTAAAGGAAGCCACGAAGTTACAGAGCATATTGCACTGATAAACAACATACGTTTGTCATGGATGTCACTTTTCTAGATTTGGTGAAAAACAACTTTGAAGTCTTATGCAAATGAGACCGTTATTGCACTGGAGATGGGTCTTCAATTGCCTGGAGCAGTTTTCTTGGGGTGCTCAAGTAGAATGGGTGATGCCATAGCAGTGGGAGGATCAACTCTCACTGCATGGGGTGTAGCAGGCAGAAGATGGTGGGGGTCTGACTGGCCAGAGCAGTGCTCCAGGGAGATAAAGGACTTCCTACTGAATCACTGACCCGCTGAATCTTTGTGACCAGAGTACACAAGTCCTTTCTTTCTTCTTCTGTTGTCCCCAGTGTTGTTCCATTTAATGTATATGCAGTGGTACAAATACTGTGACCTAGCCAAAAATGCTTTTCCTATCTAAGGTGAATTCTGCCTTACCTAAGAGGATGAACGTATTGTGTAACTCAAAGAAGTCCCATGGAGTTAATCACAACCATAGCTGACCTCTGGTCTGGTCCCTTCTACTGTAAAAACACTACCTGTAACAACCAACCCCAAATCCATATACTGTAATGAATATTTCTTCCAGTAGAAACCCCAACTAAAGGCTTCTTCATTGCATGCCAGAGTAATTTTCATATAGTGAGTGCTGCAGTGTCGTAGATGTTGGAAGGTTTTATATCATGTAAAATTGATTGGTTACAAGATAGATTTTGTTTCCTCTTTTATTATAGGCTGTGTAGCAGTGATGCATTTCCCTCCACAGTATAATTATGTATCTTCATCATTATCGTTGTATTTAAATGTTGTACATATTTACACAGGCAATTATATCTAAATGAACTGGAACATTAGTAAGCTATGACATCGAGCTTTAAATCAGATTTTAGTTTCAAGGAGCATTATTAAGCCAAAAGAACGAGCGACATCAACAAGAAGACTGGAAATTAAGAAAGGAATTAAATAAAGCAATTAAAAAATAAAATACAAAATGTAGAAATAAATAACATGAATGTAAAAAAAAATAATGGATAAAAATGTTCATAGTCTACGAGGTTTACCCTTTAAGGGCACCTTCGATTTACTTCCTCAGGAGTATGCATATAAAGCAACCTTATAAAACCTATGATGATATCACCATCAGTGTGAATCACCACCTTTTAACACCATATCTTTGTATAAGTTGAAACTCAGTTTTAATGACTCCAGTTTTCAAATCCTTGGAAATGTATTGACATTGAACTCACCACAGGGGGAAGCTTTGGACCTAACTGCATACTGATTTCTGTTTGAGACCAATGTGAAAACAGTAAACAGTCAGCTCATAACCTTCCTCTAGTGGTGGGTTAGCTATGATGCAAAATGCTGCCGAAAATCTTTGCAGATTACTTTGTATTGATATTGGAAAAAACTAAGCTCAATCTGCTATGGAGGTCACCTTCAGGACAAGGCAATTTTCTATTTTTGCATTATGGTTTTCCTCATCTTTCAAAACTCATAACTTTTTAATTTTTACTTTTACAGCATGTTATGAGGACTTATTTTTCGTGGGAAAAATTGTACTTCATAATGTCATCATTTAATGAAGCTGGAAAAAAATCAGAATGGTGTGGAATTGGAAAAAAATTGAATTACTCCATTTTGTTATAGGTTTAATTTTTATTGTGTTTACATAACACATTACCTGTATGGTCAGTACGATCACAGTGACACCAAATTTTAAATATTTTAAATATTGTTCCTCAGTTGATAATTGATTTAGCGTCTCAGAGCTCTGACTAGCTGCAGAGTCAGAGAAAGCTTCACATGTCTGCATGGCAACCTTAAAGCAACAGTAGTAAATAGTGCTGCACTGAGGAGAATACATACTGACAAATCCTAACAACCAAACTTTGACTCTGAGGATCTACTTGTATAAAACTGCATGTAACTTTGTATTGAAGATCAGTTTATGGGCCTCTTACCCTCCAACCCGAGGTTCTTCATCTCTATTCTTTGTAGTTTCTCTGTAGTCTCATTGTACTCAGCCGCCAATGTATCATCAGTAAATTAATCAGATCAATGTGTCCTACAGAGTACAGCGGGGTAATATATGCACATCTAATTTTCCTAACCCCAAGTATTTTGTCTAAAGAAGCAGATCAGCAAGACAGTGTTCTGTTAAGGTGCCCGTACACATTATATACAGTAAATACCATCACTGGGATCAGCCTACTATCTAATGTGTATGGGGCCACCTACTTGGTGTCTTTGAAGCACTTATTCCCTTCCTAAGCTCTACGAATGAAAAAGGCTTGAGGAGAATTATGTGTCACAGCGGTGTGCATGTGCATGACCTGCAAGCACATCCACACCGCTGACAGTGTACCTGTCCCACAGTCACAACAGGTGCACAGATTTAGGGGGACATTCTCCTGCAGATCTTCCAATGTGGTGTACCTCATAATGTGTGTGCAATGTCCCACCACAGGCCTCTATCTGGGGGAAGCAGGGCAGAGACTTAGTCAACGAATGAACTCACATAGATCCAATATTAATAACAGCAGAACAGATCTCCCAGTGGCCGCACATTTCTCCGGAGAAAACCACTCTATTGAAGATTTGCGGGTTGTGGTTTTAATGGGACATTTTAAGACGCAGGAGGAAAGGAAAGAATGGGAGTACAAGTTTATGCAAAATTTTCAAACTCTGCAATTTGGACTTAATATTCATGCCAGCTTCATGTCACACTATGTATGAACTGTGAGGGTCACAGATCACCTCCTGATAGCAAACAGATAACAGATCCCTCTGTCACGCACCACAACTTTCCAGATTGTTTTTTTGACCTGTTGTAAATAACTTCTCTACTTAGATTGCATTTTGTTTTGGTTTTTTTAAGGACTCTAAAATTCTTTGAAGATCATGTGTATAGAGTATAAATAATCTGTGAATTTTCAGTTCTTGTATAACACCATGTCTGAAGAAGAGAGCTAGACTCTTGAAAGCTTACTTATCAAAACTTATCAAATATACTCAGTTAGCCTCTAAAAGGTATCGCCTGATTTCTTCACTCTTCCAAGATTCTCCTCTGGCACTTTAAGAGGCCCACTTGTGTCTTACTGTAATATGCTTTAATATAACTTTAAAAAAAGAATAGTGTCCCTTTAACCACAAAAAACTATCACTATTAAAGTCTTAACATGTAAACTAATAAATTTCCCTGAATTTCCTTGAATTTTAATTTCTCCCATACTGAGCACAGCACGAGCAAAGTTAAATAATGAAAAAAGGGAAATTTAGAAAAAAAAAGGTGACATCTGTTGAAAAGGATTATGGAGTATTTGTAAAACACAAGCACAATGCCCCGAGGCCCAAATTATGGCATTTTATTAATTATTTTTGCCTAAATTGCAGCGCTTTTTTTGGTTATTTGGTATTTTGCAGCAATCAGTTTGCATTATGAGAACAGGGCAGTGTAATTATGGAAATTAAGTTGAGATTTCAGTTCAATGAACTCATCAGATAAAATCACAGCCTTTCTAGATCGGTCGTCTGGCTTCATGTCAGCTCATTTGCATAAAGCATTTAGCTTAATGAAGAGTAAACAACAATGCAATGCGGGATGTATTAACCCAAGGGGGTCTGCACTGTCATAGAAGAAATATTAGGCTTCTGCTGTCAGCATCGCCTTTTCTGTGCCTCCTAATAAATACACCAAACAGAATGAAGCCCATCCCCAGCTATAAGTCTTCCTGCAGAGTATATTTCATCACCTGTGGAACAGAGTCATTTTTCAGGTTTTATTTACTTTCAGTCCCCTGTAAGCAAAATGTGACATAATCTAGTTACCCAACTTGATGGGCTGTGTGGCTGCGAGACACTCTCAGAAAAATATTTCTGGGTCGGCTGCAACAAGAATATATTTCTTTGGATTGAAACACCTTAATCACGGGGTTAATATAGCAATTATATATAATTACAAATATAAATAAAGCCTCTCCTCTGTGCAGGACTTTTTTCTTCACCAATTTTCGGCGGACATTGCGACAGAGTCTCCAGCGGAGACTCTAGCGCAAATGTAGCCTCAGACTGACCCACTGGAGCTATTTTTTAGAACTGCATAGGCTTCTATGGCACAAGAAGTACAATTCAATGGATCACATAAGGTGTTGTAGCATTAACAGAGACAATAAAATGTAGCCAGTTTCTATCTGTGTGAATGCAGGATAATCATATAGGCTAGAATTACAAGGATTCACTTTTCCTGGTACAGTTGATGGAGTATTGACTAAAAACTTTGGAATAACCAGTGCCAGTGATGTTGTTAGAAATACCATTCATCTGTTTCACATCTAAATTGTGGCTTCTTCACATCCTAATCAGATCAGCCATACAATGGATTCATACTCCATTGACTTACAATGAGGTCTGTTGGCATTCCATTGCAGTATCCGTCATTTCCTGCCATCAAATGTGACTGAGGTGCGGGCAGAGGCTCTGGAGACAATGTGAATGTTTTATATCTGTTTCTAAGAAAATTGGGTGACATCATTATAGCCGCTCTTACTGTTCCTACAGATGTGGTCAACCATATTTTCCTGTTCTGAATAACCGATCTCTCGCATTATACAATAATAGGAAAGCACTTTACTTTTGCATTTTAGGAATCTAGGCAGGGCTGTAGTTAGGGAAGGCTAGCAGGGCATGCTGGGTGAGAGGGCACCAACAAACAGGGGCAAATCCAAAAATGTAACTATGAGGGATATTTCTAACTGCTGCTGTCACCTTCCTCTAGCACCCTGCAGATTCTCAGTTCCTTTCCGACACAGATGCCAGCCATGGAGGCTTTCTAAATACAGCACCATAACCAACTTATAACATAAACCAAGCTCAGTACATAAACATGCAGGAGATACATAAGGCATCAGAATTAATCTCATTACATATATATACAGCACCAATAACCAAGTTTGGTATATTAATGATGCAGACAACCAAACTCAGCACATAAACACAGAACCAAGCTCATAGTATAAACACAGCACCAAACTAGAACTAACCTCAATACAAATATATACAGCACCAAAACCAAGCTCATTATATAAATGATGTAGCAAAATTAAGCACAGTACAGAGCTCAGGTAAACCTCTGCCATACAAATGCTGTACTATATGTAAGTATGAGCTGAACGATAACTCCCCGGGGCTGTCTTCTCCATCTAGACCAGACAATAAGGACAACTTCTACTTGCCACAATTAATCTCTGCAAAGTTTGCACAACAGATTTCTTATCCTTGTTTTTGCTTTTGCTCTTTAAGGCCGTGGCCCTATGTAGCGTAAACACTGCTATTTTACCATGGCGGAAACGCTGCAGCAAAAACCACAGCATTTTACAGAACCTGCAAAGTGGATGGGATTCTGGCCAATCTCATCCACACATTGTAGAAAAATATCCGCAGCAGACATGCAGCAATTTCAAAAACTGTTGTGTTTTTGTAAATCGCAGCATGTCAATTATACCTACGGAAATGCTGGCATTTTCCGTATAGGTATAACTTAAGTAGAAAGTCTGCAGAAGAAAGAAGAGGGGAAAAACCACGGGGTTATCCAGCTTCCAAAAATTATTGCAAATACATCCAAAGCAGTGCTAAATACTCACAGTTCCTTTGTGTACCCTTTGCTTGGCTTTATTTTACTTGCTGCTCCTTGTATCACTGTTATTTACATGCAGTGAATCTGTGGAAAAACTACATTTCACATGATTCATCTGCCTGCTATCACTCTCTATGTACCCCTCCCTTCTCCCCTGCATTGAAATCACAGGTAATAAATCGCTACCACATTTAGGGTCACCTGCTGCTGTGATGTTTCGTTTGCTGCTCTAACTCCTCTTCATGGAAGGGGGTAGGGTTGTGGTAGTGAGATGGCAAACCAATCATCACTCTGAAGTCACTGAACTGAAAAAAAGTCAGATAAACGGTGCCAAATTTTTACCCAAATATGTCTGAAGGGGGTAGACATACAGGAAATCCCTAATATTTTAGTCCAGACTCCATTGTCCACAGATAGGTAGCCAAGACCATTAAATTAGTCACACCTAGGTACAGCTAGAGATAGTGACGACATATCTCTAGTAAATAAATGGATGGTAGACATTCAACCTCCCTAAACTAGCAATCATTAGCCGTTGTGAAAAGGACAATATATTAGACAGGATGCTGAAAAGTATATTCTAAATATATGTTCAATTTGCCCAGGTGAGGACAGTTAGAGAGTGAATGACCAAGCAGATACAGGGTTATCAGATCATCAAATTTATCATGGGATATCTAAGTACAGAGCTCAGCATGCGGCCTATCAGTCTGACCACAGGTGTGATCCCCACCTTGCACCATAAAAAAAAGTTGGCCTCACTGTGTCCCTGAAAACACATATGCCCCACAATGTGCCCTTGAATAAAAGTGCCATTCAATGTACCCATGAATAAAAATATGCCCTATAATGTGAACATGAATAAATACTGCCCCACACTTTGAACCATTCTAAAAAAAAAAAAAAAATGGCCCTTTTTTTTGTAAAAAAACCATTTTTCCACACACAGTGTCCCTAAATAAAAATATGCTGATAATATGCCCATGAATAAAAGTTGCCCCACAATGTGCAACAATGCAGAAAGCCTCACTGGGATCCTTTGATCATGTATTACTGCTACTACAGTATATTCAATTGTATATGAATCTTAAGGATATTGATGCAATCTAAGGAACGGGGACCAGGTTGGGAGAGGGATGCATGTAGAGTTTTGCAGGTTCAGACCTGTTTCCCCCTCCTCCTACCCACATCCCGTCTATGTATACACTCTTAAAAATAATCCACTTTGGCCAAGATATTTAACATAACAAGCAAAGTAAAATCTTTGGACTAGGTGAAAGTAAGCAAATTCTAGGAAAGCTGAATACTAATTTTTCCAGATAGCTAAAGAACCTATATATTGGAGATTTTTACCTTTATTTTAGAGGTGTTAGTGTTTAATTCATAATCAGATCATAATATAAGTTGCTATCTGAATTTCCTAGACACAAACATAACTAAGCAATAGAAAAAAACAATACTTATTCAGCATTATTTACCTTTATTTCAGGGACACTGTCCGATAGTATTGTATGATCAGTGCCACCTTTGTCATTAGTAGGATGCATAAGAAAATCATTAAAATAATGGCATTATGGTAATTTCTAGCTTATCCTTTGTAAAGCAAAAGCTAAAGTATCTGAAGACTATCGACTCAATCTTCTCTAGGAAAAACAGGCTCACTGCCGCCATATCAAGCAGACAGCACATTACTTTGATTGGGGTCCTTCTACCTCCCAAGCAGAACATTGTTGCTGGCACTTAGCTTATCACAGTTGTGCAGATGAGAGATGTGAAGGAATACAGAAACCTCCTTGTGTCGATCAGATTGATTTTTTTTTTTTTGATACATAATTATTGACGTCCACATTCAGCTTCCTTGGATTTTATGTCTATGCTTCAGAATGCGATGAAGACCGCCCCGCCGTAAATATCAGCAAATGTTTATTCCATAGATGACTCCAGACTCTTTGTATATTGTTTTCTGCATTATTTTGTCAGTTTGTTTTCTCCGCTGAGCCCCACAGGGGACCCACAGACTTCAGCCAGTCACAGGATTCAGTGCGGATAATGAATCAGAAACGTCAAAAAGATTTCCAGCATCAGACGCCCACCATGCCTATTAAAATTTAAATAACAGAGAGTGGCCCGGCTGTGGGCATGCAGGGCACCGCACTAAATGACTTGTTATTTAAAGTAAAACACAGAGGAATTAACTGAGCATGCTGGAAAAAATACAGTTTATTGTAGAACTAGAAAAAGCTTAGAGAGGAAGAACACATTGAGGCAATCTGCTATAGGAAGGTTATAAATGCACTGCTGCAGGTGTATTAATGTATCCATCTCCACATATGGTTGTCAGTTAACTAGTAAAGATCTAGAAATATGTATGTTACATAGATTGATTATGTAAATTAAAAGATGAGATAAAACATCTGCTTTCTTCTAGAAACAGTACTCCTTCTGTCTACACGTTATGTCTGGCTTAGTAGCTTACTTCTTTTGAAGTGAAAAAGATTAAAGTTGGTAATACACGTTAGATTTTAGATTGCTGGAAAAGCAGATTTTGAGCATTTATGGAACAATTGTCCATACATAAAGCTATGAACATTTGTTCCAGATACCCGACCATCAACTAAAGTTGGTCACAACCAAAAACCACCGTGATGGATTTTTCGTCTGTTGGGTATACTTGTTTGCGTATGGCCTAGACCAGGGGTCAGCAACCCCTGGCAAGCGTGCCAAGAGTGGCACGTGTGGCATATCTTGCTGGCATGGCAGCCAGCACAAGACCTGCAAGTATTAAGAGAAGAGAGAGCGTCCTTTAGTGCTCTGTTACTGCAATGATATAGGACGCTCCTTCTTCTCTTTCTAGAGAGAGTTGAAAGAGTGAAGAAATCAGGCGATACCTTTTAGAGGATAACTGAGTATATTTGATAGTAAGCTTTCAAGAGCGTCCTAAGAGAGCCTAGCTATCTTCTTCAGACATGGTGTAATACAAGAAACTGAAAATTTATACACCTGATTGCAAACAGATAACAGATCCCTCCGTCACGCCCCACAAATTTTCCAGACTGTTTATCTCACCTGTTGTAAATAACTTCTCTACTTATATTGCATTTTGTTATTCCAAGATCCTTTGAAGATCCATGTCTTGTATGTGTATAAAGAGTGTGAATTTTCAGTTTCTTGTATTACACCAAGTCTGAAGAATTGAGCTAGACTTTCGAAAGCTTACTATCAAATATACTCAGTTATCCTCTGAAAGGTATCGCCTGATTTCTTTACTCTTCCACTACTTTCTGTGGCTAACACGGTACAACATTATACTACTAGAGTGGTGAGGAAATCCCAGGAGGTGAAGCTCACACTGTGCAGCAAAATGACCCTGCCTGCTACAGTGATGAGCTCCTGCATCTGCATCCTACAAAGAAGAGGAGAGGAGAGCTTCGTACAGCAAAGTGATAGTAAAAAAAACACCAGGTGCATGCTGGGGTTACTATTCTTACTAATGTAAGGCATTTGGGGTTATTAATTTAGTTTTAGTAATTCCATGTGCCTCACATTAATAGCAATTAACCCCATCATGTCCCTCACATTAACTCCTGTGTGCTTCGCATAAGAGTTACTAATATGTGAGACATATATAGGGAGTGTGACAACTTGGGGGGATTAGTCTCAAAATGGCGGCAGACTCCTGGTCCGGACAGCGGTGGTTCGTGGTACTGGGCGACGGATAGATAGCGTTCAGACGGTCCAAGTGTAAAATAAAACTGGCTTTATTCAGCATAGGCGCAACATAGCAAAACAACAAAAAACCTAGGCCACAGTTAGGACCCTAACTCACTCCTTGAGCCCCTAACTAGCCTGACTCCTGCTCAGCTCTAGCAAAAGTCCCCTGTGGACCCCAGCCCTCCTGGCACAGACCGTCTATCTGTCCAGCTGGTTCCACCATTTCCTGCTCCATGCAGGTTTCTCCAGCCTTCTGGAGATACGCGCCCCACCCAAAGGCGTGGCTGAGGGCCTTTTCAGGGCTGGCCTGGGTCGCTCCCTAGCACCCTCTAGGTTCACATACTCACAGGAGGTACTAATAAAGGACCTTAATGACGAAGATAATTATTACCTCCATGTCTCTCACATATCAGTAACCTTTATGTAAAGCACACAGGGGTTAATGTGAGGGACCTGATGGGGTTAACTGCTATTAATATGTGACACCCATAAATTTCTGGCTGTGGTTTTGCTGTTACCGCACCGCCAGGAATTAAATATGGCTGAAATTAATCAGCATTTCACTTACAGAAAATTGAAAGTACTGGCGGCCTGGGGATGCAGCATCCAGGTACATAGAGTGTCACCATCCTACAGGTGTTACCTTACTCTGCTACCAGTCACATACATTTACCACGAAGGGTGTGTTAACACAGAGGAATTTGGCAAAATCCGCCCCTGAATCCGGAGCAGATTCCTCCCGGAATCCGCCACCCATTGTTTTCAATGGGAGGCAGAGATCACAGCAGGACGTGGAAAAAAGAAGTGTCCTGCTCGATCTAGCGGCGGATTCCGCGGCTGATTCAGTCGCGGGGTCCGCGGCTTGAGACTCCCCTCCTAATTAGGCCCATTCATCCAGGCCTAATCAGCAGCGGAATGCTGCGACGGAATGCTGATGCAGTGCATCGACATCCCGTCACGGCTAGACCATAGCGAAAATGCTGTTGTGGGAAATGAAGAGGAATTGCTCTTCATTTTCCGCCGTGCGAACATAGCCTAATTGTGGGTTACATATGTACTTACATTGCTTCTAATGGAAAAGTACAGGTGTTTTAAACGCAAATAGTGGTAAATGCACGTGACTGGGAGCACAGTATGACAGCACCCCTATGTTATGGTTTGTGCTATATAACTTTAGTGTAGGGGTCGTCAGCCTTACAATTATTGCCTGGCACTCCGAGGATCTCATCTTTCATTTTTTAATTTAAAGCGGCACGCTAAACAAAAAAGGTTGCCTAACCTTGGGCTAGACTGACAGACCTGTGGGAGATTTGTGCATTGTGGGCATGTATTTTTGAAAATATGGGCTGGTCAAAAACCTCTAGGGTTGGGGCAAGCATTTGCATAAAGAACCTTTGTTTTGTGTAATAAATTTATTTTTTTGTATCATTAATATTTATGTGTGTCATATTCCCCCAATGTAAAAAAAAACAAAACATAAAAATTAATCATAAAAAATCTTTTTAACTTGACATCATTTCTTTTGTTCCACTTTCTTTTGTCAGAGTTTAATCCGGTAAAGATCATGTGTTTGGGTTGAACAAACATGGACAACCCCTTTATTGCTTTGACTACAGTACTCCCAAAAGTAGAGAAAGGGTGTAGTGATGAGTGGTTTAGGGATTGATGTACTATAACATCAGCAGATGTTCTGTACACAGCACCATGTAGATAAAATTTCAGATAAACTATAGTGTTTCTTTCTATTTTCTACATGCAAAAATGAGGAATATTTTATAATCTGCTCACCATATTTCTAAAAATAATGAGTGGACCTAGGGATGGACACCAACAACAATAGGGGGACCCTGTCTAGGTGTTCTGATTGCTTATATAGTATACCTACCTCTGCACATGTACTGTTGTCTGAGAGAATGTAGGAAATGACTCCTACTTTTGAGGGTAAATGCAGCTCCCAAACAGAACCATATAATTTAAACCACCCTTTAAACAGATTATAAATGAAACTCCTGACATTCTCTTGCTGGTTGAATAAATGCCACAGCGATATTAATGTTGCATTAACAGTATAGTTTATGTGCTCCAGCTAATGGGGCAGCAACATACCCATATTCCCCAAATAGCCCTGTAACAGGCATGTTCTACCTCCAAACACTGGCTACTCTAGCAGTGGTGCACTCACAAAACCACCACCACAGAGATGCCATGACCCCCACCCAACACAAGAGAGCTTCATCCTGGCCAATAAGGTTAAGATGAACCTATCCCAATTATCATTCTCCAACATATAATGGCATACTTCCACTTCTCCATGGCTCCAGACATAAAGAGAAATCTGCATATTCAAAACCTTTCTGGCCCACTCTATTACTGCCAGGTTGCAAGCTCCATGACACAGGAGGCGAGACACGACTTTAGACCACATGACTATCACTTTATCAAAAAAGGACATTACTCTATCCATATCTGACTTTATCAAAGAAATCAACTCGGCCAACTTAAACACGCACAGGTTGATGCTGCCTGCCTCTGAACCTGGAGCAAGAAACTGAAAAATGGTGGTAAGAGCAAAAATGCCGGTGACATTTATGATTATGGGACTGCCCACACCAAGGTGAGGACCCTCTGGAGCTAATCTCAAAGGAGACAGGTGACAAAGCCCCGTGCGACCCATGCCACCTTCTCCGTCCAGCACATAACCTCCTCCACCTCAGAACGTGGTTTTCCACCACAGAACCCCCTCCACCTCCCAGATCACGGCCCTGGACTGATACACTCCCTATATTGGAGGTATCCAGGGGCCTCCCCAGTGATTCTACCTCCAGACTCCACACGGCAGCAAAGCCACAGAATGATGACGTCATGACGCTCAGCGTGCCCAGCACACCTCAGAGGCCCAATTACAGACCTCAACACTAACCCCAGGCATGTGACGTCACAAAAGAGCGGCAGACGCCAAGTGCCAGTCTAAAGAGAACCCGAAGTATAATAATTTACTACAAATCATGTTGCGGCCGCCATTATAGCTTGCCTGAGATGAATCTCAAATTGTTCAGTTTCTGTAACATTTTGGAATATTTGGGACAAAAGTTATTCGTTGTGAGTCGATTCACTAGTCCCAAGTGAGCCCTAGAATTTTAGGGAGCCCATAAGATGTCTGTTCCCAATATGAAGAGACCAGACAATAAACAATAGATTACAGCTGAGGGACCTGGTTTTGCATCGGGGCCCAGTAGCTTTATATTACACCTCTCATTCGAACAACATGATTTTCTTCAAAACACAGTGTCCTGCCTGTCCACAGGTTATATGTGTAATTGCAGCTCAGTCCCATTTATTTCAGTGATACTGAGCTGCAATACCAGACATTGCTGACAGTTCTAGAGGCTTGACCAAGGGCATGGCTTACAAATGTTTATATTGCATTGAGAAATTAGGTCTATATTATATTTTATGAAAGAAAATGTGTGACTTAATAGGTTTACTAATAAACAAGTCTACTCCTTTAAGTGGAAGAGTTGCAACATTATGAATGGAAAAACACCATGTAATTATTGATCATTGTGGGTGTTACGTGAGCCTGTATTCAGTTCCATATCCCAGAACGCACTGCTCCTGGTTTTCTAGTCATTTGTTCACATATGGCAATGTGTCACCAGAGAGGAGAATGATCACAACCTTCAGTGGATCAGGAAAGTTGAACGTCACCACAATTCCCACAGTGCGACCTTTCCCTGATTAAATTAATTGCAGATCAATGAGCCCACAGGTGTCTCTGCACTTTGCCAGTCTGTACGTGACATTCTATATAATACATTTTACATATATTTGTGCAGGATTTGTCTGAGCCTTGTGACAGGGAAGTGGATTACTACAGTATTAGAATTTATTTACAATGTAATTACAATAGTGTACCCAGGAAAGAGAATATTACATCCTGGATATAAAAGCCTGGCTAATATCAATGTAATTAAATCATAATCATAACAAATCACTTTATTTCTAATTATTATAAAAAGAAGGAAATCCTAGAATGTAGCAACAGGAAAATCTAAAGGCACTGTCCACCCTTAAACATTAGCATACTGTGCTGATATATGTTTGTATATAGTGGCCAAAGTTGTTTAGATAATGTTTATTTGTGAAAGCCCATCTCCAGACCTTTAGTACAGATCATACTCTAGCATAGTCAAAGTTGAGACCACTCACCAGGCACATCGTTTAATTTCTTTAGCTTCCAAATGGTCCCCTAGATGGTCATGTGATTAGGAGATTGACCTGCCAATTCACACAACAGCTGGTAGTCCGTTTCAATATTTAAATCAATGAGTGCCTGGATGTTACCCTCCCATAGACTTGCATAGAAACTAGGGACTTTTATGTGGTGTGTGAAATGGCAGATAGGTCTGCAGATCAAATGACCAGCCGAGAGACCTGTTCTGAAGTTAAGAAGGTGAAGAACACGTCTGCGGCCATGGGCCTGTGTGATGCAAGATGCATGTCATAAAATGCACAATAAGGTCCTACATTGTGGAAAAGATGCTTTGTTTTGGAGATTTTGCTGCGTTTTTTGAGCTAAAGCCAAAAAGAAGGGAAAAGTGTAAATGCATACTTTATATTTACCATTCCTTTTCAAGTCACTCTTGGCACAAAAAATGCAGCAAAATCTGAAACAAAAAAGCAGCTTTTACTCAGCATGGGGCCTTAGCCTTAGAAACACAGAACACAAGTAAATACACAACAAATTTGCACAGATCAATCTTGGGCATGAACCTCAATAAGTTTCCCTAAGGTCACATTCTGAAAGTTGGTAGCTCTTACCTCCTTACATTTCCACTGTTCATTAAACTACAATATGCCCTGTACTAAAGAGCTAGGGATTAAAAAAAAGATTGTAATGGGACTTGAAACTCTACAGTAAACGTAACATAGCTACTTGTCTCTGTTTGTGCAGGAAAACAGCGGAGAGTCTGCATTTGGGTACCTGGTCTTTGTTGGCATTCTGACCTTACGTAAGCCATACAGCCAATCAGTGGCTGTGCAGAGATGTTCTGTTCAAAGAGAGCTTCAGTACTAAGCCACTGATTGGCTGCATTGCTCACATGGGGGTCGAAGGTCAGGAACAACTGGTACATGACGGAGAGGTAAGTATGTGGTTTTGTTATCTTAAACTTCAGCAGGAGTTAAAAATATGACCTGGAACACCTCTTTACGCTCTTTTCTCTAGAGAGTTGGAGTCTGCAAATAATAATATATTCACTGAAATGTTGTACACAGTCTTGTATGCATGCAGTAATGCTGTATCATGTTCTCCACACTGTAGTGCTGCACATGTTTCTATAGTGCTTGTTTATATGGTGTTACCAAAATTGTGCATTAGTCTTTACACAGTAGTGCTGCTGTAACATCCTTGCCTGTCCGGGCCTTGGCACCATCCTCCGGGTGCACGCTGCGGCACAGGAGGCGTGTCTGGTTGTGATTCCTTCTGAATGCCTGAACACTGTCCTATTCCCTCACCTCCTTAATTGATTTTGCATTGCGCTTACTGGATATACTCCTTGTTCTTTGTTACCTGTTCTTCTGATTTCCTGACCACTGGCTTACCTTTGACTTTTCTCTTGGATTGTGATTTTGTACTGCATTGCTCGATTGTTACCGACCCCTTAGCTAGCTGACCTCCCTTTGTTGTGTTCGTCCTGTCTGCGTTCTGTGTATCACTTATTGTAAGCAGGGACTGTCGACTGGTTGCTGGCTGTCGTCTAGGACAGATCGGGCAAGTTAGCCAGGGAGAGTGGGGGGGGATTCAGCTTAGGGTCCACTGTCTTGTTGTGCCCATCCCCCCAAAATTCTCCAGCAGCTACTGGGGAATCGCTCCTCTAGAGATTCCTTTACAGAATAGCAGGCCAGATTTAACCCTTCTACTCCTGACTGGCATGGCTTCTATTCAGGACCTTGTGACTCGAATGGAGGGTTTAGCAGGTTTGGTGTCTGAGCTGGCCAATCAGGTACACACCCTCACCCAGAATCAAGCTGAGGCCGCTGCTACACCACCTACTGTCTTTTCCCTTCCCAGGGTTAAAATGTTACTCCCAGATAGGTTTTCAGGGGACCGAGGTAAATTTGAGACGTTCAGGGAATCACGTCAGTTGTATTTTCGGGTCAACCCTCATGTGTCGCAGTCTCAGATGGTGGGGGTGGTCATTACTCTCTTACAGGGGGATCCACAGACTTGGGCCCTTAAACTCCCCCCTGAGGCAGAGGAGTGGACAGATCTGGAAAAAAATTTTAAGTCTTTGGGGGCTATTTATGCTGAGCCTGATCAAATTGGACTTGCTGAGTCCCAACTTCTTACCCTCTGGCAAGGTAAACTATCCGCTGAGACTTATTGCTCTGAGTTTTGGAAGTTGAGTATAACAGCAGGTTGGTGTGACTCCGCTTTGAAGGCTCTTTTTAAACAGGGCCTGAATGATTCAGTTAAGGAGGTTTGGGTAGGTCACCCTGATCCCCCTACCTTAGAACAGGCCATGACTTTAGTCATCCGCATTGACAGGAGACTCCAGGACAGACATAAAGAGAGGGTGGGGACTGATCCCGCTAAGTCTTCTGTTTATCCCTCTCTTTCTGTTAAAAAATCTGTTTCTCCTTTTGTCACCGCTGGAGATGAGCCTATGCAGTTGGGAGCGCTGGATACCAAGGCTAGACGAGAATATCGTCCCCGGAATCATCTCTGCCTGTATTGCGGCAAACCGGGTCATCTCTGAGACTGTTCCATCAAACCACGTACACCAGTGGAAAACTCCAGAGCCTGAGTGGTATTCTGGAGAACCACTCAGGCACTCAGGTATCTTCCAAAAAATCTCACAAATTGATGTTACCTGTGTCTCTGTCCTTTGGGGGCAGTTCTGTTTCTGGGCAGGCCCTAGTAGATTCTGGGGCTGCCACTAACTTTGTTAAATTTTTGTTTGTTTCTGCTTTACATATTCAACTTGTATCATTAGATACTCCTCTGTTGGTTACTGGGGCAGATTTTACTCCACTGGACAGGGGTCAAATCCGTTTTAAAACCCCCTTACTCTCTTTGCAAATGGGCTCAAAACATACGGAGCTCATAAGTTTTTTTGTTATGGAGGATCTCTCGTCTGATATTATTTTAGGGCTTCCCTGGCTAGACCTCCATAACCCTACCTTTGGCCCAAAAAAGAGTTAGTGAAATGGGGGAATCAGTGCTCCTCCCATTGTATAGCTTTGCATGCCTCCGATTGTCTCAGTGAGGAAATGCTTCTTCCTGAATTTTTGTCTGATTTTCATGATGTTTTTGATGCTAAATCTGCTGAAGTTTTACCGCCGCATAGACCTTACGATTGTTCGATTGAACTCCTTCCTGACTCCAAATACCCTAAGGGAAGGATCTTCAATCTTTCTGCTCCAGAATGTGAGGCTATGCAGGAATACACTCAGGATAGTCTTCTTAAAGGTCACATCCGTCCATCTCAGTCTCCCATGGGGGCCGGGTTCTTTTTTGTTAAAAAAAAAGATGGCGAACTGCGACCATGCATTGACTACCGAGAATTAAATAAAATTACGGTTAAAAATCAGTACCCTCTTTCTCTGATCCCTGATCTTTTTAATCAGATTGTGGGTGCCCGCTGGTTTTCTAAAATTGACCTCCGCGGGGCATACAATCAGATCCGGATTAGAGAAGGAGATGAATGGAAAACTGCGTTCATCACCTCGGAAGGTCACTTTGAATACAGTATTTGGTAATGCTTTTCGGGTTGTGTAATGCACCTGCAGTATATCAACATTTTGTTAATGATATCTTTAGAGACTTGCTCGGCCGTTATGTGGTTGTCTACCTGGATGATATTCTAGTGTTCTCTCCTGATTGGGCCACACATATTGAGCATGTTAGGAGTGTTTTGCTACTGTTGCGTCAAAACTGTCTCTTTGCCAAACTGTCCAAATGCCTGTTTGAAGTCCAAAGGGTCACCTTCCTCGGTTGTGTTATTACTCCCGATTATTTTTGTATGGACCCACTAAAAGTCATGGCTATTAAAAACTGGGAACGCCCCTCCAACCTTAAAGCCCTGCAACATTTCTTGGGTTTCTCCAACTATCATTGAAAATTTATTAAGAATTTCTCTACTATAGTGAAGCTGTTGACGGATCTCACAAAGAAAGGTGCCGATGTGACCAAATGGACTCCGGAAGCTGAACAGGCTTTTGTACATCTCAAGAAATGTTTTGTTGAGGCTCCTGTATTAGTACCACCAGACTTTGATCGCCCATTTATTATTGAGGTTGATGCCTCTGAAGTGGTGGTTGGTGCCGTGTTGTCTCACGGCTCTGAAAATTTTACGTGTTTGCAACCTGTGGCCTTCTTCTCAGGGAAATTCTCTCCTGCGCAGCGCAACTATGATATTGGTAATCGAGAACTCCTAGCCATTAAATGAGCATTCGAGGAGTGGAGACATTTCCTCGAGGGGGCCAAACACCAGATCACAGTATTTACCGATCATAAGAACCTACTATATCTGGATAAAGCTAAGCGACTGTCTCCTAGGCAGGCCCGCTGGGCACTATTTTTCACACGTTTTAATTTTGTGGTGACTTATCGTCCAGGCTCTAAAAATGTACAGCAGATGCCCTATCTCACAGCTTTGGTCCAGCGATGCCCCTAAGGATGTCCCAGATAAAATCTTGTCCCCCGGAGTGGTTCTTGCCATTATTACTCCTGATCTTGCTACTTTAGTGGTTAATTCGCAAGATCTTGCTCCCAGTAATACTCCCACTGGGAAACTATTTGTACCTCCAAATCTTCGTCCTCGTGTTTTGGAGGAAATTCATTGTTCTACCTTAACGGGATACCCCGGCTTCGCTGGGACTAAATACCTTCTCTCCCGCTCTTACTGGTGGCCTTCCTGGTCTCGAGACGTATGTGAATTTGTTGCTGCCTGTGAGACATGTGCTAGGATGAAGACTCCTAGGAGATTACCCAAGGGCCTTCTTCATCCCCTTCCTATACCTAAGAGATCATGGTCCCATTTGTCAATGGACTTTATTACTGATTTGCCTTGTTCCCAAGGGAAGACTGTGATTTGGGTTGTTGTGGATAGATTCTCCAAAATGTGTCATTTTGTACCCCTAAAGAAAATTCCAAGTGCTCCACGTCTAGCCTCGCTCTTTATTAATCATATACTCCACTTGCATGGTGTACCGGAAAATATTGTATTTGATAGGGGTGTACAAATTGTCTCTAGATTCTGGAAGGAATTTTGTGGTCATCTGGGGGTCTCTCTGACTTTCTCTTCTGCGTTCCACACTGAGACCAATGGTCAGACAGAGAGATTCAACCAAACTTTAGAACAATAATTAAGGTGTTTTGTGTCTGATGCTCAAGAAAAATGGAGAACCTTTCTTCCTCTAGCAGAGTTTGCAGTAACAACAGGGTTAACGTCACCACTAAAATGTCTCCGTTTTATTGCAACTATGGTTTTAACCCAAGGTACTCCTCTCTCCGTAGCACCGAGTCTGTTAATCCCACTGCCGAACAGACTTATCAGCGACTGTGCACAGTCTGGGCCCAGGCTCGTCTGAGCCTGGTTAAAGCCCAAGAATATCAAAAACGTCAGGCAAATAAAAGACGCTTACTTGGCCCTGAATACAGAGTGGAAGATCAAGTCTGGCTGTCCACTAGGAATCTGCGTCTTAAAATTCCTTCGGGGAAATTTGCACCAAGCTACATTGGACCCTATGTCATTTCTGAACTCATAAACCCAGTATCTTTTAAATTACAACTTCCAAGTTCTTTTCATATCCACAACGTCTTCCACAAGTCGCTTTTGAAGAAGTATATCTCCCCTGTCCTTACTTCTTCCAGTCCACCTGCGCCTGTGGTGGTCCAAGAGGAACTAGAATACAAGGTAGAAAAAATTCTGGATTCCTGTCGGATGCAGAATGCTGTTCAGTACTTCGTGCACTGGAAGGGTTATGGCCCGGAAGAGCGAACGTGGGTTTCTGGTAGGGACCTACATGCGCCTCGTTTGATTAATCTCTTTCATCGCCAGAACCCTTCGAAACCTGGTCCATCTGGCAAGGGTCCAGACGCCCCTCGTAAAAGGGGGGGTACTGTAACATCCTTGCCTGTCCGGGCCTTGGCACCATCCTCCGGCGCACGCTGCGGCGCAGGAGGCGTGTCTGGTTGTGATTCCTTCCTTTGGGTTTTTCTTGTATTGTCTGAACAATGTCCTATTCCCTCACCTCCTTAATTGATTTTGCATTACCCTTACTGGCTATACTCCTTGTTCTTTGTTACCTGTTCTTCTGATTTCCTGACCACTGGCTTACCTATGACTTTTCTCTTGGATTGTGATTTTTGTACTGCATTGCTCGTTTGTTACCGACACCTTGGCTAGCTGACCTCCCTTTGTTGTGTTCGTCCTGTCTGCGTTCTGTGTATCACTTATTGTAAGCAGGGACTGTCGACTGGCTGCTGGCTGTTGCCTAGGACAGATTGGGCAAGTTAGCCAGGGACAGTGAGGGGGATTCAGCTTAAGGTCCACTGTCTTGTTGTGCCCCTCCCCCCAAAGTTCTCCAGCAGCTACTGGGGAATCGCTCCTCTAGCGATTCCTTTACAGCTACATAGCAATATATCAGTGTTTACCACAAGCAATCAAACACAAAGTATTGTATAGGGGTGTAGCCGTATCTAGGTACATTATGTAGCACCACACTTACTCAGAAGTGGAAGCACCAACGGCCTGGCTACTGGATGTGGCTATAGTATTCTTGTACATTGTGTGGCACCACTCTAACACTAGTAGCCTACACCTTACATTAGTTTCATTTACCTCGCACTAATGATTCCATGTGCCTCACATTAACCCCTTATGGCTCTACGCCATAATTTTACATCACACTGAGTGTGTATTAACGCTCAGTGACAGTTTTGTAGTAGGCACAGAAGCTGGCTGTATTATATAGTTGAGACCTAGGACTGGATGTAGGAGTAGGAAAATACTCCAGCATGGCATCTGGGTGATTGGGGGCACCCCTTTTTAACTCCTCTGGGTCCCTCATGGTGAGATCACATGGTTCCATGGGGTTGCCATGGCACACAGAATTATTGCAGTATATGGTACAGGGGATGAAACAATCCAAAGTTCAAGTCTCCTTGTGGAATAGTGAACTTTTTAAAAAAGTATTAAACCTTTGAAAAAAGTATAAAAAATAAATAATAATATAATAAAGTATAAAAAATAAATAATAATAATAAAAAAAATCCTTTTCTCATTTCCAAAATAATTAACCTCTTCTCGCCACAGGCAGTTTTTCATTTTTTTTTTTTACTTTTTTTTATTTTTCCATTCAGAGAGCCATATGAGCACTTAATGTTTGCAGGACAAATTGTACTTCATGGTGGTAATAATAATACAATTTATTTATATAGCGACAACATATTCTGCAGCACTTTACAAATTGTAGGATTCAAATACCATTTAATATTCCATATGATATACTGGGAAGCTCGAAAAAATTCAGAATTGTGTGGAATTAGAGAAAAAATGCATTTGTGCAACTTTTCTATGGGCCTTTTTTTATGTCACCTGTATTCTATGGGTCGGTATGATTACAGCAATACCAAATTTATATAGTTTTTTTTTCTGTTTTAACCCCTTAAGAAATACTATTGTAGTATTGGAAGACCACCCAAGGTTGTCAAATACATTGCCGGCAGTCGGAGAGGGTTTGAAATTCGGCCAGCAGAAGTTGCATTCTGTGGATACCTCACCTCCTCGAACCGTTCATGAATAGTGGGAGCTCTAGAAGTTCTTCAAAAGCAAGGGCTAACAGTCTTCACTGCAACTAATAAGAAACTGAAAAGGAGTAGATTTTCATTTTAGACTCCCCACCTTCCAAAAGCCATAACTTTTTTATATTTCCATTCACACCTGTCATATGCAAGCTTAATTTTTGCGGGGTAAATTGTATTTCATAGTGTCCCATTTAATATTCTGTACAATGTACTGGGAAGCTGGAAAAAATTCAGAATGGGGTGGAATTGGAGAAAAACTGCATTTGCCCGACATTGTTATGGGCTTTGATTTCACAGCATTCACTATGCAGTCAAAATGACATGTCACCTGTATTCTATGGGTCAGTATGACAATGATACCAAATTTATATTGTTTTTTTTACTTTTTAACCCCTTTAAAAAATCCAAAAGTCTACAAAAGTTATACCTGTAACTTTTTTACATTTCCATGTACAGGGATGCATAAGGCATCTTTTTTGCGGGGTAGATGTACTTTTTATTTGTACCAATTTGGGGAATGTACATTACTTTGGTTGCTTTTTATTAAATTTTTATGGGAGGTGAAACAGCAAAAAAAAGTCTCTTTTGATTTTTTTTCCTCACTACGGTGTTCATCATTAGGGAAAAATATTGTTAGAAGTTTGTACACCAAGTGTTTTCAGACAAGGGGATACTTAATGTGTATGTATTTCACTTTATTTACATACTTTTATGTGTGTTCTAGGGAAAGGAGAGTTTTGTTTTTTTTTAATTCATTTTCTTTTTATTATTTTACTGTAATTTTTTGGAGACTCCATCGCAGTGTGTATCCAAAATCCTGCAAGTCTGAATTTTTCATCCAGCAGTTTCAGTTTAAAAGGATGGATACCTGATGGATCCTATTATATTTAAAGGGAGTCTATCATTAGAAAAACAGACCTGACTGCGCATGCTGGGCTGCCATTTTCTTGTGGTCTGTTACAGCTCTGCGTCCGATGCTTGCGAAAGGCAGAAGATACGGAGAAGAGGAAGAGGGGAGTGAACACAACAAGCTAAGGGGCAGTGGAAAGTTATGATGCGAGGGGTGCTCAGAGCACAGGGGGACATAGTGTGACATGAAGCTGGCATGAATATTAAGTCCAAATTGCAGAGTTTGAAATTTTTGCATAAATTTGTACTCCGATTCTTTCCTTTTCTCCTGCGTCTTAAAATGTCCCATTAAAACCACAATCCGCAAATCTTCAATAGAGTGGTTTTCTCCGGAGAAATGTGCGGCCACTGGGAGATCGGTTCTGCTGTTATTAATATTGGATCTGTGTGAGTTCATTCGTTCACTGAGTCTCTGCCCTGTTTCCCCCACATAGAGGCCATAGAGACACTATGTATGAACCATGAACTGAACTCAATATTCATGCCAGCTTCAAATCACACTATGTATGAACTGTGAGGGACACAAATCACCTCCTGATAGCAAACAGATAACAGCAAGAATTACTGATCCCTCCGTCACGCACCACAAGTTTCCAGACTGTTTTTTTGACCTGTTGTAAATAACTTCTCTACTTAGATTGCATTTTTTTAAGGACTCTAAAATGCTTTGAAAACCATGTGTATAAAAATCTGTGAATTTTCAGTTCTTGTATCACACCATGTCTGATGAAGGGAGCAAGCTAGTACTCCTGAAAGCTCACTTATAAATATACTCAGTTAGCCTCTAAAAGGTATCGCCTGATTTCTTCACTCTTCCATGGCATAAGTGACACATTGACTAATTCCAGGCTTTTTCTCATTAATGACTTCATCAACAGCAAAACTTTACAGTCAGTAATGAGAAATAGCCTGGAATTAATCAGTGTGTCACTTACTTATTAGTGATGGCCGTTGTGGCCCCTGGATAGAGGGCTCTTATAACTGAGTTCGGTACATAGTGTATCATACCCCCCCCCCTTATAACTCCATCTAGGTACATAGCGTGCCACCCCCCTTATAACTGAATTCATATACATAGTGTATCACTCCCCATTATAACTCCATGTCATCCTTGTACACAGTGTCCCCCCCCCCCTTGTGACTACATCCAGGTACATAGTGTATCACCCTCCTTATAACTACATCAAGGTACATATTGTGTCACCTCCCTTCTAACTACATCCAAGTACATAGTGTGTCACCCCCCCCCCCCCCCATAACTACATCTAGGTACATAGTGTGTCACCCCCTTATAACTACATCCAGGTACATAGTGTCACCTCCCTTATAACTACATCCAGGTACATAGTGTGTCACCCTCCTAAACACACCATGACAAGGGCCCCCCCCTTATAACTACATCCAGCTACATAGTGTGTCACCTCCCTCAATAATGAGAAATAGTCTGGAATGAAAGAGTGTCACTTATTAGTGATGGTTCCTGTGGCCCCAGGTCTGACTACTGTTATAACTGCTTTCAGAACACTTTGTGGCATCACCTTTAAGTAAAAAAGAATTGTGTAAATGCAGCCTTACTATACATAAGCCTCACTCACAATGTAATACTTACCTATTCTATTTGCAGGTAGGACACAAACATTTTTCCTTTGCTGTTAGCAGGTCATAAAGCTAAATTCCTCTCGCTTTCCATTAAGCCCTGTTATGCCACTATGCCCCACCCGAAATACAGTGACTGAGAAATATTTCATGTAAATCTTGTGATCTCTTACCATTCCGCTGACATGCCCACTCTTCTCTGGACATTCCTACCCTCTGGACATCAGTAAAGCTGTATTCATACTATGTCTGCCCCTGTTTACGCGATAATGTACACACACATAGCTGGTGTATAGTCATATCATAAAGCAGATCACCAGATGCTCATATTCCTGAACATAAAATTTAACAGACTTGGTTGTATACAAAATAAACTACAACTTACACAAAGTTGCAACACTCTTCACACAAAACTTCAGTAACCTGGAGTTTCCAAGAGGCAACGGGTATCACTTTAGTTCCCACATGTGATGCTACCTTCCAAATTTACAGACTAGACCTAAGGTTTCTCCTGCTTCCTTAGAACCACATGGGCCAAACAACCGAACAGACATGTCATGAACTGTGCTCTCCTCATGAAAGCTTGCCTGGAAAGGCACAAAGGCTGCTCTTATATAGCACATCTTCACTCTGGCATAAGCTAAGCATCACACACCGCAGCCAGAATCGGGGTCATACCACAAAACTAACTCCTCCTATGGTACAACACCTAGGCGCAAAAGCTCCGCCTTACACGATGCACCTGCAAGTTGCTATATATAAGGCTAAGGCCCCACATTGCGGAAAAAAGCTAAAAAACTTTGCAGAAAGAAATGCATCGTGTTTTTTTTCTACAGTGTTTTCCATTGCATTTTTTCTGCGTTTTTCTGTGCAATTTTTCTTCCCTTATTAAATCTATAGGGAAAATGCAAGCATTTCTGCAGGTGAAATTGACATTCAGTTTTTCTGCAGCAGTTTATTTTTTTCTGCAATCTGTGAATGGAATTATCCAGAACCTCATTCACTTTGTTGGTACTGTAAAGCACAGCTTTTTTCTACTGCGTTTCCGAAAAATGGGGCCTTAGCCTAAAGGTGTTATCTTCTATTGTTATCCTGTCTATCGGGTCTGTAATGTAAGTAAGGTAACTTCTGCAAAGAAAACACCTACAAAATTGTCAACTATCATTCTATTGTTAGGGTTAGTGGCCACAGTGAAAACTGAATAGAATTTTCAAATATAGATAGTGACGTAACAAATTTTAGAAAATCATCAAAAATTATTAAAAATATTTTTAACATAAAAACTTGGTTTATAAAATAGTTCAATTGCTGGTGACACATTCCCTTTAAGAGAAAGCTCAGTGTCTTCACAAAGTTGCATATTGGTCTATGGCTGTTGGCAAATGTTTCTAGTATTTGAATTTGTCTCATTTTCCTGGATTACTATTCAGGGGCTGTAGCACAGTCTGCTTTCTCACAGCAAGAAGTTGCTAATATGTGACAGCTCTGTATCCACTTGTATTACATACGCTTAAAATCTACAAGACCTCATTGTGGGCGCTCAATAAAAGAACTTATCAATGGCCCTTTTCATATGATACTTCATAGGGGGCAAATGACAGATGGATCGGAAAGACTTTATGTCAATCTCTGCCTCTCGGCTTCTGTATAATGAAGATATCTCATTATAGTAAATGTGGGAAAAAGAGAGAAAAAGTCTGAGAAATATATTCTGATTTGGTGGAGAAAATGATTTCTAAAATCATTAGAAATTTCTATGAAACTTTATTACACTCTTTCTAAATGTGACACCTACCAATTTCAGGGGCAGATTGTGATTTTACAGTGGCTCTGGAAAAAATCTAAAAGTGGCCCCATGTTATAGGTGGGTTTAATTCGCAGAAGACAGGACATTATAAGTATGTATACAAGGGGAAAGTTGGGAAAAATGCCTTCAACCATGATCTGCATGGGTTACTTTTGTAAAACCATGAGAGACTGTAACCATCACTGTGCTCACTGTGTTCCTGCACTGAGAGACTGAAGGTTTGTCCTGTAACCATTGGGGTGCCTTCATATGCTGGTTTTGGAGAGGATTTTGAGATGGTCCTCCACCTCAAAATGGTCTCCAAAAACTGTGCCTAATCACAGAGGAATTTTTAAAACAGTTTTTTGTGGTAGAAGACTGCCTCAAATTTTTGCCAAAATCTACAAATGTGAACATGCTCCTAAATGGTCACTAACTTTTCAGGCAACTTAGTCTCATTTAACAGAGCATGTGATTCTGGACTAATACTGTATGTAATTCACTTTTTATTTAAAAAAAAAACTCTGTAAAGTTTCTGCCACTAGGTTTCTTCCTTCTAGCTAAAAAGCTGTTCACCTTGTTACTACAGAAGGTCCATCCATAGATACCATCAAGCTTAAAGGGATATTTCCATCTCAAGGATCCTATCTATATTGGTAGCTTATGTAAATTGAAGACTTTTCCTAAATATATTGCTTTAGCAATGCTGCTTTGTTTTCCTGCTATGTGAATTTATTCCTGCCATTGTTTACACAGCGTTTACATGGCACCAGACCTGTGTGATAAGCAGGACAAGTGACATCACTCACTGCTTATGTACAGGCTTATGTACAGCTCTGCTGGCAAGACAATCAGATCAGCTAATTGCAATTTGCTGATAAAGCCCTGTCTGTTATCTCTCTCTATATATATAAACACACAGATAACACTGAGGTATCTAGAAACATATGCATATTATTTGATCAGCATTTATATTAGATTTCTAGTAATCATAATAAGTATTGTGATACTTCATAGTGACCTGTTCAGCAAGCTGGGAGGGGGAAATACAGGAAGTGAGAAGAAGAGACAGCAGGCAAAGCTGCTGAAACAGTGAGATGGGAAAACCCCTTTAACATAGGAGCATAGTAAGTGGTGAGAGAGGGCTGTTATCTCTTCACATAGTGAATGCAGGGTGGGGGGTGCTATTTTACTCATAGCCTGTTCATGTCTGCAAACTGCTTTCCCTGCCTGTACATTGCAGACACTGAGAAGATTCTGGAACATCTACAATGCAAGAAAAGTTTACTACATCTGTATACTTATGACTAGATGTTTGTGCCATTGCTGATGGGATGTTATAGACAGTAATCAGCTTTCCTTATTGATTTCAGCTTTCGATTTTGCTGTGTCAAAGATCTGTTTAGCTGCATCATGACTGTAGTCTAGTGTTCCTGAATCTCCTATATTATGTTCTCTTTCTGATATTTGTTTACTATTTTACAGCTACCCCTGACAGAATTGCATGTAAATAAACCAGTAGTAGTAATGGATAGAGGAGGTGGCAATACTGCTCGTTATTGTACATGCCAACAGCCTGAAAGAAATGTAAAATGTGCTGCAGCCATAAAGGGACTAATAGTAGCAGAAAAACCAATAGGGCACCATGTATGAAGGCTTATATAGCTAGAGAACAAATTGTATAGCAGGAACCTGCACATATTTCTGCTTTTTATGAAAACTTTAAACTTTGCACCTCCTGTTGGAGTAAAGTTGACACTCAAAGAAACAGCTGCATGTTGGTGTACTGTCCTGGTTTGGGTGTGATCTTGCAAGTGTGAGTTCACTACATGTAATTTTGCATGCAGGTATTACAGTTATTATTACTATGGCAGTTACCTGTTGGTTTATAAGTTTAGGTCAGTACAACCTCAGTGTGGTGACCATAGTATAGATGTTTAAATGCAGCATTATTACTATTATTTTTTTTTCACTTAAAAGATAATGTTCATTAATGCATGAGAAAATCCATTACAGAGTAATGAAAAATATTTCCCATAACACCCATAATCATATTGTTGGAAATATCAGCATCCTTCTGCCACTATATGTAAACATTGTAGTAGCAGTCAAATCCATATATATGGCCCCGCTCAGTCTGTGCAAGATACCGGATAACTGTACAGACTGTCACTCATATGTCTACATGCAGGGATGCTCATTTCAGTTGGTGCCATAGGGAAAAGGGATTTAGAAACATTATAGTACACTGAAATGCCCATTTATTCTTTAAGAATAAGCCCTTTTCCCCCTCCAACTCAGCAAAACACACAAAAGAGCAGAGATGAAAGTGTCTAAAAGCAGCTGCATGAGGGATGGAGGCACTCTAACCCACTCACAGGTCAGGGAGGGCTGTTCCTGTAGGTCAGTGGCAATCACTAGTCATGAATAGTAAAGTGCTTATCATGATTTATACTTGCTATACATGTATTTTATGTGGTGAAGGGTTGAAACAGGACACTATGGGCCCATTGACATGGCGGAATCCACACTTATTAAGACCATACATCAGAGCCTAATCCGCTGTGGGGAACTAGGGAGGGAGGCGAAAAATGAAGAAGAATCTTACGCATATGTTCTCCCTAAATTACGCATATGTTCTCCCTAAATTCTTCTTAATTTTCTGAAGTGAACGGGCCCTCCGAGGAATGAGGATGGGTAAGTGTTGCTTATTTATATGGCACAACTAGACTTTAGGGTGTGCTATTACTTGTCTGTAAGTAGCTGTGGAGCACCATTAGTTAAAACTGCGTGAAAACTGCATAGGAAAATAATGCATGCAGTTTTCATGTGGTTTTTGGTCAGATTTTCTTACAAATTGTACCCGCCTATGCCTGCTTTTAACACGTTACAATAAAGAAGTTGGAAGTCTGGATGAGAGTGGTGCTATTGTTTCTTCTTTTCTTTGGGTAATTTGGATGTGTAGTTACAGTGTGCCCCCAGACCAACACCTTCAGCGTCCGTTCTGTCAGATAAGTACTCCATTTTTACTTCTAAGTGAACTGGCTGAGTATAACGGACCCACTGTGCCACCTAACTGATTTGGCTTTGGGCTACTCCTGAGGGCGCTGTCTAAGTGGTCCCATGGTTTTCAACCTTTAACCCCTATACTGGATCCGATCTTTGCTACAAGGGACCACTAGGTCGCTACCTCTAGGAGTAGTCCCATGTAGGTGACTGCTGACTTAAAGGCCAGAGACGCTGGTGCTAAACACAGAAGGTCAGGGAAGAGCGAAGGTCAGGGGCAGGCAGCAGAGATGCAGTGTCATGGGAAGCCAGAAGGTCATACACAGAAAACAGCTGAGGAACAGAATCAGTAAAGGCTATACCAGAAGCAGCAGCAGAAATAAATACATAGCAGCATGGAGAGTCAGGAATTGCACAGTGTGAACTAGAAGTAAGACAGTGGTTGATTTTGCTGGGAGAAATGGTACACCGGCGAGTGCAGAGTACCGAAGTTACAGTATCCTCTCCCTTAAGCCCCCTCTTCTTAGAGTGCAGAAAGGCATTGTTGCCTGCAGAGTCCAAATCACTCCAATTCATGTTTTCAAAATTAGAAATGTTACAGAGTTAGAGTCGCTGGAACCGATATCCTGCCAATCCCTCTCCCCAGAGTCAAAGTTGTTGTTAAACTCAGACTCATCTTCAGAACCCAAAGATGCAGATAGAACTTGAGGGAGAAATTTGCCAAGTTCTTCAGATCAGGAACTGGCAAATGAGATGGGAGATGGGCAGACTCATATCTAGTAGAATTATTTTGGATATCGGGGACAGAAACTGGTACAATATCAAGGACAGTCTGAGATCCCACCAATCTGATATTAATGACCTATCTGTGGATTAGGTCAAAAATATTTTTAGTCTGGAAAACCCCTTTAATTTTTAAGTCACCTTGTAACATTAGCTCCAATGACTCATGCGGATGATGCATGCTATAACATCCCATATATGACAGTTATTTTATAAACTTTGGTTGCTCTGGCCCAAATCATGTCAGTTTTATGCAGTGTGCTACCTCTGCACAACAAACTTTTCTAAGATCTCTAAAAGAAAGTCCTTTCTTTTATTTACTGCAGCAGGAATATGATGCATTTTGATAAGCAAATGACCTGTTGTATTATATTAGAAATAAGAAAGGAGACGGAAGGAAGAGAGCTGGAGGACCGACTGCTAGGAAAGCTACAATTAAATAATAAATAGGAGGATTTTTTTTCTCAATATCAGTTCTTGAAGTAAACATCAGAACTGAGAACTGTTCACAGCACAGGAGACAAAACAGTGCATTACTAATTCAGTCTCCATGAAGCAAGCAGCAAACTCCAAGTCCTTTATCTGATAAAATAAAAGAGGAAGAAATACGACAAAAGCCTCTGGGTTATAATGTGCCTTGTGCTCCTTTTAGTTACCGACCGCGTGATGAGGACATCACATTCCTTTTCAAAAACCCCACTCTACACCTCAAATAAGCATATTGATTGGAAGATTTCTCCCGACTGGTTATCTACTTAATGGTCTCAGGCCATGGTAGTTTATATGGATTTTTTTTTTAGATCTTTCAGGCTCTTCAGTGACAATTACCGCTGGAGGATGAGTGAACTCATAAGAGTTTAAAAATAAAAGAAAAAGAGAAACTGTAGGATGGGTATGTAGTTTTTGTTATTTTGATCAGTGAAATGGAAATTTTAACTAGAAATAAAGTCTAAACTTGGCTATAAAATCTCCAGTCATAGGAAAATTGGGGCTAGATTAACCCTTTCTCAAAATCTGGTGTAATAGTACGTCGGAGATCAGGTATTTAAATATGGCCACCATTTTGGGATTGATCACCTGCCTTGGATCTCATTCCTAGTGAAGGCTCCTAGACTTGTCTGGCATATACAGTAATTCTATTACAGGCTGCTCTAGAAGTGCAGCAATTTTACAATGCATTGTGTTAGTGATGAAACCCCCTGGAGTTCAAAACCTTGAAAGGGTCTAAAAATTACTGTAAAAAAAAAAAAAAAAAGTTTAAAAAGAAATGTAAAAAATAAACATTTAAATCACCCCCCTTTCCCTGGAACTTAGATAAAAGTAAAAAAAAAAAAAAGTAAAACACACATAGATCAGGTATCACTGTGTCCTAGAACGCCAAGTCTACAAACTTCTAAATATATTTTTCCAATATAGTAACCACCATATAGGGAAAAAAATCAGAAGCACCAGACTGCAGTTTTTTTAAACTGTTTCGCTTTCCATAAAACTTTGGATAAAAGCAGTAGACATATCCCAAATCTGTATAAATAAAAAGTACATCTGGTCCTGCAAAATAAAACACCTTATACATGCCCATACACGGAAATATAAAAAAGTTATGGGTATCAAACGTAGTTTTTCTCCAATTCCACCCCATTCTGAATTTTTTTCCAGCTTTCCATTACATTGTACAGAATATGAAATGTTACCATTACAAAGAACAATTTGTCCAGCAAAAATTAAGCGCTCATATGATTCTGTGAACAGAGAAATTTATCAATCCCTCTATGTAAGTTTTCTGGCATCGAGGGATGATATTGTGGTGCTCATTTGACACAAGGTCCTTTCTTGCATCAAACATAAGCCTCAAGCCCTGTTCAGCAGCATGCTCGCCACATTCTGTGAATGTTTGAGGAGTAGGGTGGATCGGGGAAGACTAGGCCTGACATATTCAATATAACTTATGTCAGTTAGGAACTGGCGTAGACTTCCATTCTGACATAGGAACATCTGGCTGATTTATTAAGAGGACAGAGCCTCTTCATAAATCTCTTTTTTCCTGCGCCACTTGGAGCCTTTATTAACACTGGCGTACGATATGCATACATCTTACTAAATCTGCCTCATTATGATATTTTGGCACACATTGGGCGCAACGCCCTTTCTTGTGCCAAATGTGTGCCACAAACCCCTATCTCACCACATTGTGCGAATGTGAGTGGGGAGAGGGGTAATGGCCATCATATTCATTATAAGTCATGCCAGTTTGACTTATGATAGAAATGTACACTAGTTGCTAACCAGAGTCTCATCATAAATCTCATGTTCCCTGTGCCAGTCAGGGCCTTTATTAAGACTGGCATACTATACATAATAAATCTACCTGAATGGGCTATACAAGTAATCAGATTCTACCTTTCATTTTTTAATAATAATAATAATAATAATAATAATAGTCCTTTAATAGTCCCACAATGGGGAAATTCAGTGTGTCACAGCAGCAAAGATAAGCAGATACAAATACAAATACAACATGTACAGGAATGTTCCAAGGTGAGAGGCATTACTTTGATAGCAGACAGACAGGACGTAGCAGAGGGGGGGGGGGGGGATTTAACAGGCACAGAGATATTTCAGTTCTCTGTGTGTAATGATCTCCGCTTAGGTCGGTGTTGGTTGTACAGCCTAACCGCGGTGGGGAGGAAAGACTTCCGATAGCGCTCCTTCTCACACCTAGGGTGGAGCAGTCGGTCACTGACAGTACTGCTCAGCGCGATCACAGTCTCATGCATGGGATGGGAGTTATTCTCCCGCATGGAGCTCACCACGGACAGTATCCTTCTGTCACCCACCACCTGCACTGGGTCCAGTGGGCTCCCCAGGACAGAGCTGGCCTTTCTAATCAGCTTGTCAAGTTTATTTCTGTCCCTGGTTGATATACTGCTCCCCCAGCAGGCCACTCCAAAGAAGATGGCTGATGCCACTACCGAGTTGAAGAAAGTTCTAAGAAGTGCCCCCGGATTCCAAAGGCTCTCAGTTTCCTAAGCAGGTAGAGCCTGCTGTGGCCCTTCCTGTACAGGGCCTCCATACGATCTGCCCAATCCAGCTTATTATTAAGGAGCAAACCCAGGTACTTATAGGTGTTCACAATCTCGATGCCCGTCCCCAGGATGTCCACTGGTTTAGGAGGGCTTCTGCCTTTGCGGAAGTCCACCACCATCTCCTTGGTCTTCCCCGCGTTAATCTTCAGGTGGTTCCGGTGGCACCAGTCCACAAAATCCCGGTTCAGTTCTCTGTACTCCCTGTCATCATCATCTGTGATGAGACCCACTATTGCAGAGTCATCAGAATACTTCTGTAGGTAGCAGCTGGATGAGTTGCACCTAAAATCTGCAGTGTACAGTGTGAAGAGGAAAGGGGCGAGAACCGTACCCTGAGGTGCCCCCGTATTACAGATCACGGTACCTGACACACAGTCTTGGGCTCTCACGTATTGAGGTCGATTTGTGAGGTAGTCTAGGATCCAGTTGGAGAGGTGGTGGTCCACTCCAGCAAGGCCCAGCTTGTCCCTCAATAACCTGGGCTGTATGGTGTTAAAAGCACTGGAGAAGTCAAAGAACATTATTCTTACTGTGTTCCCTGGTTTCTCCAGGTGAGACAGAGCCCTGTGCAGAAGATGGTTGATGGCATCATCTACCCCAATGCCCGGCCGATAAGCAAACTGGAGGGGGTCCATAGCGGGGCTCACTAGAGGGCGGAGATGTGTGAGAACCAATCTCTCCAAGATCTTCATCAGGTGGGATGTCAGTGCTACAGGTCTGTAGTCGTTGAGGTCCATAGGGTGGGGTTTCTTTGGAACTGGTACCACACAAGAAGATTTCCATAATTCAGGGACTATTTCCTGCCTCAGGCTCATATTATACATATATGTAATTATACCACACAGCTGGTCCCCGCAAGTCTTAATTAGCCTTGCACTGATGTCATCTGGCCCTGCGGCTTTCCTCGCCTTGATCTTTTTCATCTCCTTTTCTTATTTTTCATAGGTTCTTTAGAGAATAGAAGTAGAGATCTAATTCATTGCCGTAGGTAACTACATCACTTTGAAGAATAAAAACAGAGATCTAATTAATTGCCGTAGGTAACTACACCACTTGCTTTATAACAGTTTTAGTACATCTCTGGCAATGTATTTCAAGAATGCTTCATCTTTAACACAACATTCCCTATAGAGCTGTAATGATGTTCTATCACTGGAAATCTATTCAAAGCAATTTAACCCTATATTTTGGTAAGCGTTGGTGGTTCTCTCTCTCTTAAACCTTCACCAGCCTGATTGCTGACCTATATAAATAATAAATCAGAAGGTGATTTTAGGTGGAATCTCTTCTTACCCCAGAGTGATCTATACTTGTGCTTGTACTTGAGAAGAGAGGGAATGAAAAAAGTCAACTAATATGAAACTGGCAATAGATATCATAGGCCACAGACATTGAAAGATCTGCCTACGAATAAACAACATAAAACAACAGACCAGAAATACAAACAATGCGGACCGCAGCCACCAAAGGGGACCCCAAGACGTCCACAGTGAGCAAGGCAACATAAACATTAAATAGAAGAAGATGAGAAAAGAGTGGAGAGGGGAAAGAAGGGAAACAGAGAGAGAGAAAGAGGAAGAAGAGGGAGAAAAAAAAAAAAGGGGATGGGGTATTGGTCAGGCAGAGAGGGTAACGGGGGGAGTGAACAGGGTAACATACTCTGTGTGGACCTTGAGGGAGGCCTGGAGGACAACATGGCCACAGTAGACAGACCTGAAGTTCACTATGTAAGGTCAGGTGTAGAAACAAACACAATGGTAGGACAAACGCTAACCGTGGGAGACTATGCTCAGAGCTCAGAGACCAGTGTTCAAGCCCGGGAGGGGGGCCCAGAGCCCAGAAGCATCTGATACTCTGCAGTATGTTGGAATTCCAGCCAGTAAAACCAAGTTTTGTTAAAGGCTTCACCTGTGTCATGCAGGAAGGAAGTGAGGTTTTCCAAGCGCATAATCTCATTGACCTTCAGAATCCAGAGGGAGAGAGGAGGTTCCACTTGCTTCCAGAATTGCGGAATGCAAGCTCGGGCCATGAAGACCAAAAAACGGAGAAGCGAGCGCCTGTATTCACGCACCGGAGACTTGCAGTGGTGAAGTAGAAACAAAGCAGAGCCCAACTGATGAGACGTCTCAGTAATTTGCAAAATGATCCATTTAACACCATCCCAAAATGAGGATGGAACAGGACCAGAAGAGCTGAACAGGACCAGAAGACATGAAGCATGTCGCCCTCCTCCTGCCCACACCTCCAGCACATCGGGGAGACCTGCAGGAAAAGCGTATGTAGCTTTGTAGGGACCCTATACCATCGGGACAAGATCTTAAAACTGACCTCCTGGTAGCGGGAGCTGACAGAGGCCCCATGCATGAGTTGGAAAATATGTTCTCTTTGTTCCTCGGAATGAGAGAGAGACAGATCCACTTTCTATTTCAACATAAAGGGGGGAACAGACCCATGAGAAGCATCAATCAGAAGCTTGTAAATGACTGAGAGAGAATGGCACAGGAGACTGTCACCCACGCAGATGCGCTCCAAAAATGTAGGTTCTGACCTAAATTCAGTCGGGGCCGGGAGTGAGTTCATAAAGTGCTGAAGTTGCATATCGCGCCATTTGTCAAGAGGGGGTAAGTTACTCAAGGCCGGGGTAGCCGTCGTCATTCGCCAACTGGAGTCACTTTGAAGGTGACATACACGGAAAATTCCATGGCAACACCAGTTGCGGAATACCCTGGCAGAGATTCCGGGAGGAAACCTGGGAAATGACGAATCCAGAGGGAGGAAGTGGGAGCGGATTAGACGTCGGGAGCAGATATTGAGCGTAGGAGGGCTGACAATAGAGAGGGCTCAAGCCAAGGGGCCGTCGGCAATGGAACCGTAGAAAATGCTTGCTCGATGTAAACACAGGGTTTAATAGAACTATGTCTACACCAGTCAATTATCCACGCCAGGTGAGCAGCGAGATAATATGACTTTAAGTCAGGAAGGGATAAGCCACCACAATTCTTGGGGCGAAAAAGGAGGGACCTATTAACTTTTGCCAGTTTGCTCAACCAGATGAATGTCAGTTGGATGGAGGAAAGAGTCTGAAAAAAGGAGGAAGGGATATGAATGGGCAAAGTCTGCATGAGGTAAAGAAGACGTGTTAGGATATTCATTTTAAAGATTGTGCACCTCCCAAACCACGTGAATATCCCAGCTGTCCATCTATTACAATTGGCACGAATGGACGCCAAAGCGGGTGGGAAATTGTGCCGGAAGAGGTCTTTCGGATCGGGTGTGAAATGAACACCTAGTTATTTTAGAGCGCGGGTCGACCAGTGGAAGGGAAAGGATTGGCTCAGGGAGGAGACCTGGGAAGGAGATAGAGTCACATTAAGCGCCACCGATTTGGAAAAGTTAATCTTAAAATTGGAAAGCTGGGAGTAATCCTGGAAGGAGGACATCAGGCAGGGAAGGGAGACATGAGGGGACGAGAGGAAAAACAATAAGTTGTCAGCATATGCTGTGACTTTATAAAGACGGGCAGCATGGGCGATGCCCGTAATGTCTGGATGTGCCCTAACGTGACCGAGGAAGGGCTCCAAGGTCAGGATAAAGATAAAGGGCAACAAGGGGCAACCTTGTCTAGTACCATTAGCAATGGGAAAGGATTGGGAGAGCAAACCACTGACCCTAACCTGTGCCGAGGGATGCGAATATAAGGCCAGGATCCAATTCATCATATTTTCTCGGAGGCCCACGCGTAACAGGGTCTCCTCCATGAACTGCCAATTAACCCTATCGAAGCCCTTCTCATCGTCTGTAGAGAGGAGCACAAGAGGTCTATTCGACAGTCTGGCACCATGAATGAGATTAATAGCTTTGGTAGTGTTGTCCCTGGCCTCTCGTCCTGGCATAAAGCCAGCCTGGTCCGGAAGGATTATGTCACCCAACAGTGGCGTCAGTCGGGATGCGAGTATTTTGGCAAGAATTTTGAGATCGACATTCAGGAGGGTGAAGGGGCGGTAGCTGGGACATAGGAGGGGATCTTTACCCGATTTCAGAATAACCGTTATATGCGCACAGAGCGAGTCGCGGCATAGAGCTGAGCCGGTTGCTAGGGAGTTAAATACCCTCAACAACTGGGGACTAAGGTCAGGGCCAAGTTTTTTATAGTAAGTGAGGGCAGGCCATACGGGCCAGGAGCCTTACCCATAGCCATACCTGTAATCACCATGGAGAGTTCCTCAACCGTTATAGGAGATTCCAGAACCTCTAAGTCCTCTGAAGACAATTTGGGAGGGCCAGAGGAGGACAAATCGAATACGGTTGCGAAACACTGTGCCGGACGAGTCAGGGTTAGATGTGTCAACCGAGTTTAACGAGGCGTAATAGTCTCGAAATGCCACCGCAATTGCCGAGGGAAGGTTCGCCCGCATGCCGTGAGCTGTTTGGATGCTGGGTACATAGGTGGAGGTCTTCTGTACACGAAGGGACCTCTCCAAGGAGCGGCTACATTTATTGCCAAATTCGTAAAAGTGCCTCCTACATTTAACTAAGGCCCCTTTAGTTTTATTGAGCAGAAAAGATCGTAACAGATCAAGCGCTTGTGAGTTGGGCATAGGCATCTGGGGTAGCGTGGTGCTTATGGAGCAGTTCAAGGGAACGTATACACTGCAGAAGGGAATCTACATTCTTTTTTCAGACGAGAACCAGGTTGGATGAAAAATCTTCGAATCAAGCATTTATGGGCTTCCCACACTATGGGAGGCTCAAGACCCGCTGCTTCCTCTCTAGTGAAATATTCTGCTAAACGGGCTTTAATATCAGTGAGAATAGTCGCATCGCCCAGAAGTGATGTGTTAAGTTTCCATTGGCGCTGGAAGGTGATAGGAGAGGACAGGGAGAGCAACAGCGTGACCAGGGCATGGTCCGAGAATGTGATGCTATCTACAGTATCTCCACCGATAACGAGTGAAGATCTTGGTGTTGGGGGAAAAGATAATCAATACGGGAATAGCGGTTATGGACTGGGGAATAGTAAGAATAGTCACGATCTGTCGGGTGGAGCAGTCACCAAGAGTCAATGAGTTGGTGGGAGTGCAGGTCTCTCTTAATCCCCCGGAGGAACGAGTGAGAATGGGAGGAATGACCAGTGGATGAATCAAGAGTGGGATCAAAAACCAAGTTCAGATCACCCCCCGCTACCAGGAAGCCCTCCGCAAAACCATCCAACAACTCAAGGTAGGAGCTAAGGGCACGACCCTGTCCAGTGTTAGGCAAATAGAGTGAGGCAAAGGTATACACTTCAGACGATATGCGTCCCTTCGGCATAATCAGTCTCCCTTCATCGTGTGTGTTTGAGTCTCCAGATGCTCCCAACTCAGCGAACGAGAGATCAGAATGCTGGTCCCTCTGGACTCAGGGTCAGGTGAAGAGCTATGATAAGCATATGGAAACCAAGCATTGGATAATTTATATGGTTTACTAGAGCAATAATGAGTTTCCTGCAAGAACACAACGTGAAGTCTCCTACCTTTGAATAAACTGAAGAGAACAGAGCGCTTCTCTGGGCTGTGGAGGCTCCTCACATTGAAAGTACCCACCGTAATGGAAGTTTGCAGGCTAGGCATCGGCATCATTAAGGAGAGGGGGTCTGGTCGTACCCTAAACACAAGGACAAACTGATCCCCATACTCTTGACTGATGTGCATGTCAAGTCCTCCAGACCTAATGCAGCAGCTCTCCTAAGCAGAAAACCCACATCGGTGATATTACTATGGACAGGTAATGTCCACTTAAACAGCTGCTTTAAATTGCTTATAATGAGATGTCCATTGGTATTACAAATAAAATCTCTATTTTCTACATGTAGTTCTAGCTGCTTTATTGTCTTCCCTTTGAAAAGGCTATACCACAGAAATATGACCTATAACATTATATTTATACAGCACTGCAAAGACCTTTTTCTATATTAATTGGAGGTGGAGATTTCTTCTTGCTTATTTCCTTTTAAGTCTCCAAAAAAAAAGAAACATGAAAAATGTGATTTATTGTTTGTCTAGTCTTAAGTAATTTTGGAAATAAAGCAATGTCTTATCTGAGTGAGACAGTTTACTGACACGTGAATAAAGAACTGCACAGAGTGTGATAAATACTCCCAGACATTAACCATTTCAGTGCCGCAGGCTAAACATTACTGTGGTTTGAAATCACACAATCCCTTCATTGCAAAGGGAATTAAATAACATAGTGGTATAAGTGCAGCATATGGTAAATGGGGCTTGAGAGACGTATCCTAAAATTTTATCAGGCATTTTATCTTTTTTTTTTTTTTTAGCAAAGAGCTTTCTAAACACTGAGTAAAAGGCCAATGTAGAATGGATCTACAGCATAAACATGGACCACATGGACCCATTATTGACACCCATAGTGTTAGTCCCAGTGTTGTGCAGCCAGCAGTTTTCTTTCCTCAATCCAACCATTAAATGAGGCAATATGCATAATACACAAATGTAAAGTACATAAAAAAATGTATGTGTCACAAAAGCACAGATAATTCCCTGCTTTTTCGGTGTCTACACGTCTACACAACCAGCAGAATTGTGCTTACATTTCTAAATTATAGTAGAAGCTGTAATGCAATTCAGGATGGAGAGAAAATAGAAATAATAGACAGACTTACAGACACAAACAGATATGAGATAGGAAGACAGATAGATAAATAGTTTAAAGGGCAGTGGGTTGTGGACCCACTGAGTCACCAAACTGGTTTAGCTGTGGGCCAAAAAAGACTCCCCGGTATTTAAGCTTTAATCCTCATATGGGGATCTGGACATCACTACAGTATAGAGAGTCTGCTAGGTTGCTTCCACTTGAAGTGGCCCCGGTGTTGGTGACAGCTGATCAGTTAGGTCAGCAACTATGGTGTAGCACAAAAGAATCAGGCAAATGCATAATGTGAATACAAGCTAAAATCAGACCAGACACTATACACACACAGATTAAAAACACACTGCAGTTCAGGACTTGAAACAAGGATATGGAATCAAGAACAGGCCAAAATATCCACATAAGCCAGACTGGATATAATACAGGACAAGACATCAGGAATGGTAAAAGAGACACATACACAGCATAAACCTGGAGGCCACAAGTAGTAGAAGTATATACAGTGAAGGAAATAAGCATTTGATCCCTTGCTGATTTTGTACGTTTTCCCACTGACAAAGACATGAACAGTCTATAATTTTAAGGGTAGGTTAATTTTAACAGTGAGAGATAGAATATCAAAAATAAAATCCAGAAAATCACATTGTATAAATTTTATAAATGTATTTGCATTTTACAGAGAGAAATAAGTATTTGATCCCCTACCAACCATTAAGAGTTCTGGCTCCTACAGACCAGTTAGACGCTCCTAATCAACTTGTTACCTGCATTAAAGACCGCTCTCTTATATTGTCAGGGTGGGTTCACACTTGTGGCGGCACTCCGTCCACCGCGAATACGACCTAAATGTCGGAAAACTGGATAGGGAAAGGTTTGCGACGCTTTGCTTAAAAACCCATTCACTTGAATGGGTTTTTAAAGCAATGCGTGGGTGTGCGCTTACACCCTCTGTGCTGCAAACGTTTTTTTTTCGCTGGAAACAAAGTCGGACATGCAGGACTTTATTTCCGACTAAAAAAAACGGCTTTGCGGTGCAGAGGGTGTAAGCGCACACCCGGGTTTGGGTTTGGGAGTGAATGGGTTTTTAAGCAAAGCGTTGCAAACCTTTCCCAATCCAGTCCCTATTCAGTTTTCCGACATTTAGGCCTGATTCGCATTGGACGAAGTACCGCCACAAGTGTGAACCCACCCTCACCTGTATAAAAGACTCCTGTCCACAGACTCAATTAATCAGTCAGACTCTAACCTCTACAACATGGGCAAGACCAAAGAGCTTTCTAAGGATGTCAGGGACAAGATCATAGACCTGCACAAGGCTGGAATGGGCTACAAAACCATAAGTAAGATGCTGGGTGAGAAGGAGACAATTGTTGGTGCAATAGTAAGAAAATGGAAGAAATAGAAACTGTCAATCGACATGAATCTGGGGCTCCATGCAAAATCTCAACTTGTGGGGTATCCTTGATCATGAGGAAGGTGAGAGATCAGCCTAAAACTCACAGGGGGGGTACTTGTTAATGATCTCAAGGCAGCTGGGACCACAGTCACCAAGAAAACCATTGGTAATACATTACGCCGTAATGGATTAAAATCCTGCAGTGCCCGCAAGGTCCTCCTGCTCAAGAAGACCCATGTGCAGGCATGTCTGAAGTTTGCCAGTGAACACCTGGATGATTCTGCAAGTGAATGGGAAAAGGTGCTGTGGTCAGATGAGACAAAAATTGAGCTCTTTGGCATTAACTCAACTCGGCGTGTTTGGAGGAAGAGAAATGCTGCCTATGACCCAAAGAACACATCCCCACTGTCAAGCATGGAGGTGGAAACATTATGTTTTGGGGGTGTTTCTCTGCTAAGGGCACAGGACTACTTCACCCCATCAATGGGAGAATGGATGGAGCCATGTACCATAAAATCCTGAGTGACAACCTCCTTCTCTCTGCCAGGACATTAAAAATGGGTCATGGCTGGGTCTTCCAGCAGGACAATGACCCAAAACATACAGCCAAGGCAACAAAGGAGTGGCTCAAAAGAAACACATTAAGGTCATGGAGTGGCCAAGCCAGTCTCCAGACCTTAATCCCATATAAAACTTATGGAGGGAGCTGAAGCTCCGAGTTGCCAAGCAACAGCCTCAAAATCTTAATGATTTAGAGATGATCTGCAAAGAGGCGTGGACCAAAATTCTTCCTGATATGTACGCAAACCTCATCATCAACTACAAAAAACGTCTGACTGCTGTGCTTGCCAACAAGGGTTTTGCCACAAAGTATTAAGTCTTGTTTGCCAGAGGGATCAAATACTTATTTCTCTCTGCAAAATGCAAATAAATTTATAAAATTTATACAATGTGATTTTCTGGATTTTATTTTTGATATTCTATCTCCCACTGTTAAAATTAACCTACCCTTAAAATTATAGACTGTTCATGTCTTTGTCAATGGGCAAACTTACAAAATCAGCAAGGGATCAAATACTTATTTCCTTCACTGTATATATACAGTACAGACCAAAAATTTGGACACACCTTCTCATTCCAAGAGTTTTCTGTATTTTCATGACTATAAAAATTGTAGATTCACACTGAAGGCATCAAAATTATGAATTAACACATGTGGAATTATATACTTAACAAAAATGTGTGAAACAACTGAAAATATGTCTTATATTCTAGGTTCTTCAAAGTAGCCACCTTTTGCTTTGATTACTGCTTTGCACACTCTTGGCATTCTCTTGATGAGCTTCAAGAGGTAGTCACCTGAAATGGTCTTCCAACAGTCTTGAAGGAGTTCCCAGAGATGCTTAGCACTTGTTGGCCCTTTTGCCTTCACTCTGCGGTCCAGCTCACCCCAAACCATCTCGATTGGGTTCAGGTCTGGCGACTGTGGAGGCCAGGTCATCTGGCGTAGCACCCCATCACTCTCCTTCTTGGTCAAATAGCCCTTACACAGTCTGGATGTGTGTTTGGGGTCATTGTCCTGTTGAAAAATAAATGATGGTCCAACTAAACGCAAACCGGATGGAATAGCATGCCGCTGAAAGATGCTGTGGTAATCATGCTGGTTCAGTATTCCTTCAATTTTGAATAAATCCCCAACAGTGTCACCAGCAAAGCACCCCCACACCATCACACCTCCTCCTCCATGCTTCACGGTGGGAACCAGGCATGTAGAGTCCATTTGTTCACCTTTTCTGCGTCGCACAAAGACACGGTGGTTGGAACCAAAGATCTCAAATTTGGACTCATCAGACCAAAGCACAAATTTCCACAGGTCTAATGTCCATTCCTTGTGTTCTTTAGCCCAAACAAGTCTCTTCTGCTTGTTGCCTGTCCTTAGCAGTGGTTTCCTAGCAGCTATTTTACCATGAAGGCCTGCTGCACACAGTCTCCTCTTAACAGTTGTTGTAGAGATGTGTCTGCTGCTAGAACTCTGTGTGGCATTCACCTGGTCTCTAATCTGAGCTGCTGTTAACCTGCGATTTCTGAGGCTGGTGACTCGGATGAACTTATCCTCTGCAGCAGAGGTGACTCTTGGTCTTCCTTTCCTGGGGTAGTCCTCATGTGAGCCAGTTTCTTTGTAGCACTTGATGGTTTTGGCCACTGCACTTGGGGACACTTTCAAAGTTTTTCCGATTTTTCTTACTGACTGACCTTCATTTCTGATGATGATGGCCACTCGTTTTTCTTTACTTAGCTGCTTTTTTCTTGCCATAATACAAATTCTAACACTCCATTCAGTAGGACTATTAGCTGTGTATCCACCTGACTTCTGAACAACACAACTGATGGTCCCAACCCCATTTATAAGGCAAGAAATCCCACTTATTAAACCTGACAGGGCACACCTGTGAAGTGAAAACCATTTCAGGTGACTACCTCTTGAAGCTCATTAAGAGAATGCCAAGAGTGTGCAAAGCAGTAATCAAAGCAAAAGATGGCTACTTTGAAGAACCTAGAATATAAGACATATTTTCAGTTGTTTCACACTTTTTTGTTAAGTGTATAATTCCACATGTGTTAATTCATAGTTTTGATGTCTTCAGTGTGAATCTACAATTTTTATAATCATGAAAATACAGAAAACTCTTGGAATGAAAAGGTGTGTCCAAACTTTTGGTCTGTACTGTACAGTGGGGAAAAAAAAGTATTTAGTCAGTCACCAATTGTGCAAGTTCTCCGACTTAAAAAGATGAGAGAGGCCTGTATTTGACATCATAGGTAGACCTCAACTATGAGAGACAAAATGAGAAAACATATTTAGAAAATCACATTGTCTGATTTTGTAAAGAATTTATTTGCAAATTATGGTGAAAAATAAGTATTTGGTCACCTACAAACAAACAAGATTTCTGGCTCTCACAGACCTCTAACTTCTTCTTTAAGAGGTTCCTCTGTCCTCCACTCATTACCTGTAGTAATGGCACCTGTTTGAAACTGTTATCAGTATAAAAGACACCTGTCCACAACCTCAAACAGTCACACTCCAAACTCCACTATGGTGAAGACCAAAGAGCTGTGGAAGGACACCAGAAACAAAATTGTAGACCTGCACCAGGCTGGGAAGACTGAATCTGCAATAGGCAAGCAGATTGGTGTGAAGAAATCAACTGTGAGAGCAATAATTAGAAAATGGAAGACATACAAGACCACTGATAATCTCCCTCGATCAGGGGCTCCACGCAAGATCTCACCCCGTGGGGTCAAAATGATCACATGAACGGTGAGCAAAAATCCCAGAACCACAATGGGGGACCTAGTGAATGACCTGCAGAAAGCTGGGACTAACGTAACAAAGGCTACCGTCAGTAACACACTACGCCGCCAGGGACTCAGATCCTGCAGTGCCAGACGTGTCCCCCTGCTTAAGCCAGTACATATCTGGGCCCGTCTGAAGTTTGCTAGAAAGCATTTGGATGTTGCAGAAGAGTATTGGGAGAATGTCATATGGTCAGATGAAACCAAAGTAGAACTGTTTGGTAGAAACACAACTCGTCGTGTTTGGAGGAGAATGAATGCTGAGTTGCATCTAAAGAACACCATACCTACTGTGAAGCAGGGGGGTGGCAACATCATGCTTTGTGGCTGTTTCTCTGCAAAGGGACTAGGACGACTGATCCGTGTACATGAAAGAATGAATGGGGCCATATATCGTGAGATTTTGAGTGCAAACCTCCTTTCATCAGCAAGGGCATTGAAGATAAAATGTGGCTGGGTCTTTCAGCATGACAATGATCCCAAGCACACTGCTAGGGCAACGAAGGAGTGGCTTCGTAAGAAGCATTTCAAGTGGCCTAGCCAGTCTCCAGATCTTAACCCCATAGAAAAACTTTGGAGGGAGTTGAAAGTCCGTGTTGCCCAGCGACAGCCCCAAAACATCATTGCTCTAGAGGAAATCTGCTTTTTTGGAACTTGTTGCAGGCATCAAATTCAAAATGAGTGAATATTTGCAAAAAAAACAATAAAGTGTATCCATTTGAACATTAAATATCTTGTCTTTGTAGTTTATTCAATTGAATATAGGTTGAAAAACAATTTGCAAATCATCGTATTCTGTTTTTATTTATGTTTTATACAACGTCCCAACTTCATTGGAATTGGGGTTGTATATATAGCCAAAGTCAAGATGCCACAGATAGCAGAGGTATAAATATTATAATATGTATGTACAGTGGGGAAAAAAAAGTATTTAGTCAGCCACCAATTGTGCAAGTTCTCCCACTTAAAAACATGAGAGAGGCCTGTAATTGACATCATAGGTAAACCTCAACTATGAGAGACAAAATGAGAAAACAAATCCAGAAAATCCCATTGTATGATTTTTTTAAGAATTTATTTGCAAATTATGGTGGAAAATAAGTATTTGGTCAATAGCAAAAGTTCATCTCAATACTTTGTTATATATCCTTTGTTGGCAATGACAGAGGTCAAACGTTTTGTGAAAGTCTTCACAAGGTTGGCACACACTGTTGTTGGTATGTTGGCCCATTCCTCCATGCAGATCTCCTCTAGAGCAGTGATGTTTTGGGGCTGTCGCTGGGCAACACAGATTTTCAACTCCCTGCAAAGGTTTTCTATGGGGTTGAGATCTGGAGACTGGCTAGGCCACTCCAGGACCTTGAAATGCTTCTAGGCCACTCCTTCATTGCCCTGGCAGTGTGCTTGGGATCATGTGTCATGCTGAAAGACCCAGTCACCCTGGTCCTGCCCTTGTGTGCAAGGAGGTTTGCACTCAAAATCTCACGATATATGGCCCCATTCATCTCAGAGGCGGGGGGGGGGGGCGGGCCCGCGGGGGGGAAGAGGCCCCAAAGCATGATGTTGCCACCCCCATGCTTCACAGTAGGTATGGTGTTGTTTGGATGCAACTCAGCATTCACTCTCCTCCAAACACGACGAGTTGTGTTTCTACCAAACAGTTCTACTTTGGTTTCATCTGATCATATGAAATTCTCCCAATACTCTTCTGGAACATCCAAATGCTCTCTAGCAAACGTCAGACGGGCCTGGATATGTACTGGCTTAAGCAGGGGGACACGTCTGGCACTGCAGAATCTGAGTCCCTGGCGGTGTAGTGTGTTACTGACGGTAGCCTTTATTATGTTAGTCCCAGCTTTCTGCAGGTCATTCACTAGGTCCCCCGTGTGGTTCTGGGATTTTTGTTCACCGTTCTTGTGATCATTTTGACCCCACGGGGTGAGATCTTGCGCTGAGCCCCTGATCGAGGGAGATTATCAGTGGTCTTGTATGTCTTCCATTTTCTAATTATTTCTCCCACAATTGATTTCTTCACACCAAGCTGCTTGCCTATTGCAGATTCAGTCTTCTCAGCCTGATGCAGGTCTACAATTTTGTTTCTGGTGTCCTTCCACAGCTCTTTGGTCTTCACCATAGTGGAATTTGGAGTGTGACTGTTTGAGGTTGTGGACAGGTGTCTTTTATACTGATAACAATTTCAAACTGGTGCCATTACTATAGGCAATGAGTGGAGGACAGAGGAACCTCTTAAAGAAGAAGTTACAGGTCTGTGAGAGCCAGAAATCTAGCTTGTTTGTAGGTGACCAAATACTTATTTTCCACCATAATTTGCAAATAAATTCTTAAAAAATCAGACAATGTGATTTTCTAGATATGTTTTCTCATTTTGTCTCTCATAGTTGAGGTCTACCTATGATGACAATTACAGGTCTCTCTCATCTTTTAAAGTGGGAGAACTTGCACAATTGGTGGCTGACTAAATACTTTTTTTTCCCCACTGTATGTATAGGAAACCTAAAGACCACAGGTATACATAGCAGAAGGACATATACATCCATATGCATCCACAAGAGAACACAAATGCATACATGGCAGAAGGACATATGCATTCACATGGAATACACGGTAGCAGACATGCATACATGGTAGAAGGACATACCTGGCAGGCCAAAACTAGACCATAGCACAGACATACAGACAACAGAACATTGCTCTGGCAAACAGACAGAAAGACATTGGTCCAAACATGAAGTCATGACATAAAAATGCAGAAAAGCTACAGCACTGCTTAGGCATACAAACAGAAGGGTAGCGTGTGTCCAAATGGCAGGTCATTAAACAGAAAACTGAAGCAAACAAAACAGTAATCCTTAAGTCTATCTCCTCCAAGGATATTCAGCTGTCACCACCATGATATAAAGCACATTACAGTGCTAAACAGCATACTTTTATTGCCATATTTTTCGGATTATAAAGCGCACTTTTTTCCCCCAAAATTTGGGAGGAAAAGGCAGGTGCGTTTTATAGTCCGAATGTGGGGTATTTTGGTGGTGGGGCAGAGAAGCGGGGTCGCAGCATCGGCCTAGTTCTACTGCCGCTGGCCTCATGCAGCGGGAGGAGTGGGATGATGCTGCGGGCATCGGGTTGAGAGGGTGTACCGGCGGTGTGAACCTCCCAGCATCTGCCATACTGTTACAGTGGATGCCGGGTCTATGAAGATGATGACAGCCACTCTGATCGCGGACATTACTATCTGTTAGCCCCCTAAAGGTAGTAAAGCTGCCCCCGGTGCCAGTCCCCACCAGCCCCGTACCTTTCTTGTTGCAGGACAGCTCCCGAGCCATGCTGTTCCTGTGACAGCCGGGAGCCTTATGAAGGCTCCCAGACTTGTCATAGGAATATTACTATTGCGGCTGGTCTATGACTTATACAGAATCTCCTATAGACTGCAATACACTTGTCTATGGGACTTGCAATCAAATGATTGCAGGTTCAAGCCCCCTAGGGTGGCTAATAAAATAGTAAAAAAAAAAAATTTAATAAAAAAAAATATAAAAAAATAAAAGTTCTAAATCACCCTCTTTCCCTAGAATACATATAAAAGTACAAAATTACTGTGAAACACATACAAATTAGGTATCCCTGTGTCTGAAAACGCCCAGACTACAAACTATAAAAATATTTTTCCCATAGGGTGAACATAATAACGGGAAAAAAAAAATCAAAAGTGCTGGACCTCCGTTTTTTTCGCTGTTTCACCTCTGATTTGAATAAAAAGTGATCAAAGCAATAGACATTCCCCAAAATGGTACAACTAAAAAGTACACCTGGCCCTGCAAAAAAAGACGCCTTATGCATCCCCATACAGCAGCAGGGCCACCTGTCAATGTGGCCTTGCAGCTGTTGCAAAACTACAACTCCCATATGTTAAATATTTTACCACATTTTTTTGCTTCAAAATTTTTTTTCCCTATTTTCCTCCTTTAAAACCTAGGTGCGTCTTATGGTCCGGTGCGTCTTATAGTCTGAAAAATACGGTATGTATAAATCACTTTAAAGTAGTTTTTCTCAAAATCTACAAAAGTCTGCAAATAAGGCAAGGAGCCTGGGGGTGGGCCTTCAACTCTGGGAGCACTGCTCTTCCTGCTAAAATAGGATGGCTGATATAATAGCAGTGGGAAAATCAACTCTCATTGCACAGGATGGCACAGGCAGAACATGGTAAGGTTATGAGTGGCAAGAGCAGTGCTCTCAGGGTTGAAGGCTAGGGAAATCAGCTTTTCTATAGAGACTTTTTATGGAAGAGCTGAAACATGGCACAGATGGGTGAATAAAGTCTATTTTCCCTTTTTTTCAACTTGTAGAGTACTGGCATAGGAGAACTGGATAGGTCTTTGGCTTGGATCTTTGGAAGTGCAACCTTTTCTATATGATAGTGCGGCTTGTTTTTCTTTTTTTTTTCCTTTTTGTTTAGATAGACAGACAGATAGATAGATAGATAGACAGACAGACAGATAGATAGACAGAAAGAAAAGCCAAAAGATAGGGGCAGCAATTCAGACTTGAAAGGTGAAAATTAGTGAGTTTATTCACCCAACTATGCAACGTTTCAGTCCAGTGTTTCATACCAGGCTTGAGAAAGGTCCCATGGAGTTGGAATGAAACGTTGCATAGTTAGATGAATAAACTCACTAATTTTCACCTTTCAAGTCTAAAATGCTGCCCCATTTTATGTTTTTTTTACCTACAGGTAAGATTGGTTAATAAGATAAGATAAAGAGATAAATTATCTGTTTCGGCATTACATCATTTCTTTACCAGTTTACTGAAATAAAGCTAAAATAGCTGGCAATGTACCTAAGGACATAAGTATGTTGTCTGCTGGGGTCAGTAAATTGGTCTAAGTATAGACATTATCCATCATACAATCTTTCTATAAAAATGAGTAAAATAAACTTAATTGCCTGAGGAGTCTTACTCCTGTGAACCCATATGCACAATGTCCTATCATGCTGCAGCTTCAGATGGGCCCAATGAGTGAACTGGAGGTGGCTGACACTGTTCATTATCTGATATAATTATGCATACATTTACTTTTACAGCTATCTCCATGGTAACCTGCATTTTCTGTATTTGCTGCCTTTCATTTTGTATTTTGAGATTATTTGTAGCACTTGTGGGTCACATCTGCGGCAGAGGTCCTGTCCTCCTGACTACTCAAGATATTAGACCAACTTCAATAATGGAAAATAGTTTATTACATCCAGTAGGAGAATATTCCTTTTAATTACAATTTTATAATATACAGACGTGCTGCTTGGTCCTGACACACAATCCAGCAGGATGCCAGGGGAGACTGAAGTGTAAAGAGGTGGAAGAAGGCCCCAAGATGGCAGCTCTGGTCTCTTTTCTTTGGTACATTGGTCTCTATCATAGTCTGATCACAGTGGCAGTTGTGTCTTTTCCTGAAGATCCTCTCACAGGGCCTGGGGTGGTGCAGTAAATGGGTGATGCACTGATGGAGATTATGGCTGTGATGATTTCCCTAGGACATACCCTTGTGGTGGTCTCCTGGCTAATGGACGATGTTGAATGTAGAATGCCCTTGATGTTGAGCGTAATACAGAAGAAGATCCTGTGGCAGTTAACAGGCATAGCTTCCAATGTTTTCTATTTCAGAATGATAATGGTTACACTTCCAGTCAAGATGTTGGTTCATTTTCTTAATTACAGGATCCATTTACATGGCCTGGGTGCAGGAGTGTCATTTGCTCTTCACTCTCTCTGATCCTTTCTGTGACTGCTCTGGAGAAACCCCAAGCTGGTACCAAATCCTTTCCTGGGTAGCTCTTTTGGCTTATACAATCCAGCCTACTGTCTAAGATGTCAGGGCACCTTTTGCCATGGATATGGGTCTTCACTGTGTAGAAGTGAAGGTCTTCTTATAAAGAGGATATTCCTTGCAAGCTAGTGGGAGCCCATTGGAATAGGGCAGCCTCCTCAGCTAGTATGCCACAAAATTACTGACCCAAACTCACTAACACTGGCTAAGGGGGTGGATATTTAATTAATTGAGCTCCACCCCCTAGAAAGAGTGAGAGGAAATGGTACTCCTGTTTACAGATATTAAAGCAGCCTGAATGCCATTCCTTCCAACTTCCAAAGGACTGAAAGAGGGATAAAATCTGCAGCACACCTTGTCAAATTTACATATTGTAAGCCACGACTCTAGCCCTGCCCATGCCCAATTTTGCTCTACCCATTCCCAACTATGTCCCTTTGTTTCCCGACACACCACAATGTCTGTTTAGTTACTCCAGCATGGTATCATGCTCCTTGTGGTCCTCACACAGTATAATGTCCCCTTGTAGCCCTACTATATAATGTTTCCCAGAGTAAATTTCCCCCTCAATGAGGCTTCACTACGGTCTGTATACAAAATGACAGCTGATAGAGACAAGCCAAATTAAGACAAACAGCCATCATAGACAAACCGTCATCACGAGAGAGCTATTTTGCGTGTAACACAAATGATACTACTAGAATCGTGTTGGGGTTATCTGGCACCCAAAGAGTTGCATTATGGGCAGTATGGTGGCTCAGTGGTTAGCCTTGCAGCGCTGGAATCCTGGGTTCGAATCCTGCCAAGGACAACATCTGCAAGGAGTTTGTATGTTCTCTCTGTGTTTGCGTGGGTTTCCTCCTACACTACAAAGACATACTGATAAGGAATATAGATTTTGAGCCCTATATGGGCCGTGACTGTCAATGTCTGTAAAGCACTGCGGAATATGTTGGCGCTATACAAGTAAGCCTAATAAAATAAATAATTACGAAATGTTACATGGAGCCACAAGTCTATATAATTATCAGACACAAAGAACAAAAACTGACAACTAAATAATAACGATTAGCTATTAATACTAACGAGAGCTGCACAAAGCAGTAACCAAGATCAGAGACGGCTCCTTTGTTTGTCAATAGTCTTATTTTCCTTCCATATTTTCCCTGGTATTACAGTAATGTAAGATCATTCTGCATTGTTTTCTTACTGGTTACATCCAAGCCAGGCATCCCCTGAGACTGAAACCAACACACATCTGTCCTCCTGCACTAATTACTGCGCAGTCTGCAGCGAGATTTAGGTATAATGACACAGATGTATTGGAACACCAGGAGCGTGCTAACTCTAAGGTGTATCTATTGATTATGTAGTACACAAACATCAGCAAGCGCCTCTGATCCCAGACAGCTGTTACTGCCACTATCAGATGCTTTCCAACATTATCAGTCCTTTCATGTTCAAAACACATGAAGGATCAAAACACATTATAAAGACATCCAGCAGGAGCGACGCCATGGAACGTGATTGACTCAGCTCCTTTGATGCCAATAGTTTCGTTAGCTGCTTTGCACATCAGAGAGAACATAATTCTAGGGTGTCGGATGAAATACAACATTGTCTTCCCACATCCAAGGAGGCTGCTCAGTAATGGTACCCTCATGTCACAGCCTAAGGTTTCCCTAATCTCCATAATATCCATCTTCAATACTAACCATCTGTATGCCAATAGGGTTGACCTTTTCTTGTAGAGGTACAATTGCCTTCCAGTCTATGGTGACCTTTCAAATCACAATATCAGGCCAGTACAATGTAGGCTAATTACCATCTATTAAGTAGACTTTCTCTACCCGAGCCCTTCATGGCACACGGAGTATGAGACTGATTGTCAAATACTCAAACTGGTGACCTCAGGTTCATTGGCTTTTAAAATAAAGTTTTTGGCATTGAGAATCTCTGAGGTTTGATCTTTAATCTCTAAATTAATTTATATTCTAGGGTCAGTAGAGAAAGCAGCTACCCGAGAACTGAATGTAATAACAGTTTTCTTGCCACGAGGCATTAGCAGGTAAACTGTGACTTCATTGTAATATAAGCAGGCTTTGCCATTGATCAGGTTTCTCCAGCCTGTGCCTCTCCAGCTGCTACAGCCTATTTCTGTCAGGCAACACTTGGAGTTCTACTTTTATAACAGTTGTAAATATATAGATTAAAGATAACATAAAGTATTAGATTAATCATATCCATGGGAAGCTCAAGATGTAAGTCTGGAACAGGGGTGTAACTATCGGGGTAGCAGCGGTAGCGGCTGCCACAGGGCCTGGGACATTAGGGACCCCGGAGCCCTGTGGCAGATGCTACCGCGAACCCCACAAACCAGTAATGATCGCGGTCGCAGGTGGTGCGACCGCGAACGGACCCGGCAGGTTACGGAGCCCGCGGCCAGCTGGAGATGGCCGGGCCCCGGACCATTATGATAGCGGTCGGGGAAAGCCTGGTTCCCCGACCGCTATACATACTGTTATTGGAAAGGAGCCCTGGCATATTGCAGGCCCCTTTCCAATAGATGGCAGCCCAGGGGAGGTGACTGAAAATAATAAATAGATATTTTCACCTCTCCGGGGCGCAGCATTCTCTCCGGCGCTCTTCCGTCATGACTAAGGCCTGTGATTAGGCCCCAGCGGTCACATGGGACGCGGCCGCGTAATGACGTCAGTGCACCCCCATGTGACCGCTGAGGCCCAATCACAGGCCTCGGCAGCGACGTCGGAAGAGGGCCTGAAGATGCCAAAGACGGGAGGATGGAGCGAGGATGCCAAGGAAAGGTAAGGCAAGGTGAGTATGAATGTTTGTTATTTTTAATCACCTTCCCTGGGCCACCGATTATTATACTCTGGGGTCTGAGGAGAACCCAGAGTTTTAATAATAGCACCGAAGCAGATGGGGGCTGTTGGGAGCTATAATACTGTGTGTGGGCCACTGTATAGCATATCATACGGGGTGGGGGCCACTGTAGAGCATATACTACTGGGTGGGGGCCCCTGTAGAGCATATAATACTGTGTGGGGGCCCCTGTAGAGCATATAATACTAGGTGGGAGTCACTGTAGAGCATATAATACTCGGTGGGGGCCACTGCAGAGCATATAACACTGGGTGGGGGCCACTGTAGAGCATATAATACTAGGTGGGGCCACTGTAGAGCATATAATACTGGGTGGGGGCCACTGTGGGGGGCATATAATACTGGGTGGGGACCACTGTGGGGGGCATATAATACTGTGTGAGGGCCACTGTAGGGAGGATATAATACTGGGTGGGGCCCATTATGGGGGGCATATAATACTGGGTGGGTATCACTGTGGGAAGCATATAATACTGGGTGGGGACCACTGTGTGGAGCATATTATACTGTGTGGGGCCACTGTGGGTAGCATATTATACTGTGTGTGTGGGGGGAGAAATGTAGAGCATATAATGCTGTATGAGGGCCACTGTGGAGCATATAATGCTGTGTGGGGGCCACTGTTGAGCATATAATACTATCTGGGGCCTCTGCTGAGCATATTTTACTGTTTGGGGACCCGTAACCGGTTCGGGGGAGGGGGGGCCATGTCAAATGTTCGCCTTGGGGCCCAGCCATTCCTAGTTACGCCACTGGTCTGGAATATTGCTCATACATTAAAGCAGCGTTTCCCAACTAGAACTTCTAAGAATCTAGGATTTTCCCAGAATGCAGCAAGAATAAGATCTTTATCATATGGAGGACTGCCTTCGATGATGCTTTGCAAAGCAGTAAACTTAGGCTATATTCACAATACCATTATTACAGTCCATTGCTGATGTTCATCATAGAATGACAGCAACAGGCTTTAAGGGTAGTGGAGTAACAAACCAGACAGAGCTTCCCTCCATCTCTATCCATTGCCATTGACTCTAATGTAAACAACATGATGGAGGCTTTCTTCCATAATGTTTGTTTACTTTTTTAATGGAAGATATAGTCCTGCATGCAGGACAATTCAGAAAAGTAAAAAAAATAAAGGAAGAAAGCTTCCATCATGTTTTTCACTTTGGGGTGAATGCAGATGGGGCCCAGACGGAGGGGGCTTTGTCTGCATCTTTTATTTAATGTCTGCTGCTCTCATCCTGTTACAGATGACAATGGTATTATAATGTTGTACCGTGTTAGCCATTGAAAGTAGTGGAAGAGTGAAGAAATCAGGCGATACCTTTTAGAGGCTAACTGAGTATATTTATAAGTAAGCTTTCAGGAGTACTCGCTCCCTTCATCAGACATGGTGTGATACAAGAACTGAAAATTAACAGATTTTTATACACATGGTTTTCAAAGCATTTTAGAGTCCTTAAAAAAAATTGCAATCTAAGTAGAGAAGTTATTTACAACAGGTCAAAAAAAACAGTCTGGAAACTTGTGGTGCGTGACGGAGGGATCAGTAATTCTTGCTGTTATCTGTTTGCTATCAGGAGGTGATTTGTGTCCCTCACAGGTCATACATAGTGTGATTTGAAGCTGGCATGAATATTGAGTTCAGTTCATGGTTCAAACATAGTGTGACATGAAGCTGGCATGAATATTAAGTCCAAATTGCAGAGTTTGAAATTTTTGCATAAATTTGTACTCCATTTCTTTCCTTTTCTACTGTGTCTTAAAATGTCCCATTAAAACCACAACCCGCAAATCTTCAATAGAGTGGTTTTCTCCGGAGAAATGTGCGGCCACTGGGAGATCTGTTCTGCTGTTATTAATGGTGGATCTGTGTGAGTTCATTCGTTGACTGAGTCTCTGCCCTGTTTCCCCCACATAGAGGCCTGTGGTGGGACATTGCACACACATTATGAGGTACACCACATTGGAAGACCTGCAGGAAAATGTCCCCCTAATTCTGTGCACCTGTTGTGACTGTGGGATAGGTACACTGTCAGCGGTGTGGATGTGCTTGCAGGTCATGCCAAGGAGCTCCAACCTGTGCTACATAGGGACAACAGACTCAAGGACATATTTCCAGTCCCCCCTCTCCTCTCCTTTCGACAACCACCAAACCTGAGGCGCATTATCGTCCGGAGTGCCCTGAAGGCCCCAACTGAAAATGGCACCTCACCTTGCCTACATAAAAGGTGCATGACCTGCAAGCACATCCATACCGCTGACAGTGTACCTATCCCACAGTCACAACAGGTGCACAGAATTAGGGGGACATTTTCCTGCAGGTCTTCCAAAGTGGTGTACCTCATAATGTGTGTGCAATGTCCCACCACAGGCCTCTATGTGGGGGAAACAGGGCAGAGACTCAGTCAACGAATGAACTCACACAGATCCACCATTAATAACAGCAGAACAGATCTCCCAGTGGCCGCACATTTCTCCGGAGAAAACCACTCTATTGAAGATTTGCGGGTTGTGGTTTTAATGGGACATTTTAAGACACAGGAGAAAAGGAAAGAAATGGAGTACAAATTTATGCAAAAATTTCAAACTCTGCAATTTGGACTTAATATTCATGCCAGCTTCATGTCACACTATGTTTGAACCATGAACTGAACTCAATATTCATGCCAGCTTCAAATCACACTATGTATGACCTGTGAGGGACACAAATCACCTCCTGATAGCAAACAGATAACAGCAAGAATTACTGATCCCTCCGTCACGCACCACAAGTTTCCAGACTGTTTTTTTTGACCTGTTGTAAATAACTTCTCTACTTAGATTGCAATTTTTTTTAAGGACTCTAAAATGCTTTGAAAACCATGTGTATAAAAATCTGTTAATTTTCAGTTCTTGTATCACACCATGTCTGATGAAGGGAGCGAGTACTCCTGAAAGCTTACTCACAGATGACAATGGACATCGAATAATGGTAGTGTGAACTCACCCTTACAGTATCAGAAACGAATTACAGCATTGGACACAAATTATAGAAGCTTTTCCCACTACTAGGCTGCACTTCCATGCAATTGAAGGTTTCCCAGGAGTGGAAACATTTTTCAGAGGTTTCACTGAATGAGGTAATCACTACTTGGGGGTCAAACAGGGTTTGGTAACACAATCTCCTAAAAGCACCATTCCCTTGAAAAAGCTGTTTTTTTGAAAAAAAAAAATAAATAAAATATATATATATATATATATATATATATATATATATATATATATATCCTAACGAGGTTCAAGTGCATTTTTTTGGGGGTGGGGGGGTCAGATTGACAGCCTCTTCCTATCATACAGCTATCACATTGCTAGTTGTATTTCTGCACACGCAAATGGCATTTCCCACCTGGAGCCTCTGGAAGCTCTGATACACCCCCACAGCACTTGAGCCTCATTTAAATAATGTATTAATTGCTAATGTTTTTTTTCAAGGAAATGATGAATCTATTGGACTATCTAAAGGTATGATGGTGCTGAGGATAGTGTCCTCTACAATGCACTGTGACTGGTTTGATATCAAGTTTTATAGTAATAGGTGCTTTTTAACCACTTCCCGACGCTTTTTAACCACACTCCCCCTTCCAAACCCCATAACTTTTTTATTTTTCCGCTCTCAGAGTCATATGAGGTCTTAATGTTTGTGGGACAAATTTTTCTTCATTATGCTACTATTTATTATTCTGTACAATGTACTGGGAAGCTGGGAAAAAAATTCAGAATGGGGTGGATTTGAAGAAAAAGTGCATTTGTGCGACTTTCTTACGGGCTTCGTTTTTACGGCGATGACTCTGCAGCCAAAATGACATGTCACCTGTATTCTATGTTTTGGTACGATTCCAGGGATACCAAATTTATATGGTTTTATTTACATTTTAACCCTTAACAAAAATCCAAAACTGTGCAAAAATTTTTTTTTTCTAAAAGTCGCAATATTCTGACGCCCGTAACTTTTTTATACTTCTGTGTACTGGGATGCATAGGGTGTCTTTTTTTTTCGGGGCCAGGTGTACTTTTTAGTTATAACATTTTGGGGAATTTATATTGCTTTGATCACTTTTTATTCAAATTTTTATCAGAGGCAAAACAGTGAAAAAACGGCAGTTTGGCACTTTTGATTTTTTTTGATTTATAGACCGGGGTGTTTTCGGACACAGGGATACCTAATGTGTATGCGTTTAACAGTATTTAATTACTTTTTATATGTGTTCTAGGGAAAGGGGGGGTGATTTTAATATTTTTTTATTTTTTATATATTTTTTTTTACTTTTTAAAATTTTTTTTTTGCATTTATTAGACTCCCTAGGAGGTCTTGAACCCCAGGGGGTCTGATCACTAATGCAATACATTGCAAAAAACGGCATTTCTATTGCAGGCTACATAGAGTAGCCTGCAATAGAAACTAGTGAAAGACAGGCCTGGGAGCCTTCAGAAGGCTCCCGGATGTCATAGCAAAAGAACGCCAGCCCCAGAGCTTGCTCCAGGTGCCGGCGATCCCCGGAAAAATGGCGGTGCCCGCGCGCCGCCGGTAAAATGGCTGACCGAGGTGCCAGAGAGATTAATGCCCGCGATCAATGCGGGCACCGATCGTGGGCATTAGTGCCAGGTCTCTGCTGTATAAAACAGCAGAGACCTGGCGGCTATGGCGGCTGCACGACTCCCGAGCGGCTGCCATCTTTAAACACCCAGCTTGCGCCATACTATTACGGCGGATGTTGGGAAGGGGTTAACAATTTACAGAAAATTCCAATCTCCACGACCATAGTGGTTCATCACTGGTCATTTCTGCTGATAGAAGTGCTCAGTCCACAATATGTTTTTGCACAGAAAAAAACGATACAGGTCACACTCCGACTGGCCCTCTGGGGAACCAGTGAATGCGCCAGTGGGCCCCTATGCCAGCCAACAATTACTAAGTGTGGAGCTCGCCTCCCCAACTTCCCCACCCTCCAACATTTCTGCAATAGTAATTGGTATTATAGGCAGTAAGCAGCAAGATAAAATAATACCTTGCCACTTGCATCTATCCTGTATGATCAGTCCAGCAGGGCAGCGGAAGGCACTCCCTATCTCTATGATGGGCCCACCTCCTGTACCTGAGACACTAATGGACGACCCTCTAAACCAATCAAATCATGCTGATGACGCTGCAACGCTCACTGCCTGTAGTGAGAGCACGGTGACAGGATCTTGCAGACTGGGACATAGAGTTTTGGGGTGCTACTTTACTCTCACAGTTCCAGTCGCACAGTCAGCAATGCAACAGAAAGTGAAAAGTCGTTAAATATAAGCTCTGCACTGTACACTCATACAGTTTTCTCCCCCAAATTCTTCCACTGTTTTATTCTTCCTTGACCCGCTGAGAACTACAACCACCTGCAGTCCCAGATCCTCAGGACCTGCTGAGAGTTGTAGTTTTTCTTCTTGCCAACCACTGTATCATTATGCTGCAGTGATTGTACCTGGTATCAGTAGTGGAAAGCTCCAATTCCTAGTCCATTTCTGTTATTAGGACCAGGGTGCTGGTTAATCGCCACACCTGCAGCATTTTCATAAAAAGGTACCTTTACAGGGGTTGAAGGGAGCTCAGAATTGAACAGGATTCTGGATGAGTCCAGTCTGGGATGCAGTATTGGATGTGTGCTGGAGCTTGAAAGTTTGGATCTCTGTACTGCCTGTGAGTGACAATTTAGTGTGTCCAGTGCCTGGTAGAACGGCACTTGGTATAGACAGGAATATGTTAGTTAGAGCTCAGCCGAGCAGGTTTTCTTTTCTTTATTGCCATAGAAGGCTGTTCTTTTCTGTTGGTTTTGGACTATAACCACACAAAAACATGGACAAAAATAAACACAGGCACCCTGTTTGCACCCTACCAGCTATGTCACTGTCTCTATCATTGCCTATCTGGTTTGCCTACCACTACTGACGCTAATCCCCACTATATATATACTGTATATGTATATATATATATATATATATATATATATATATATATATAGTGAGTGTGTGAACCCAGAGGGCGCTATTGAGCCTGGGCCAGGCCTGAAAAGGCCCTCAGCCACACCTTTGGGTGGGGCGTAACTCCAGAAGGAGTAGAGACAGCAGCAGAGCTGTTGTAGAGGCCTGCAGGTAGCAGGCGTACATTGGACCCAGTTGGAGACGGACAAAGCGGTCTGTCCCAAGAGCACTGGGGTCCGGAAAAGACTGAGTAGGAATCAGGCTGCTTGTTGTCCCAGAGATCAGTTAGGGAGCAAGCAGTCAGTTAGGGCCTATGTGTGGCCTAGGTCGTTTCTTATTTTGTGTATGTTGCAGTTTCCTAAGCTGAATAAAAGTCGTTTTGCTTTGAATTGGCGCCGTCTGAACGCTGCTTCTCCGGCGCCCAGTACTACGAACACCACTGTCGGGTCCAGGAGCCTGCTGCCATTGACATTAATCCCCCCCAAATTATCACATTATATATATTGTAGAAAGGCAGAAGGTAAAATAGTGGATGGCAGATACCTTCCACTAAGGTGGCTGGTATCTGTGAGATAACTGGCTGGAGTCTGAGTCCGGGTTTTGGAAGTTGTTGCAGACCCGAGCTTATACTCCAGTCCGGGTCTTGCTGGGTGCAGCTTTGAAGAGCTAAAACTGCCCAAAAGGAAGGGGTGTGGTGGTCTCTTCTGTGTGAAGCTCTGAAGCTGGAACACACACTGCCCTGTGTGGAGGACAGATGCCTAACATATCCTGTTGCATTGGTGAGCTCTGTTGACCTGTATTGTACCTGAAAATAAGGACGGTTTATGTTTTCCTGATTTGTTCATTTATGCTGAAGCAAGCTGTTTTTGAGTTGGACTGTATGAACTGTTGGCAATAAAAACTGTATGTGTGAGCTGCTACCCTGCCTCCATGCGCCTATCTTACATGGTAACAAGCCACTCTGAAGGTCCCGCGTTTACATATGGTGGAGGTTGTGGGCAGTGCTGCCATTGCTAGGGGCAACCACGTGCTAGTTTAAAAGGTACCTAGCCGTGAATGTCTTCGGTGAAGGCTGCTACAGCACTAAAGGACGACACCGGGGCCATGGACGAGTTGGTCAAACAACTAGTGCAGTCTAATATGCAGCAGCAGGAGACAAACCGCTTACTAGCAGAACAAATGGCAGCACTTAGAGAAGTGGTGAGTGCACAGTGAGTAGTGCCAGTAACTGCTCCTCCTACTGTGCCTGATGTCCAGAAGAAAATTTGTGCCTCACTACAGAAAATTAGTTCTGAGGATGATGTAGAGGCCTACCTAACTATTTTTGAACGAACTGCTGACAGAGAGAAGTTACCCTTGAAGCAGTGGTTAAAGTACTGGTTCCATACCTAATAGGTGAGCCACAGAAAGCCTACTATGATCTGACTGTCCAGGATTCCAAAGACTATAGAAAATTAAAAGCTGAGATACTAGCTCGCCTGGGGGGTCAGCGTGGCAGTCCAGGCCCAGCGGGTACAACAGTGGGTTTTTTGCCAGGGCAAGCCCCACGATCCCAAAAGTACGACCTTTTCCACCTGATCAGCAAGTGGTTACAGCCAGAGGCTCTTACACCAGAGCAGATGGTGGCAAGAGTAGCCATGGTATGTGCGTGCTCTCCCTGTTCCGCTGCAGCACTGGGTTATCCAGGGAAACCCTTAAAACACAGACAACTTGGTCGACCTGGTGGAGAGATATTCTATATCGGAGAGTTTCGTCTTACGACCCACGAGAGAGAAAACTTTGTTGCTGAATCCCAAGGCTCAACATGAGGCCAGTAAAAGGTGGAATAAACCAGCTGAGGAGCGGAAGCAAACTCCAGAATACAAGCAAGTGGAGGAACATGAGGCCACTTCCAAACTGCCGCCTCGTCAGCTAGTTTGCTGGAGGTGTCACACTCCAGGTCATATTGCAGTGCATTGTCCCATGAAGGCAGAACCCATGGACTGTAGTGTGGCTCGTTGCTGCTCCATGATCGCACACCCGGTGTGCAGTGCTGTGCCATCTTGCCCTGGCCGACCCCAGGAGTGTCAGGTCACTATTAATGGCACCAAAGTCACTGCACTCCTCGACTCAGGAAGTTTGGTGACTCTGGTCAGAGACAAGTTGTCCCCTGTCATGTGTGACCCTGGAAAAGGCGTGGGAGTTGTGTGTGTCCATGGGGATGTCAAGAATTATCCCACGGCCCACACAAGCATAGAGACTATGTGTGGTAAAGTGTCCCACCAAGTGGGCGTCGTAAAGAACCTGTTATATGAAGTAGCCCACTGCCAAGTGCATTGCTAAAGAATTGTTCCATATATGCACTAGGGTGGGAATTCCCAACAAGATATTAACAGACCAAGGTACACCATTCATGTCTAAGGTCATGAAAGAATTGTGTAAGGTGTTGAAGATAAGGCAGTTGAGGACGTCTGTATACCAGCCTCAAACCGATGGCCTAGTAGAAAGGTTCAATAAGACTTTAAAAGCTATGTTAAAAAAAGCGGTTGAAAAAGATGGAAAAGATTTGGATTGTCTGTTACCTTATTTGCTGTTCTCAATTAGGGAAGTTCCTCAAGCCTCTACAGGTTTCTCCCCATCTGAGCTGCTGTACTGTAGACATCTCCGGGGTCTCTTGGACATAGCCAAGGAAACATGGGAATCTGAGTCCACCCCATACAAAAGTGTAATTGAACATGTTGCTCAAATGCAGGAGAGGATCTCCAAGGTAATGCCCATAGTGAGGGACCATTTGCAAAAGGCGCAAGAAGCTCAAAAGAGGGTGTACAATCGTTCTGTCAGGGTTCGAGAATTCAGCCCCGGTGACCAGGTCTTAGTACTAGTGCCCACTGTGGAAAGCAAGTTCCTGGCTAAGTGGCAGGGGCCTTTTGAGATCCTGGAGAAAGTTGGGGAAGTAAACTATAAAGTGCACCAACCCGGGAAAAGAAAACCAGTACAGATTTATCATGTAAATCTGATCAAACCCTGGAGAAAAAGACAATCAATGGCTGCCCTGGTCTGTCCACCCACCGTTACTGAGTCAGAGTACCACAAAGTGGGAGTAGCTGAAACTTTGTCCTGTTCCCAAAAACAGGATACTAAAGAGTTTTTACTGCGTAACAAAGAAATGTTTTCGGGCTTACCAGGGTATACCACTGTTATTGAGCATGAAATCGTTACTGAACCACGTGTAAAGGTAAAGGTAAAACCTTACAGGATACCTGAGGCTCGTAGGCAGATTGTTTCAGAGGAGGTCCAGAGGATGTTGTCCAGTGGTGAACCTAGCCTCTTTGCTGCCTGAGGCGGACTATAGAAAGACGCCCCCCCCCAAAAAAAAAAAATTAAAAAAAAATTGAGTTTTCATGCTATTAGCTTCACACGCTGTTATCATCGCACAATATACACAATACACAAAGTTATGAAACAGTTTTTAAGAATTCTTCTTCCTGTATTCCTTCAGTATCAGATCATCAACACGGCATTAACAATGAAAGTAACTTCATACATCTTCTGCTTGGTGGATGGACGAGCCCACGTGACCCCCATTCTCTATAATAGGAGCCCTGCAGATAGCTGAGTACTGGACTTCGGGTATCTTTGGCACTCCCATCAAAGTGAATGAGAGCCACGCGGGTTTGTCCATCTACCAAGTGACATACCTATATATGGCTGCAGTCAGGCTGAATTCCCACCCATTGGGGGGAAAAAACCCAATTCTCAGGCTCAGTGGGGGTCTCAGCAGACAGACCCCCATCGATCAGGTATTTATCCTCTATCATTTAGGTGAATACAGGGCAGTAACATTTTGTGACTTACAGGTGACGTCTCTGACTAATCCTTCACATTTCCCTTCTCTTCCCTTTGGACCGCCATGACCACTTCTTCCAGCTGTGACTTGTCTCTGTAAAGTTTGCAGCACAGACATCTTTGGCTCCTCACTTTTCCAGGCATCCGACCCACATTGTCCTCACCTACACACCCATCCTGCTGCTACCCCAATTATAAAATATATGATATAACCCCCCCCCATAATGAATAATACTCCCAAGTGCATCTTTATATTAATAACGTCCATGTGTACCCCCATAAATAGTGCCCCTTATTATTAATGCCCCAGGAGTTAACTAATTAAAAGGTTTTCCAGGTCATTAATAAACTAATCAGGGGAGCTCAAAAACCCAGGACCCCCACAGTTCAGCTGTTTGGAATGAACCCTGGCACCTGTGTAAGCGCAGTGGCCGCTTCTCTGTTTACATAGTGTTATTCATCTCATAGCGGCCATGTAATGTCTGTGACAAGGCTGTAATTACATCACTCGGTCACTATAAACAGACAGCGTATAATATAAACAGGCGCCATAGCCCCTCTTTATAGCGCCCCATTTACACACACTATAATGTTCCACAGCAGCCCCTGCACACAGTATTATGGCCTGCAGTGGCCCCTGCACACGGTATTATGCTCCACAGTGGCCCCTGCACATGGTATTATGCCTCACAGCGGCCCCTGCACATGGTATTATGCTCCATAGTGGCCCCTGCACACTGTATTATGCCTCACAGCAGCCCCTGCACACTATATTATGCCTCGCAGCGGACCCTGCACACGGTATTATGCTCCATAGTGGCCCCTGCACATGGTATTATGCTCCATAGTGGCCCCTGCACTGGTATTATGCTCCATAGTGGTGGCCCCTGCACAGGGTATTATGCTCCACAGTGGCCCCTGCACACAGTATTATACTCCATAGCGGCCCCAGCACTCGGTATTATGCTCCATAGCAGCCCCAGCACTCAGTATTATGCTCCACAGTGGCCCCTGCACTGATATTATGCTCCACAGTGGCCCCTGCACACGGTATTATGCCCCATAGTTGCCCACCCATGAACTATTCAGACCCCAAAGTATAATGATCAGAGACCCAGGGGAAGTGACAAACATAAAAACCAGTATTACTTATCTATCCTGGACACCGCTGCACTCCCTGCAGCTTTCGGCCCTGTTTAATTGCGCACACGTCACATGATCAGGCCGGCGACGCGACCTGATGACATATCCAGAGGGCCCAAGCCTGTTCGGAGTAACATCGGATCGCAGGAGAGGTAAGTAGTATTGGTTTTTATGTTCCCTCACCTCCCCTGGGTCTCCGATTATTATACACTGGGGTCTTTTCAGATATAAAACTTTGCAAAAAAAAAAAAATTTTCTTAAAGTCGCCATATTCTGACATGGATAGGGTGTTTTTTTAGTGGAGTCAGGTGTATTTCTTAGTTATACCATTTTGGGGAATATCTATGGCTTTGATTACCTTTTATTCAAATTCTCTTTAATAGGAGCGCCGCAAATGGCCTATATTCAGCCTGGCTGTGGTCAGGCTGAATTCCATGTGGGGGGAACCCAATTCTCAAGCCCAGTGGGGGTCTCAGCAGACAGACTCCCAAAACACATCCCCTCCAACTCCCCTGCACCACACAATCCAGCCCCCCCATCATCAATCTGGTATTTATCCTCTATCCTATGAATAGGGGATAAATACTTTGAAAAGCAATATTTCATTACTATAAAGCACTTACTTAAGCTGAAGAAGCAGGCCAGCAGTAGCACTTCTGAGAGAAGGGACAAGGAGCCACACTGTGTATCCAATCACGTCAGGTCAATATATATCAGAGCGATGTGACCTGACGTGATGCACGCAGCCCAGCGTGGGTGGGTGGGGGTGGAGGCGGAGAGTAAGGAGCAGGCCAAGAAAAATTCTGAGGGTGGACCGCGGGAGCAGCGCCGCTGCCAATAGGTAAGTGCTGACGCAGCGCTGTCTCCCTGCGGCCTCCCCGAACTACTTCTGTCCTCCCCTGCCTACAGCTCTAAGCCAGCCCAGGACAGATCCCGCTCAGCATGTTTTTTAAAGCGGCCTGTCTTGGGCTGGTTTAGATCAGTCATAATACCGCCCCCTAGAAAGCGCCGCCTGAGGTGGACGCCTCACTTCGCCTCATTAGAGGTGCGCCCCTGGGTGTGGTGGTCTCTTCTGTGTGAAGCTCTGAAGCTGGAACACACACTGCCCTGTGTGGAGGACAGACGCCTAACATATCCTGTTGCATTGGTGAACTCTGTTGACCAGTTTTGTACCTGAGAATAAGGATGGTTTATGTTTTCCTGATTTGTTCATTTATGCTGAAGCAAGCTGTTTGAGTTGGACTGTATGAACTGTTGGCAATAAAAACTGCACGTGTGAACTGCTACCCTGCCTCCATGCGCATAACTTACATGATAACAAGCCACTCTGAAGGTCCCGCGTTTACAATATATATATATATATATATATATATGGATGGATATCTAGTCTAATATTTGGGTGTTTGCAACAGCCATTTCAATTTGATATATCTAATAACTGATGGACACGGTCATGATTGCGCATTGGAGGTTTATGGCACTAACAGAAAATGGCTATGCATAAACCAAAATGCCGGGCAAAGGGCCCCACAAAAAAAATTTCCCCCCCTCAAATATCTGTGGGCTCATGCGCTGTCTGTAGCTTAATCAGTCCTGGATCCAGGGAAGGTATTTTTGCCTCCCCTTTAAAAACAACCCTCCTGTTGATGGTCGCCGAGCATGGACAGCCGGCTTCAAATTATCCCACAGATGTTCAAGGATATTCGGTCTGGGGAGTGGGTGGCCATTCCAGAACGTAATTGTCCCCCTGCAGGGGTTGTTATGAATCCCGGGTTGGGCGGTTTGGCTCTGGCTGAATATCCATCCTTGCGCCCTCATCTTTAACAAGATTGCATGTGCCGGAAATGGACATACACCCAAGCTGAGGAACCCCCCAAACTGTCAGTGTGGAGCGTTTTGGGGGGTTTTTTGGCACGCTTTTGGAGACCAAACAACTCAATCTTGTTCATCAGTCCACAGGACCTTCTTCCACACTGACAGATGGCTTGTCCAAAGTGCCTCTGCCCCGACGGCACTCTGTTTGTGGCGTGCTTCAGAAACGGCTCTTTCGCATCACTCTCCCAACAGCTTCTCCTTGTGCAAAGTGTGCTGTATTGTTGACCGATGCACAGTGACACCAGCTGCGCAAGGTGCTGCGCTCTTTGGGGGGTGTGGTGTCTTCCCTTCCCCTGCTATTTTTCTTGGCCTGCCACTCTGGGCAACAAGAACTGTCCCGGTGGAAGTCTTCCATTTCCTTACTATGTTCCTCACAGTGGGAACAGACAGGGTAAATTCCCGAGGCTATCCAGCCTCCCTGAACAACTATGTTGAACAATCTTTGTTTTGACTCTTTGTGGGAGTTCAGATAAGTACAGAAATACTGTCCCACAAAAAACCCCCCAAAACTAAAAAAACAACTTTTTATATATACTGTACGGGGGCCACTGTGGAGTATATTAATGATCCGACACTTCCCAGTGGCGCCTTCACACAGTATATTACACTGTGTGAGGGCCACTTTGGAGCACATTGTACTGCGTGGGTGGCACTGTGTGAAGGCCACTTTGGAGCACATTGTACTGCGTGGGTGGTCACTGTGGAGCACATTGTACTGTGTGGGGGCCCTTCACTATTTATATCACACAGTATCTATTTTATAGCAGACGTGATATTAGTACAGGCTGTAATAACATTGCATGGTCACTATAAAACAGATCCTGTGCGATGTAAATAGTGAACATTAATTGTTCAAAAGTATACCAAATGCAAAACTTCTACCTTTCAGTACAAAGTTGTTTTGTATCATTAAAAGCTCTGGAAAGCCCGATTCACAAGACCGTATTTTGCGGATCCGTAACTGTCCGCAATTGTGGATCCACACAGTATTAAGGTTAAATTGCTGTGTTGGCACTTTACGGTAAATTAGTTGGTTTTGAGTTGCAGCTTGGGCACTCAGCCTTTAAAAGGTTTGCAATCACTGACCTAGCCTCTCTGCTGTCTAAAGAAAAAAAGATACACAACCCAGCTATATTTGGTTGTGTGTTGGGACCCCCCTAAATAAAATTGTAGGACACAGCCCCCTATTTGCAGATCAAGAAATTCCCCTTTTTTTGGCCCCACAAAGTATATGACCCGCCTTTTTTGGCCCCACTGTATATGACTCCTTTTTTTTGTCCCCCACACAATATGACCCCCTTTTTTGCCCCCACACAGTATATAACCCCTTTATGCTCCCCTACTGTATATGGCCTCCTTTTTTATGTCCCCCCGCCTCCCCAGTATATGACCCCTTTTTTGGCCCCCACACAGTGTTATGTTAGTGGAATAAACCAGGGGGATGGCATACTTATTCTATTATTGCAATAGATTGCGGACAATAATTTTTAGTCAATGATCCATGCTCCTGTCCAGGCTGGCCTTCACTGACCACTCCTCCGTCCTGGCGTTCTTCAGTGTCAGTACACATGTGCAGTGCTGCCTATAGGCAGCAGTGGAGACCAGCCTGGAAAGGAGCATGGATGGTTGTGTAAAAATCATTACTATTGCAAAAATACAATAAGTAGCAGCCAACTAAAAAAAGAATGCTGCCCTCGCCTCCCTTAGTTTATTCCATGAGGCGCCGCCTGAGGCAATTGCCACCTGGAAGATGTGCCCCTGGACCCTAGACACCCCAGTCTGACACCGATAAAGGATATACTACTAAAGTATGGAACTTTTGATAGCTACCCATTAATAATGGAGAATCAAGGGAGGCTGGAAATCAGATAACTTCTGAAAGATCCAGGTGACTTGACATGTCTGTAATAGTTAAGCAGAAAGCTTCCTCCTCTACTCTGCATTTCAACTGCATCGTATTGTAAAGACACCAATGCAGTTACATGTGTAGCTTTTGTTGCGTCAGTCCCAGGCCGCCGCCCCCATATCTCCCCTCCTTCCTGCTAGCTACACCTATGCTGGAGTAGGCTCATTCTACTTTGATGAAAAAACTTGTTCTTGGAATTCCATTTGTTCGGTCTATTGAAATAGGGTTGTATCTTTTTCCACCCAATAGAGGACGTGAGAGTTTTATTTAATATGAATATAGCTATTTATATGATAACTCCGTCTTGTGTTTTACTATAAAAAAAAAAACAAAAACAAAGCACTTCTGTAGAAAGGACCCTCCACAGGTATCATAGCACGGTGTTCTGCCATAGCACTGATTCATTAATTCTATATTAGTGGACATTCTTTTCATATATATTTTCATTAGTTGTTATTGCAATAAGTACACCTTTATATGAAGCTGCTAATTGGAAAACACTTTATTTCTCTCACAAACTTTTCCTTAATAAGACACAACCTTGAACCAGAAGGAGAAACTTTCGCGAGTGACCTTAGAACACAGGACATTAAGACGAGTCTCAGAGCCTCATCCAGTTTTTGTGCCTGTCTGCACTCTGACCTCCCGACAGGAGATCCTAACAGCTAACAGCAGAGCGAAGAAAAGATACCTTCATATATTAACTGAATTCCCTGCATGATGGAAACTGGACAGCGTGATGTCTGTAAAGAAGTAAAAACCTGCGAATACCAAAATAAAGCTAATTATTCATCTCTGAATCCTAAGCACAGAGAACAGTGGGCCTCTCTAGGATGATGTTTTCTGACATTCACTTTAATTATTTGGGCTTTGAATAATTGTGACAACTACGATTTGCTTTTCAGTGTTAAATAGACTAGGACGTTTCCAAATACTGTGCACATCACAGATGACAGATGGCAGGGATTCCAGCTGCTTTTGTCATCTTGACAAGTTCCAGACTGAAAAATGTAAGATAGCATAGTCACACTCAGCCAGTCAATCCAGAAAAAAGTGTATGCCATGTCTTTCCATGATATAACTCAAAATGTTCACTGGATTTCCCAAAAAAAAAAAAAAAAAACACTTCAGCATTGCACTTTGCGCCAACTCTGTCTTGAATACCCTTTTAGGACAACTATACCTGATACGTAATATGCCACTCAACCATCCTCCCCTGTCCCATTAAACCACTTGTCTGGTTTAGAAAAATACTCTGAGTTAACAGGAGAAATCGTTACAAAGATTGTGTCTAACTCTGGAGGACCCAACCTAGCCAGTCATTACATACAAGTGCATCTCAATAAATTAGAATATCATCAAAAAGTTATTTTTTTTTAGTAATTCAATTATATTATATTGAGTCATTACAAACAGAGTGAACTTTTTCGAGTGTTTATTTCTGTTGATGTTGATGATTATGGCTTACAGCCAAGGAAAACCCAAAAGTCATTATCTCAGAAAATTATAATATTATATAAGACCAACTGTAAAAAAAATTATTTAACATAGAAATGTTCGCCAAATGAAAAGTATGTACAGTAAATGCACTCAATACTTGGTCGGAGCTCCTTTTGCATGAATGACTGCATCAATGTGGCGTGGCATGGAGGCGATCAGCCTGTGGCACTGCAGAGGTGTTATGGAAGTTCAGGTTGCTTTGATAGCAGTCTTCAGCTCATCTGCATTGTTGGGTCTGGTGTCTCTCATCTTCCTCTCTATGGGGTTAAGGTCAGGCGAGTTTGCTGGCCAATCAAGCACAGTGATACTGTGGTTATCACACCAGGTATTGTTACTTTTGGCAGTGTGGACAGGTGCCAAGTCCTATTGGAAAATGAAAATTCCATCTCCAAAAAGCTTTTCGGCAGAGGGAAGCATAAAGTGCTCTAGAATTTCCTGGTAGAAGGCTGCGTTGACTTTGGTCTTGATAAGACACAGTGGACCTACACCAGCAGATGACATGGCTCCCCAAACCATCACTGATTGTGGAAACTTCACACTCGACCTCAAGCAGCTTGTATTGTGTGCCTCTCCACTCTTACAAATGAAATGCAAAATTTACTTTAATCTGAAAACAACACCTTTGACCACTGAGAAACAGTCCATTTCTTTTTCTCCTTGGCCCAGGTAAGATGCTTCTGGTGTCATTTATTGGTCATGAGTGGTTTGACACATGGAATGTGACACTTGTAGCCCATGTCCTGGATACGTCTGTGTGTGGTGCCTCTTGAAGCACTGACTCCAGCAGCAGTCCACTCCTTGTGAATCTCCCCCAAATTTTTGAATGGCCTTTTCTTAACAATCCTATCAAAGCTGCGGTTATCCCGGTTGTTTGTGCACCTTTTTCTACCACAGTTTTTCCTTCCACTCAACCTTCCATTAATATGCTTCGATACAGCCAGTGGTGAACGTAGCCTCTTTGCTGCCTGAGGCGGACTATAGAAAGACGCATCCCCCCCCCCCCCCAAAAAAAAAAAAAAAAAATTGAGTTTCCATGCTATTAGCTTCACACACTGTTATCGTCGCACAACATACACAATACACAAAGTTATGAAACAGTTTTTAAGAATTCTTCTTCCTGCATTACTTCAGTATCAGATCAACAACACGGTATTAACAATGAAAGTAACTTCACACTTCTTCTCGCTTGGTGAATGGACAAGCCCATGTGGCCCCATTCTCTATAATAGGAGCACCGCAGATAGCTGAGTACTGGACTTTGGCTATCTTTGGCACTCCCATTGAAGTGAATGAGAGCCAGGCGGGTTCGTTCATCCAGCAAGCGACACACCTATATATATGGCTGCGGTCAGACTGAATTCCCACCCAGTGGGGGCAGGGGGAAACCCAATTCTCAGGCTCAGTGGGGGTCTCAGCAGCCAGACCCACATCACTCAGGTATTTATCTTCTATCATTTAGGTGAATACATGAATACAGGGCAGTAACATTTAGTGACTTACAGGTGACATCTCTGACTAATCCATCACATTTCCCTTCTCTTCCCTTTGGACCGCCATGACTACTTCTTCCAGCTGTGACTTGTCTCTGCAAATTTTGCAACACAGACATCTTTGGCTCCTCGCTTTTCCAGGCATCCAACCCACATTGTCCTCACCTACACAAAGCCCCCATCCTGCTTCTACCCCAATTATAAAATATATGATATAACCCCTCATAATGAATAATACTCCCAAGTGCATCTTTATATTAATAATGTCTGTTTGTACCCTGTATAAATAGTGCCCCTTATTAATAATGCCCCAGGAGTTAACTAATTAAAAGGTTTTCCAAGTCATTAATAAACTAATCAGTGGGGCTCAAAAACACAGGACCCCCACTGATCAGCTCTTTGAATGGTACCTATGTAAGTGCCGTGACCGCTTCTCTGTTTACATAGTGTCATTCATCTCATAGCGGCCATGCAATGTAACTACAGCCTCGTCCTATACACGTCTATGTGACAAGGCTGTAATTACATCACACGGTAACTATAAACAGACAGCGTATGATATAAACAGGCGCCATAGCCCCTGTTTATAGCCTGCCATTTACACACACTATAATGTTCCACAGCAGCCCCTGCACACAGTATTACGGCCTGCATCGGCCCCTGCACACTGTATTATGTCTTGCAGCGGCCCCTGCACACGGTATTATGCTCCATAGTGGCCCCTGCACATGGTATTATGCTCCATAGTGGCCCCTGCACTGGTATTATGATCCATAGTGGCCCCTGCACAGGGTATTATGTTCCACAGTGGCCCCTGCACATGGTATTATGCTCCATAGCAGCCCCAGCACATGGTATTATGCCTCACAGTGGCCCCTGCACTGGTATTATGCTCCACAGTGGCCTCTGCACACGGTATTATGCTCCATAGTGGCCCCTGCACTGGTATTATGCTCCACAGTGGCCCCTGCACACGGTATTATGCCCCATAATTGCCCACCCATGAACTATTATTATACTCTGGGGTCTTTTCAGACCCCAGAGTATAATGATCGGAGACCCAGGGGAGGTGACAAACATAAAAATCAGTGTTACTTACCTATCCTGGACACTGGTGCACTCCCTGCAGCTTTCGACCCTGTTTAATTGCGCACACGCGTCACGTGATCAGTCTGGCGACGCGACCTGATGACATCACCAGAGGGCCCAAAGCCTGCTCGGAGTAACATGGGATCGCAGGAGAGGTGAGTAGCATTGGTTTTATGTTCCCTCACCTCCCCTGGGCCTCCGATTGTTATACTCTGGGGTCTGAAAAGACTCCGAAGTATAATAATAGTAGTATTTGACGCCCGCAGCCTCACTTACCGATGCCCGCGGCTGCTCACAGCAGCATCCACTCCCCCATCTGCGTCCCATAGCAGAAGGGGAAGCGGAGGCGGCCATGAGCAGACGCGGGGTAGGTAAATAAGTAGGCCGTTACCTGCCGGGGATACTCCAGCAGGTTACGGCCTATTTATATATAAAAAAAAGTTATCCTCCTACCTGCGATCCCTTGATGCAGCCGCCGCCTCTTCTTCTTGTCCTCGACGTCTGTGTCTCAGCATAGGCGGCGTGATGACGTCATTGTATCACCGCTTGCGCTGTGATGCAGATGTCTCGTAAGCCAGCCCAGGACAGGTCCCGCTCAGCTTTGTTTTTTTTAAAGCGGCCTGTCCTGGGCTGGTTTACATTAAATAACTAGTAACAATGCCGCCCCCCAGACAGTGACGGACAGTGCCGCCTGAGGCGGCCTCCTCACTTCGCCTCATTAGCGGTGCGCCCCTGGATACAGCACTCTGTGAACAGCCAACTTCTTTAGCAATGACCTTTTGTGGCTTACCCTCCTTGTGGAGTGTGTCAATGACTGCCTTCTGGACATCTGTCAAGTCAGCAGGCTTCCCCTGATTGTGTCGCCTACTGAACCAGACTAAGGGACCTTTTTAAATGCTTAGGAAGCCTCTGCAGCTGTTTTGGGTTAATTATTCTAATAACTTTTTGATGATATTCTAATTTATTGAGATGCACTTGTGTAAAGCGTACTGATACTTTTGAACAACTTTTCTGGCAGTATTTGTGAATTTAATGAATATTGTCATATACCTTATTTTAACAGATTTTTTCTCCTTTCCATGAAATCTTGCAATGAAATCCACTTTTGTCCTTTCTGTTTTCTTTCCCTTGTTTCTCTCACTGGCTTCTTACTGGAGTACTGGTGCACAGGTTCTAATAAAACAGTGAAACTGAGTCTGGGGGTTCACTTTAAACAGTTATATCTCAACCACTATAAAACTTAGAACATGCTTTTGGTGTCATATGATTCATATGAAAGATACATAGGACACCAAGAGTTGCAGTTCTACCTGTATTATTCCCTGAGATGTCATCAGTTAGAAATACTGTCAGGATTGGGAGCAGTTGTGTGTTTTCAACTGGTGGTATGACTGGAAATAATACAGATAAATTTGCAATCTTGGTGCCATATGAAATATGAGAATCAAAGCACTTTTCTATAATGGCCAAAACATAACAGTTTGAAGTGCAGAAGTGGATTACAGTGCAGGATTTTCATGGAAAGGAGCCAAAATCCATTAATAAAGTAGTTTACAATATTAATGTCACTGCTAAAAATCAAAAGATGTTGAATGGTTAGGCACACTTTAAATTACAACTGTGGTGGCACTGCAGGAAAGACGAACACTGGCTGCTGGGTTACATTACCTTAGTAGCAAAACACCCTGTGAGGATACCTTTGTAACACAAAATTCCATTAAGTAATACCTACTGTTGATCAATCTTCAATGTTTAATGCTTCAACCAGCAGCACAGTGTCACTGCCAGTAACATGTAGCATGACCTTAAATGAACAGATTGTCACTATTCAACCTCCTTGCCCACCGTGGTAAGATCACCAAGAGTCTGGGCAGCCAGCCTGCATGTGTTCACCTCACATAGTGCACTTTGCGGCAATGTTGCAGAAGTTGCTGAAGCCTCCAGAGAATCCATAGCCTTTCAGACTGCCCACAGATGTCACTCAAGATGGTATGCAACTGAAACCACCGGAGTCAAAAAGCAGATTGAGGCTAAGGCCCCACGTAGTGGGCTGCAGCCATAAAGTTCTGCGGGAAAAACTGCGGTAAAAACGCATCGCGGTTTTTCTTGCAGCGCTTTCACAGAAGGTCCACAGTTTTCCTCTGTGTACTTTCTGCTTCCTTTATACCTATACGGACACTGCCAGCATTTCCGTAGGTATAACTGATATGCTGTGATTTACAAAAATGCAAGCGTTTTTCAAATCGCAGCATTTCCGCTGCGGATTATTTTCTGCAATGTGTGGATGGGATTAGCCAGAATCCCGTCCACTTTGCAGGGACTGTAAAATGCCGGAGCAAAATCACGACATTTATTGTACGTGGGGCCCTGACATCAATGAGCTTGTGCCAGATCTTGCGCAAAGGTGCCAGTGGCAGTCCTCCACCCATAAGACAGCCACATTTCTGGCTGTCCACCAAAGTCCTCCTGCTCATACTTATGGGTCCCCTAAGGCTAAGCACTCAAATGGTGCTGGGCTGTTGTAGATACATTTTTCTTTTTCAGTATGTGTGAGCTTCTATGCACCTGTGTGTGCCCCAATGTTTGTAACATGCATGTATATATATGTGCAAAAAGAATGCCTGTGTATATGTATACTGTATCTGTCTGTATTTATATGCAAATCTGTGTTTGCCTATGCGTTTATATGTATGTCCAAATGTGTGGTTATGTGTCTCAGTCTCTATATTTTAAAGCCTGCCTACTATTTGTGTGCATTTATACTGTATGTAAAAGAGTGCCTGTGTGCATGCAGGTAAAAGTCTACTTGTTTATTTAAAAATATATCCATATTTTTGGGGCATATTTACTAAATCTGAATCTTTGGCTGGGTAAACAAGTGCATCAGACTATTATGCTTTTCTGTACTGGCATAGTTAAAAAATGGAAAGCGAGCCAGGGATGATTCTGTTACATGCCAGAAACCAATGGTACCTGATGGACCATATTGATTATGATGGTTTTTGGGGATCCTTCCATGTTCTCCATTGTTTCACTGGACAAAACAGTCCAGCAAGCTCTATTTAATATAGTACTTTTGTCTAAACGGAGCCTCCAATGCAGATGTGAACATACCCTTATAACTAGGTTTTTTTTTTTTTTTTTAATTCAAAGTTTTTTATTGGTTTTCATATTAACAGTAGAAGTAAACATTCCATCTAATACATTCAACTACAGGCAGTGTTAGATCTCTATCACCATATTGCAGGATAAACACTGTTTACAGGTGAGTGTGCACGCAACTTAGGAGTGCGTATTCTTGCTTCCCGTTTATTCTGGGTGATGTTGCGTAGGAGTAGCGGTTCCTGTTGCTGCCCCTAAATCTTGAGTAGCTGAGCATGTAGGAAGTTTGGGATTCGGGGTGGTTAGTAGGGTCTAGTTAGTAGAGGAATGATTTGAGGGTCCTAGTGTTGGAGTGGGATGTATGAGGACGGTGCAATGTGAGTGTGTATGCGGACAAGTGTTTGCCAAGAGGTGTAAAGAATGTTGAGATGCTGAGGATGAGAAGAGAGGAAAGGGAGAGGGGAAGGGGGAGGGGGGGAGGGGGGAGGGTGAGGGCACCATAGAGGCCCGGTCCTGGCTTCTCAGGTATGTACAGGCATTACTTCTGTGGTAGCTGGGTATCTTGTGCTTTTAGAGCTTGGTGTAGCGTATCCAAGGGGCCCATACTTTTGAGAATTGGTCATGGGTCCTGTTCTTCCAGCTCATGAGTTCTTCGAACCTCATAATTTCTTGGACCTTAGACTTCCACAGTGTGATAGGTGGTCCGTTGGTCTGGAGCCAAAATTGAGAAATTAATAATTTTGCTACTGAGATGAGATGAGTGGCCAGAAGGTCTCTTTTGGGTTTGTAGCTTTCCTCTGGGAGAGCTAAGAATATGATTGTCGGCTTGAGGGTTATTGCAGATTTCAGAGCTCTTCTCATACACTCTTGTATTTCTGACCAATATTGTTTAATGACAGGACAGATCCACCATATATGTAAGTACGTTCCAGTGTGAGCGGAACATCGCCAGCATGTGTCTTCCGTGGAGAGATGTTTATTAAATAGCAATTCTGGCGTTCTATACCACCTTGAGAGGAGCTTGTAGTGATTTTCCTTCATCCGTATACAGGTTGAGAAGCCATGAGACGAACGCAAGACCGCTTTCACCTCGCTATCTTCCAAAGAAATTTTAAGTTCCTTTTCCCAGCTGGTGATAAAGGCTGGTTTGTAAGGTGTTGCTGGAGCTATATAATTGTGTAAAAAGTTTGACGTTTTCCTCAGCAGTTTAGTGCTTGAGAGCAATAATTTTTCAAAGGGTGTTAGTTCCTTCCTTATTCGAAAGGTTGCATTGAAGCGGTTGAAATAGTGCTTTAGGTGCTCCTTATGAAGGAAGGTTAGTTTGAGTTGCGGGAACATGATGGCGCAGTCCTCCCATGGCCTCAACAAGCCGCCATCTGAGATGTCTTTCAGGGAGAGGTGACTTAGAGCATTCCAAACTGATGGGTATAACTCTGAAGCGTCATGTAGTAAATGCGGTATTAGGCCCACTGGTAGGAGAGGCGAAGGTGAAGGAGCCAATCTAGGGCCTAGTTCCCTCCAGATCTCCAATGCTCCCCGTGTCAAGGGACAGGTTGCTCGGGTTGTTTTCTGTGTCACAGAAGGTAGCCAAAGCTCCAAGGGTGCTGGTCCTGATTTCTCCGAAGTCCTTTTATCCAAGGGTCTTGCCAGTGATGTCCACCATCCCAGTTGAATTGCCTGATAGTACTGCCGGATGTCGGGCAGGCCTACTCCTCCCGCAGACTTGTGTTTGATAAGTAGTGACCAAGCGATTCTAGGGGCACGTTTTCTCCATATAAATTTTGTGAAGATGCTACGAAGAGATGCAAAGAACGCCTTAGGGATATAGATTGGCAACATAGTCATTTTATAGAGCACCTTAGGGATTAAATAAGTTTGAATCAGATTCTTCCTGCCAAACCATGAGAGTGGCAACTTTTCATATGCGATAAGATCTCGTTTCAGTTCACCTAAAAGAGGTATGAAGTTGCTAGCGTATAGATCATTCAAGTCAGGAGTTAGCTTGACCCCTAGATATTTTATCGACCCCTTAGTCCATTGGAACGGAGTGCTCTTTTGCAATTTATTTACTCTTGCGTTCGATAGGGTTATGTTCAGCACCTCCGACTTGGAAAAATTTGCCTTGTATCTAGATACTTTGCCAAAGTGAAGCAGGAGTTCCGTGATCGCCGGTAGTCCTTCTTCTGGGTTTGAGATGATGAATAGTACATCGTCTGCAAAAGCTGTGGCCTGCAGGGTAGACTCTCCCACTGTAGCCCCTCTAACCCTGGGATCTTGCCTGACTCCCTGTAATAGCGTTTCTAGTACCAAGATGAATAGCGTGGGAGACAGCGGGCATCCCTGTCTTGTGCCATTGGAGATGTAAAAAGTGTCGGATAGAGTTCCGTTAATTCTTAGTTTGGCATGCGGCTTGGCGTAGAGAGTGAAAATTGCTGTAACAAATGGAGTCGGGAATCCAAATTTTTGTAGAGTGGCTCGTAGGAGGTCCCAGTCGACTCTGTCAAATGCTTTCTCTGCATCTACTCCCAACAAGATTAAGGATTGACTGGTAGTTTGCGCTTTCTGTATCAGGGGGAGTAGTCTCGCCGTGTTGTCTCTTCCCTCTCTTCCATTTACAAAACCAGATTGTTCTATATGTACCAATGTGGGGATCAGGGACTTCATACGGAGTGCTAGGATCTTTGCCCAAAGCTTTAGATCAAAGTTCAGTAGTGAGATTGGCCTGTAGCTTCCGCACTCACAAGGGTCTTTGCCTTCTTTGGGTATTAGCGCTATGTGCGCTTCTAGTGCCTGTGTAGGTAGTTCTTTCCCCTGTAGCAAGGCGTTACATAGCAATGTGAGCTGCGGGGCCAGGATTTGTTGGAGCTTTCTGTAGTAAGCCAGCAGATATCCGTCTGGTCCCGGGCTCTTCCCCATCGGGAAACTATTTAATGCTTCGATCACTTCTGATAAGGTAATGGGCTTTACCAGTTCCAATGCTTGTTCTGAGGAGACCTTTGGTAAAGAGAGGCGTGCTAGGAAGTCTTCTATGAGGGTGTCTCTTTCTGTTTCCGTTGGGGCTGGGGACTCGTTTCTTAAGTTGTAAAGCTTGGTATAAAAACTTACGAATTCTGTTGATATTTCTGTTGTGGTCGTTTTTAATTGGCCTGAGTCATTTCTTATCGAAGAGATGAAGGATCGGGCCTTTGCCTTCTGAATCAAGGACGTCATGAGGCGGCTTCCCTTATTACCATGGGCATATAAGAGTTTCTTGAAATGTAGGTGTTGCTTTGCCAGCCTGGCATTTAGAAGGTCCAGTAATGATTCCCTCAGGGTGGTCAACTCTTCTTGAGCACTTAATGCCCTTGTTCTTTTGTGGATTTTCTCCAGTTCAGCAATACGTGCCATGGTGAGATCCAGTTTCCTTTGTTTGTCTTTCTTTATCCTGGATGCCATGGATATAAGAATGCCCCTCATGTATGCCTTGTGTGATTCCCAGATTATCGTTGGGCACATGTCTTGGGTGGAGTTAATGGAGAAGAACTCAACAAGGTGTTTGGACAGGGTTTCTACATTTTCAACTGCATCTACGAGAGATTCATTCAACCGCCAGGTCCATTGTGCTTGGGGCATCTGTTGCATCGCTATGGATACTAATACAGGTGCATGATCTGAGACTGTGATGGCTTCAATTCTTGAGACGCTGGCGAGCAGCAGCAGTTCTTGCAAAATAAAGATGTAGTCTAATCTGTGGTGGGAGTGACCAGGGTGCGAATAAAAGGTGTAATCTTTTGTGGTGGGGTGATGGGTTCTCCATACATCAATGATCTTTAAATCCTGTAGGGCGCCCATAACTTTGCTTATCATTCTTTGCGAGATAGGGTTGGTCAGAGCAGTAGAGTCTATTGAGTGGTTGAGAGCTATATTGAAGTCGCCTCCCAGGATCAGATGTCCTTCTGTGAATAGTCGCAGAGTCTGAAGAGTGTTTATGAGCCACGTAGCTTGTCCTTTATTTGGTGCGTAAAGATTGGCCAGGGTGTATTTTACTGAGGCTATTGTACCTTTCACAAAGAGTATTCTGCCTTCCGCGTCTGCATATCGTTGGTGCTCTATGAACGGGATTCTGTTGTGGATAAGGATGGAGACTCCTTTCGCGGCCGAATCTGGATTGGTACAATGGAACCATTGGGAAAAGTCTCTGACTGGTAGCTTAGGGATCCTGTCCCCTTTGAAGTGCGTCTCTTGTAAGAAGGCTACTCCTGTTTTCATTTTCCGGAGGAAAAGTAGGATGTGGTGTCGCTTATTGGGTGAATTAAATCCTTTTACGTTGAAGGTGGTACAAGTAAGAACCGCCGCTTTGGGTGTTTGCTGAATTCCAGCGTCTTTGCCAATTGGAGCCATGGATCCTAGTCACCTCCGTGCCCTCAGGAATAGGAGAGAGGGGTTGGGTTCAGAGAATAGAAGGGTTAAGAAGAGATAAGAAGAACGTGTATGTGAAGTGTTAGAAGAAGGGGGGGGATGTTAGAGGGGAGCAGTGGTGTTAGTGGTTGTGGTTAGCTGTTGTTAGTAGTTGCGTTTAGTAGTTTGTAGGTGGTGGTCAGTTGTTAGTAGTTAGTTATTGTTAAAGGTTGGTTAGTGGTTAGTACGCTATAGAAAATAGTCTCGAAGACTCTATAAACTCAGCGGAGAGTCTGTATGCCGCTGGGTATAGTGGTTGTATAACTGCACTCCCGAGCCTAACTTGTCAGGGTGTTTGGCAGTTATGTGGGGATGGAGGTATTCCTGATCTGTCTGGAACCCACCGTCGCCTGTGGAATATCAGCCTTCCGCCCCAAATGGTCAGTTAGTATCTATTAACGCTAGTGAGTTAGAGTGCTCTGCTTCAAGGGCCTTCCTCGGTCATATGCGAGCTCAGAACAGGCACAATATACTTTAAGTATAACCATATATTCCTTACTAGTGCGTGTGCGTGAATTCCTCAAAACTCAACATGCTGAATAGGCTAATCTGCGTCTTGATGAGACTGGACTATTATACCCATTTCAATGCTTAGCAACATATACTCAACTCTAAAAACTATTATAACTGTGTGCTTCAAAGAGGCCCTTTCCTGAGTACATAATAGAATAAACATATTCAATACAAACAGCTTCTCTTCCCTTTAGCGGTGATAGTGATAGTGTCCCGAGGTCAGTGCAGAGACCAGTGTTAAGCTAAGAATATTATGCTATAAATGTTTGCTTATGCAAAAATAATAATATATGTCTCCAACAGCTTCACTCACGGACTCCTCTCATAAGCTCCATTCAGGGCAGTCCAACATCTATTGGCACAGTGATCCAGCCATAGGTGCAGTCGTCCCCGAGCGGATATTCTGGTATTTCTGCGGTGTCTTCTTCCCTCTTGGTGATTTGGAGTTCCCTGGAGTATGCGGAAGGTTCTCCTCCTGGATCGTCGGTAGTGATGTGGGTAAGGATTCAGCAGGGATCGGCATCCAGGAAGGGATATGCATTGGTGTAATTCCCAACACCGGCCAGGCTGATTCCAGGTCCGCTGGTGAGCAAATGTTGATCCTCCGGCCATTCTTGAGGACTAAGAGGCCGAATGGGTAGAGCCATGCGTAGGTTAGACCTTTTTCCTTTAATTTGTAAAGCAATGGCCGCATTGTACGACGTTTCTGTAGCGTCAATGGAGCTAGGTCCAGGTATATTTGGACTGGGTTTTCTTCATAAGTAAGATCTACGTGATCTTTTGCAGCACGTAAAAGCTCAGCGGTGTGTGCCGAGGATAACAGCGCGCAAATAATGTCCCTTGGAGGCTCAGACTCTGAAGGTTTAGGCCTTACTGCTCTGTGCACCCTTTCAACCTGCATGGATTTCGCGCGTTCTCCACCTACCAGGGCTGTGAAGATGGCCATAGTAATATTCATAAGTGCATCAGCAGTGTATTTCTCTGGAAGGCCTCTGATTCTTACATTACGCCTTCTGTTCCTATTCTCTAGGTCTTCTAGGAGTAGGTGAGCTTTATTGAGCTGGTCAGTGTGAGTTTCTAACCTGTCGGCCATTGCGTGTGAGATCTGCAAGGCTTCTGCCTGACTTTGCTCCAAAGCGGTCACCCTTCGTCCTGTCGTCCTGTTGTCAGCTCGGAGGTCCACTAATTCAGCCAAAACCGGTGCCACAGCTTGTGAGAGGGCTTTCCTAAGGAATCCTTTTGCGATCACTGAAGCGCTTTTGTCTGCCTGCCTGCCGTCACTATCTGAGTCTGCCGCCGCTTCCCCCGCGCTGCTGCAATCATCCAGCGCCATCTTAGGTTGCTTAGCAGGGGAGAGAGACGTCTTTTTCCTCAGGAATTTCTGCATGTCTGCCTGCAAGTGTGCGCTTTTGATGGTCTCTGTATGTTCAGAGGGTTTATCTCTGCCAATTTTGACCATTTTGGGATGTGTAGCTGCTAATGAAGGCTATTGTGGGTTCCCTGATGACAGAGCTCCCAGATCAAGCTGCCATCTCTCCGCGGTCAGGCTCCGCCCCCATACCCTTATAACTAGGTTTGCGCCATGTTTTCAAATGTACATGACTTTTGGATATGGGATGGACCCTCACTCCTTCCTAAAACCATCCAAACTACAGTAAACATTGACTTTGGAATAAACACACAAAACACTTTATTTTGGGTGTCAAAATGGCCACACCTTTATTTAAATCACAGAACGAAAATAATCACAGAAGGAGTCAGGTGAAGTGCTAGACCATTGGGATTCACGAATACTGTGAGATGCGCAGATGTCTGACAAACAGCACCCGGCCAAACAGCAATAAAGGGGGCGGCATGCTCCGGCTTGCAATTCTAGCAGAGCCAGTACACTTTAAGGGCACCAACAGCCCTGTGCTTAACCACTGTACCTGCCCCTGGATGACGTTACTATTACGACATCCTTCAGGCTGGCCATTTCCAAAGCTCAGCCTGTTCACCACCATGAGGTTTAACCTCCTCTATTAGTTAAAATAAGTCCACAATAACTTGCCTGCAACTTCCATCTGACTCCTCAACCGCCACAGAAGAGGCCATTTGACACCTTAAATGGACTCGACCACCACCAAACTGATTAGAAATGCAAAAGCCCTCTAGAAACTTTTTATACTAGTCCCATACCATCTTCTCTACAGTACTAAGCTATAAATGTTGCTGAAAATGCAACTAAAGTGAATGGCTGTAGTTAGAAACCAGTAAGGAGAAATAGACTATAATACTGAAATTACCATAAACCGGTATACTGTAAGTGGGGGATTCCGCCAAACCACAAACATGTAATTGCCAACCATTTATGCATATAAGTATATACTTCCCAGTTATGAGATGTGGGGTCCCACTTATGGTGGTAAATGTAAACAAATTATATAGATGTATATAGTATGTATGAGATACAGTAACACCTCTTCAAGGAATACCTCTGCCACTAAAAAACTAGGACTGTCCATTTATATTCATTGGCAACCCTATACCCACTTATATTGCCAGGAAAGACATAGAGAGTATAAAGAAGGGAAGAGAAAATTACTTGATGTGCATCAGCTTCTCCAGATACACAGCAACCATCAAGCACTTACTGTAGTGAAAAACCTTACCATTGTTGTTCGATGGGTCCCAACCACATCAACAGTAAAACAATCCATTAAATGATGCTTATAATGATGAGAATAAGCCCATGATCTGCTTGATTTACAGGAGTCTTTGAAGGCAGTGAGAGATCCTCTCCTGTCATATCTCAATCAGTTTCAGAGCACTTGATGACCTTTACCCATAGCCGTATGCACCGACCCAAGGGCACCCAGACTGAAATTTGAAGCTAAAATTCTCTCTTTTGCTGGACCTGGGCCAGCACCAACCTGATGCTGCCCGTTCCGCTAGGGATCTACAGGACTATATAGCTCCTGCATGCAGAGCATGGGGTTATCATGATAAGCCGTGCTGGGCTCCATTCGCTAGCTGGCTACGATAGACACTCTACTACATCTACGGCTGTATCACACTGTCGGCATCCTTAAGAGAAACATGAATTGGTCAATATAAATGGTAATATATCTTCATTAAGAAAAATTACAAGTCAACAGAAATGGTCCTTGAAGCTATAGATTTTTATCAAAAACATGCCTGCTTTATTTTAAATATTTTTTTTTCTCCCTCCAGCTGCAGCCACCACTGGCTCGGAGGGCTCAATTTATTGCACAGACATGTGAAAACTGATAGCCATGACCCTAGGGACTTACCCTAACAGGGTCTTTTTTTTTTTTTTTTTTTTAAATGAATAATTGGTTTGCAGAAACCAGGTGGTCCATACCTCCAATGGTTACCTCTCCACACCTGGGCTCCATACCTCCGATGGTTACCCCTCCACACCAGGGGGCCATACCTCCTATGGTTTCCTCTCCACACCTGGGGTCCATACCTCCGATGGTTACGCCTCCACACCAGGGGGACATACCTCCGATGGTTACCTCTCCACACCTGGGGTCCATACCTCCGGTGGTTACCCCTCCACATCAGGGGGCCATACCTCCGATGGTTACCCCTCCACACCAGGGGACCATACCTCTGATGGTTACCTCTCCACACCTGGGGTCCATACCTCCGATGGTTACCCCTCCACATCAGGGGGCCATACCTCCGATGGTTACCACTCCACACCAGGGGGCCATACCTCCGATGGTTACCCCTCCACACCAGGGGACCATACCTCCGATGGTTACCCCTTCACACCAGGGGGCCATACCTCCGATGGTTACCCCTCCACACCAGGGGGCCATACCTCCAATGGTTACACCTAAGGTACCTGCACTGGGCTACTCTTGAGGTGGTTGCCCATTACTGGCCAAATTATAAGTAACTTCAAGGACCCATAAAAATAAATAAAAAAATAAAAATTTATATTTATTGTCACTAGTGCGAATTATAATGCACAACAATAGCTATAGTGTAGGATTATATTTAAGCTAAAGTATTAAAAAAAAAACCACAACAGTAAATAACTGAATTACATCCTGTTAAGCACATACAGTCAAGAAATGGCAAAATTAGTTTGTTAGTGTATCCCAGACCACCAGCAGTTACACACTGGCTTGGAGGCACTTGTACGCATCCCAAACCTAAGTAACCTTGCCCTATGGGGTTACATACTAAGGCAAGGCCACTGACACTAACAGAGTAAAACACTGGCCTAAAGATTGGAGGCCCAGGCAGACAGGGTCCTCTCTTCCACTTGTACTAGATCACTCAGCTAGCTAGCTATCATAGTACATGTCATAGTCAGGAATGGGAGCTGCTGCAGTTTATGATGCCATAGTAACATATAATAATAGTAATCCATATACTTATCCGGATACAGACTGTAAGTCACCGGCTACACATGGAGAGTAAGAAATACAATAATCCGGTGCAGTATTTGTCTGATATACATTATCTACATGTGTTGGAGACTCAAAGGTAAGCCTACAACATGGCGATTACTATATCACCGTATATACATGGCTATAAAACTATACAATTCTGTGCATCCTACAGAGCAAGGTGCACCTGGGCCACCCACATCCCCACCATGTGCTGAGCCCTCCATGAACACCTTTAGAGCTATAAATATGATCTAGATATAATATATTCTGCTAGAAGACTGTGATAAAAACATCTAGATAAGGCCCAACGTAATCTACACAGTCTTATACCATCCACCTTTTTAGGTAATAGATCAATTTCCACATGGAAGATGAAATAGCTACATGAGGTAAGGGCAGACGTTGTATAGGCAGCAGTATCAGCAGGACAGCATGTATAAAGTGACAGAAGGCTGCCATATAACCACACAGGACTCAGTATACAGCCCTGATATGGAGGTCACTTATAGATCATTAGATGACATATATAGAAAGGGTAAATAATAATACCAGCATGTAACTTTTAGTGGATACAAACACCTTCTTCTTGAGGGGGAAGTCCTTGGAGCTACAAAAGTCTGGCCGCCAATCTGTTCCACCACACCAAATTACCCCCAGCCACAACCACAGGCTCAGGAGCACCATAACACACAGAATGGCAGTTTACCACATATAATAAACCACTCCCCGGGACACCACCCAGCAGGAGCCCAAAGACCAGCCAGACCAAACAGCAGTTAATCCTAGGGGAAACTAACCACCATGTTTCCCCACTGCCGATAATTTCAACCAACTCCAAGGACCCTCCACCTCGCTAATTAAAAATAACCTGTATACAGTATGGCCAGTATGCACAGTATGGCCCATATACAGCCCTGAGAAGGAGGTCACATAGAAATTATTAGCTTTAACCTATCCCCAGCATGATCAGTATTAGCACAGAGATGGAGGACATATACAGGAATTATCAGTGCAGTCTCCATTAATATCACCACACTGTATATCTGATCCCCAGCTTTCAGACCAGGCTGTCCCTCTCTCACCACAGTGTTTCCATTACATGTGACCTCCCAGCTCCACCATAGAAAACCCCTCAGTCCCCAGGACTCATGAACAATCTGCATTATACAGCAGTAAACTATGATATATCAGCCATGTCTGCAGTGTGTGAGGTAAATACATGAGGGGATAAATCCTGTGGTAATACTGCAGCATATACAGTATGATGTAGAATGGTGATACTAAACTAGTAGTGATGTCTAATGTGAATGTGGTCACACCAGTGTGGTGTGAGGTGATAAACCCCAATGTTATACTCCCTGATTCAGCAGACATGTTTAATGTTTCCTCCAGTCCTTGTGGTGAGAGAAAGAAGAAGAGATGAATGAGACAGTAAGTGACAGTAAGAAGGGTCTGGTGCTGTGTCTTTGTAGTAATGATGAATCTCTATATAACCATCTAGTGCAGGTTGGGCACAATAACTTTTGTTATTGACCAAATACTTATTTTCCACCATAATTTGCTAATAAATTCTTAAAAAAATCAGACAATGTGATTTTCTGGATTTGTTTTCTCATTTTGTCTCTCATTGTTGAGGTCTACCTATGATGTCAATTACAGGCCTCTCTCATCTTTTTAAGTGGGAGAACTTGCACAATAGGTGGCTGACTAAATACTTTTTTTTCCCCCACTGTACATTCCCTATCAGTATGTCTTTGGAGTGTGGGAGGAAACCGGAGTACCCGGAGGAAACCCATGCAAACATGAGGAGAACACACAAACTCCTTGCAGATGTTGCCCTTGGCAGGATTTGATCCCAGGACTCCAGCGCTGCACTGCTAGCCACTGAGCCATCGTGCTGCCCTATGTTCAGGTGTTCAGTTACATGGGTAGAGTTGCCAATTGACTTATCTGCCTAGGGCACCAAAGTAGCTCGTCCCAGCTCTGTTTGTAAATTACATTGGCCAGGGTATCTTTTTCATAGTTTATCAGAAAGACAACCCAATCTAACAAACAAATCCATATAGCATCCTTAAGCAGCCAATATGCTTTAGATCAGTGGTTCTCAACCTGTGCTATGCGTCTACCTAGGTGTAAGTGCCTCAGTGAGAGGCCCTCATCAGATCCTCAGAGTATAATTAGCAGAGGCCCATGGGAGCCTCGAGTGACATCAATGACATGGGTCATGTGGTGTAATGACGCATAGCGTTATTATGTCAAGTGACTCATGTGACCGCTGAGGCCCAATCACCAGCCTCAGCAGTCCCTGACATCACTTGGAAAGCCTGAAGAGAACCAAGATCAGTGCTGGAGCCCATGGGAGGTGGGTAACACTGTTTGTTATGTTTACCACTTCACCTGGGCCTCCAGTTATTATACTCTGAGTGTCTGAAGAGATCCCAGAGCATAATAGTAGTTTGTGGTTGGTGAACCCCCAAAATTTCAGGTTCGACTGAACCCCAAAAAAATCTTGGTTTGGCCAAATCTGAAATTGTTAGAAATGTGAAATTTTTTAAATTTTATAAACGTAGGGGCCACTCTGGGACATTATACTGTGTGGAGGGCCACTATGGGACATTATACTGTATAGGGGCCACTATAGGACATTATACTGCATAGGGATCGCTATGGGACATTTCACAGCATGAAGGGCTGCTATGGGAAATTATATTGCGTGGAGGGTTACTATGGGATATTGTTCTGTCACAGGGTCTTTTGCATGAGTGGGGTGGGAGCATTTTATGAACAGCCTGAGGCCCATTGTACCTTTGATCCACCGCGGTGGTAAGTAATGAATGCAACTTACCACTTAAACATCACTGAGCGTGGGGCCATTATATTATATGTGGGGGTACTGTGGCATTCATTATTTTACATGTGGAGGCTATTATATTACATGTGGGGACACTGTGGGAGCCATTATATTACATGTGGAGCACTGAAGGGGCCATTCTACTGAGTGTGAGGGCAATTATACTAGATTTGGGGGCACTGACTGAGCTATTATACTAAGTCTGAGGTCCATTGTACTACATGTGGGGGCACTGACAGGGACATTCTACTGAGTGGGGGGTGCTGAGGGGGGTTATTATACCACATGTGGGGGCACTAAGGGGGACATTACATAATTGTTAATGAAGGTTCCAAATGAAGTCTATTTTATTAACATTTATAAGTGATCACTACTTTAGGGGTACTTGGTTGGAATGTTTTCTCCCTGCTTGAGAACCACTGCTTTAGATGACTGTAAGCCAGTGGGAAGATTTTCTGTCCATTACTGTGTCAATACAGTATGCTGATCAGTGGTAAACCTGCAAAGCCACACTGCTGGTAACTATCACTGTTCAATTAATGCATGTGAAAACACCCCATGGCTGATACTAGCCTGTGGCCAGAACCATCGTGTGTATCTTCACCTAGGATTTTTAAGAAAATTGATTACAATTCAGTGGCAAACCCAATAGTCTAATACAGTAGTTTCCAACCTGTACCCTTGACAAAATTCTTTGCATGCTCAGCCACAGGTCACCCAGGCATGCTGGGACTTGTAGTTTTGTAAGAGAGAGCCATAGGTTGGAAATTACTTGTCCTATATGTAAAAAAATCAAGCAATTTATCTTTCTCTTGTAAAAGAAAATCCCTGTTTTGAAATCACAACTTTGTGATTCTGTGCGGGGCAAAGAGTCATTCTGAATATGTATTCATAGATATACAATTAATGAACCAGAAAGAAAATTCTTCCATCTTACATTTATATGTAGATCAACTGTATTTGTTTCTCTCTTATTAAGAAAACAAAAGCCCTTTAAAGAACCTTTTAACACTGGCTCCTACCGCAATGAATTGGTCCTCCAAACACATGTATATACACACCTTGAAGGGATCCCATTATTCCTGAGACTGAATGGGACGACTAATGCTAACCAATGTTATTATTCAGGTACTCAATGGCTAGGAAAGGACTATATAAAAATACACTGGGTAAATTAACATTGAGACAATGCTATGAAGAACAAAGACTGCAAAGAATTAATTTGCACATTCGATTTAAATTCAAATACAACAACATATTCACCAACAGTAGAAAAAAATAAAGCTATTTGGTGTCAAAGTGAATTGTGATTACGTCAATCATAAAACAAACGTGGCCAACTATTGCGTGTGATCTAAGGTCAAATGCTACAGTTACCTAGAGAAAATTCCTAGCAGAATATTTCCATCACAAGACAATTCAGTGAAACAGTAGACAGCAGGTTTGTATGGAGAAGCATTAATTAGAATATGTCAGAACAAGCCACAAAACTAGTGCCAAACCTAAGAATAGTGAGCCTACAACCTGAGAATAGTGAGCCTACATCATATGGAGCTGCCATTCAATAAAAAGACTTGATTTCAATGTACCCAATCATCTTTTCTTTTCAATCCCAGGACAATGTGACAAACTATGGGATTTTGATCAAGCCAAATTGAGCTGTGGAAGGACACCAGAAACAAAATTGTAGACCTGCACCAGGCTGGGAAGACTGAATATGCAATAGGCAACCAGTTTGGTGGAAGAATCAACTGTGGGAGCAATAATTAGAAAATGGAAGATATACAAGACCACTGATAATCTCCTTCGATCAGGGGCTCCCCGCAAGATCTCATCCCGTGGGGTCAAAATTATCACAAGAACGGTGAGCAAAAATCCCAGAACCACATGGGGGGACCTAGTGAATGACCTGTAGAAAGCTGGGACTAACGTAACAAATGCTACCGTCAGTAACACACTACTCCGCCAGGGACGCAGATCCTGCAGTGCCAGATGTGTCCCCCTGCTTAAGCCAGTACATATCCAGTCCCGTCTGAAGTTTGCTAGAGAGCATTTGGATGTTCCAGAAGAGTATTGGGAGAATGTCATATGGTCAGATGAAACTAAAGTAGAACTGTTTGGCAGAAACACTACTCTTGTTTGGAGGAGAGTGAATACTGAGTTTCATCCAAAGAACACCATACCTACTGTGAAGCATGGGGGTGGCAACATGATGCTTTGGGGCTGTTTCTCTGCAAAGGGACCAGGACGACTGATCCGTGTACATGAAAGAATGAATGGGGCCATGTATCGTGAGATTTTGAGTGCAAACCTCCTTCCATCAGCAAGGGCATTGAAGATGAAACGTGGCTTGGTCTTTCAGCATGACAATGATCCCAAGCACACCGTCAGGGCAACGAAGGAGTGGCTTCGTAAGAAGCATTTCAAGGTCCTGGAGTGGCCTAGCCAGTCTCCAGATCTCAACTCCATAGAAAACCTTTGGAGGGAGTTGAAAGTCCGTGTTGCCCAGCGACAGCCCCAAAACATCACTGCTCTAGAGGAGATCTGCATGGAGGAATGGGCCAACATACCAACAACAGTGTGTGCCAACCTTGTGAAGACTTACAGAAAACGTTTGACCTCTGTCATTGCCAACAAAGGATATATAACAAAGTATTGAGATGAACTTTTGTTATTGACCAAATACTTATTTTCCACCATAATTTGTAAATAAATTCTTTAAAAATCAGACAATGTGATTTTCTGGATTTGTTTTCTCATTTTGTCTCTCATAGTTGAGGTCTACCTATGATGTCAATTACAGGCCTCTCTCATCTTTTTAAGTGGGAGAACTTGTACAATTGGTGGCTGACTAAATACTTTTTTTTCCCACTGTACCTAATTTAGGGTAATAGAAATATGTATTCTAAACCCTTTAAAGTACTGGAGCAAAAGAAGTAGTATAGCCCTTATATATTGTTTTCTTATGTGCATCATTTGTTTCCTTTTTCCATATGGGTGAGGAAAGGCCCTCAGCTCACTCAGTCAATCTCACATACAAAACCCTACCACAAAATATCATGCAGGGTGATCTACTTGTTTCTAATAATGTGTGAGACTATGGCTGACTCTACCATTATTCTCTGTCATCCTTTACCACCTTTACTGCTTTCCCCTTCACGTTGTAATAACTTGGATTATTACTTCTAGACAATTCATGTTACCACCATCTATTTGGCCAAAAGGCAACACCAAAGGTTGGTTACTATAAGAAAAATCTCTAGCTCTGAAATACGGCATCAATCACTGAAGGAAACCTTTTCAGAAATGGGCCTAGCAATCATACCTATCTCTACTTTTCCACAACAGAGAGGTTTAGCAAAGCAAGAGCCTAACCTTTTAAACTCCACATTGATGGACATGTAACCAGTCTCGGAGCTGGCAGTAATTCAAAGGAATCCACTAACAACAGAGGAAGATGATAAAAGAGAGAGGTCACCACATACAGATCTATTTAGGTAACTTTCACTGTATAGAAGAGAAAGCAAGAAAGAAAAATGTGGAAACAGAATCACTTTGCAGAACACTTAAAATGCTAAAACAGCCAGAAAAAGTTAATAATTAAAAGAAAACCAAAACTTTCACTGCCCTCAACATCATAGCAGTGATCAGAAGATGTCGCACTTAGAAACAACATCTAGAGCAAGGAGTAAAATTTTCTTTTCCATATAGATTAGATATGAGCTCCTTGCACAGGCTTTAGAAGCTTTGCTTCACCCTTTTCATGTTTTAAACAACTTGTTAAGGGTCAAGGAGAGATGTTTTCCAAGGTGCAATTACATTTTGGTGAGAAATATAGTCTGAAGATGGATTTACTTGTAGGTGACAGCCTGAAGCTAACAAAACAGAGTATCAATGATAAAAATAATTTGTCTAGAAAATGGCACACCATATTTATATTATGTATGGCTTATATTTTTTCCTCTTGTAGGCTGTGTTCACATCTGCGTAGTTCTATTACCACCCTCTGACACAGATTCTTTCAAAATGTGTGTTGCATTATTATGTCTAGAATAATAAAAAACATCACGATGGAAACCCATCAGATCCCATTATAGTCAACAGTATCTGTCAGGCACCATTGGAGCAAACCCAGTCCTACTCTAATCCTATAGTTTTTCATTTGTGGACTGATAGGTGCAAACACAGGGTTGTAACTAAATGGAAACCCCTGGGGCCCAGTGCAAAAGCTGTAACATGTGCATTAAAAAGAAGTACTGCATGTATAATGAATAAAGTATATCATGTAACATGAACATTTTTTTTTCTTTTTATATTTGCTGTATTTCCAATCCTTTCCTCAATTTGCACTGTCCACAACGTAAAAGTGATTGAGTGCATTGTTAACATCTGTCAGAAACAATTGCCCGTCAAGATGATTTTCCAGTGTATTGCCGACAGACATCTGCTACTTCTACGCATGAAATTGTATGATTAACATATGTGCTTGGGAAATCTTTCTCTGATATTGTATCATGTATGGCCAGTTCTAAAGGGGTTTTCTGATACTTCACTTATCATCCCAAGACTGGACCCCTTCAGTCACTCCGGCTGTAAGACTACATCTCTCTGAAGAAAATTCAAGGTTCTGCGGTATAACTGCAGGAAGTACAAGATTACAACCGTAATGCATTGAGCCATTAAACCAATTAAAGTGACAAATGCAAAATGCAGATTTGACCATATTGACTTTGTTGTCTTCATCATTGCTTATAGCCTGTGTCCTCCTCATCCCTAGTGAGACTTGTGGATACCTAGAAATTCCCAGCAGCTGATGAGATTCTGTTTCTCTTTTTTCATTGTCTGCTGCATATTTTGTTGTTGTGTTCTGTTTCGGTGCTACAGAAGCATAGTTTTGAAGTTTATTATGTTTATTCGCTTGTAACCGATCCAAATTGGATCCTATTCCCCATGTAAAAGTCTTGGAGAGAGGCCTGACAAATTGTCAGTTGTGTAACGTACCTGTGAATATGCAGCGCAGTGTGCAGAGGAATAATCTTTGAATTAATGCGATTTCTAACTCAAGCGAAACAGATCGGGGTCTGTGGCGTAGAACTGAATTGCTTCAATTGGCAGGAGCTGGTGAGCTGAGGAAGTCAGCATTTAAAGGGAGAATATCAAAACAAGTCTATTACGCTTGTGTGTTTGAGCTCGGCAATCATTTCACTTACTGAGGGTTGTTCATGGTAACCTCTGTCGAGTGCAAATCTACTTCTGCTTTCAGCCAGGGCTTTTCAATTAGTGCTATGGGTGCTCTTCGATCTTGATGGACATATTTGTCTACTGCACATAAAGGCCTCTGTACAGCAGCCTTTTTGTCATAGCTAGACTTTTCTTTATCTGAGATAAGGTTTAATTCTTTGCCGAATACCTTGGCCATGTTAGAGTATTTTGACAGTGAGAATCTCCCCACTAATAGTCGTGGTCTGGGGTATAACTGTAGTGTAGTCATACTTGATGTAAGCAAAAGAACTCTCACCATTTGCAGAGAACCGTTTTTTACAGCAATACAATATCAATAGAGCAATGTGCATGTCTGATAATGACACACTGCACCTGAAAGTGGAGGAAGCTGGCTTCAGATGAGGGTGTCATCATCAGACATGCACAGTACAGTTAGTATTGTGGGCTGAGGCTGAGGAGAGAGATGTCAGTCAACTAGTGGGGCGGAGCTGAGCAGCAGTTACCAGCAGCAGATAATGAAGCCCATTGCTAGAAAGCAATGCCCCTAAAGCCCTTTTCTGCTCATTTGCATAGGGATAAAAGGACAATTTTTACAAGAACAGAGCAGCGCTCCTGAATAGGAAATACATAATTGTAAACTAGGCTGACAGACTCCCTTTAACGGGTAAATAGAACTAATGGCAGTCTGGTAGAGGTGTCGGAGGTAGTTCTTACAGAGCTAGTTGATCACCCTGTTTATCTGTGATGAATGGCTGTACTTCAGTAGATGGCGCAGAAGGTTGTAAATGTAGAACTGCTGGAACCCGATCTCCCGAGCACTCCAAGAGAAGCTGCATCATTGTGTAACGTTATAGATATGCATGGTCAAACCACAGACTCTACTCAGATGTACCCTGTCAATGGTATAACACTGAGATGTAGCAAAGGTACCACTTAGCCAAAATGCCCATGATGAAAAGCAGCAACACAACATAGGTGTCGTCCTAACAAGTCATCGCAAATCCTGCCTACTTAAGGTAAAACACGGGTTGGGTCATCAACTTACACCTCAACAGCAGCAAAGACAGTCTTAATGTAAGGGTTTAGAGCCAACTAAAGGCTCAAACCAGGGAAGGTGGAAAGGGAACCATTGATTTTCACTACAGTGAGGAAGGATGACAGTGTACTGCAACTCTACAGCTCTACTAAGAATTTCTGCCCTTGAAGTGGTTGACTCTTCTTTTCAAATAAATGTCATAAATGGTAGCTCTCTGCTCAGTACATCCTCTATGATCTTTGTGGTCACGGATTAGTGGCCCAGTGTTGGGTGATGGGAAAGGGGACAACAAACTACTCTGTCTTGACCAGTATATTTAGATAGGAAACTATGGTAGTAAACTAAATTATTTGCCCTAGATGAACTAAACCATAGCGAGTGCCACAATTTTTATCTCCCCCCACCCCATTTTTATCTTTTGGCAACACAAATTAGGCAAAACATTTTTACTCCCCCCCACACACACATACACACACAATTTTGCTTGCATCTGCAGATCTATGTTTGCATCCCCCAGATATCCAGCACAGACACATAAATCTATCCTGTACTGTGTTATGTAGCTGGGACTTTATTAGGAGTTTGTCAGTACCCAGGTATGTGATAAACATGTTGCATTACTAAACTATATTATTCTTGGCACATCATATTTCTGGGGGAAAAAAATCAAATTCCCCAATGACTCCAGTAGCAAGTGCAATCCTGGAATATTCCATTAACAGCAATATGTGATTTGCTTCTCAATCACCTTGTTTTTAGCAAGAACCTGTAGATTATGAAATATTAATACGGCACCTCTAGCCTAAAGATAGATTCACAAAGCAATAGCGTAACAAGTTCCAGAATAATTCTCTGCTTTATTTCAGCTGCTCCTGTGTTAGTATTCGTGTTCTCAGTTTTGCACATTTGCTGGTCTGTTTAATAATGTGTGAGTCTAAGGTTGTGGAAAGGGGGTAGTTTTATTTATATGATAGCCAAAGCAAATCACTTTGTGCTAAAGAACTGCTCCAAAGTGCTGGTCACTAGGTGTCTCCCTTTCCTCTAACTTGCTTCCAATTGTCTGCAATCACGTGAGTTAATCTATAGAATCACAGGCATAGAGACCATTTGGGAGTTGCATCTATAGTCACAAACACTGCTCTCCTCTTTTGTGTGAGCTTTCCATGCTCAGAATGCACAGTATTGCCTATAATATTAACGCTTCATAGTTAGTTACAATATGCTTGCTCTGTCTGCGGCCACAACTATCCTGTGTGTGCTATATGCAGGGCACATTGTAAAGGCAATAATATTACTACTTCCTTTAGCATATTGTGTTGGGACTATAAGACAATACAGCAAAAATATGCACACATACAGTCATATGAAAAAGTTTGGGCACCCCTATTAATCTTAATCATTTTTAGTTCTAAATATTTGGGTGTTTGCAACAGCCATTTCAATTTGATATATCTAATAACTGATGGACACAGTACTATTTCAGGATTGAAATGAGGTTTATTGTACTAACAGAAAATGTGCAATATGCATTAAACCAAAATTTGACCGGTGCAAAAGTATGGGCACCTCAACAGAAAAGTGACATTAATATTTAGTAGATCCTCCTTTTGCAAAAATAACAGCCTCTAGTCGCTTCCTGTAGCTTTTAATCAGTTCCTGGATCCTGGATGAAGGTATTTTTGACCATTCCTCTTTACAAAACAATTCCAGTTCAGTTAAGTTTGATGGTCGCCGAGCATGGACAGCCCGCTTCAAATTATCCCACAGATGTTCAATGATATTCAGGTCTGGGGACTGGGATGGCCATTCCAGAACATTGTAATTGTTCCTCTGCATGAATGCCTGAGTAGATTTGGAGCTGTGTTTTGGATCATTGTCTTGCTGAAATATCCATCCCCGGCGTAACTTCAAATTCGTCACTGATTCTTGTACATTATTCTCAAGAATCTGCTGATACTGAGTTGAATCCATGCGACCCTCAACTTTAACAAGATTCCCGGTGCCGGCATTGGCCACACAGCCCCAAAGCATGATGGAACCTCCACCAAATTTTACAGTGGGTAGCAAGTGTTTTTCTTGGAATGCTGTGTTTTTTTGACGCCATGCATAACGCCTTTTTGTATGACCAAACAACTCAATCTTTGTTTCATCATTCCACAGGACCTTCTTCCAAAATGAAGCTGGCTTGACCAAATGTGCTTTTGCATACCTCAGGCGACTCTGTTTGTGGCGTGCTTTCAGAAACGGCTTCTTTCGCATCACTCTCCCATACAGCTTCTCCTTGTGCAAAGTGTGCTGTATTGTTGACCGATGCACAGTGACACCATCTGCAGCAAGATGATGCTGCAGCTCTTTGGAGGTGGTCTGTGGATTGTCCTTGACTGTTTTCACCATTCTTCTTCTCTGCCTTTCTGATATTTTTCTTGGCCTGCCACTTCTGGGCTTAACAAGAACTGTCCCTGTGGTCTTCCATTTCCTTACTATGTTCCTCACAGTGGAAACTGACAGGTTAAATCTCTGAGACAACTTTTTGTATCCTTCCCCTGAACAACTATGTTGAACAATCTTTGTTTTCAGATCATTTGAGAGTTGTTTTGAGGAGCCCATGATGCCACTCTTCAGAGGAGATTCAAATAGGAGAACAACTTGCAATTGGCCACCTTAAATACCTTTTCTCATGATTGGATACACCTGGCTATGAAGTTCAAAGCTCAGTGAGGTTACAAAACCAATTTTGTGCTTCAGTAAGTCAGTAAAAAGTAGTTAGGAGTATTCAAATCAATAAAATGATAAGGGTACCCAAATTTTTGCACCGGTCAAATTTTGGTTTAATGCATATCGCACATTTTCTGTTAGTACAATAAACCTCATTTCAATCCTGAAATATTACTGTGTCCATCAGTTATTAGATATATCAAATTGAAATGGCTGTTGCAAACACCCAAATATTTAGAACTAAAAATGATTAAGATTAATAGGGGTGCCCAAACTTTTTCATATGACTGTATTTTCTGCAATGTTCACACAGTTCTCACAGTTCACACACAGTCCATTTCTATGACATACAGTGGCTTGCAAAAGTATTCATACCCTTTGAACTTTTTCACATTTTGTCACCTTACAACCACAAACATAAATGCATTTTATTCAGATTTTAAGTGACAGACCAACACAAAGTAGGAGATAATTGTGAAGTGGAACGAAAATGATACATGGTTTTCTAAATTTTAATCAAATAAAAATCTGTGCCATTCTAAACATATTCATGTGTTAGAATGGCCCAGTCGAAGTCCAGACCCCAAAAGATTTGCAGCTGTAAATTGCAGTGAAAGGTGGCTCTACAGAGTACTGATATAAGGGGGCTGAATACTTTTGCATGTCACATTTTTCAGATTTTTATTTAAAATTTTGAAAACTGTATCATTTTCATTCCACTTCACAATTATATGCTACTTTTTGTTGGTTTATCACTTAAAATCTCTATAAAATACATTTAAGTTTGTAGTTGTAAGGTGAAAAATGTGAAAAAGTTAAAGGGGTATGAATACTTTTACAAGCCACTGTACAGGATATTTGTGGCTGCAGATGCAACTAGCATACTATAGAGACTTTGAACGTGGGCAGGAAAGAGTTAATATTCGAGGCAATACTGAACTTACCATTGACTCTTGCATGTGCAGTACATGACAGGAATTGAGGCAAAGGAAGTCCTAGCACCCATGTTGATACCAGATATCTCGCAATGGAGATTGGTAGAAGTCTAAGCGAAAAAATAACTACAAATGCAATAAGTAACATGTAAGCAACAAGTCTGTCATTTTTTTCTTTATTTAATGTTTTTCTGTATATTTTATTCTAATAAAGCTGTTAGCTTCGGGCCCTGCTTCCTATAATGTATCCAAATTCTATATTGTCAACCTGTTGCACAGATATCGCTTAATGAACTTACCTCCCACTCCTTTAATATGGCACAAGGAAGGAGACAGGGCTGTCCCTTCTGCTTGCCCTGGCGGTGTAACCTCTGGATGTTCGACTGCAACATGAGGACTCTCTGATGGGCATTCCACACTCCCTTGGGGAGAATCGAGTAGCCTTGTATGCAGACGATCTGCTATTATTCCTTTCCCATCTGGCCTGTGCTGTCCCACGAGTTATGCAGATTATGAATAATTTTCCAACCTAAGAATTAATTGTTCTAAGTCCACCCTACACTACCTATCCCCACCTCAACAAACACATGAATCATCCACTGTTGAAGGCCTGTATGCGGTCCCACTTTTTAAATTTCTGGGAATAAAAATTACCAGAGATGCCACTCAAATACTCCTTCTCAACTTTCATCCCTTTGATTCTGAACTTCCAAGATAAGTTCAAGCTGTGGGGTGCTCTTCTTCTATCTGTGGCAGGACATATCAGCCTTATCAAGATGGTGGTCCTCCCCAAATGTCTATATATTCTCCAGCATATCTTCACTCCTATACCTAAGCTGTTCTTCCATAATGCGAACTCCTTAATTATATCCTTTATTTGGGGGACATGCCAGATCCAAGCTTCAACTGCCCAAGTTACAGAGACCCAAGGATTTAGCGGGTATGGCCCTTCCTGACATATATCTTTACTACTTGGCAGGCGAGCTTAAATATCTTGCACTGTGGCTCAGCCCTGAAGAAAAACCTACCCCAAGAACCAACTAGATACCCATGCATCCCCCCTGGGCCTCTGGTGAATACTTCATCAACAATCTATATTGAGGCAAATGCTGCTCTTGATTCACCTTACAGCCAGAAGGGTGTGGTCCACTGCCTGTAGAATATCCAAGTTCTAGCACATCCCAACTGGGACAATCCTACATTTCACAGACTCTGACTGGAAGATACTCAGAGTGGTAAACCTAAATGACATCTACAATAATACTGTCTTGATTTCTTTTGACCAACTTCCAGATTCCTTGACAGTACTTCTTCAAGTATCTTCAGCTTTGATGTGAGATGCCCTTGCATCTCAATTCCAAGTAAACAATCCTTCCATCTCATCACATCAACTGATTACAGTTGTCCATTCCCAGGGACCTGGTGAGCCTTATTTCTATATTATATTCTTACCTGAACCGCTAAAGCTCAGAATACTCCTCCACCAGCGGAGAAAAGGGAGATCCCTTATTCCGTCATTAATGGATGAAAGTTATGAAGAGCTATTAGAATCCTACCAATATGTCTCCTCATCAGTAAATATTACACTCATCCAATTATACTTTATACACTAGGCCTATCTGGTGTAATGCCCTATAATCTAAGCATTGTGGGTCGAAATCATTGAGTTCCTTACTGACATCTTGGGCACAAACCCCTGAAATCTGTCTTTTTGCCATACTCGATGAAGAACTATGGCTCCATCACACTAGAAACCTCCTATAATGTCCGTACCTGTTCAGACTTCTGCGCTATCCTCCAGCCATAGGATACAGCGCAGGAGGTGTAGCTGCTATGATTTTATGCTTTTAGGTTTCTTGTCGTTCTCTGTCTGAAGAGGGCTCTATCTCTTCTACTGTTTGTTTCTTTCTGCTCCTCAAAAACTTAACTTCAGTCTTGCTTATGTGATTGACATCTTTACTTTCCACTCTCACTGCTCTGGGAGATCAGGGTTTGCTCCAATCAAGCCTGGGGCGGATCCCTTACATCCTATAAATAGTTTTCTAAACCACACCTTTGTGCTTACTATTAGTCTCACTTGAGCATGCTAGCATTTTCTCCTGTACCTCTGTTTTTGCAGATCTGTCTATTCTTCCAGTCCATGTTTTGTTCCTGCTGCCTAACTGTTCAGATCCTTGACTATTTTCCTACCTGTTTTCCTTTGTCTTGTCTGAGTTTGTGTTTGTCCTCTACCGCTTAGGGTAGTTGAGGCAAGTAGGTAGGGACTTCGTGATGGGTCTAGTATTAGGGTTCACTGTCCTTGTCTTCCTTTCAGAGGCATAGCTAGGGGTTCAGCACAGGGGGGGGCGAACGTGTACAAGTGGGCCCCCTACTTGGACATGTTCGTATACGGATACTATTAGTATACGGTGAGCGTATAGTGGTATATAGCGGCTCTACACAGGGCTCTGCAGACAATTTAGGTGAATACAGGGCAGTAACATTTAGTGACTTACACGTGACGTCTCTGACTAGTCGTTCACATTCCCCATCTCTTTCATCTAGACGGCAATGACCACTTCTTCCAGTCTCTGTAAAGTTTGCAACACAGACATCTTTGGCTCCACACTTTTCCAGGCACCTGACCCATATTGTCTTCACCTACACAAAGCCTCCATCCTGCTGCTACCCCCAATTACAAAATATATAATATAACCCCCCATAATCAATAATACCCCCAAGTGCATCTTTAAACTAATAACTTCCCTGTGTACCCCTTTAAATAATGTGCCCCTTATTAATAATGCCCCAGGTGTTTCCTAATTAAAAAGGAAAAAAAAAACAAAAGGGAGAAAAAATTATTGGGGTTCCAATACCCGGGACCCCCAGGAACAGCTGTTTGAATGAACCGTGGTACCTGTGTAAGCACCGTGACACCTTCTCTATTTACACAGTGTCATTCTTTTCATAGTAGTATAATGTTGTACCGTGTTAGCCATAGAAAGTAGTGGAAGAGTGAAGAAATCAGGCGATACCTTTTAGATGCTGAGTATATTTGATAAGTAAGCTTTCAAGAGTGCAGTGTAATACACCATGTCTGAAGAAGAGAGCTAGCACTCTCGAAAGCTTACTTATCAAATATATTCAGTTAGCCTCTAAAAGGTATCGCCTGATTTCTTCACTCATTCTTTTCATAGCGGCCATGTCATATAACTACAGCCTTGTCCTATACACATCCATGTGACAAGGCTGGAATTACATCACATGGTCACTATAAACACACAGAGAGTGATATAAACAGGCACCGGAGCCACTTCATACAGCTGATCAGTGGGGATTAGGTCATCAATAAAAATGAGCTGGAAAACGCCTTAAGGCTAAGGCCCTATGTGACGTACTGCAGCAAAAAAGAGCAGCGGGAAAAACCGTGGTGGCGACGCATCACGGTTCTTCCTGGAGCACTTTGCAAAGAAAGTTCGCAGAGGTTTCCTCTGCAGACTTTCTGCTTCAATTATATCTATAGGGAAACCACTGGCATTTCCGTAGGTAAAATTGACATTCTGCGATTTCCAAAACTGCGACTGTTTTGGATATCGCAGCGTATCCACTGCACATATTTTACTGCAAAGTGGGAATGGCATGTTACCCCTGGATCGTTTCTCGGAGGACCGAGAAAAATTTGAGATGTTCTGGGAGTCATGTCGTCTGTATTTTCGTATAAATCCACATGCATCTCAGGCCCAGATGGTAGGGGTGGTTATATCTCTCCTACATGGGGATCCACAAGCTTGGGCCCTTAAACTTCCTCCCGGGGCAGAGGTGTGGTCAGACTTAGAAAAATTTTTTAAGTCCCTGGGCTCTATCTATGCTGAGCCAGACCACATTGGGCTTACGGAATCGCAACTCCTCACTATACAGCAGGGCAAACGCTCCGCCGAGGAGTATTGCTCGGAGTTCTGCAAGTGCAGTGTAACGGCAGGTTGGTGTGAGCCTGCTTTAAAGGCTCTCTTTAAACAAGGCTTGTGTGATCATATTAAGGAGCTCTGGAGAGGTCACCCAGATCCTCATACTCTTGAGAAGGCCATGACTTTGGCCGTCCATATTGATTGTAGAAAATCTGAAAGAGAGAGTAGGGCCTGTTTCCTCTAAGCCTTCTGTCTCTTCCTCTCTCTCTCCTGAAAGATCTACTTTTCCCCTTATCACTCCTGGTGATGAACCCATGTTACTGGGAGCTGTGGACACCAAGACTAGACGAGAGCATCATCTCCGAAACAACCTCTGTCTGTATTGTGGTAAACAGGTGTCATCTCATTCGAGACTGCTCTATCAAACCCCACACACTGCCGGGAAGACTTCAGTGCCTGAGTGCTAGTCGGAAGAAGCACTCAGGCAACCAGGTATTTTCCAAAAATCGCAATAAAATACTGTAATCTGTGTCTCTGTCCTTTGGGGACAGATCTGTTTCTGGCCAGGCCCTAGTGGACTCTGGGGCTCCAGCAAACTTTGTTAAATGTTCGTATATATCTGAGCTTTAGGCATTGAACTTTGTCACTGGATTCTCCCCTGTCGGTTACTGGAGCAGATTTTGCCCCACTGGCCAGGGGGTGAGATCTGATTCAAGACCCCCTTAATCTCTTTGCAAGTGGGCTCTACACATTCTGAGGTCATAAGCTTTTTTTGTTATGGAGGATCTGTCTTCTGATATTATTTTAGGGCTCCCCTGGTTGGACCTCCATAACCCTATTTTTGATTGGTCTAAAAGGGAGTTGGTAAAATGGGGAAATCAGTGCTTATCTCATTGTATTGCTTTGCACACCTTAGATTGTGTCAGTGAAGAGACAGTCTCGCTATTAAAGATTGGGAATGCCCCTCCAATCTTAAAGCCCAAGAGTATCGGAATCGCCAGGCAAATAAAAGACGCTTACCTGGCCCTAAGGAGCAGACATGGGTCTCTGGGATAGACCTTCATGCTCCCCGTCTGATTAACCTGTTCCATCGTCAGAACCCCTCAAAACCTGGCCTATCTGGCGAGAGTCCGGAGGCCCCTCGTAAAAGGGGGGTACTGTAATGTCCGTACCTGTTCAGACTTCTGCGCTATCTATCTCTTCCACTATTTGTTTCCCTCTACTCCTCAAACAGTTAACTTCAATCTTGCTTATGTGATTGACATCTTTACTTTCCACTCTCACTGCTTGGGAGATAAGGGTCCACTCCAACCAAGCCAGGGGCGGATCCCTGACATCCTATAAATAGTTTTCTAAACCACTCCTTATTGCTTGCCATTGGTCTCACTTGAGCATGCTAGAGTTTTCTAACTGAATAAATCACATTATTTTGCATCTACCTACGCGTCTACGGAGTCTATTACCAATACTTTCTAAGGGTTGGGACCCTACTCTGTACCAACTGGTTGTGCCTTCCAAATCCGTACTCAAATTATCCACCGACATTGCACCCAGAAGTTTCAGAAGGTTTCGGGCGCGTGGTGTAACTTGGCTGTAAGATGGGGAAACAGCCCTCATGTTGTGAATGTACCTGTTTCTGTAGATCAGTTTTATTTTTTTTTTTATAAACTGACATTTGGTTGTTTGACCACAAGAGGCCAATGTTACCTCAGAAATGGGAAAAGACTGTAATTCTGTAATTCCCTGGAGTAGTGACGTGGAGGCCCTGTTCTGCAGAGGTGGAACTACAAGGAGGAGCAGAGTGTGTGTGGCAGCCATCTTGGGAGTGTGCTTTGAGCTATGAGGTGGAGGACTGGAGTGTGATACTGATGTGGAAGGATCTCTAAGGGACCAGAGGACACAGCAAAGTGGAGCTGAATCAAAGACTGTTCCAGAGTTAGTCCAGACAGCATCCTGAAGGAGAAGATTGCCATCAAGGACCTGGCTGAGAAGTGGCACTGTCAGTGAGACTGCATGTTTTCTGGATGAGCCCCTCTTCCAGTTGTTCCAAACAAAGGCTAAAGGTACCCAACAGACCCGGATCAGTGAGAGAAGTAATCGTGAGCGCACCATCGGGCGCCAAATTGCTTGGGACTGAGTAAGGGCCTGTAGTTAGACTAGTTAGGCATACTCATCTTCACAGGCCACACTACTGGTGAATTAGCTACCTATTCGGTAGTAAGGACTCAGAGAATTCTATAGAGTTGTAACTCTCACAGAGGAGCTTCTGAGGAAGTCTAGAAGCGACATTTTATGCATTGTCACATTTCTTTGGCTTGCAAGCTGACCTACTATTATATTTTCTTGGTTGTACTTTGTTTGGGGGGGAATAGGGGTATGTTGATAAGTTTGTAAGCTTTTGTGTTATACCGCCGGTGCCCCTATCACACTCACTGAATTGTTCCTGTGACTAGGGTGATAAAAAGGTAACAAGCAGCTGGTTAGTTGCAGCCTGCAGATAGGTAAAAGCTTGGAGTATATTGGAGGTGCACATTGGAGGGCACCGCTCTGTACAAGACAAGGGCCTCAGCTTACTGGCTGAGTTTATATAAATATCTGGGAGTGTTCTTTTTGGTAAAGGGGTGTTACTACACTAAGTAAAATCTTGTTTTTACTAAATTGATTTGGAGTCACTTCCTTTGTTTGTGACTTCGCTGTATCCTGGGGAGCTCACCACGGTGCATGGCTTACATGGTCCTGGCCTCACTTTCTTCCGCTGAACTTATGATATCCCTGCACAAGCTTATGCTTCATGTTCAATGATTCTCCTGTTGCCCTTGTGGGTGTTCTCCCGGATCCCTCACATTTGTGCCATTATGTAGATATATTTAATAACTTCCAAAAATGATTGCTCCCTTTGTGTGTCCTTGGAACCTCCATTCCTTTCCTCCTTCTTCCCTCCACTTATTTCTGCTATTATGTGCATTAGCACAGTTATTGTGAACCTAATGCTGTACAGTATAGTTTTACAATTTCCATTAAAATTAGTTTTAAAAAAAAACAACTGCTTTTCAATCAGTGCCTCTGGGTTTTGTGTTGGTAAGTCCCGTTCTATGTTAAATGTGTTGTTGCAGCTTTTCCCTGTTGTTTCTCCCCTGCAGTGTTCAAAACCTAGCCTTGGTTTAGCCCTGGCCTATGACAGGCCACTGGGCGGGGTTGTGGCAGATTCCGTCTCCACGGTGACCATTGGCCTGAGTTCAGTTTTAGTCAGTTCAGTGTGAGCAGTAGAACAGTGAGTGTGTGCAGAGTGTACCTGCCCCCACAAGCTGGACTTAGGCCAACGGTCAGCCATCACAGCCTCCAGGAGGATTATAATCGGCCCCAGAGACAGCCAGGAATACTTTTTCGTCTGTCCATTATTCTGGATCTTTCCGGTGCCGTGCCAGGAGGAACAGAGAGGAACCTGACAGGAGGATCACATCGGGCCTAGTAAGCAGGTAACCAGAGCCCTGTGAGGCCTCCCTGTACCACAACTCTCCCTACCATCCATGTCTGGGAGAGGCACGAGAGGAGGAGTAGTGGAGAACTATACTTAAGAACCTGTATCATCCCTGGGCACCCTCCTAGAACCAAGGCTGGGGTTGGACACTGTAGAACTACTACCCCCATTTGGAAGCTGCCGTTACCTGTGTGTTGCCAAATAAAGGCTGTTTTGGTTTACCTGGACTGCTGACTCCTGAGTCATGCCTGCATCACCATCAGGGCCCTTCTGACCTCCAACTGGAAGCGCCCCAGGAGAAAGAACTACTACCACCACCATCCGATAGTGCTGCAGGACCCTCCTCGAATTTTTCCGGCCCAGGAGTGGGAATGGAGTGAATGGTGAGTGTGCTCGGCCTGCTAGGTGGCACAGCATCCGCCACTACCACTCCCATCCTCCGGTCTCCTCCATCTGGGTTGCGGCACATGTGTTCATGTCAGGATCACTGATCATTCAAAAATTCCAGGCGTAAGCAGGCACCAGAGGAGGAATCACCAGCATCGGGGCGGTGGTAATATGTCACTTAACTCATCTAGTACCACACTACTATCATGGCCATGGCATTGCTTCACTGTCATTCAGACGCCACCCAGTGCAAGTTTCTAGCTGTCTTCTATTGGAGGAGAAAGGATGCTTGTGACACCTGGCTTAAATGGTCACTAACTTTTCAGACAACTCAGTCTCATTTAATAAAGTATGCTATTCTGTACCAAAATGTAATGCACTTTACTTAAAAATATTGCTGCTTTCTGCCTGAAAAACCTCTCTAAAGTTCCTACCACTAGGTGTCTCCCTCTGAACTGATTACCAGTTTACTCCCAGTTTCATATCCATAGATGCAAGTGTTCAAAGTGAGTTGAGGCGGAGGCTCTTTTCTTTCTTCACACAGTGAATGCAGATGGGAGGGGCTGATTCTCCTCACAGCCTCCACACGTCTGTAAACTGCTTTCTCTGTGTAAAGGACTGACGCATCTGCAAATCTCACATATTGCAATGTTTGAAAAATTTCTACTTATACTTGTATCTACTTCTAACTACTTGTATGATTACAGATGAGATATTATTCACAGGCAACAAGCAGTTTTCATAGAATGTTCTTATCCTATGTCCAGCCTTCATGCGTTTGCCCTATATTTGCAGCTCAGTGTTCCTAGATCTTCTATATCATGGTCACTTGGGCTTTCCTTAGCAAATTGCTGAGGATTGTACAATTAGAATGGAAGGCCCAGGGGAGGTAAGGGAAAATAACAAAAAGTTATACTCACCTTGTCTTATCTCTCCTGGACATCCTCGCGCTGCTCCGCTGTCCCCGTCGCCGGCTTCCTCTTCTCTGCGGTTGACGTCACATGTTAAAGTCTGTGATTGGGCCTCAGCATGCCCCAAGTAACCGCTGAGCAGCGGTGACGTCTGGAACGCCAGAAGATGAAGCCGGATGCCAAGGACAGGTGAGTAAAAATGTTTGTTATTTTTACTCACCTCGGAAAGGGACCCTGCGGGACATGACGCTGGGTCCCTTTCTGTTATTGATATGGCTGGGCCTGACTATATGAATGGACAGTACAGAAATCTTTTGAATGACCTTTTTACACCTGGGCCTGTAGCCATGTCAAGGGGGATCCTCTGCGTCTAGAGGAAAAACAGATTCTATAATGAAAGATGTGAGTCTTTACCGTAACAGCAGATATAAGGTGGTGCAGATGATACCAAGTAAAGAGCTCTGCAGTGAAGGCCCTGGTGTCTCCAGTGTCTCCCTTCCTTCACCACTGAAGAGTTCTAGGGAGTGACCCAATGGGAATTTGGGTGGCTGCTCCATGAGGGCTGACCAGGCGAGTTGTTCACTGGCTACAGAAGCAGCCAAGGGAGTGCCATGTTGCACACTGGGATAAGGAATGTGGTGTGCACTGGTAACATTCTGCTACAAGATTTTGTTATGGTTAGTACAAGAATGACCTGGATGCAAGTTATTATTACAAGGTAGATTTGTGGAACAAAGAGGCTAATTCAGGAATTTATTGTGAATCTCAGATTTGAAGTCAGGAAGGAATTTTGCCCCTAACATGGGGCAATCAGCATCTACCGCATGTGGGTTTTTATGCTTTCCTCTGGATCAATATGGTAGGATGTGTTCTTGCAACGTTATCAGCTATGTAACTATGTCAGTCTGGCCCTGGATACTCTTCTGCTTATCCTAGGTGTCTGCATGCTATATACAGCAGATCAATCTTGTCATGTTCTTTTTGAAACAACATGTGAACAACTATACTCCGGACACTGAATAATTGCTGATCTGTATGAGCCCATAGTGTGTACAGATTGATGGAACATGTACTGTGTCACAAAAAAAGTCCATATCTTCCAACAATACAGATTGTAATGTAAGGTGTGTGGACCCACACCTTGAACTAATGACCTCCTGCACAGGAAGGGTTAAACCCCTGTCTCAACTGTTCATGCAGTTATGGTGGGAGCACAGTGATAGCAAAGTTCAGCGCAGCGAATAGGTGCACAAAAGGCTTATTGTAATGATGTTATATCATGTGTTATAAACTACATTGCATGTGTTCTGTATGACTTGTATATAACTGTATATTGTGTTATATGCTTATGTCACTTTAAATGGTGTAGGTCATCGAGCTGGCAGTGTTCTAGTACTATCTGGAAGCTGTATAGTGTGTTAATCCTGTTACTCCTTAAAGGCGGAACAAAGTTACACCTAAGAATTGCACCGCAGGAGAAGTTGCTTGTTGGTCTCCCTTGGTGAAACTCAATGACATTACGTTGCCTGTATTACCCAGGGTGGGAATGGATCCCTACTTAAGGGCCCATTCCCGTGCACAGATGGAGTGACCCAGCTTGGAGAACAGCTTGCAAGGAGGATGTCCCGTTTTTGTAAATCACTGCATGTCAATTATACCTACGGAAATGCTGACGTTTTCTGTATAGGTATAATAGGGACAGAAAGGCCTTCTGTAAAAAGCACTGGGGGAAAAAAAACGCAATACAATTCCACTGTGGTCTTTTCCGCAGGGCTTTTTGGCTGTGACTCGCTACATAGGGCCTTAGCCTAAGAAATGAAGCCTCTTCTTAACCCGAGATACCACTCAGTTTCAAGAACCAAGCATCTACAGACACCCAAGTATGAGGGTAGGTTCTCCAGTAACGGGCAGTCTATTCCCTTCGACAGAGCCACATCCTTTGTACATCAACATCTAGCTCAGTAAAGAGGACTTCAATGAAAGTGGAATGTTTATGTCTTCATCGTCAGTGGGGCGGCTTCAGGTGACTTACTGGGGCTGGTGTCTGGGTGATAGCTTGGAAGAAGTCAGTCTGGACACAGCCGCAGCGTTAGCCGAAGCAGAGCAATCATATTGCCAACAGCCAGTATCTGCTCAACGGTACCTGTTTTCAGGGGCACTAAAGGTGACACTTTAGACCCGCTAAAAGGGTTGGAACAAGATGGTGTAGTGTTTTCCTCCACTTTCTGAACTGCACAGAACTGTTGCCATCTGGCCTGTTTACTTATTAATGTTCAAAATGTAACATTCATTATGTGGATGAAATGCCCATTGTAAATGTAAGTGCATGGCCTTTCCTGTAAACCAATTGAGCGAACAGCCCCTATGTTGTGTAAAAATGCACATATAATTTGATGTACACTGCATCTTCAAGGGCATACATTACAGGGCTGGTTTGGTGAAGATCACATAGACCATGATATAGACTGGCTCTGTGCACCATAGACATGCTAGATATCTATTTGGGTGCTAAAGCACACCATGTGGCAATACTGGTGCTCCCAAATTGGCACACCGCTCCAGGTGCTGACTAAGATACTGCTGTGAGTCTGTGACTTGCAGTGGCCTAAGCATGTAGTAGCCCTGGAACTACAGTGTATATGGGAATGGGGGGATCCCAGTCTAACAACATGCCTACTGGCAAGGTCAGGCATGACACCAATTTCCTGCTGCCCTGAAAGGCTCCAACTCTGTGGATCAGAGGTAGAGAGATTGTTTACTGAGAGCCAGGTGAGCAATTTTCATGGATGACCTAAACAGAGAGTATTTTGACCACCCACCTTGTAACCATGAAATGCTACAGAGCAAGGGGCTGGCACTGACTACACAAACTGAAGGCTGACATGTTTGGTTGCCTGATCTAAGCTTTGTAATGTCAGAAGGGCAGTGTCAGGCAGGGGTGTGTGATTCAGAGCTCCAATCAGAGGCAGCCAGTGTCAGAGGTCAGAATCACATCCCTTGTCTGCTCCTGCCTGACACCGCCCTCCTGACAGTACAGACCTAAATAGCATATCAGGCACCAAAACTAACAGCATTGATTGCCTGGGAACAGTAAGGACTAGAGAAAAACATTTCAACTGTGCTAGAATCAGTGGAGCAGCACTTATTAAATGATTTAAAGAACTGGACTTGGAGGCGATGAAAAGTCCTCCTTAAAAGAAGTGTATCACCATTTATTTTATTTACAGATATATCACTTTTTTCCAGATTGTATATTTTTTATTCTATTTTCTGTGCATGGTTATGGGGTCTACTAGCATCCCTAAGCTTTTCCTCTTCTCTGTTAACAGTAGTTCATGATATGCTTTACAGCATAGTCATGGGCATACGCAACAATATTCTGGAGCCAACTCACTGAGTGAGGTCTGTGGGAGAGTTTTCTAGACATGCTCTGCACAAGGTGGGGTTGAAGTAGAAGCTGTGACATCACCTATTGTCAGTAGGGGATACAATGATGTATGTAGTGTTATCCATCGATGTGCTGCTCTGATATGGGGCAATCAATATCAACCTCATCAGGTTTTTTGCCTTATTCTTGATCAACACTGTAGGGTTATAGGTTGGATTTGATGGACCTGTGTGTTCTTAAAAGCTCATCTACTATGTTACTAAACTACCATGTCCTGTGGATTGCCAGCGATTAGTAATTGGTAATTACAACAGTGGGGCATCCATCCATTGGATTGGAGTTCTACAAAGTGACTGTGTTCTGTACAAGGATTACGTTCTTCTGCTGCTCTAACCAAGAGACTGTACCCATCAAGATAGTTGCATCATCTTGAGTAAAGAATTTGTTTCAGTTCACCTGCTGTGCCTGCCTGACTTAAAGTGTAACTAAACTTTTGGACACCTTTTGATTTTCTGGTAGTATTTGTGTCATTAATAAATTGGGTAATATTCTTTATTAACACATTTTGTCTTCATTCTATGTAATCCTGCATCTCTTTATTCTTCCCCTGACTTCTGATATTAGTGCTGTACGTTATATTTGTCAATAGCGCTGAAAGAGAAAAACTACAACCCAGATTACATTTCGAGGAGAGGGGACAGTTTTAGATAGCCACGGAGTTATCTCTTGCAGTCTAATCCAGAGGAACTGAAATTGTAAAAAGTTGCATCTGAAAATCTTTCTTTTTCTTATATTTTGCATTGTTATCATTTCCTTCTCTTTTTTTTAATCTTCTATTTTGCGAGTCCCTTGGGTGCTATCTAATACAAATAGTATCAGGCTCATTACATAATTGTGCATTTTAGAGTACATTCTCACAGAACAAAGGCTGGCCTTACTCAACCCAAATTGGTGGCTGAAAATAGATGAAAAAGATAAGTAAATTCTAGAAAGTGAGCAGTGCAGAAATATAGCATTCAGTCTGGGCGAAAAAAAAGAAAGAAAGCACTGAGATTGTTTTTCCTGTGCTTGCAGAACCAAGTCTATCATTAACTATCATTTCTACAATAACCAAGCTAGAAACTGCCCCCTAGTGGTGGAAACATTGTGTTTTTTGAGAAAGAAATAATTGACCTACTTTGTGTGACACTTTGTGGAAAATTAATTTTACATATTTTTAGGTTTTGCAAATATTTATGTGGTTATTATGCAGCGCTTCAATACAGTTGCTATCCATAGGGCATGAGCATGACGGGGAACATGTATTTAGAGGATAAAGCAAATGTATTTAGCCGACGATAGATACATTAAGAAATAGCAGATCTTTGTATTTTAATGCATCAAACTGACACTGCATGTGTCTGAATCTCTCTAACGTTCGATATAATAGTTATCTAAAAGAAAGTTATTTATTAATTGCCCCCTGGCTCCTATCAATGTATTATATAACACTGGGCTAAAGTTAACACTAGAGATGAGTAAACCTCACAAAATGCATTTCACGAATATTAATGAGGTTCATCCATCAGTTTTGTTTCAGACCAGACTTGGCACATGCCTCAGCAATGTCCGTGGTCCTTGGCATCAAAAAAGAGGGAGAAGAAGGACCAAAGATACAGAGGATGTGCACTGGACGTACCTCCCTTGGGCCTCCATTTATGCTCCGGGGCTAAAGATGTAATAGTGGTATGTGGGTAGTGAACCCCAAAAATTTCATGTTCAGCTAAACTCAAGATTTTTTGGAAAATTCTTAACAAACCCAGCTTTTTAAAAACTGGATTGCTGATCTCTAGCTCCAACCTGTGGCTCTTCAGTTATTGCAAAACTACAACTCCCCATATGCTCTGACTTTCTGTAGCTGTAACTAGAGGTGTAACTTGAAGCTCCTGGGCCTCACTAAAATTCTGTAATTTAGTTTTCCACCTAACATGTGCGATTTATAATATTGGTATCCTAATATGTGTAATAGGGGCCAATGGGCACCCTCAAGCACGAGCAGGGGCGTAACTACCGGGGTAGCAGCGGTAGCGGCTGCCACAGGGCCCGGGACATTATGGGGCCCCGCGGGCCCCCGATGCTTTTTTTTTTTTTTTTTTTTAAATCGGCCATTACCTGCTGGAATAACCTCAGCAGGTAACGGGCCCTATATACTTACCGTTCCTCGGGGTCCTGCTCATGGCTGCCTGTGCTTCCGATTCTGCAGAGGCGGCTGTGCGCAGTAGCGGGGACCGGTAGGTAAGGCTGCGGGCAGAACCCCACAATCACTGCTATTGTTATACTCTGGGGTCTTTTCAGACCCCGGAGTATAATAATCGGAGGCCCAAGGGAGGTGAGGTAACATAAAAAACAATGTACTTACCTCTCCTACGCTTCTCCAGGCTTCGGGCCTGTTTGGTGACGTCCCAGACGTCAGCCGACGTCATTTTGTGTCGCTACGCCGGCCCGCATCACGTGACGCTGGCCTGGTCCAACATTGAAGAAGGCCTAAGTAGCAGGGAGTGGACAAAAGAGAGGAACAGGTAAGTAGCATTGTTTTTTTTTTGTTTCTATCCTCCCCTGGGTCTCCAATCATTATACTCTGGGGTCTGAAAAGACTCCAGAGTATAATAATTGTTCATGGGTGGTCCACAATGGGACATAATACTGTGTACAGGGGCCACTATGGAGAATAATAGTGCATGCAGGGGCCACTATGGGGCATATTACTGTGTGCAGGGGCCACTATGGGGAATAATACTGTGTGCAGGGGCCACTATGGGGCATAATACTGTGTGCAGGGGCCACTATGGGGAATAATACTGTGTGCAGGGGCCACTATGGGGCATAATACTGTGTGCAGGGGCCACTATGTGGCATAATACTGTGTGCAGGGGCCACTATGCTGTATAATACTGTGTGCAGGGGCCACTATGGGGCATAATACTGTGTGCAGGAATGCGTTTTTTGGGGGGGTTGGAGGGGGTGGTTGGGGGGGCGGTTGGGGGCAGCGGTTCGGGGGGGGGGCCATGTCAAATGTTCGCCTTGGGGCCCAACCATTCCTAGTTACGCCACTGAGCACGAGGTCTTAGATGCATCTGCTACCACTCTACTTCCTACAGCTACATTGCACTCTGTGATGTGAATTCCTATAGTCACTCAAAATGTGTAATTTAGAAAACAATTAAGTCTGTTTATATACGATGAAATGAACAGGCAGTAGGTGGTATTCTCCAACCGAGATGGTACCAACAAACACACCAACAGTCCACTGATGTTCACTGTCCCTCTCCTAAAATAATTTCTCACACACATACATGTTGTCGATACTAGAAACATACGATATACAGTCATGGCCAAAAGTTTTGAGAATGACACAAATATTCTATTTTCACATGATCTGCTGCCCTCTGGTTTTTATGTGTGTTTGTCAGATGTTTTTATCACATACAGAAATATAATTGCATTCATATTATGAGTAACAGAAGCTTATATTGACAGTTAGAATGAGTTAATGCAGCAAGTCAATATTCGCAGTGTTGACCCTTCTTCTTCAGGACCTCTGCAATTCTCCCTGGCATGCTCTCAATCAACTTCTGGACCAAATCCTGACTGATAGCAGTCCATTCTTGCAGAATCAATGCTTTAATTTTGTCTGAATTTGTTGGGTTTTTTTTGTCCACCCGTCTCTTGATGATTGACCACAAGTTCTCAATGGGATTAAGATCTGGGGAGTTTCCAGGCCATGGACCCAAAATCTCTATGTTTTGTTCCCTGAGCCATTTAGTTATCACCTTTGCTTTATGGCAAGGTGCTCCATCATGCTGGAAAAGGCATTGTTGAGTGCCAAACTGCTCTTGGACGGTTGGGAGAAGTTGCTCTTGGAGGACATTCTGGTACCATTCTTTATTCATGGCTGTGTTTTTAGGCAAGACTGTGAGAGAGCCGATTCCCTTGGCTGAGAAGCAACCCCACACATGAATGGTTTCAGGATGCTTTACAGTTGGCATTAGACAAGACTGGTGGTAGCGCTCACCTCTTCTTCTCCGAATAAGCTGTTTTCCAGATGTTCCAAACAATCGAAAAGGGGATTCATCAGAGAAAATGACTTTCCCCCAGTCCTCAGCAGTCCACTCCCTGTACCTTTTGCAGAATATCAGTCTGTCCCTGATGTTTTTTCTGGAGAGAAGTGGCTTCTTTGCTGCCCTCCTTGAGACCAGGCCTTGCTCCAAGAGTCTCCGCCTCACAGTGCGTGCAGATGCACTCACACCTGCCTGCTGCCATTCCTCAGCAAGCTCTGCACTGCTGGTAGCCCGATCCCGCAGCTGAAACACTTTTAAGAGACGGTCCTGCCGCTTGCTGGTCTTTCTTGGGCGCCCTGGAGCCTTTTTGGCACCAATGGAACCTCTCTCCTTGAAGTTCTTGATGATGCGATAGATTGTTGACTGAGGTGCAATCTTTCTAGCTGCAATACTCTTCCCAGTTAGGCCATTTTTGTGCAGTGCAATGATGACTGCACGTGTTTCTTTAGAGATAACCATGGTTAACAGAAGAGAAACAATGATGGCAAGCACCAGCCTCCTTTTAAAGTGTCCAGTGGTGTCATTCTTACTTAATCATGACAGATTGATCTCCAGCCCTGTCCTCATCAACACCCACACCTGTGTTAATGGAGCAATCACTGAAACGATGTTAGGTGGTCCTTTTAAGGCAGGGCTGCAATGATGTTGAAATGTGTTTTGGGGGATAAAGTTCATTTTCTAGGCAAATATTGACTTTGCAAGTAATTGCTGTTAAGCTGATCACTCTTTATAACATTCTGGAGTATATGAAAATTGCCATTAGAAAAACTGAAGCAGTAGACTTTGTAAAAATTAATATTTGTATCATTCTCAAAACTTTTGGCCATGACTGTACAGTGGGGAAAAAAAGCATTTAGTCAGCCACCAATTGTGCAAGTTTTCCCACTTAAAAAGATGAGAGAGGCCTGTAATTAACATCATAGGTAGACCTCAACTATGGGAGACAAAATGAAAAAACATATCTATAAAATCACATTGTCTGATTTTTTAAGAATTTATTTGCAAATTATGGTATAATTATATATATTATATAATAATTATTTGGTCACCTACAAACAAGCAAGATTTCTGGCTCTCACAGGCCTGTAAATTCTTCTTTAAGAGGCTCCTCTGTCCTCCACTCATTGCCTGTAGTAATGGCACCTGTTTGACATTGTTATCAGTATAAAAAACACCTGTCCACAACCTCAAACAGTCACACTCCAAACTCCACTATGGTGAAGACCAAAGAGCTGTGGAAGGACACCAGAAACAAAATTGTAGACCTGCACCAGGCTGGGAAGACTGAATCTGCAATAGGCAAGCAGCTTGGTGTGAAGAAATCAACTGTGGGAGCAATAATTAGAAAATGGAAGACATAGAAGACCACTGATAATCTCCCTCGATCAGGGGCTCCACGCAAGATCTCACCTCATGTGGTCAAAATGATCACAAGAACGGTAAGTCCCAGAACCACACGGGGGGACCTAGTGAATGACCTGCAGAAAGCTGGGACTAACGTAACAAAAGCTACCGTCAGTAACACACTATACCGCCAGGGACTCAGATCCTGCAGTGCCAGAAGTGTCCCCCTGCTTAAGCCAGTACATATCCGGGCCCGTCTGAAGTTTGCTAGAGAGCATTTGGATGTTCCAGAAGAGTATTGGGAGAATGTCATATGGTCAGATGAAACCAATGTAGAACTGTTGGGTAGAAACACAACTCGTCATGTTTGGAGGAGAGTGAATGTTGAGTTGCATCCAAAGAACACCATACCTACTGTGAAGCATGGGGGTGGCAACATCATGCTTTGGGTCTGTTTCTCTGCAAAGGGACCAGAACGACTGATCTGTGTACATGAAAGAATGAATGAGGCCATGTATCGTGAGATTTTGAGTGCAAACCTCCTTCCATCAGCAAGGACACTGAAGATGAAATGTGGCTGAGTCTTTCAGCATGACAATGATCCCAAGCACACCGCCAGGGCAACGAAGGAGTGGCTTCGTAAGAAGCATTTCAAGGTCCTGTAGTGGCCTAGCCATTCTCCAGATCTCAACCCCATAGGAAACCTTTGGAGGGAGTTGAAAGTCCGTGTTGCCCAGCGACAGCCCCAAAACATCATCTCTAGAGATCTGCATGGAGGAATGGGCCAACATACCAGCAACAATGTGTTACAACCTTGTGAAGCTTACAGAAAACTTTTGACCTCTGTCATTGCCAACAACGGATATATAACAAAGTATTGAGATGAACTTTTGTTATTGACCAAATACTTATTTTCCACCATACTTTGCAAATAAATTCTTTAAAAATCAGACAATGTGATTTTCTAGATATGTTTTCTCATTTTCTCTCTCATAGTTGAGGTCTACCTATGATGACAATTACAGGCCTCTCTCATCTTTTTAAGTGGGAGAACTTGCACAATTGGTGGCTGACTAAATGCTTTGTCTCCCCACTGTATTAGATAACTGGAGGTTGTTGGGGACACTACCATTTCTTTCCCAAACTCAAGGGATGTAATGCTCAAACACATAAGACTGCTCAGGAAGATTTTTCCTTACAAGAACTAGCCACTTGCAGCTTTGCGGAGAAGCTTTTCATTTTTTCTCCTATTAATTTGCAGAATATCAATGTACTAATCTGTCTAGGTGATGGTGAGAATTGTGCTGCTTCAGCTATCCCTTGTCAAGAATATATTAAAGCATTTTGCACAATATCTCATAAAATGAAAAGGTTTAGACTACATTCATATATAACATAGGTCTAACCAGAACTTGAAATACATTATCTTCTTCCAACAGCGGCTCCTTCTAAAGTTGTTTCACTCCATTTCTAACTGGCTTAATTACATTTATTAAGCAGGGTGCACAATCTCAGCGCCGAGCAACAATAGTGCCCGCTGATCGCTACCATACCGCTGGCAATGCAGTGCCCACTGCTGACCAAATATATCCATACACATTTTATAGAAATTGCTAAAAAAAGAGAAAGGTTTAGCTTTTGATTAGCCTGGAATAATTGGATATTGATCTGAAACCCTAGGACCAGAGAGAGAGAGAGACGCTGCCACCATAACATTGCAAGTGAGCAAGTCACACTGTAGAGTGTGAGCCCCAAGGGGATAGCCTTGTCCTGTGTTTTTGTTATGTTCTGTGTATTGTGTATTGTTGAGTCTTTCTATTTTACTATATTACACTATTTTTTAATACGACACTCCTGATGTCGACGTGTGTGGTATTTGTGCCTTGGAGAAGGAAGAACCATTTCTAGCTGGCACAGTGACTCTTGTTTTTAGTAATGGCATAATATCAGGGAGCATTGCTCGCATTCACCATTTCACTGGAAGTGGAGTCAGCTGCAGGTATCATGTTTGGCAACTTTGCGCTGACGATACAGAGATGACAGGCATGGTAGCATGCACAGACACTTCTATAGGAAGATGCTTTATAAATAGGACTGAGGATAAAAAGGCTAAGGATTTAGGCAGACATGTTAAAAAGATAAATGTGATATGGCTGGGAAGCCTGAGGGAAAGGGGGATGCCTGATTTATCTACCATTTCAGTGAGTGATGTAGCTAAAGTCAAACAAGTTTGCTCAGGCAAATAGAAGTAGCAACATGGAAGACACAGGTTGGCCTAAAAATTCCATGAAAGTGAGAGGTGCACCACAGGCCTTAGAGATGGTCTGCAGTCTCAATGGGATGGGTTCCCAGAGAACTGCTTGTAAAGTTGAGGGCAAGGGCTCAGTAGAGACACAGCTTAGTTGCCATAGATATGCTTAGTGCAGAAATAAGGTGTGGGCCCAAACCAGCTGGCAGTAAAGTTTTAAACTTAAAGGGTTTTTTTCCATGAACATAACCATATTTAGATTTGTAGACAATTAAAAGTTAAACATTATTCCAAATATAAAAATTTAGTTGATTTTTATAGATTTTCTCTAATCATCTCAGCAGTGCAGTCTGTTGTCTTGATAGGTTGCCAGTGGATACGACCATGAATGCAGGAACTTTCTATGGTCTGGCACTAGTCAAAAACCCAGCCAAAATTTCCTTATTGTGGAAGGGTTATCAGGCAGGGACAGTACACGCATGAGAAGATGCGACCACAATACGGAAATCATGGCTGGGTTTCAAAGTATAGACAGTTTCTATTCATGGTCATTTCTATTGGCAACTGATCAAGACAAAAGACTGTCACTGCTAAGATTATTACTATTTTTTATTTATATTTGCAAAAATGTTTAACTGCTAATTGTCTAAATTTAAATATGGTTATGTTTGTGGGAATACCCCTTTAAGGTCTCAGAGAGAAACTTACTGTTACAATAAAGACCAAACTGATGAGAGGCAGTAGTGAAATGTTCTCTCTGAAGTTGTGCCAACTTGACCAATTTCCTTAAGAGTGCAAGATTCCGGGGCATAGGTGTCACCAGAGCTGGCATCAGCACCAGGCAAACCCAGGCAGATGTCGGAGCCCATTGAGCCCACTATAAGATTGTTACGGTGTTGTCTCAGCACTGTACTGAATACAGCCCCCGCTGTGACACTAATTCAAGACTTGATATAACTCAAGATCAGTATCTGCAAAGTTACTGAATATTATGTGTAGATTTACACTGTGAAATGCCATTGAGAGGCAGGGCTGCAGTATAAATTAGCGTATTGTGTGCATTAAAATGGATTCTAAATCTTTGTTTGTTTGACCTTAGAATTGCATTATGTAAAATTGTACAGTCAAATATTTTTTGACAGAGAGGGGCACATCTTCATCCCCAAACACGGGCTCTTTTAGTCACCTGCCTACCTGACAGCAGCAAGATGGGTTTCATGTCATACAGACATGACACTGAATTCTCTGCTCCATTGACTCCACACTGCAGCATGCAGTTCTCTGTTTTGTTGACTAGCACTGCTCAGCCTGAAATGTATCATCTGGTTCGTACCTAGAGGCTGTTTCATTTTTTTTTCTTCGCTGAGTTAATTTGCCATCACTACTATTGTTTCTGTAATTACAGTCTAGGTGATATGTTTCCTACATAGAACAGACAGTTTCATAAGGAAATTAAAAGTAGTAGATTATCTCATTTTTAGATGCAGAATTTACTATATATATATATATATATATATATATGAGTCATGAATTTAAGACACAAGGACATTTTATTCTCAAACCAGCCCATTCAATAAATAGTTAAAGGGGTTGCCCTGGTTTGCTATTTCCAAAAACAGCATGACTCTTGACCATAGGCTGTGCCTGGTGTTGCTCAAATATTCAAGTGAATGGTGCTGAACTACACATACACATGACTACATCACACCAGACACATGCTACGGACAAGAATGGCTCTAATGCTCAAATATACAGTAGACTGAATTTCCTACTCCTGGACAATCCATTTAAGATATGAAGGAGTTTTTGCCGAAAGCTCCTAAAGATTTCAATACCTACAGTATTTGCTTACAATATAGCACTACTTTATGGTTCATTAATAAAATGCCAAATTTACAGTGAAAACCACACACATGTAGTGGGGGTCAATGTGATGATATTGTTTGGATTTGATCATAACTGAGTGTTATGAATGGTTTTCTTACTCAGGGATGGTGATAAAAGCAGGTAGAGGTGCTCTGGCAGTTTAAGAAAACTTTATTCATGAGGAGGCAACTGGTTTTGATGGTTACAGAAGAAATTCTTGCAATGATGGAACTGCTGTATGGTTACAGTAATCTCACAATGAGGCACAGTCTTTAGCAGGAACCATAGGCAACAGTTCATCAAGCAGCAAAAGCAACATCTCGAGACAATTCAGTTCTTAAATGGCATAAGATAAACTGCAGCAGTCTATTGTTCAAGTACTCTCAATCCAACAGCTGCAGCTTTATGTAGACTGTGGTCTCTGGTACAGGGTCACAGTAAACAGCAGTTCAGTGCCTCCTTCACATCCAGGCATGAAACACTTCAGATGTGGCCTCACCTTCTTTGGGTGGTTGATACTTTGCTCTTCTTGACTGGTGTACACTTCACAACCAGGAATCTAGGCATACTCCTTCATATTATGTGGCTTTTTCTCTCTCAGGCAGACATTGGTCTCAAACTCTCTGTCTGCTGCTTTCTCTCTCTTTCTTGATGGTTAGCCCCTCTTAGCCATAGTATGTCAACAACAATGGTCTGGCTATGCTGTGGCCCTAACTATATCATGAGGGCATCGTATATTAAATGGCAGGTGCAACATTCACCCACTGCTAGCTAACTACTTTGTGTTGCCTGACAATTTGGCAATTCTCTCCTTTCTGTCTTCATGGTCTGACATCTAGTGGAAAAAGCAGTTTTTTATGCTCTCTTTTGAGAGTGTGAGGGTGCGCACCCTAGTTGACATCACAGTGTCCCTTTGACCTGCATGTTTCCAGCAGTTAAATGCACATTGCTTTTGCTTTTAGTAACTATGTATTAACACTGAACTAGGTATTTTGCTGCCTGGAGATACTAAAGTCCATGAGACACCATTAGTGACATCACTCCTACTCCACACATATAGTATACTAGTCTGTTCCATGACACATGAACTGTGCCAAAATTGATGACTATCACAAGTTACTGAGGCAAAAAGAATATATAGCACAGTAGAGCATAAACCTAAAATATTCAAGTGGATAACTGGGGTGTTACCTAGCAGTAATAATCATAATTTCTCTTTACATTCCACATTACTTCACAAATAGCAGTCATACTTGGTATTTTAGTCCAGTTCCATCACTTAAAGTTGTAATATAAGTGCTAATAAGCAACAAATTGGCGTCTCAGTTTCCTTGGATACACAGCATGGCAGATTAAAACATTACATAACATACAGTGGGGAAAAAAGTATTTAGTCAGCCACCAATTGTGCAAGTTCTCCCACTTAAAAAGATGAGAGAGGCCTTTAATTGACATCATAGGTAGACCTCAACTATGAGAGACAAAATGAAAAAACATATCTAGAAAATCACATTGTCTGATTTTTTAAGAATTTATTTGCAAATTATGGTGGAAAATAAGTATTTGGTCACATACAAACAAGCAAGATTTCTGGCTCTCACAGACCTGTAACTTCTTCTTTAAGAGGCTCCTCTGTTCTCCACTCATTACCTATAGTAATGGCACCTGTTTGAAATTGTTATCAGTATAAAAGGCACCGGTCCACAACCTCAAACAGTCACACTCCAAACTCCACTATGGTGAAGACCAAAAAGCTGTGGAAGGACACCAGAAACAAAATTGTAGACCTGCACCAGGCTGGGAAGACTGAATCTGCAATAGGCAAGCAGCTTGGTGTGAAGAAATCAACTGTGGGAGCAATAATTAGAAAATGGAAGACATACAAGATCACTGATAATCTCCCTCGATCAGGGACCCCATGCAAGATCTCACCCCGTGGGGTCAAAATGATCACAAGAACGGTGAGCAAAAATCCCAGAACCACATTGTGGGACCTAGTGAATGACCTGCAGAAAGCTGGGACTAACAGAACAAAGGATACCGTCAGTAACACACTATACCGCCAGGGACTCAGATCCTGCAGTGCCAGACGTGTCCCCCTGCTTAAGCCAGTACATATCCGGGCCCGTGTGAAATTTGCTAGAAAGCATTTGGATGTTCCAGAAGAGTATTGGGAGAATTTCATATGGTCAGATGAAACCAAAGTAGAACTGTTTGGTAGAGACTCAACTCGTCATGTTTGGAGGAGAGTGGATGCTGAGTTGCATCCAAAGAACACCATACCTACTGTAAAGCATGGGGGTGGCAACATCATGCTTTGGGGCTGTTTCTCTGCAAAGGGACCAGGACGACTGATCCCTGTACATGAAAGAATGAATGGGGCCATGTATCGTGAGTTTTTGAGTGCAAACCTCCTTCCATCAGCAAGTGCATTGAAGATGAAACGAGGCTGGGTCTTTCAGCATGACAATGATCCCAAGCACACCGCCAGGGCAACGAAGAAGTGGCTTCGTAAGAAGCATTTCAAGGTCCTGGAGTGGCCAGGCCAGTCTCCAGATCTCAACCCCATAGGAAACCTTTGGAGGGTGTTGAAAGTCCGTGTTGCCCAGCGACAGCCCCAAACATCATCTCTAGAGATCTGCATGGAGAAATGGGCCAACATACCAGAAACAGTGTGTTACAACCTTGTGAAGCTTACAGAAAACTTTTGACCTCTGTCATTGCCAACAAAGGATATATAACAAAGTATTGAGATGAACTTTTGTTATTGACCAAATACTTATTTTCCACCATAATTTGCAAATAAATTCTTTAAAAATCAGACAATGTGATTTTCTGGATTTGTTTTCTCATTTTGTCTCTCATAGTTGAGGTCTACCTATGATGTCAATTACAGGCCTCTCTCATCTTTTTAAGTGGGAGAACTTGCACAATTGGTGGCTGGCTAAATACTTTTTTCCCCCACTGTTATATATATATATATATATATATATATATATATATTTATTTACATAGCATAACATAGCAAAAACATCCATAGCAGCATGAACCATGTGGGGTTGCCACCATAAATGTGATTAGCATAACCCAGAGCAACATAAAGAATATAGTGTAAGTGCAGCAGAGGGGTCCTTTTTGAGGTAGAGTTCTTATTTTTGGTAAGAGGGTGGTGGATACATTTTCAATCTTTGTATAGGCATATCATATAACCATGCTTAACAAGCTCTGAATGAAACCTAGGGCAGCACGGTGGCTTAATGGTTAGCACTGCAACCTTGCAGCGTTGGAGTCCTGGGTTCGAATTCTACCAGGGACAACATTTGCAAGGAGTTTGTATGTTCTCCGTGGGTTTCCTCCCACATTCCAAAGACATACTGATAGGGAATGTAGATTGTGAGCCCTATATGGGACAGTGACTGACAATGTCTGTAAAGCACTGCGGAATATGATGGCACTATACAAGTAAGCATAAAATATAAATAAATATAAGTAAAACATGGCGGCTGGATGCCATAACAGTATAACACATGTATATGGGTTATTATTGTTCTTTTTTCTTATACATATGCCCCAATACTGTGTCTGTAAATGAATTGGTATATTGAATTGTATCAAGTGATGAGTTTGAGGCTACAAAGCCCTTTGAGCAGAGAAGTACTGTATATTGCAAGCTGTCCTTGGTAGATAACAAGGCAGGCTATTACACATCACCTTATCTTCAATCCTCTCCCAGCCTCTGTTTTTAACTATTTCAAGAATTAATATAATATCTTCTGGTTGCCCCCAAGGACCTCTATAAAATTAGATTTTTTTTTTTTATCTGAAGGGCTTTTCTATATCTGGTTGCAGCCTTTTCAACAAATCTATACATCTTGACCATGCGGTACATGAAGAAGAGCGTGGATGAAAGTGTGAATGGCCGCAGGAGGCACCTGTATATAGATAGAACAACATACAGTATCACACAGATATGTCATTTATAACTGTCAACACAATGCAAGGGAAAAGTGCCAATCCATTTAGTGCTATATACAATATTGTAGACAGTGTCGGACTTAGGTTTCTTGGGCCCACCAGATAAAATGATTCAGGGAACCCACCCTCCAATAACCTCTTGGAAATAGACCACAGTACCCTTAAAACTTCTATGTTTTCTGAGGACCCTCTGATACTCTGGTCGGCCAGTCCGACCTTTATAAGTGGTAGTCGTATGAAGAGAACCCCTTTGCATAGAGTGATACACAAGAACACCTTCTATTAACCACAGATCTGGAAGATTTGAATTCCTGATATGTAATACTAAAGTTATGGCCAGCTGATACTTTTCCCAGTTGCATCCTCTGTAGACACTAAGGCTCAGATTCCACTGCTACAATTACACCCCCTTTAATTTCTCCCATGATGGTGCTACATGGAAAGTACCATTTTCCACCATAGATTATAGTTGATCACTAGGGGTCGCATCAGGGGGACAAATTGGGGCATAGGGCATATTTTGAAGCTTCTAGAAACACTTCATATTTCTGAAGGTCCGTACAAAAGATTCATAAATATGTCTAAAACTATGGATTCGTAGTTCAAGACAGTGCAAATGTCGACAGTATTGATAAATGTGCCCCACAGTGATCAGCTTATAGTCAAGGTCACTGTTGATTGTCCAAAGTGGAGTGTACAATTTCAGTAACAATAGAAAATGTCCAGGGAAGTACTTTGCCATCCCCTTGCACTTGAACTCTAGAGGTAAATTATTGACACAGCAGCTTGATTTAGGGTGGATTCTTAAATGGTTTGTAAGGATAACTTTTGAAGGTGAAGGTGTAAATGTAGGGGAGGTCATTAGTATCACATCAGTGGGGGTCTGATATTCAGGCACTATACCATTCAGCTGTTCCAAGAAGCCCCTGTCATTGGAACCTATAAAGGGGAAGGAGCTGGAAGCATAAGGCTCTGTCCACTGTATAGCAGTCAAGAATCTGTACTACTGTTCACTGAGAACAGGTCATCATATCAAAAACAGCACCCAACCAGAGTGAACATTTCGTACGCATGTCTTAACAACGGTTCTTGCGCAACTGATTTATCAAGAGGCTCCAGCCTCTTAGCAAAACCAGGCACATGCCCGTATTCCAGAATGGAGATCCATGCCAGTTCCTAACTGGCGTAGATTTCCTGTACAACTCACACCAGAAAACTGGCTTTAGTTATAATAAATATTTTGTGCCAAAGTATCCCCGGCCTGCCCTGTACATATTAGCCTCCAACGGATGGACCAGTGCTTATACTCAGGCAGGTTACAGGTGAAAGTGGCAAACTTCTCAGAAACTGCTAAAGTCTTGCTCATTTCTGGTTCACAGCCCCCGGAAAATTTCATTTATAGAAAGCTGCAGAAATCTGCTAAATAAAAGATGCAAGCCGTTGTCATTTTTCTGCTGCCTTCTCCTTTTTATAGTTTAAGATTTCCATAAAGCAAGATATTAAAACTGTATTTTTCACTCCTACAATTGGATGAACAATATAAATAAAATTTAGCACCTCCTAAAATGCTATAATCATCCAATATTCCCCTTACAAAACATGTCATGTATACAGAAGCTCAAGAGAACAAAAGCCCCAGCATATATAGTAGCCTACGACCCCAATGTATATGTAGCCTATAGTAGGTTGGCCCTTTGGATCCTGTTTTACCAAGCATGAGAATTTCTCTTATAGATGAGGCCATCTACTCGTTAACACTAGGTTCACACTAGCGTTCGGCTTTCTGTTCTTCGGGTCTGCTTGGGGACCCGAAAAGCGGAAAGATAATCTGCTTAAAAAGCAGTTACCCGTGGAAACCCACGGACCACTTAGAAAAATGCGAAGAGAAAAGTCCTGCTTGCAGGACTTTTCTCTCCGCATTTTTTAAGCGGGTTCGGGTGTGGAAACTCCAAATGTATAGTGAGCACTAATGTGAACCTAGCCTTAGGAGAGTAGATCTCTGTGGAGTAGTGGATGTGCTAGCAAAAGCAGAGATGTCAACCTGGGAGACCCTTTAACAGAGTTATAGTTGAGCAGCGGGTTATCACAAAAATGGGAGGGGCTTATTAAGGGGTGTGAGTAATATAAAAGGGTGCAGCTAAGGGCAAAGGCATCAAACCCTAGATAACAGTTCCAAATCAATTCAGACCAGAACAAAAATCTACTTCCTGCACTCTCCCTATACATTGTATTAATCCATACCTCCCAACTTTTAGAGGACAGAAACATGGACAAAATGTGTGGCGTGCTATGTGCGCCTCTGCAAATTTAGCTCCCCACGCTTCTTAATTGACTCCACCCATTCCCATCCATTTCTCTTTGTGCTCCCTGTAAGCCGTGTACCGGGGTGGGCTCCTCAGAATACAGCGAAGTCACGAACAAAGGAAGCGACTCCAAATCAATTTAGTAAAAACAAGATTTTAATTAGTGTAGTAACACCCCTTTACCAAAAAAAACACTCCCAACTATTTTCATACACTCAGCCAGTAAGCTGAGACCCTGGAGTTGTGCCCTCCAATGTCTGCCTCCAATATACTCCAAGCTTTTACCTATCTGCAGGCTTCAACTAACCAGCCGCTTGTTACCTTTTTATCACCCTAATCACAGGAACAATTCAATGAGTGTGATAGGGGCACCGGCGGTATAACACAAAAGCTTACAAACTTATCAACATACCCCTATTCCCCCCAAAGTACATCCAAGTAAATATAATAGTAGGTCAGCTTGCAAGACAAAGAAATGTGACAGTGTATAAAATGTCACTTCTAGACTTCCTCAGAAGCTACTCTATGAGAGTTACAACTCAATAGTCCTTACTACCGAATAGGGAGCTATTTCCCCAGTAGTGTGGCCTGTGAAGCTGAGTATGCCCAACTATTTTAACTACAGGCCCTTACTTAGTCCCAAGCAAAACAATGTAATGCGGTGCATGCATGATTACTTCTCTTACTGACCCGGGTCTGCTGGGTACCTTTAGCCTTTATCTGGAACAGCTGAAAGCGGGGCTCATCCAGAAAACCTGCAGTCTCACTGACAGGGTCACTTCTCAGCCGGGTCCTTGATAGCAATCTTCTCCATAGGATTCTGTCTGAACAAACCCTGGAACAGTCTCTGCTGCAGCTCCACCTTGCTATATTTCTGATCCCTTAGGAATCCTCCTTCTCTCACCTCTTCTTCAGTCCTTCTTCTTCTGAAAGCTCATAGCACACTCCTAAGATGGCTGCCACACACACTCTGCTCCTCCTTCTAGTTTCACCTCTGCAGAACAGGGTCTCCACGTCACTACTCCAAGGAATTACAGAATTACAGTCCTTCCCATTTCTGAGGTAACAGTGGCCTCTTGTGGTCAAACAACCAAATGTCTGTTTATAAAAAAAAATTAACTTATTTACAGAAACAGGTACATTCATAACATGAGGGCTGTTTCCCCATCTTACATCCCCACACAGTATAATGCTCTTACAGTCACCCTAATATTGTATGCCCCCACATTATAATGTTGTCTTCAAATTGACCCCACAGTATAAAGTCTCTCTTCTGGTGCACCTACAGTTTAATGTCCCCCTCCAGTTGCCCCAGTTTAATGTCTCCCACCAGCTAACCCCACAGTTTAATGTCACCCTCCAGCTGCTCCAGAGTATAATGTCCCCCTCCAGCTGCCCCCAGTTTAATGTCCTCCTCCAGTTGTCCCCATTTTAATGTCCTCCTCCAGCTGCCCCCCTGGTTTAATGCCCCCCTCCAGTTGCCCCAAGTTTAATGTCCCCTCTATTTGCCCCCAGTTTAATGTCCTTCTTCATCAGCCCCCACAGTTTAATGCCCCCTCTATCTGCCCCCAAAGTTTAATGTCCTCCTCTATCTGCCCCCAAATTTTAATGTCCCTCTTCATATGCTCCCCCAGTTTAATGTCTCCCTCATATGCCCCCTAGTTTATTGTCCACCCCCAATCTGCTACAACAGTTTAATGTCCCTCTTCATCTGCCAAAGTATAACATAAAAAACACTGATACTCACCTCTCCTCGCTCCCCTGCACTTTCCTCTCCGCATTTTAGTGTGGAAACTGAGCGGAAACCACACGGACCCCATTATAGTCTATGGGGTCCACGGGTTTCCCATGGAAAACTGTTTTTTTATGCATATAGGTATCCGTTCAGGGGATCATCAAGCGTACTCCCCGAATGGCAACCCGGACGCAGATGTGAACCCGGGCCTAAGTTAATATGTCTGCTTGGATTGATATTTACCAGCAAGGAAAAATAGCAAGAGTCTTCAGTATTGAGCAGTCACAAAAGATGATACGGTGGATGTCTAGCAAACATATGTCAATGGCCTCCTTAATAGTAATAATTCTTCCCCTAATAGTTTTCCACTCCGCATAGAAAATATTATCAGGCTGAGGAGATAACTATTTCCGTGTCCACGTATAACATTCTACTGATTAATTTCTTAATATATCTTTTAGCAGTCATTCTTTTGATGTATTGTTCCAAATCCTCTACATGTACAAAGGACTAATAAAATTCTGGATGCCCATAACCTCTACTAGGAATTTAGTGCATACCATTGTATTTTGTTGTATAACTTGCACAGTAAGCTCCCTGGTGGCTGCAGGCATACATAATTTTATTTAACTCTGTGTCTACGTGTGAGACTGTGCCCAGGGGTATACATGTTTTTGCTTGTGATGATGACCAGATCTTACACATATATGTTGATATGTGTTTGACTATTTTGCAATGTTCGGATCACATTTTATTGTTGTTACTGTTACTGTGTAGTGGTGCTGTTTGCCCTGGATAAATGGTCCAGATAGGGGACTAATATATGGCTTTCCTGTTAACACTGCTGGAATTGGTGGTAGGCAATAGCTGGTAGACCTGCTTGCCATTCCAAAATAGGAGCTGTCACTTTGAGGCTAAGGCCCCACATAGCGAGCTGCACCAAAAAAGCTCTGTGGGAAAAACGCATTATGTTTTTCCCACAGCACTTTTCACGGAAGACTTTCTGCTTTCATTATACCTATAGGGAACCTGCCAGCGTTTCCGTAGGTATAACTGACATGCAGTAACACGATGGTTTTGCAAAAACTGCAGCGTTTCCACTGAGCGTATTTTTCTGCAATGTGTGGATGGGATTTGCAGTGACTGGCGCGTTTTTTGCCATGGCGTTTCTACCACTTGGCCCACGCCCTAACAACGACCATGCCTCAGCATAGATGTTGTGCTGCAGTGTTTTGTGATATGTGCTGTAAAAATGTTTTAGGCTGGGACCCCACGTGGCACAAACATACAGTACAGTACAGTACAGTAACAAACACAGTTGGAACCCCGTCCATCTGCATATTTTCCCATTGATGATAATGTAAAAAATATGACGGATACTTTCTTCCGTCACATTTGTTAACTTTGTAGCATCAAAAGAGTAAGAAACATGACAGAAGAAAGCTTCCGTCATGTTTTTCACATGGTGGTTAAATCAGATGGACACCAGATGGAGGGGGCTCTGTCAGCACCTGTCATTTAACGTCACTTGTTCTCGTCCTGTGAAGGATGAGAGCAATGGACATGAAATAACGATAGTGTGAACATACCCTTAACAGGTTAAGATTAATATTAGAAGAACAAGATAGTATTCAAGAATTTCCATTTACTTTCATAGATCCTAAATGCAGAATGGTATCTTGACATGATGCATCTGCTGGAGTATGTAAAGTAGGGACAGTATTCATTATCTTGAGTGAATTTACAGAAAAGCCATCTGTGAATAGCAACATTGCATTAGTGGTTAATATAATCATCAGAGTCCAGGTTTACATGTGTTAGAAATCCATATTTCTATTGAGCACATCTGCTATAATTTTTTAATAGAGTTTCACCTTATCTGTGGCTCCATTTAAACCTTTATTTCTCAGTTGAAAGTCGGGGATAGAGCAATTTATTGTATATTCAGGTTCATGCAATGAATAAAAAAGACCAATTTATGTCTAAGGATTCAATATAAATGTATATACAGAAAGATCTAATAGCATGTTATACTGTAGCATATATTAGTCCAAACCTCCCTCTGTTTGGAGATGGAGAAAACAGCATTTGTCATACTCCTGTAGAACACTGACAACCACAGAGCTCCATAAGAGTGCCAGGGACTTTACAACCATTGAAGTGACCAAACACAGTGCTTCCATAGCAATGCCTAACAGTATACCCCATTACAGTGCCAGCCACAGCTCCCTCACGAAAGAGTCCTGCCCCATTTAACAGTCCCAAGTATTGTAATTCCTTGATAGTGTTATGATCTTGCTTATTGTCCTAGCAAGCAGGCAAATAGATGTTACCTAATGTGTGAGACATTAAGACAGTCAACCAGCCAAAATAGGGATGGATAGAGAAAGTAAAGTAAATGTCAGTGGCTTTTCCTTGTTTTCACATTGCCAAAGACATCTATCTATATTGCAAAAAACAGATCATCCATCCGATCCCATATAACCTATAGGCTGAATGATATGATCAAGCCACCTAGAGAATATGCACATTCATATTTCCCCCAAATTCTAGCATATATCACCATATTCCAGACTGACGGTAATATTAGAGTACTAGTTGTACGTTGGGCTCTGCTCCCTCCTTTCACTTTCAGATGTCTAATTCCATAATAACATATTTGCATTATTAATACCTTTGCCAAAGCACCCGGCCTCTATTGTTACAGCCATTACCCTTATCTTCTCTTCTAAAACTTTTACAATGAATATGAACTCAGAGTTTACATTGTAACACACAGTCTGCGCAGCGCCATGTACTCATTTTCACTATTCATTTTTTTTTTTTTTTTTGCCCAAGCCTATAATTACCTGTCCATGCTAATATTCCTGCCTTTAATTTTTCCCATCTTTCTATTTTTACTCAGCAAGTTAATTACAAATCTCCTAAGTACGCTGACATTCTTTAAAATGTCAAATCACAGATTTCAGAAAAAAATTGCTTCAAGCCCAAAAATGCCAAGTGACCAAAACATGAGTGTATTTACTGACTGAGATAACTTCTGAGAATATGCGAAGTAATAGAGACATCAGATATTCAACTTCCTGGATATTCTAAAGGCTAGACTGTTTCATTTACAAATTAGATGCTTTTTTTTCCTGTAAAGTGAGTAGTCTTAAAATTTCGTTACAGTGTGTCACTAACTATACGTTTTCCTTCTGCAAAAAATATAGAGCAAAAAGTGCTACAAAAAGTTCAACATAGTTTCTCATATGATTTATAACAACATTTCACCCACACCCACATCCATTCCATCCACCCCAACAGGTTATCTTCTATGGATTTGACTTTTCCATAAGTCGTACAAGACATATAATGTTAAAGGGATATTCCCATCTGAAATGATCTCCCGCTATTCCCTTTAATGTCACCTGAGTAGTTCCTCTGGCAGTAACAGTTGATTTGGTAGAATCCAGGTAGTACCAGACCTACGTACAGGCCACAGTTAGTGCTGGTTTCAAATTGTTCTGTCCTCCCTTTTCTGCAAGTAAACAATATTTTACTTGCAGAAAACATGTGGACGTTATCTATAATCTGAACCTAAACAGCGGTCACAAGTAGAAATGGTTGCAGTGGGCCTAGACATACATGAAGACTCATTTTGAAACAGTCTTATTTACTCATGAGTACTGTGCAACCCTGAATGCTCCAGAAGGATGGAGTAGTGGATGGTTGGTGGATGGCCACCATGTCCCAACAAGGCTGCGACATCAGCAAGGAGGTGCCAGAGTCATGTTTTGGGCCGGAATAATGGGGAGAGAGTTGATAGACCCCTTTAGGGTCCCTGAAGGTGTGAAAATGACCTACAGTTGTGCTAAAAAGTTTACATACCCCGGCAGATTTTTTGGTTTTTTGGCCTTTTTTCAGAGAATATGAATGATAACACAAAAACTTTTTCTCCACTCATGGTTAGTGGTTGGTTGAAGCCATTTATTGTCAAACTTCTGTGTTCTCTCTTTTTAAATCATAATGAAAACCAAAAACATCAAAATGACCCTGTTCAAAAGTTCACATACCCTGGTGATTTTGGCCTGATAACATGCCCAGAAACCAAACCAAGGTCAGGTAGACCAACCAAAATTTCGGCCACAACTGCCCGGAAAATTGTTCAGGATACAAAGAAAACCCCACACATAACATCAGCTGAAATACAGGACTCTCTGAAAACTATCGGTGTGGCTGTTTCAAGATGCACAATAAGGAGACACTTGAAGAAAAATGGGCTGCAAGGTCGAGTTGCCAGAAGAAAGCCATTACTGCGCAAATGCCACAAAGAATCTCGCCTTCAATACGCCAAACAGCACAGAGACTAGCCTCAAAACTTCTGGAACAAGGTAATTTGGAGTGATGAGACAAAGATCGATCTTGTACACAAGATGTACAAAACAGATAATAAATGGCACAGTGGGATAGAGAGCCCAGCCTGCAAGGGCTTACAATCTATGAGGGAAGAGGGATAGAGACAGAAGGTGGGGTTAGAGGCTGTTCATGTGGTGGTGTGGTGACAGTAGCGTTATTGGAGGTTGTAGGCCTTCCTGAATAGGTGAGTCTTCAGGGCCTTCTTGAAGCTTATGATTGTGGGGGACAGTCTTATGTGTCTTGGTAATGAGTTCCAGAGTATGGGGGATGCACGGGAGAAGTCTTGGAGACTATTGTGTGAAGAGTGGATAAGAGCAGAGCAGAGTAGGAGGTCTTTGGAGGATCGGAGGTTATGTGCGGGCAGGTAGCGGGAGATTAGGTCGGAGATATATGGAGGGGACAGGTTGTGGATGGCTTTGTATGTCAGCATTAGTAATTTGAGCTCTATACGCTGGGCAACGGGTAGCCAGTGAAGGGATTGGCAGAGGGGAGCGGTCGATGAAGAACGGGGGGAGAGGTGTATTAGGCGAGCAGCACAGTTTAAGGTGGATTGGAGGGGGGCGATAGTGTTTGCTGGGAGACCGACCATGTAGAAGGGTGTTACAGTAGTCTAGGTTGGAGATTATGAGAGCGTGGACTAGCATCTTTGTAGTTTCAGGGGTGAGGAAGGAGCGGACTCAATGCATGTTCTTGAGTTGGAGGCGGCAGGAGGTGTTGAGGGTTTGAATATGCGGCTTGAAGGATAGGTCAGAGTCTAAGGTTATCCCAAGGCAGTGGGCTTGTGGGACTGGGGTGATAGTGGTTCCATTAATTTTGAAAGATGGGTCAGGTAGGGGGGTCCTGCGTTAAGGGGTGAGGATTATGAACTCCGTTTTCTCCATGTTGAGTTTGAGAAAGCGGGAGGAGAGAAAGGAGACTACAGCTGCTAGACATTCTGGGACTGGACAACAGAGAGGTAATATCTGGCCAAGAGAGATATTAGATTTGGGTGTCGTCAGCATAGCAATGGTAATGGAAACCATGGGATTCTATGAGTTCGCCAAGGCCTAGGGTGTAGATGGAGAACAGGAGGGGTCCTAGGACGGAGCCTTGGGGAACACCTACAGAAAGAGGGCGTGGCAGGGAGGTGGTGTGTGAGTGGTAGACGCTGAATGTGCGGTTGGTGAGGTATGAGGAGATCCAGGAAAGGGCCAGGTCTGAGATGCCAAGGGATGAGAGTGTTTCTAACAGAAGGGAATGGTCGACTGTGTCAAAGGAGGTGGAGGAGGAGGAGGACAGAATAGTGACGTTTGGCTTTGGCAGTTAGAAGGTCGTTAGTGACCTTGGTTAGGGCAGTTTCTGTGGAGTGATGGGGTCTGAAACCTGACTGTAGTCTGTCAAAGAGCATATTGGACGAGAGATGGGAGGACAGTTCAGAGTGGATGTGTTGCTCCAGCAATTTTGAGGGGTATGGGAGCAGTGAGATGGGGCGATAGTTGGCTGGAGAGGATGGGTCCAGGGAGGGTTTCTTAAGTATAGGTGTGACGGTAGCATGTTTGAAGGCGGAAGGGAAGGATCCATTGGTTAGGGATAGGTTGAAGAGATGGGTTAGGGCAGGAGTTTGGGGATGAGATGTGACTGGATTGGGTCGAGTGCACAGGAGGTGAGGTGGGATTTAGAGATTAGGATGGATAGCTTTTCATCAGTGACAATGGAGAAACAGGATAAAGATGAAGAGCACCGAGCAGTTGGATAGAGTGGTTGTCAGGGTTGTAGGGTGAGACTGTCTCTAATGGTGTCAATTTTGCTTTTGAAATAAGAGGCAAAGTCATCGGCTGTGATAAGTGATGTCGGAGTGGGCACAGGAGGACAGAGAAGGAAGTTGAAGGTAGTGAATAGCTGTTTGGGGTTGCGGGATAGGGCAGATATTAGTGTGGTGAAGTAGACCTGCTTTGCAGAGGTGAGTGTGTTCTTGAATATGAGAACTGCCTATTTATACCTAAGGAAGTCCTCCTGGGAGTGGTTTTTCTTCCAGAGGCGTTCTGCAACCCGTGAGGCACGTCTCAGTTTTTTAGTCAGGTCAGTGTGCCAGAGTTGCCTATTGATCGCCCGGGTTCTGGTGTTAGTGAGGGGGGCCACAGAGTCAAGGGCTGCAGTGATGGTGGTGTTGTAGAAGTCAGCAGCAGTATCTGCATCCTGGAGTGAGGATATGTCAGCGAGCGGTCGGAGAGAGTCTGAGAGCATGCGGATGTCAAGGCGATTAAGGTTCCTGTGGGGGCGTGTTGGTTTAGGGGTTGGGGGGTCTATTACAGAGGAGAGGGCAGAGAATGTCAGCCGGTTGTGGTCAGAGAGCGTGGACTGAGAGTTAGAGAGGTTGACTAGAGAGCAGAGGCAGGTGAATATGAAGTCGAGCCTGTTAGGATGTTTCTGATTAAAATAGCTTTTGATTTCAGTAAATGTGACCTCTTAACGCTGCACATTCAACAAATGGCCATTTTCAGTTCTTTACAACCTATGAAATGTTTAGAAACTGGAACAGTGGATTTTTATTTTTTAATTTGTGGAAAAAAATTTTATCATTGGGAACAGATGCAAACAGAAGGGGCTCTATCTGAAGCCATCACTCTACTACCATTAATATCCGTTGCTCTTATCCTTTGACGGATGAGTGAAACAGACATTCATAATGGTACTATGTATTTCCCCTAACACACACATCGTACACCACTGGTTTTCCTATGAATGTAAAAGCTGATACAGTTAACACATTTAGGCCACATGTTGCGTAAAAGCTGCATTTTTGTTGTAGCTTTCTCAATTTTTTTTTACCCAAAGCCAGCAATGGATTTAGCAGAATGGAGAGATATAAGCCTTAATTTATATTTCCCATTCCTTTTGAAGCCACTCTTGGATTTGGCTAAATAAAAAAAAACACAGCTATTCCGCAACATATGGCCTCTGCCTAAACACACACTATATTCCCTAACAAAGTACAACTCACCCAGTAAAAACTAGTGTTGTAATACAGGGAGTCTAAAGTCTCAAGAGATTCCCTTTGCTAAGAATGTACAGTATTAGGAAACTGTTAGGTGATGTAGGTCCCACACTAAATGCATCTGTTTATTATCCATAATGTATAACCATATAGAAAACATGGTGCAGATTTTCATCCCTTGGAATATTTTACTTTGAAAGCCTGTTACAAGAAGAACAGAATGGAGCCTGCAGTTCTGACAGCCCCTCGTCTCTGCTCCCATGAACCTGATAATGTTGCTGATGAGGATAAGCTATTCCTTCAGGAAGGGGAGGGGATTGTGACAACTTATTCCTTAGGCATTTTAATCAGTTTAATTTGATATTTAGCCATTTTTTTCTTTGCAATCAACATAATGACCCCACCATCAAAATCATTCCCCCGAGAGAGACAATTCAGAGACATGTTCGTCTGGCTTTGTGTTTGTCACAATTACAGAGTGGAAACAGGAAATGCTCTTTGTTCTTTTATTTTTATTGAGGCAGATATCCTGATGGGCACTTGTTACGTCCATTGACAAGCTGTGGGCCAGCACCATGTCTTTCATCTCAACATGTTAAATTATAAAGGGCTTTTGTTTTATTAAAATTCACTTGCCTTGGATTTTTTAAAAAGGGCAACTAAACTCACAATCTCAAGTTTATTAAAGGGTATTTCCATCTTAACAAGGTATCTCCCATATTTTGGATAGGGAATAACTTGCAGATTGATGTGAGTCTGAGCAGAATGGAGAAGTTTTTTCCCCTGTTCTGAATGAAGCAGTGGTTGGGCTTGTGTACACATTGCTCCATTAATTTCCGTGGGAGCGCAGATGATACCGAGCACTGTACTATTACAGGTATCTCTGGCACTCTCGTTGAAATGAATAGAACCATTTGTGTTTGTCAGACCACTGCCCCATTTAAGGCTGAGGCCCCACGTTGCATTTTGCTGCGTTTTTTTTTAGTCAAAGTCAAGAATGGCTACAATAGAAATGGGAAATATATAGGAATCTATTATACTTCTACTTTCTGCTCAATCCATTCCTGGATTTGGCTCAAAAAAAAAAAACAACGCAGAAAAATCTGCAACAATGTGGGGCCTCAGCCTAAAACAATGGGTCAAAACTTCTGTGTTCACCTAATCGGTGGAGATCTGAGGGGTCAGACCCACATCAATCTGCAAGTTATTCCCTATCCTGTGAATAGGGGATAACTTGTTAAGATGAGGGAACATTATAAGACAAGTACTTAGTGTAGTATCTAGAAGTTCCTGGGAACCAATAAAAAAATTTGTAACAGGTCCCGAACCAATCATATGACATTTCTAATACTTACCTATGTGCAACTGCTACCTCTGCACCCCCAATAGCTGCACCAGAACATTATTGTTCCAAAAACAAACAAAAAATACAAACAAATCAAAAAAAAAAGTTTATATGGGATTAATAATCCAATATGCATTTTACTAGATTGTTTTTTCAGTTGGAGTTTTTCTCCCCACTATTTAAACAAATTGAGGAAAACTCCTCAAAAACATCTGTGCTGTAAAATACTAGCCCAGAAAAGATAGCCACATCCCCAACTTATGAGCCATTGGATCTATATGGAGTGGATGTTCAGCAGACGGTCCAGATGAAATTGAATATAATTAAGAATGGCATTAGTGACATATTTAGGGCATGTTGAGCTGACCATATACTGGCAATTCAAAAAGTTGTAATGGATGGGCATGGAGGGGGTGATATTTTTGAATTTTCTGAATGCTGAAGGCTATATCATAAGTCATATCTGTCTGTCTTGATAGCACTGTATGGTTAATACTGAACTTTGTGCCACTTCAATAGCCAAGCGGGCAGCCATATTAGCATTTACCGGCAGCAGGCTGTCATCTTCCACAATCAATCAATAATATTGACTGATCTTCATCTTCATAAATCTACTTGTATCATTGTGAGACAGTTATAGAAAGGCCCTTGTCTTCATCTTTTGCCAATTTCCATAAACCATCTATTTCAAGCTGCCAAATCTCACGACTGATAGCTCCCTTCATGCCGAGCAGAAGTGCTGACATATTGGGTTTTTAGGCTCATCCATTTCCTTTGACCAGGCAGACCTGTAATTAAATATGTAATTTTTACTTCTGGATGTACTATTTTATGTTATATACGAGGCCTCTCCCCTTTATCTTCATGATCAAAAGCATAGGATACATCTGCTCATTCAGAGCAGAGATTGATTCTCCACAAGACGTATTGACTTAACAGGTAAAGGAGCTTGAACATTGCGTACTTATATCCTATTTCTCAGTTTATAAAGGCAGTCACAATTCTGGGGCATGAATTATACTTTATCATATTTTTATATAGTCTGTGTTTATATATTCAGAGGTGTAACTTGAAGCTCCTCCTGTGCAAAATATGTAATAGGCCCCCCACTTGCCATGTGCTACCTGTAATACTGGTGTATTCTTATGGCCTGGTAGCGATTGCTATCCCTTAACCCCCTATAGCTATGATCTGTTTATATTGTTTATTCTGAAAACAGAATACAGTGTGAATACCTACAAGAATGGAGGATTATAGCCTTACTGCAATGCATGGACATTGCAAAGGTGTTAAAAGATCCAGCATATGCACCAAATTCTCATTACCTTCAAAACAAAACCCCCCACTACCCACCCCCACCCCGTGCCAAGGATAATACTGATCAGATGCATTCACAAGAAACGCATAGACATACAAAATAGGACTCACAAGTGATGTCTCCTTTGATTGGAGATGTTTAGTGGACAGCATGTCCCCTAAACTATAGTAATAATGCTCCCCCAGCATTCCTCCATTAGTGATAGTACCCACATAATGCCTCTAATAGTAATAACGCTCCTCCAGTGTATCCCATTAGTTATAATGCCCTAATAGTTAAATGGGGGCATGCCATTATGTGATAGTACCCAAATAATGCCCCACACTAGTAATAATGCTGCTCCAGAGTACCCCATTAGTGCCCCCAATAGTAATAATGTTCTTCAGCATATGCCCATTAGTTATAGAGCCAACATAGTGCCTTCAATAGTAATAATACTCCCTCATCATCCCCCATTGGTAATTATGCTCCCCATAGAAATAATGTTCTCTCAGTGTGGCCCCATACACCACCAATCCCCAGTTGCCTCTTAAACCACATGGCAAGGCATGTGAAAGTGAATGGAGTAGGTGCAGTTGATTGTTCAGTTAGAGGCCAATGCCAGCTTTGCAACACTCCCTGTTGCAATGCATGTTATATGTAAACACCAGCATTAATCATCTGGATATACTTTCTAATCCACATATAGCTGTATTATTAATATTAAAAACATTTATAGCAATAATCATAGTGCAAGCCTTGTAGTAGTCTCTATGGTGATAGCTTCATAGTAGTCCCCATACTCCTAGCTGACTATCTCTTGTGTATGAGGGTGTCCGTACTCTCCACCGAGGGCAGATGTCAGGAGAAAGATGAAAAACTGCTGCCAGAGGTGTCTGACAGCAGCTGATTACACCCTTTCCTCAATGAAAACACATGCATGCTTGGCCAAGTCGAGTATACATGTGTTTAGAGAAGACCACAAAAATATCTGTCAGCCAAATCAGCTATCGGCTGACAGTTATTGGTGATTATCTAAGCTGTCATAATGATATTTTTAGGGTGGGCACTGTGTGTACAGATACAGATCAACAGCCAAAAGAATTTTAATGAAGAATGAAACAATCTGAAAATAAGATAAACAAGATTAATAAAATAAGTTTTTGCAAATCTGTAACCTAATTTGTATTTCCAACACATAAAGATTAATACTGTTCCCTTAGCATCAGTCGGAGGAGATTTTGACACATGACCACTATAATCTACTCACAAGCTCTAATGTGTTATATATGACCAGAATGGATTGTAAAGGTCAACACCAGCAAGACTGAAATAGGAGGCCTAACTGTTAATTGGTCAAGTTTAGGACAGTTTAAGGTCATGCAGAGGGAGCACTGCTTATATAATGACATATACACAGTAATGTGCAAAAGTTGTAGGCAGGTGTGGGGAAAAGAATGAAAGTAAGAATGCTTTCAAAAATATTTCTTTTAATAGTTTATTTTTGTCAAAATGCTAAGTGAATCAATAAAAGAGAGATCTAAATCACATCAGTATTTGATGTGACCACCGTCTGCATTCACAACATTCTTCTAGGTACACTTGTACTCAGTTTTTCATGTAATTCTGCAGGGAGGTTGTTCCAAACATCATGGAGAACTAACCACAGAGCGATTATCAGTTTGAAGATTCCTGTCCTTGGGAAGACCTCCACTGCTACACAATGAACATTGCTCTCCATGGCCAAGGTGCCCTAACCGCGCTTTAGTAGGCTAGATTGTCACTACTCAGATAGGAACTTTGTACTAGCCTGGGATCATCCCAGAATTGTCTTAGGTAGGATCAGGAGACAGTGAAGAGATATTGCCACTCCTGTACTCCTCCACAAAAGTGGAGCCTATCAATAAAAAAACTGAGCCTTTATTTTGACTAGCATTATAAATGTTATAATTTTGAAGTAAAAGTGTCGCAAGCTGCACCTGTTTACTCTTATAAGGTCTCCTGTCTCTTTATTGTAACATCAAGAGTGCCCGATTCACCATCCTTACAGCCTGGAGACCTGAAAACAGCTGCCCCGGGGGGGTTAGCTTTGCTCATCATTATTCACTGAACCTGAGAGCCAGGGCCACTATGACCAGACCATGACCATAGAAGAGAGACCAGAGCCGCTATATTGGGTCTACTCCCACATCCCCATTCTGTGGTCCCACTGGGTGCTGCATATCTGGACTCTGAGCAGGGAGCCGAATTCCAAACATTATAGCTTTCAGTATGGTACAATAGTCCCATGGGAAGGTAGTGGCTCATACCATCATAGGTGCCTTATGATTCTTGGAGTCTAGGTCTCTCTCTTCTGAGATCAGTCTGGAAAATGCAGCCAACATACCTTGTGCATGTCACACACCATGTCCATCTGAAACTGCCCTTGAACTCTATTCAAATGACCATCCATTCATTACTGACATTCAGTTACTGATAATCCAGCAGCTTTACCAATCTGCTGTGGACCACATTTTGATCACATGACCATCATACCATCACCTCTCCTGCTAACAAGAAAGGCATTCAGTGAAAGTTTAGTTCTAGATTTAGTTTTTTTTTTTATATATTTCCCAAAATCAATAGTCTTAATGTGTTAAACTTATACATGGAAGAAGAAGAGTTGTCTTGGGCAACACATTAAATACACAACGGTAATTGACAATGGTGTCAATTCTACTTTCTGCGATTAAAAGATAACACAGCGATAACCACAAAACGCCATAAATCTGAAGCTAGGCATGCTTACAAATAGCTATAGTGTACATACATTTGCCTTATCACAAAAAAACTCATAAGTAAGTTTACACCCTGTCATAGAGTGCTGCCACCACCATACACGACAAAAACCACCATACACGGCCCAATTAACAATGCCGGAAATACAGTACTAAGACAATAGTGGTCACAGCAAGGCTCCCTTCACCTACAAAGGCCACATACTATATGTATGGCCCTTCCCTTGTCAATATTCTACCCTTGTTTTTTAATAATGCCGTTTTAGGCCAAGGTCTCACCTTGCGAATATGCAGCGTTTTGGCCACGGCGGAAACACCACGGCAAAAAACGCTGTGTATTACAGTACCTGCAAGTGAATGGGATTCTGGCTAATCCAATCGACAAATTGCAGAAAAAAAATCAAATTATACCTACAGAAAGGCTGCCATTTTCCGTATAGGTACGATAGAGACAGAAAAACTCTGCGGACTTTCTGTGAAAACCACTGCAGAAAGAAACATTCTTTTCCACAGCGTTTTTTGGCAGCGATTCACTGCGTGGGGCCTTAGAGATTAGTCATGGACAGATTCTTGCCAGCAGAGGGGATGGAACTGCTCTCTCTAAGGATCCCATAGCAGCTGTATGGTCTGCCCCTATAGTACAAATACATTCTTCCAACTAGACTTTTTCTCACTCATGCCGTAAATTCACACAGTCATCCCAATTCACCTGTTTTGCTTTTTTGCAAATAATTAAAACGTTACAGGTTCTGAAGAAAACATTACTTTGGCTATAAGACAATGCCAAATCAAATCGAAGAATCCTTTCATCTTTCCTATAAAGAAGATATCAGCCATTGGAAAAGTACTGTACCCCCCCTTAATGTAACTTCAAAAACCAAATCCCTTTCATATTTAACCTTGGTGCAGCATTTTCTCATTATTTAATTATTCAGGGATTCATCTGTTATTTTAAGAGACATTATTAGCATGAAAGTCTGCCTCGCCTTTCATCTATAGAAATTGTCTGGTATCAGCACATTATTTCCAGTTAAAATTGCTGAAGGCTTTGGGTAAAAATAGGGGCTGGCACTGCTGGGACGCTCCTCAGAATGCCTCAGTATTTCTGCAAATTCTTGCCCTTTTCCTTATTTGAAATAGACTTCTACATTTGAACATTTCTGACAGACCTCATCTCCTCAACCCATTAATGTCCAATGGATTAATTCTATGGGTTCGTGTGTAGACTCCACTGGAGGCTAAGTCCCTATTTCATTTATGCAATGATGACTCTTGAGATGTACATTAATAACCAAGTTGCCGATTCAGGAGAATATCACAAAATGTATTGGACTTCAGTCCATTCTATCCCTTGTGCATCTTCACATTTTATCGGACAGAGAAATATATGATTGACATAGAAGATTGCATGAAAACCACGCTTGCCGTTTTATTTATTGAGATGTACAAAGTAGAGGGGATGCCCTGACAGCAAAAATCAAAATGAGCATTGCCCCTTTCCTCTTATGGTGGTTCACGTCATATTCTTCATCCTAGTTCTTCGGGGCACCCAGAGCGGCATGGCGGGCGAGGGGACCTGTGCAGATTATTTCCTGTTGCTCATAGCCTGGGACAAGCAGGGGCCGAGCCACACAACACAGCGCCACCAGGAGCCCCACAGCATTACACCCGCAAGGGAAAGTAACCAAATGTCCAATGGGAGGACATGCCGGGAAAGGGGAGGAGCAGGATCACGGGCCCCATGGAACACCCCGCAGGAAGGCCGCGGGAGGAGGGAAGGGGAGGAGGAGGAGGAGGGAGGAGATAAGTGTGATGTCCGGAAGAAAGCAGGAGTTTAGTGCAGGAACCAAGTCCAGACAGGCCCAGGAAGGGGAGAGCTGACATACCCAGCTATTCAGAAGATCCTGTCCCCGCTGCCAGCCACGCCCGAAGGAAGTCAAGCACATTATCTTGTCAGCATGAGACGTGGAGAGAACATTCTGGAACACGGCTCCATAGCAAGTATCACAGGATCCAGGGGCCAAGGCCAGACCTGTGGAATATCCGCCACCCGACTATTGCACCCGAAACCTGAGCTATCAGGACCACATAACGGAGTGGGGAATATTATGTGCTAGTATCATGGTGGGCATCCTCCTGAGCCAAATAGGAACCCAGATGCACCTTAGGGCGTAACACTGAAGTATAAGGGGCAGGAACACCTTTCATCAAGTCACCCGCACCCCAGGACTTTGCTGTGTCACCAGGGACCCCGTTGTTTTGTAGTGAAGAAACTGTTTAAGCATTTGTGCCTCCACACCCATGGAAGTAAAAGTCAACTACAACCGTTTCTGTGTCTGACTCGCACGACAACATCAGGGCGCCCCAAACCCCACCAGCGGCACAGATAGGGGAAGCGCCCCGGGGGAACAATCACCACCAACATGTGCAGCCCCCTCATCACCGGTACCAGTGGGGAACGGGGACAGCACCAGCGCTGCGCCCTCGTGCCCAGAGACCGGACAAGTCTGCGCGTGCACCCCGCAATCCCAACTGCAGCGTACCTTCCATCTGGTCACCGCAAGAAAACTGGCGCACGAACAGGATACGGGGTGGCCATTTTGAGAAAGTCGCCACGAAAAGTGCGCCAAATTGTCTCCAGAGCATCGGTCTTTATTGTGGACTTTGCTAAGATCAAGTTTATTCCCTGAGAGTGCTTGCCACAAAGAGGGGGAGCCCTATACCCCTGAAGTAAGCCCAAAGACTGTCCTCTCAGTGTGTTACAGCCCTGGAAGAGTTAAAACGCCCAGGACTTGTTTGCTGCGCCACATCGCTGTGTAAGAACGCCCACAAAGGGTTAACTGTACCTTGCAAAAGTGCGGGAGATTTTTAGCACTGCCCATGAGGCCAGGAGACCCATCTGCCGCCATCTTAGGAGAGCCCAGAATCCTGAGCGCAATGCTCCAGCGCACCCATACAAGAAAGTGAAAGGCGAACGTGCCAGCGCCATTTCTGACTCTCCGGTGCCGCATCACCGTCCCTGCTATGCACCGCTGATCTTTGGTCCACGCTGCAGTTGCTGTCAGTGAGTACAGTGCCTCCCTGTCCTTGTCTTCAGTCCTCCCACGGCCCCAGCGAGTGTTTTCCGTGTACCGTGTCCGTGGGGAGTGCCACCATTAAAGAGGGGGAGCACACCGTCAGCCGCATCAAGTGACTCTGTTAATAGCTACAGCATCAAAGGGACAGCATCCAAGTTGTAGTCTCCATCCCGCAGCAAGCAGGAGTCAAAGAGAGGCGACCAATCAGTCATACCGCAAACAACAGACTGAGCAAAGGACATGTGCCATCTGTTCTAGTGATCCAGCAGTGCCCAGGCAAGCCTACCATCTCCAGCCATACCCGCACCAGGCGCCGGCTACAAAGGGAGGCGCATACCCCAGGGACGGAGAAGATGCTGTCTCTCTCCAGTCTACCCGAAACAGAACAGCAGAACAGATCCGCGGCCAGCGAGGGGCGCAGCTAGGGAGGCAAACCGGCCTGCCTCTGACAAAAGAACCCCGGCAAACGACAAACCCAGGGAACGACGGACGTCCCGAGGTAAAGATGGCCCCAGACGACAACACCTGGTGAGACCCTGCGGGACTAGCTACCCCCAAGAGGCGTCAGAGCGGGGCAAGTGGATCCAGGAAAATGTGGACTCTGATAAAATCTGCTGACCGCCAAGACGGGGGGACCACATGCTCCAGAGTCAGGGAAGCGCGCACAACATCCCAGCACACGTGCGACTCAAGGCCCGCCACCAGGCGGACAGGAGCAGCCCCAGCCGAGCCCAGCACGGCTCCCTCACCGGACCCCAACAAGCATGCTCCAGTTGTCCGCCACTACCTCTGGGACCTCACCTGCGCCCAAACGGCAGACACACCAGCAGACTCCAGAGAGACCCTGGCCCGAGTGGATCATCGACCCGGCCAGGAACAGATCACGTCCGAGACGTCGACCCAGCCGCCACGTCCAGTGATCCTGCGAAGTCCAACACCACCGAGCGCCACCCAGAGCCGTCAGTGAAACCCCGCAGAGTGAGAGGCCAACGACCAGCCAAGAAGGACACACCAGGCCAGTGTTCAGAAACACCCCGAGGCAGGCGCCGGGAGGAAAGAAGAAGGGCCCAGATGAATCTCAGTGCCAGCACGCTCGTCTCAGCCGCCCACACATCACAACCGGGGAAGGCGTCCCTCTGACAGCGTTGGTGGACACGGATCTCAGGTAACAACCCTGCGCAAGCAGGTGTCCGAACATTGGGACTAGGTGTGGAATAGAACACCTGACACATGGATAAATCTGTGTGCCAGCAATGGACAGCCCATACCACAGCAGGGTTAGGGAACCCACTACCAGATTGGGGACGAAACTGCCAGACAGGGTGTAATTGTCACTGATGTAGAGGATGATAGGTTGCAGTTGAAAAGGCAGAATGACGCCATGCTGCAGAAGTGTTGGATGCCTGCAGCCTCTCTCCACAGCTTCTCCCAGTGACCAGCAGACACAGGGGCCAGTGTACTCAAGCCCAGCACAAGTTCGCCAACAAACAAGGGAAATTGGTCGAGTCCGGATCCAAGATACCCGTCCAGAACCCTACAGCCGGAACAGAAACATGGTGGGGCCGGCCCGTCCGGGCAAGAAAATCAGGACACGAGGCCGCACAACCCAACAGGTAGATGGCCAACCACTTGTCAGGCTGCCCGCAGCCTTGTCACAGTTTCCAATGGACGTGTTCCTGTCCGCTTAGTCAACGGGCGAGCTCCCGTGAACCTCCACAAGTTCCACTCGTGGCCCGCACACCGGAGCACCAGAAGACACCTCTGGTGATTCTACCGCCACACAGCGTTCCACCCAAGCTGCTGAGAACATCAGAATGGAGACACGAAGTCCTGGGGGATGAATTGAACGTGGGAGACGCAATACCCCTAAGAGCACATCAATGGGGTTCGCAATGTGGCCAAGCGTTACCAACAGGCATTCAGCAAACACCCATTGGACTTGGTAAGACCACGACCATACAACATCGCATTCTGACTGGCGACCACCATCCAACAAGGAGCGTCACCGTCCAATACCACCAGCGATGTACCAACCGGTGAAAAAGATGATCCAAGAGATGCGAGATGCTGATGTCATCCGGGAGAGTAACAGCCCCTGGGCAGCCCCGCTAGTCCTGTCAAGAAGAAAGACGGAACCCTACGATTTTGTGTGGACTACGTAAACTCAACAACGTCACGCACAAAGACGCATACCCATGCCGCGGATTGAGGAATCTCAACGGCTTTGGGATCAGCTACCTGTTCTCGACCCTGGACTAACCAGTGGATACTGGCAAGTCCCTAGGCGCCTGAAGATCGTGAAAAGACTGCGACGACCCCGATGGGACTCTGAATCAATAGTATGCCATTGGGCATGTAATGCCCCAGCCACATCCAACGGCTATGGAGAGGTGCCTCGGCCATGAGAATTTCCAGAGTGTGCTACTGTACCTGGAGATGTTATGTATCTCCCGGACATACCAAGAACACCTCGTCACCTGTCCGAGGTATTCAAGGTACTTAACAGCACGGCCAAAGTTGAAGCCCTCCAAGTGCTACCTGTGAAACCCCAAGTCACTACCGGGCATGTCGGAGCGCACAAGGCGTCCAACCTGATCCTGAAAAGATCACTGCAGTCCAGAACTGGCGAAGACCAACTACCGTCAAAGAAGCCGAAGCTCCTTGGATTCGCAGGTACACCGGCGTTTCATACCACACTTCGCCCAAGTAGCCGAGCCTCTGAACGAGTTGTTGCGCGGTTGTCCCAGAGAAAACTACAACCGAAAGCTCCGGTAGACTGGACAGCGCGTCAAGAGGAAGCCTTTCAAGCGCTAAAGCACTCGGACGCAACCACCAATTCTAGCCTATCCCAACACAGTCAGCCATTCCGCTTGTACACAGATGCAAGTCACCAAGGTTGGGTGCAGTGTTGTCCCAGGTTCAGGACAACAAAGAGCGAGTCATCGCCTACGCCAGCAGGAGTCTGAGAGGCGGGAGAAGAATGACCAGAACTATAGTTCTTTCAAACTCGAACTGCTGGCGTTTGTCTGGGCCGTGACAGAGAAGTTAAAGACTACCTGGCTGCCACACCCTTTACCGTGTACACAGATAACAATCAGTTGGCGCATCTGGACACTGCTCGACTGGGAGCCCTTGAACAAGGTGGGCCTCAAGACTCGCGAATACAAGTTCTCTGTCAAGTATCGCAGTGGCAAGTCCAACGCTAACGCTGATGCACTCTCAAGGTTGCCTGTGGGAGAAGAACCACCCCGAGAAGACATCTGGGAAGAGGTGGAGATGCCACCATCTACATCAAGTTTGCCCAACAGGTTGCTATTGGTGTCCCTGTAGAAGGAGAATCTCTGGCGAAAACAGCTGCCGAATCCCTCCAGGAGCCATCTCTGTGGAAAATGTTCCAAGAAGAGAGCAGAGTTTTAGGAGAATTGTCAGATTTCCTGCTTACAGGAAGAATACCAACCCGGTAAAGAGAGGTCTTCATGACGTGGAATTAAAACGCCTTTGGCGACAGAGGAAGCGCCTGTTTGTCCAACGAGGCCTTCTACTTAGAAACACTCTTGATCCTGTCACAGGTGAAAGGCTTCATCAGATCCTCGTACCAAGAAGAGACGCACAGATGATACTTGAGGCGTATCATGACAGATCCGGTCACCGGGGTACAAAAGACCGAAGCTACCATCCGTCGTCGCTTCTATTGGGTTGGGATGAGGAGTGACATTGAGAGTTGGTGCCGAGAGTGTCCCGCCTGTAGTATCACCAAGGAAGGTCGAAGAGATCAGAAGGCCCCTCACATCCAATTAAGACTCAAAAGCCGTGTGAAATTGTTGCTCTGGACCATGTGAAGTTGGGTCCCACACGTTCCGGCACAGCTACGCTCTGACAATGGTGGATCATTACTCCAAGTTCCTTGTCATCGTGCCTGTCAGAGATCTTACAGCAAGAACTACGGCTGAGACCTTCTACGCAGAGTTTGTCCGCCATTACGGTTGTCCTGAGCATATCCTCACCGACCGTGGATCGGCGTTTGAATCCCAATTGTTCCGTGAGCTGTGTCAGTTCCAAGGCTGCAAGAAGTTGCGAACCACAGCGTATCACCCTCAAGGGAATGGTATGTGCGAGAAGGCAAATCAAGTGATCATCGGCATGCTAAGAACAGCCGCAGTTACACCTGGTGTTGAGTGGCCTGAGCGCATCAAGGACTTGGCCCTATATTTACAACAACACACCCCAAACATCTACGGGATACGCACCATTTTATCTAATGTTTGGAAGACAAGGTCAACTTCCTTCAGACTTAACCCTTGGTGTGAAGGTCCCTGACACCATCAATCCACTACCCATAACAGACTGGGTTGTTGAACACCGCCGACGTATGGAGGAAGCTAAAGAGATAGTTGAAACGCGCATGGATGAGGTTCGTAGGAGACAACAGGAGGATTACAACCATCACGCCCATGCAGCGCCCCTGAAAGTTGGCGACCGTGTATGGTTAAGGAATAACCATCGGAATGGGAAATTGGATCCATTCTGGGAGAAAGAACCATACAGTGTCATCTCCATACCATATCCTGAATCCGACGTGTATGAGATCTCTAAACCTGGGAGACAGCCCCAAGTAGTACACCGAAACCGTCTGAAGCTGTGCCTTAAAGAAGGACTACCCACAGAGGTGCCCCCAGCTGAGACAACGAGTACAGAGATCTTGTCACCTTCTGAAGCGAAAGAGAGACCCCCAACATTAACTGAGCTTATGTGGGCGCCTAAACTACTACCATTTAGCTGTTATCCACCAATTGCTCTAGTGCAAGAGAACCCTTCGACAGATGATTTAATTGATTTCAGTGACTCTGTTCCTGATTCAAATCTCGTTCCACTTAGGCGTTCTGAGCGTACCACAAAAGGCATACCTCCAACACGCTATAGTGATGCCATGGCTGTCCTTGAGTAAAAGAGGTTAACTGTCTCTGCTTCTGTATATATGTTATTCCTGCTCTGATTACATTAATGTTTTTCCTGTGTGTATATACAGTATATATATATAATATCTTGCCATGTAATATAGTATTTACATTTATATGCAACAATCCAAGCCATAGTGCCTGGCTCACCGAGCCAAGGAAGTTCTGTTACCCCATTGCGGTATGGACATTGGTGCTAGAGTGCCTACTCTTCCTTACAGAAAGGACTGTTTATTGTTTCTCAGAGAGACTCTCATGATAATGGACACTCACGAAATTTGTGCCAGAGAGCCTCTGGACCCATTTGCACTACTGTTGTTTCTATATGGACTGTCTGATGGTACCGCCAAAAGGTTCCATAAGTCTGAGTTTAATTATCTCTCCGTTACCCTTCAGACTTCTCATGGACATTCCAGGACTATGCCGGGAGGTCTAACCTCAAGTTTCTAGGTATTATATTTTTCTAAACTGTTAGTGACATTTGCACTTTATTCGTATTTATTAACGTTATGTTACATTTCTCACCTCACCCCAGCCCGCGCCGAGGTCGGCTCAGTGAAAGAGGGGGAGTATGTGGCATCCCAGAGCTGGCTATGGCTGGGCTGAGGGTGATCTCTGTGCATTGTATTATTTCCTGTTGCTTCATAGCCTGTGTGACATAGCAGGGGGTCCTGAGTCTCACACAACACAGCGCCACCTAGTGAGCCTCACACATGCATTACACCTCGCATAGGATTGAATAGTAACCAAATGTCCAATGGGAGGACATTGCCTGGGAAAAGGGGAGGAGTCAGTTGATCACTGGGTCCCCATGGTAACACCCCTGCAGGAAGGTCCTGCGTGTGAGGAGTGAGAAGTGTGGAGTGTTAGGAGGAGGAGGTGAGGAGATAAGTGTGATGTCCTGTGAAGAAAGCAGTGAGTTTAGTGCAGGAATCTCAAGTCCTAGACAGGCCCAGGAAGGTTGGAGAGCTGACATACTCCAGCTATTCAGAAGATCCTGTCCCCTGTCTGCCTAGCCATCGCCCTGAAGGAAGTCAAGCATCATTATCTTGTCAGCATGAGACTGTGGAGAGAACATTCTGGAACACGTGCTCCATAGCAAGTATCACAGGATCCAGGGGCCAAGGCCAGACCTGTGGAATATCCTGCCACCCTGACTATTGCACCCCGAAACTCTGAGCTATCAGGACCACATAACGTGAGTGGGGAATATTATGTGCTAGTATCATGGTGGGCATCCTCCTATGAGCCAAATAGGACCCAGATGCACCTTAGGGCTGTAACACTGAAGTATAAGGGGCTAGGAACACCTTTCATCAAGTCTACCCTGCACCCCAGGACTTTGCTGTGTCACCAGGCGTACCCCGTTGTTTTGTAGTGAAGAAACTGTTTAAGCATTTGTGCCTCCACACCCATGGAAGTAAAAGTTCAACTTTACAACCGTTTCTGTGTCTGACTCTGCACCGACAACATCAGGGCGCCCCAAACCCCACCAGTCGGCACAGTATAGGGGAAGCGCCCCGGGGGAACAATCACCACCAACATTTGTGCAGCCCCCTCATCACCGGTACCAGTGGTGGTAACGTGGGACAGCACCAGCGCTGCGCCCTCGTGCCCAGAGACCGTGACAAGTCTGCGCTGTTTCACCCCGCAATCCCAACTGCAGCGTTACCTTCCATCTGGTCACCGCATTTGACACCCCCCCATCATTTTATCACAACACCTTATATATGTGCCTGTGTGTTAGGGCAGGGGTCTTTGCATGAACAATAAAAAAAAAAAAAAAAAAAAAAAAAAAATGGCCATAAAAAACAGATGAATGGTCATTTTTTTCATGGTCGCTTAGCATCTGTGGGGCATCCCTATTGTGGGATCCATGAAAACAGACAAAAATAGGTCATGTCCTATTTTTTGACAGTCCATTGAAACAGACTGTCAAAAAAGGCCACGTGAATAGACACATTAAAATCAATGGGGGAGATTTATGAAGATTGGCATGAAATTTACACCAGCTCATAATTGGTGTAGATTTCCAGCATTATTTGCACCAGTTTTCCGCCTCTGTACTCCCTCGCCACACCCCCTTTTTAGGAATGTGGGGTGGGCAGTGTTAATTTATGTCACAACTTTTCTTTAAAAAGAAGCAAACCCAAGGTCTGTGATTTTTTTTTTTTTTTTTTACACCATAAAACTGGTAATAATCCTCCAATGTGCTCTAAAAATGGCCATTACATGGCAGTTTTCAACCTTCATGTGAATAAGGCTTTACCCAGACTATTGTCTGAGGATGCCCTGTGCCAGGGGCCAGCCACCGTTTTTTGCATGATGTGCTAATTTTTTTTTCCTTTTAAAAAATAGACAAAGATGAAGTAGCCAGTGTGTCATGCAATAATTGTAAGAATGTCGACCCCTGCATGAAAGGGTAACACTCACCATAACACCAACCATTTGACTGGTTGATTAGGCTTCCATTTCAATGTGATCCATATCAGAGCACAGGAGTGGTCTGCAGTAAGACAGATTTGTGGGGGCAGAAGATTCCTCTCACACAACGTGGCAGGACCCACACCCCCCATGAGGCAACCTGAGGCGACCGCATAAACTGAGGGGTGACATTTTTTATTGGTAGCTACCTATGGGTTTATTCAACATGTAGCAGCTAATATTTTACTCACTGATCCCCACTCCTGTCTAGTTCGGCCCCCCTCCTTCTTCCTCCAGAGGGCACTGCAGCGTTTTTCAGCATCTGCGCCATGGATGAATAAGCGGAGACCAGACACGACAGGAATGGGGATCAGTGAGTAAAACATCGGCGTCTACCTGTTTGAATAATCTAACTTGTGCAGCATCAGGGGAGGTGAGTGAAAACAACAAACAGTTATACTAACATTTCCTGGGCATCCATTGGTACCCCAGCATCCCCTTCTGGCCTGTGTCTGACATCACACATCTAAGGTCACCACTGAGGATTGTGATTCGGCCTCAGCGGTCATGTGGAGCACCCCAAGAGTCTTGAAGTCATGATGTTCTGTGCTCCCCATGGGAGCACTAAGGCCCAATTGTAGGCCTCAGCGGTGACCCCCGCTGTGTGTGACATGAGACAGAGGCCTGAAGAGTACATCAGGTACTGCTGGACACCGTGATCCCTAGGAGAGGTGAGGTACAGTGAATATAAGTGTTTGTTATTTTTTTCTCACCTATCCCGGGCCTCCACTTATTATACTCTGGGGTAACTGCTTTTTAAGCGGATTAGGTTTTCGTTCTTCGGGTCTCCAAGTGTGAACCTAGTGTAAGGTACTTTTGCATATGTCAATCTAAGATTTTAAAAGCTTGACTTTTCATCAACTTAGTGAGGAGCACCATAGGAAGGTCATTACTTAATGCTGCACACACTGGGACCAATTTAGGGCAGGAAAAACACCTGCCCTAAAGTTCCCTTTATGGGTGATAGGATGAGAATCAGCATTTAGGAACAAATTGATATAAGTCTCCCAGACAGATCTATATTATATCCTCAAATACCAGAGCAGTCTTGAATTGGCAATATTTTATTTTCTACTTTGACAATAAATCTGTTCCCACATTGAGTTGGAGGTCCGCTATAGGTCCCAATCTATAAAATACAGTTGTGTTCACATATTACCCTTATTTCCACATATTTGCTTGCATTTGCTGTGGTTTAGAGCAACTGATTTAAACTTGACCTTAACACTGCCAGAAAAATCCTCAAATAACCTCTTCATCAAGGAATGGAGGTCTCCCGTCAGCAGGTTTTGCAGTTCCCATTGTATCTGTACAGAAGAAGCGGCATTAATCATATCAATGTGCTTTACTATTCTACATTGTATTGTAGTTTTCTAAAGCCATTAAATGCATGATTTTAAAAATAGCTCTATATATTTATCGGGGGACAGGACCCCACAGTTATACCCTGGCTCAGTATTAACATCCTTGCACCAGGTTCCTCCATTAACCACAGTTATGTGCATATACAAAAAAAAGTTGATCAAAGAAATGTTGGAACAAAACTGGGACACTGATAATAGGTTACATTAAAATGATGAGGTTACGTTTCTGTCATGCTGTGCCAGGCTTGTTAGCTTGCAATTTCAGGGCATCATTACAGCAAGCATAAAAATGTAAAAAAAAAAATCCAATATTTTCCATTCTTGTTGTTTTTTATGCTCAGACTAATGCCTACAAATACAGCAGATTTAAGACAATTTAAACTTGCAAGAACGACAGTTTTATAGAGAGGCCAATAAATTAGCTACTGATGTTAACTTTAGTGAACAGAATAGCAAAGGGAAGGAAATGGTACAGCCGAGAAAAATAATAGATTTATTAGAATAAAGAATGGGTGAAGTAGGTAGTGTAACATATGCCCTTCATTGATACAAATGCAAATGCTTAAGTAGTGTACCTGTGTTTTCCAGTGTATACAGGAATATAGAAGACTAATGAAAAAGAATTAAGGGGAATTGTGTGGTCTTTAACCGCTTCCGGACCGCCCATTGACTATATACGTCCAGGTGGTACCTGTACACGTCCTTGCAGTGGTAAGCAGCTGCAGAAGTCGGGAGCCAGCTGTTACGACAGCCTGAGCTCCTATAGGGAAGGCAGGGATGATTTATTACTGTCCCTTCCTTTCCAATAGCTGTGTAAACACTGCTCATTGAGCGCTGTGTACACAGATATGGGAGCCAACATGATGCGGCTCCACTTCCAGTCCCGTAGTCACGTGACCACTGGGGATGGGATCTGCTGAGTCCTGGAGGACTCAAACCAGCTCTGGTGTAAAGAATAGGAGGCTGCATTCCTCCTGTAATGGCAGCTAATAGACCAAAAAGTTCTATTATGACCTTATGGGGGGCACAATATGTTAAAAAAAAAAAAAAAATGCAAAAAAAATTTAACTGAAAAAAAAAACCTTTCCACTACCATGCCTATGTCATAGGTTCTAACCCTGTCCCACCGACACAACAATAAATGTCACCTATGTAAAAATGAGGAAAAACTATTTAAAACTTTGTGCTACTAAAAAAAAACTGATATGTTTCCCCTTTTTTTGTTTGCATTTTCTCGGATATAAAAATAAAGAAAAACATGGAAAAATAAAAGAGGTTATAGTAAATAATAGTTCATTCATGTACATAGGCAGGTATTATAGTAGTTAAACTCTTGAACATATACATACATATTCTGTATACAGAAGAAGCAGTATTGTAAATGTTATATTTCTGTACAACAGTATTTGCAATGTTGTGGCATGGAAACTGGTGATACCCAAGGAACTCACACTGGAATAGTTTCCAGGGTCAGAGAGAACTTTATTCCATGGTTTCTTCCATTGCGCTGTCTGCAGCATCTGACCCAACTTGGTCTGCTCGAACCCCTAATACTTCACTGTTGCTGTGCAGAACATGCAAATGACTGAGCAACTAGGTAGTAAAGGAAAGACATTCCAGCGCAGAAACAATCTTAAAAATAAAAATCAATTTTTAGCAAAATCTCTAAAAGCATAAACTAGGCACAGCAAAAGGTACCCTCCATAAGAGCTCCATTCAGACAAGATCCTCCATCTGACACGCTTCAGACTGTATCCAGTCAGTCATAGCGTGGTTTTGGAAATCGCCGCATGTCAATTATACCTACAGAAATTCCAGCGGTTTCCCTATAGGTATAATTGAAGCAGAAAGTCCACAGAGGAAAACTCTGCGAACTTTCTGTCAAAAGCGCTGTGGGAAAAAATGCAATGTGTTGCCGCTGCTGTTTTTCCCTCAACGCTTTTTTGCTGTGGGACGCCACGTGAGGCCTTAGCCTAAAACTGGTTGACACCAAGATTACCATACAACATGTGACTACACAGGTGATTCAAACATAAGCAGATAAATACCTTTAGACCGGGGCCCCACATTGTGAAAATGTTGCATTTTACATTACCTGCAAAGTGAATGGGATTCTGGCTAATCCCATCCACACATTGCTGGAAAAAAAGCTGCAGCGGAAAAGTGCTTTTGTTTTTGAAAATCGCAGCATATCAATTATACCTATGGAAACGCTGGCATTTTCGTCCTCTGTGGACTTTCTGTTAAAAACGCTGTGGAATATTTTCACACTGAATGTACGGGGACTTAATATTCCACAAAAACGCAGCCAGATTTTGTACCAACTTCATAAAAAGCATTCTCATATCCTTATTCTACAGGAGACGCACTTCAAGGAAGGCCACGTACCGGATATCCGCAACCGCCATTTCCCCGTTTGGTTCCACAGCGCCAACCCGGCCGCCAAGTCCAAGGGAGTATCTATTGCGTTGCATAGGTCTCTGCATCACGAGGTAATGGACACCCTGATTGACCCTGAGGGCAGATTTGTTTTTCTTAAATTGCGCATCGCGGGTACGGTTCTCACCATAGCGGGTTGCTACCTCCCTAATCAGGGACAATTGCGGTATTGTAGGGACCTGGTCGGCAAACTTTCTGATTTTGGCGAGGGGGTCATGATTCTCGGGGGCGACTTTAACTTTGTATTGGATCCTTTGATTGACTCTACCCCATCCCGCCCCCCCCATTCTCAGTCTCATCTGCGTAGCCTTAAGACTGCCCTCCATAACTCCCAGTTGGTCGACGTGTGGCGGATCCTGCATCCTAATGAGCGAGACTATACGTATCACTCCCCTGCGCACAACTCCTATAGCCGCATTGACTTTTTCTTGATCAGCCATCATGCCCTCTCTTGGGCCCCCACAGGGCAGATTGGTTCCGCCCTTTGGTCGGACCATTCGCCCGTATTTTTGTCACTGGAGATTCCGGGACTCGCATGCCGTCCTTTTACCTGGCGTCTAAACGATAGCCTTTTAAAAGATACCACATGCCGGGAGGACGTCGGCGCTGCAATCAGGAACTTTGGCCTTGATCATGCCCGGGACTCTACATCACCCCCTCTTCAATGGGAAGCGTTAAAATGCATGGTCCGGGGAGTCCTGATTAAACATGGTGCGCGCCTTAAAAAGGAGCGAGCGGCCTGGATTTCTGCGCAGTTAGCCAAGATCCATTCCCTTGAAGTGCTGCATAAACGGTCTTGCTCTCAGGCAGACTTCACGGAGCTCCTCAATGCTAGAGAGGAGCTCCGAGCCCACCTGGACGAGGTGTCCATGCTTTTCCGTGACCGTGTTCGGAAACATTACTATGAGTTTGCGGATAAGTGCAGTCGTCTCCTCGCGCGTCGCCTACATCCTCGCAACACCTCCATGTACATTCCTCGGATTAATAAAGGCACTGGGAGATCGGTCCATAACCCAGCAGACATAGCAGAGGCATTCCGCTCCTTTTACCACGACCTCTATAATATTCGGGGACAATATGCTGATCTTCCCCCGGACTCTCTTTATGAGAAAATCAGGGAATACATCGACGAGACCTCTCTCCCCACCATCGCTCCCTCAGATAGAGCGCTTCTCGAGGACCATTTTTCCGAAGAGGAGGTCTCCCTTGTCATTCAATCTTCCCCCTCGGGCAAATCCCCGTGCCCTGATGGGTTTACCCCCAGATTTTATAAGTCCTTCCGAGACCTCCTCTCTCCAATAATGGCCCGTGTCTTTAATAGTATTGATGACATCACTCCGTTTGCCTCCCAATCCCTATCAGCCCTTATAACAGTCCTCCCCAAACCTGGGAAAGACCCGTCCAGTTGTGCCAGCTATCACCCGATTTCCCTGCTCAACATTGACATTAAGCTATTTGCCAAATTGCTGGCTAACCGACTGTCCCCTTTGATGCCGGGCCTGGTTCACACTGACCAGGTTGGCTTTATCTCAGGCCGCGAGGCCAGGGACAATATTTGCAAGACGCTCTTGGCGATCTCCGCGGCCCGCGTTACTGATACCCCCATGTGTTTGCTCTCGGTGGACGCTGAAAAAGCGTTCGACCGTGTACATTGGGGCTTCCTGCGGGCCACACTCCAGCAAATTGGAGTTGGCTCGGGGTACCTGAGTAAGGTGCTTTCTCTCTATGGCGACGCGTCGGCACGGGTGCGAGTTAACGGGCTCCTCTCCTTTCCGGTCCGGAATGGCATGCGACAGGGTTGTCCCCTGTCTCCTCTTTTATATGCACTGGTCATGGAACATCTAGCGACTGTCTTACGGAACTGTCCTAGTGTCCATGGCGTGAAGCTGGGCAACCGCCAGGTCAAAACGGCTTTATACGCCGACGACCTCCTCTTATACATCTCTCAGCCACGCGTTTCCTTTCCGGCCATCCTGCGTGAGTTCCGCCGCTTTGGCCACCTGAGTAATTTCAAGGTAAATATCTCTAAGAGTGAGGCCCTCAATATCACCTTGCCTCCAGCAGAAGCAGCCCTCCTTGCGAACGAATTCCCCTTCAAATGGCACCGCACTTCCATTAAATATCTCGGGATTCACATCCCTTCAGACCTCTCCCTTCTCTACTGCCTTAATTACTTACCGTTCCTTGAATCCCTTTCGACAGATCTGCGGAAATATGGTTCCCTCATGCTCTCATGGTTTGGTCGCATCAACGCACTAAAAATGGATGTCATGCCCCGGTTATTATATGTGTTTCAAGCTCTGCCCATTCCAATACCACGCTCCTTTTTTGTTCGCGCCCAGAGTTTGTTTGGGAGATTTGTGTGGGGAGCGTCACCTAAATCTGCTGACAGATTTCTTTGCTGGTTGGCTAGGGATGATGTTCGTTTGCATCAGGTCATGGATAGCACTTCTCTTCCTTCTCTGTTACAATTGCAAGCCTCTCATCCCAATCTCCGTTTGTCCTGGTTGGAATATGGCCAGCTCACTACCTTCATCCGCAGGTTCTCCCTGCTTCCCACGCTCTCTTCCTCTTTAACTAACCTGGAGCTTGCCCTTTCCCAGACTGACACCACTCCGCGTGCCCTCTCTGTTCTTTACAGCATTCTCCTCCAAGACGCTACACCTGGGCCTCCCTCCTATATTGGTCCCTGGGAGTCTGACCTCGGTACTCGCCTCTCTACTGCCGACTGGGATAAATCCTACCTGTACACACACAAACTCCCGCTGTCCTGTAGTGCGCAGGAAAAGAATTACAAAATACTGACCCGCTGGTACCGCTGTCCCGACCTCTTACATAGGATCTACCCTGGCGTCTCTGACCGGTGTTGGCGCTGTGGTTTCGAAAAAGGTACCTTATACCATATCTGGTGGGATGCGCGGCCCTTAAACCCTTTTGGGATGCCGTGTTTGAGCTTTATGCCAAAGTGAGTGGCAGATCTGTCACGCCTTCACCCCAGCTCGCACTTCTCTCTATTATACCGGGGAGGGTCTCTGCCGTTAAAAGGGACCTTTTGCGACACTTCCTCACCGCTGCCAGAACAGTTATCCCCAGGCATTGGCGCAGTACTGCTGTGCCTACCCTGGTGGAGTTCCTTCAGGAGCTTCTCCTTATCAGGAGAATGGAGGCCCTGGTGGCTGAGGACTCGCCCGACTCCTCCAAATTTGAGTCCCTCTGGCAGCCGTGGGTGGTGTTTCAGGAGTCCTCTGAGTTTCTCTCTTTTTTTTTTTGACTTGGGGTTGTTCTGTTTTTCTGTTGGTGCAGTGTCTGACTACTCTCCATTTCTAAATTTCCCCTTCCGTTCCATCTCCTACCTCCTCCCCCCTGTGTCCCCCCCCCTGCCCTTGTCGTGTCCTAGGTCTCATATGTCCTGTACACCTGTGTTCCCCTTTTGGTCCCCTTCCTATTGATGTTTGTTTTAATTTACTGTTAGGTGGGTGGCCCTGCAGTAGCTTTTTACAGTTGACCTTTTAGTTTTTTTTTTTTTTTAGCTATCACCCACCTAAAGTCATAGTCATTTTAGTTGTCATTGTGTAATTTATTTCTGATCCTGTTGTGGCGGGCTTCGTTGGCCTTTTTACCCAAACTTTCATTACTGTGCCTTATCCATAAATAAGGTGGCCTGCGTGCCCCCCCCCCGTTATTGTTTTAACTGATATTGATGTCATAGCATTGTACCCCCTTCCCTTTTCTTTTTTCTGTTCTTATTATAAAACTTTAATAAATTTGATTAAACACAAAAACGCTGTGGAAAAAAACGTGATGCTTTTCCGCCGTGGTCTTTTCCGAAGTGTTTTTTTTTTTTTTTTTGCTGTGGCACGTTACGTGGGGCCTTAACCTCATATGAGAAGTGCGCATACAATAGAAACATACATACATTAGATTAAAAGTTTAAGCCTCTAGGTACATGGAGTATCAAGAGTAAAGATCCAAAACACTTCCCTAGTGAGGACTCCCCTTCAGTCTCCACCTCTTTTGGGGTGAGGAACCTTTTGTAAGGTATATACAATAAGGTCACTAACAAATCCATTATGTGTGTCCTTAGAAACACCCAATAAACTATGGCTATTGAAGGCCGAAAAAGAAGTTGTTCCAGATTTGTGTTCAGCCACCCGATGGTTGAATACTACGCATGTAGTGCACCCAATGTATTGCAAATCACACTTAGTGCAATGTATCATGTAAACAACATGATCACTGATGAAATTTAAGTCACAATTTTCTAGGATATTGCACTAAGGACTAGATACAAGGAAGGACGTTTGATGCGTGTATCTACATAAATTATATATTGGGCCACTGCAGCATCTGTTGCCCTTATATCGGAGACACATATGTCCCTGTGAAAGAATTGCATGGGACACTGGATCTCGATTTAATAAAGGAAGATTTTTACATATAACCTCCACAAGCTGATGATATTGCATGCTATAAAAGGTGCTAAACGTTAAGCTAGTGGGACTGCTTACTCTCCCGGTTATTATCAAATAAGCACTGTCTACGTGTCTTGGAATCAGTAATACATTTAGCACTATTGAGGAGATTGGATTTATAGCCTCTCTTACTCAGACGAGCATCAATGTTTTTAATATTGCCTCAGTAGTTAAACATAGGCACTTGGCACATACATATTCCCCAATGGAATGTTTTTGATGACATGAGAGGGATGACAACTATAGATTCAAGATACGTGGATACCCAAGGGATGTACTATAAAGGGCCTGTTCTTTTGCGTTCTCCCAGAACCAATCCGATCTGTTAACTCCCAGAATACGGGAGAATGACATAAAACAATTACGATTAATTGGAAACTTTAATTCTCAACACCAACGAATTAGGGACATCCTTCACACCTTTTGAGATATTTTAAATCTTGACCCAGACCTAAAAGGACTTGTCTCTGCTACACCAGCACTTACCTTCAGGAGAGGTAGAAACATTGGCGATCACTTAGTCAGGGGCGCACCGCTAATGAGGCGAAGTGAGGCGGCCGCCTCAGGCGGCGCTAACTTGTCAGTTTTGGGGGGCGGCATTTTGATTGACTAAATCAGCCCAAGACAGGCCGCTTTAAAAAACATGCTGAGCGGGACCTGTCCTGGGCTGGTTTAGCGTTTTAGGCAGGGGAGGAGAGCGGTAGCTCGGGGCGGCCGTGCAGAGACAGCGCTGCTTCAACACTCACCTATTGGCAGCAGCGCTGCTCCAGCAGCCCTTGCCCTCTGCCTCCGCCCCCGTTCACTTAGCTCCTTGCTCTCCGCCCCCGCCCACACCCACGCTTGGCTGCGTGCATCACGTGACAAGACCTAACGTGATAGGACACACAGTGGCTCCTGCGCGGTCTCCTAAGGTGTCCCTGCTCTCAAAAGCGCTACTGAGGTAAGTTTCATATTAGATAAATATTGCTTTTCTAAGTATTTATCCCCTATCCATAGGATAGGGGATAAATACCAGATTGATGATGATGGCGGGTTGGGTGACGCGGGGGGGGGGGGGGCGGGTGAGGCAAGGTTTGGGGTGCGGTGGATATTGAGTGTCGCAGGGGGGGCGGGTGAGGCAAGGTTTGGGGTGCGGTGGATGTTGGGTGTCGCAGGGGGGCGAGTGAGGCAAGGTTTGGGGTGCGGTGGATGATGGGTGTCGCAGGGGGGGCGGGTGAGGCAAGGTTTGGGGTGCGGTGGAGGTTGGGTTTCGCAGGGGGGGGGGCGAGTGAGGCAAGGTTTGGGGTGCGGTGGATGTTGGGTGTCGCTAGGGGGGGGCGAGTGAGGCAAGGTTTGGGGTGCGGTGGATGTTGGGTGTCGCTGGGGGGGGCGAGTGAGGCAAGGTTTGGGGTGCGGTGGATGTTGGGTGTCGCTAGGGGGGGCGAGTGAGGCAAGGTTTGGGGTGCGGTGGATGTTGGGTGTCGCTGGGGGGGGCGAGTGAGGCAAGGTTTGGGGTGCGGTGGATGTTGGGTGTCGCTGGGGGGGGGCGAGTGAGGCAAGGTTTGGGGTGCGGTGGATGTTGGGTGTCGCAGGGGGGGCGGGTGAGGCAAGGTTTGGGGTGCGGTGGATGTTGGGTGTCGCTGGGGGGCGAGTGAGGCAAGGTTTGGGGTGCGGTGGATGTTGGGTGTCACAGGGGGGGGCGAGTGAGGCAAGGTTTGGGGTGCGGTGGATGTTGGGTGTCGCTGGGGGGGCGGGTGAGGCAAGGTTTGGGGGTGCGGTGGATGATGGGTGTCGCAGGGGGGGCGGGTGAGGCAAGGTTTGGGGTGCGGTGGATGTTGGGTGTCGCAGGGGGGGGCGAGTGAGGCAAGGTTTGGGGTGCGGTGGATGTTGGGTGTCGCAGGGAGGGCGGGTGAGGCAAGGTTTGGGGAACGGTGGATGTTGAGTGTCGCAGGGGGTGGGTGAGGCAAGTTTTGGGGTGCGGTGGATGTTGGGTGTCGCAGGGGGGCGGGTGAGGCAAGGTTTGGGGAACGGTGGATGTTGGGTGTCGCAGGGGGGGCGGGTGAGGCAATGTTTGGGGTGCGGTGGATGTTGGGTGTCGCAGGGGGGGGGCGAGTGAGGCAAGGTTTGGGGTGCGGTGGATGTTGGGTGTCGCTGGGGGGGCGAGTGAGGCAAGGTTTGGGGTGCGGTAGATGTTGGGTGTCGCAGGGGAGGCGGGTGAGGCAAGGTTTGGGGAACGGTGGATGTTGGGTGTCGCTAGGGGGGGCGAGTGAGGCAAGGTTTGGGGTGCGGTGGATGTTGGGTGTCGCTGGGGGGGGGGCGAGTGAGGCAAGGTTTGGGGTGCGGTGGATGTTGGGTGTCGCAGGGGGGGCGGGTGAGGCAAGGTTTGGGGTGCGGTGGATGTTGGGTGTCGCTGGGGGGCGAGTGAGGCAAGGTTTGGGGTGCGGTGGATGTTGGGTGTCACAGGGGGGGCGAGTGAGGCAAGGTTTGGGGTGCGGTGGATGTTGGGTGTCGCAGGGGGGGCGGGTGAGGCAAGGTTTGGGGTGCGGTGGATGTTGGGTGTCGCAGGGGGGGGCGAGTGAGGCAAGGTTTGGGGTGCGGTGGATGTTGGGTGTCGCTGGGGGGGCGGGTGAGGCAAGGTTTGGGGTGCGGTGGATGATGGGTGTCGCAGGGGGGGCGGGTGAGGCAAGGTTTGGGGTGCGGTGGATGTTGGGTGTCGCAGGGGGGGCGAGTGAGGCAAGGTTTGGGGGTGCGGTGGATGTTGGGTGTCGCAGGGAGGGCGGGTGAGGCAAGGTTTGGGGAACGGTGGATGTTGAGTGTCGCAGGGGGTGGGTGAGGCAAGTTTTGGGGTGCGGTGGATGTTGGGTGTCGCGGGGGGGGGCGGGTGAGGCAAGGTTTGGGGAACGGTGGATGTTGGGTGTCGCAGGGGGGGGCGGGTGAGGCAATGTTTGGGGTGCGGTGGATGTTGGGTGTCGCTAGGGGGGGCGAGTGAGGCAAGGTTTGGGGTGCGGTGGATGTTGGGTGTCACAGGGGGGGGCGAGTGAGGCAAGGTTTGGGGTGCGGTAGATGTTGGGTGTCGCAGGGGAGGCGGGTGAGGCAAGGTTTGGGGAACGGTGGATGTTGGGTGTCGCTAGGGGGGGCGAGTGAGGCAAGGTTTGGGGTGCGGTGGATGTTGGGTGTCGCTGGGGGGGGGCGAGTGAGGCAAGGTTTGGGGTGCGGTGGATGTTGGGTGTCGCGGGGGGGCGGGTGAGGCAAGGTTTGGGGTGCGGTGGATGTTGGGTGTCGCTGGGGGGCGAGTGAGGCAAGGTTTGGGGTGCGGTGGATGTTGGGTGTCACAGGGGGGGCGAGTGAGGCAAGGTTTGGGGTGCGGTGGATGTTGGGTGTCGCAGGGGGGGCGGGTGAGGCAAGGTTTGGGGTGCGGTGGATGTTGGGTGTCGCAGGGGGGGGCGAGTGAGGCAAGGTTTGGGGTGCGGTGGATGTTGGGTGTCGCTGGGGGGGGCGGGTGAGGCAAGGTTTGGGGTGCGGTGGATGATGGGTGTCGCAGGGGGGCGGGTGAGGCAAGGTTTGGGGTGCGGTGGATGTTGGGTGTCGCAGGGGGGGCGAGTGAGGCAAGGTTTGGGGTGCGGTGGATGTTGGGTGTCGCAGGGAGGGCGGGTGAGGCAAGGTTTGGGGAACGGTGGATGTTGAGTGTCGCAGGGGGTGGGTGAGGCAAGTTTTGGGGTGCGGTGGATGTTGGGTGTCGCAGGGGGGGGCGGGTGAGGCAAGGTTTGGGGAACGGTGGATGTTGGGTGTCGCAGGGGGGGCGGGTGAGGCAATGTTTGGGGTGCGGTGGATGTTGGGTGTCGCAGGGGGGGCGAGTGAGGCAAGGTTTGGGGTGCGGTGGATGTTGGGTGTCGCTGGGGGGGCGAGTGAGGCAAGGTTTGGGGTGCGGTAGATGTTGGGTGTCGCAGGGGAGGCGGGTGAGGCAAGGTTTGGGGAATGGTGGATGTTGGGTGTCACGGGGGGGCAGGTGAGGCAAGGTTTGGGGTGCGGTGGATGTTGGGTGTCGCAGGCGGGGCGGATAAGGCAAGGTTTGGTGTGCGGTGGATGTTGGTTGTTGCAGGGGGGGCGAGTGAGGCAAGGTTTGGGGTGCGGTGGATGTTGGGTGTCGCTGAGGGGGCGAGTGAGGCAAGGTTTGGGGTGCGGTGGATGTTGGGTGTCGCAGGGGGGGTGGGTGAGGCAAGGTTTGGGGTGCGGTGGATGATGGGTGTCGCAGGGGGGGGGGCGGGTGAGGCAAGGTTTGGGGTGCGGTGGATGTTGGGTGTCGCAGGGAGGGCGAGTGAGGCAAGGTTTGGGGTGCGGTGGATGTTGGGTGTCGCAGGGGGGGCGAGTGAGGCAAGGTTTGGGGTGCGGTGGATGTTGGGTGTCGCAGGGGGGGGCGGGTGAGGCAAGGTTTGGGTTGCAGTGGATGTTGGATGTTGCAGGGGGAGGGGAGGGGCGTTGGCAGAAAAAGCCTCCCAGCAAAGAATATCCTCTGTGATACGGAGCAGGGATTATGTGCCCAGCACTGTAAGGGTAGCTCATGCCAGGCCCATATAACCTTACACTGCTGCTCAAACCATCACATTACAGTTATAGTTTTGTCAGCTATTCTCTGTAGCATGAAGGGTTAAAAGGCTATATGTTGAGACATTGTTTGAAAAATCACAAAAACAAATGCAAAGTATTTTTATGTAAATAAAGCTTAGGCTCCATTCATGTCTCAGGTCATGTCTCATGGTTTGTCATTGTGATAATCCTGAATGTATTCTGCTGTTTTTCCCTACCCAGTAAAATGCACCTGACAGACCCATTACAAATATGTTACAAATTAAAAAAAAAAACCTATGTCGGCTTTCTAGCGGTATATAAAACCTCATATTCATGAGGACATGAAAGGTTCTCTTTAATAAGGCTAGCACTGCATTGCAATCTTGGCTGCCTATTGCATGACCAAAGATCGCTGGGTCTCCCTGCGACTCCTTCACTAATGTTAGTGAATGAAGTCACATTGAGATCCTGAGGGTGCCACAACCGCAACTTCAAGCCAAGCATTGCTCAACCCTTTTGTGACTTGAAGTCACAGTCGCAAAAGCACTAGAGGTTGCAATGTGACTCCATTCACTAATATTAGTGAAGGAGTCACAGGGCAACCCAGTAATCATTGATCACGTGACAGGAAACACCCAAAATTGTCATGTAGCCCTAGCCTAACCATTGCGGTTTTGGAAATCGCATCATGTCAATTATACCTATGGAAACGCCGGTGGTTTCCATATAGGTATAAATAGAAAGAGAAAGTCCACAGAGGAAACCTCTGTGGACAGTCTGTGAAAAGTGCTGCGATGCGTTGCCTCCATGTTTTTTCCTGCAGCGCTTTTTTGCTGCGGCCTGCTACGTGGAGACTTAGCCTAAGGATAGATTGTCAATATCAGATTGGTGGGAGATCTGATCTACCATAAACTGATCTAACTACTATGCGGGGGACCTGGGGGTTGGGTTCCTGCGGGGTTGGGGGGGGCCGGGGGGGGGGGGGGGGGGGGGGGGGGGGGGGGGGGGGGGGGGGGGGGGGGGGGGGGGGGGGGGGGGGGGGGGGGGGGGGGGGGGGGGGGGGGGGGGGGGGGGGGGGGGGGGCCGGGCCGCCTGCTGGGTATTTGGTTTTTCCCCCCCCCCGGAGTTCCCCCCGGGCGGCGGGGGGGGGGGGGGGGGGGGGGGGGGGGGGGGGCGTGTGGGGGGGGGGGGGGGGGGGGGGGGGGGGACCGGGGGGGGGGGGGGGGGGGGGGGGGGCGGCGGGGGGGGGGAAAAAGGCCCCTTGGGGGGGGGGGGGGGGGTGGCGCAGTTGTCAAATATTAATAAAAAATAAATAATTATGTGCTGGGGGTGGGGGGGTGTGGGGGGGTGTGGGGCTCCGTGTTCTGTGAAATGTGAAATGGGTTTGGGGGGGGGGTGTTTGGGGTTTTTTTTTGAGGGGTGTTTTTGGGGGGGGGGGGGGGGGGGGGGAATGGCCGCATAGTTGTACAGCTCCAGGCCTGAGTCTTAGCCAGCGACAACTTCAGCGACGTGCCCGTGGATTACATCGATCCAAGTAGCGATAGGAAGGTTTCCTACATTCAGGGATGCCGCGGAAGAGAAAATCTGCGGTAAAACCGCAGAGAATTTCTGATTTTTATTTCCCACATGGCGGAGGAGCAGACCAAAATGGCGGCGGATCGCGCTCCGGCACGGTCTCCGGGGCCTCAACTCCACCTTGAGGCCCTCCGGAGGAAGCGCTCACCTTGTCAGCGCAGCGGAGAACCCTTTCAGCGCCGTCGATACCGCAGCTGTTGGAATGCGGGGGGTGCGGGAGCGCCGGAGCCTTCTCCCCGGCGGGCCGGGGCGAACGCGGTTCCGGGGCCTGCACTTGCCGACGCACCGAGGCCTGAAGGCCTAAACAGTGTAGGAACACCCCACTCACTCACCGCAAGCCCGGTCAAACGGAAACCCAGGCTTCAGAACACCGAATCTCAAGAAGGGGAGGTGAGCGATACTACACAGTGCATACAGCCATCCGCTGATTTTTTTGCAGATATTCCGGCAACAGAAAATTTACTTACTGAGGCCTCCATGAAAAATATGCTCATGGCCTTCTGTAAATCACTGACGACAGATATGTCTTTAATGGTTAAACCGCTAGATAGAGACCTTCAGGAATTGCAGAAACGCACTGTTCATGTGGAATCTAAAATGGCGGAATTTGCTGCGTCACACAACGCTCTTATTGATGCGCACGATGAAGTAGAAAAAGATGTGTCATTTTTAAAAGCTAAAATAGCAAACTTGGAAGATCACTCACGGCGCAACAATCTGAAGTTTAGAGGGATTCCTGAGTCAGTAACGGCAAGTAATTTATCTGTTTTCCTTCAAGATCTCATACGCACGCTAATACCAAATCTCTCGATAATGGACTTAACTATTGACAGAGCACATAGAGTCCCAAGGCCCCCACACCTGGATGAAGCCGTACCCAGAGATGTCTTAGCAAAGATCCACTTTTACCGTACCAAAGAGCTGATACTGCTGACCTCACGGAAAAATGGCCGTTTACCTGACCCATACCATAAAATATCCATATACTCCGATCTTTCAGCCGCAACACTACAATTACGAAGGCAATTCATCCCTATTACTACAGCTTTATGCCAACATAATATCCTATATAAATGGGGATTCCCGGTCCGAGTGATCTTATCCAGGGACAACCTCACCTATGTCCTTAAATCTCCGGAAGACGGCAAAAATTGCTAACTAACTGGGACATTCCTATCATTGAACCAACACCCAAACCACTACCTGGCCCTGTGTCTGATGGCTGGCAACGATCAAAAACCACAAGGCGTCCACCAAAAGGGCTGCACAGCTAGAGACTCACCTTACAATGGATTTCGTATGTCCACGACTGCTGAACTTATCCCCCCAGGATTACAACAGCCGCTGGTCCGCTGTACTACACTTCTTTTCTTTGTTTTGTTTAGATGGCTTAACCACTGGTTTCATTGCTTCTATAGTTTGTTTTCTTCTCGGTTCTGGCACAAGGGGCGACGTGACTACAATAGGCGGAGACGATTCTGTTTCCTACTGCTACTGGTAACTTCTGCTGCGGGTGGTCGTGATAAGATCTTTGAAGCATCACTAACTGTAAGTTATGGTACTTAAAATTATGTCTATGAATGTCAGAGGTCTGAACTCCCCTCAAAAGAGAGCCAATTTGTGGCGGGAGGTCCGAGTTCAGGGTTGTGACATTCTCGCAATTCAGGAAACACATCTTTTGAAGGTAGATGCCACTCGCGTCAGACATTCATCATATCCACATATATTTCATGCCCACTACTCCTCCAAACGTAGGGGAACACTAATTGGGATCAGGGATTCAGTAGCATTTCAGATGTTGTCTCATTACGCTGACCCGGGAGGGCGATTTGTCATATTAGTTTGTATCCTTAATAATGTCACCTACACGCTGGTTTCAGTATACGCCCCGAACACAAGACAGGTGTCATTCTTGGGAAGACTCATGAGAGCAGTGGAGCGAAGGAAGCAAGGATGCTTAGTATTAATGGGAGACTTTAACATGGCTCCAGACTCAGTGGTAGACACTACTTCTGGCATAGCGAATCGTTATCCTTCATTTTCGCAAGCTATATGGCGCCACGATTTGTTTGATGTTTGACGCATCCTTCATAATACCGAAAAAGATTATACCTACTATTCTACTGTACACAACAGCTATTCACGAATAGATTTATTTTTAGTGGAACAAGCTAGCATTCCCCTTGCCATGGCGTCGGATATCTCACAAATAACGTGGTCAGACCATGCAGCAACAACCTTGACCCTAAGGGAAAAATATGAATGCCCTAGAGCGTACGTGTGGAGGTGCAATGAATTCTTAATGTCACAGCCAAAATATAAAACAATTCTGGAGAATGAGCTGAAAGAATTTTTTCAGATCAATGCTCCCTCTGCTTCCAGCCCTGACATATTGTGGAATTCTCATAAAGCTTTTATCAGAGGAACATATATCCGCTTGGGACACATAGAAAAGAAAACTAGATTAGCAGAAATTGATCGACTATTGCACCAAATACAATCTATCGATAACAGTAACAAAAAATCTCCTTCCCCCTCCAATGCGGCAAAGTTGATGACATTACATCACCAACTGACAGCCTGTCTACTGTTTAAATATGAGGAAAAACTTGAAAAAGATGAAAGCGACTTATTATTCCCAATCTAACAAGGCAGGTAAGCTTCTAGCGTCCACGCTTAAACAAAAACATGCAAAGTCTAAAATCCCGTTTCTTCAGAGTAAAGATGGCACATACAAAATTTATGATCCTAATGGCATCGCTAATGCCTTTAAAACTTTCTATGAAGGTTTATACAATATTAGAGAGGAATCCTCTGTAACACCTCCAACGAAACAAGACATTGCCAATTTTCTTGCGAGTACTCAACTGCCCACACTCTCAGAAACACAACTGGACTCTTTGAATGAGCCCATTACATCATCAGAATTACTGTCAGTAATCAAGTCGCTGCCATCTCGAAAGTCCCCAGGCCCAGATGGCCTTACTAATGAATATTACAAAAAAATTTTTCCTATTCTGTTGGATCCGCTGTTGTCATTTTTAACAGCTGTGGTAGACTCTGGCACTATTCCGAGGGAGAATCAGGAGGCACTGGTGGTGACGCTGCCTAAACCGGGCAAGCCTGCCACAAGCCCCCAAAACTTCCGACCAATATCCCTATTAAACTCAGATTTAAAAATTTACGCCAAAATTATAGCAAATAGAGTAGCAGCTTGCCTCCCGAGCCTAATAAATCAAGACCAAGTGGGTTTCGTGAAAGGAAGGCAAGCATATGATAATACTAGACGCGTTTTGAATATTACTCACTACATTAATTCAAGAAAGTTGGAAGCGGTGATTCTTGCACTGGATGCCGAAAAGGCGTTCGACCGCATTTGCTGGTCGTATGCCTTCTTGGTGCTTAGAAATATGGGGTTCGATGGGGCTATTTTAAGAGCAATTGAGGCGCTATACTCTGCACCGTCTGCAAGAGTATTCACTAATGGGGTAGTGTCGGATCCCTTTTTAATAACGAACGGGACTAGACAGGGGTGCCCCCTGTCGCCGTTGATATTTGTCCTCTCGATGGAACCACTGGCCCAGACACTTAGACTAGATCCAGGGATAGGTGGCATTGATATAAGAGAAAAAACTCATCTTATATCATTATATGCAGATGATATCATTCTTACTCTGTCCAAACCACAAGAGTCTATTCCCCGACTTATGGAGATTATTGCCAATTTTGGGCATTTATCGTTTTATAAATTAAATATGGCCAAATCACAGGCCTTGCCTTTGCATATCCCTCTCTCATTGCTACAATCCCTGCAATCGACATATGACTTTGACTGGAAGAGCAAGGGCGTTCAATATTTGGGAATACAGGTGACACACTCCCCAGGGGCCCTATACAGAAATAATTATACACCTATGTTGAAAGAACTGCAGGATGAGATGGAGCGAATGTCTAAAATAGACGTATCTTGGATAGGACGGGTCGCGGCCTTTAAGATGTTATTATTGCCTAAACTCCTGTACCTGTTTCGCACACTCCCGATATCCGTCCCGGTTTCGTTTTTCGAAACCATGCAAAGGATGATCTCAAAATACATATGGAATGGAAAGAGACCCAGAGTTAATAAAAGCTTCCTATTTAAACAAAAAGAGGCGGGAGGATTAGGAGTACCAGTGGTAAGGAATTATTACATAGCGTCATTAGTTACACAATGTGTTAGATGGAGATCAGCTGATACCTCGGTTCCTTGGATTCATATAGAACAATCGTTCATACACCCTTTAAAATTGGCGGATACCTTATGGGTGCCTTTTTGGACCACTCCTATACCTGAGTCCTTATCCCCAATTATGCGCGCAGCATTGTTCGCATGGAAACTAATTCATGGGAAAGCAAACCCCAAGAGTCACTTTGATATCTCAGAGATGCCCTTATCACTTATGGCCTGGGCAATAGAAGACCTAGTAGTTTCGGAGTGGGAATCGAAGGGGATTACACGGATCTCCCATTTACAGTCCGACTCCAAGCAATTTTTATCGTTCACAGATTTAACAAAGAAGTACGGAATTCACTGTAGTGATTTCCTCAAATACTCTCAAATAAAGCATTTTATGTCTAAGAATCCGGTATCGAAAATACTCCACAGCAATTCGATATTTACTTGGTTGTCAACTAAGATGAGGGGATTAAGGTTTCTATATGATAAAATGGATGGAATGTCGACCTTTACCAGATCTACACCATTCCGTTGCTGGGAAAGGGATTTGGGAAGAACCATTACTTCGGACGAATGGGAACAAGCAATCAAATTAAATCACTCATCCTTAAAATGTAGCACTCACATAGAAACAGCTATGAAAATTACTTTAAGATGGTACCGAACTCCATCCACTTTACAAGTGATATACCCTTCCGTTTCTGGGAATTGCTGGAGAGGATGTGGAGGGAGAGGAACCCTTCTCCATATTTTGGGACAATGCCCCATAATTTATGGATATTGGAATAAGGTCTTTGACATGCTATCAGAAATATTTAATTTCCACCTCTCCTATACCCCACCACTGGCTATCCTATTAATTGGAATTCCCGAAGACCTGACCAAATATAAAAAACTCCTGTGTAAAATCCTGACTATAGCCAAACTGCTGTTGGTGCAGAGATGGAGGTCAGCGACCCCCCCGTCCGACTCCACCTTGTTGCAATCTATTAATAATTCATATGCATACGAGAGGGTAATTGCATTAGGTAACGACTCATATCATAGTTTTGTAAAGGTATGGGACGCGTGGATTAACTCTCGATTTGTAGCATAAGTGGGAGCCACGGAATTAGATGGAATCCGGTCTTAGGAATCGCAGAAAGAGTGGAGATGTGGGGAATGGAAACGGGAAGGAGCATGGGAGAAATCGTTTCTGGGATGTCTCACGTTAACCCTGAAAAGTGCCCAAAGGTTATTGTTATTGTTATTGTTACTGTTTACTGTATATTCAATCTTTATATTCTGTCTCATTGATGTACAATTCAAAGAATATACCCTGTACAACTTTATATCAGACTGCAAACAACAATGTATGTCAATATTTGTTTCTTACATGTATTCTAAAACCCAAATAAAAATTATTGAAACTAAAAAAAAATGTTTTAGATCTTTGTTATAGGATAAAAAAATAAAAAAAAAAAAAAAAATTTGGTCCCCTTGAAATTTTTAAAAAAAAAAAAAAAAGGGGGAACATTTTTTTTTGGGGCTGAATACACCACAAAAAAAAAAAACCCAAAAAAAAACTCACAAAAAACCCCTTTTTCCTCCTCCCCTCTCTTTTTTTTTTTTTTTTTTCTCTCCCTACTTTTTTTTAAAAAAAAAAAATTACATTTATTATAAAAAAATTTTTTTAAAAAAAAAAAAAGGGTTTTCCCCAAAAAAAAAAAAAACTTTTTTATTTTAAAAAAAATGGGGGGAGTGAAAAAAAATAAATTAAAAAACATATTTTTTTTTTTTATTAGGCCTATTCATCTTGGTCTTATCAGCAGGTATTCTTCTTCATTTACTGCTGTGCAAACGGCCCATAATAGGGATTCGTAAGTAAAAAGAAGTGGTCCTCTTACAGGATCCTCATCTTTTGGCACGAGGGAGGGTCTTTTTCTCTGGACGACCTGTCCTTTTCAGAATTATACAAACAACTCATTGACGTCAGCTTTCCCCATAGATTACAGCTAATCACTGGGTTTCATGTCGGGGGACTCTTTGTAATAAGCATTGCAATAGTTTTTATTTGTGTATTCTGTTGTCTCTTTTGTAGTTAAAGAGTTTGGTCAAAGACCTTGACGTTTCACCTGGCAAGAAGATGTGTTAAGTTATTTTCATTGTTAATACCGTGTTGTTGGTCTCTGATACTGAAGTAATACAGTAAGAAGATTTCTTTAAAACTGTTTTATCACTTTGTGTATTTTGTATGTTTATTGTGTGACAATAGCAGCGTGTGAAGCTAGTAGCATGGAAGCTCAATTTTTTTTCTTTTTTTTGGGGGGGGGGGGGGCGCCTTTTTATAGTCCGCCTCAGGGAGCAAAGAGGCTAGGTTCACCACTGCGCTTAGTGCACAGCCACCTTCCTCCTAGAACATCGGATGGTACCTGGCTAAGCAGGGATAGGTACCTTGGTACATATCGGTGTGGAGGATGTAGGGCATGCCAATATGTTACAAAGAGTTCTAACTTTAGAAGTGTAACAACTGGCCAAGTATATTCTAACAAGGAATTTATTAAATGCCGGACACGAGGTATTATCTACATGGCCACATGCCCATGTCCCCTTAACTATATTGGTAAAACAAACAGAGAGTTTAGAAGAAGAATTCTCGATTACATAGGCAATATAAATCGCCAGGATGACACTCCCATCAGTCAACATATGTGGGATCATCATGGGGGGAAACGCAACGGGTTTGACCTTCCAAGGAGTAGAGGTTGTCCGTCAATCTGGGCACAGAGCTAATTGGGAGCAACGCACCCTTCAAAAAGAGGTGTGCTGGATTTATCGTATTTGTTGCGTAAAACCCATGGGTTTAAACGACAATATTTCCTACACATGTTTTATTTGATCACTTCTTGGGAATTTAAACCTGTTAAATAGCTGTCATGTGGCGCATTTAAAACCTCTATTCTGGTGTTCGTGATATATACCTTTGATCTAAAGTGTATATCCATGTAATAATAGTATATATCTTCTTATATATTTCCCTATGTGGCCCATGTGTTTTTTTTTTCCATTCTATAATCTTATTGTTTCCCATTTACATCCATGGTGTACGATCTTTTGTTAATTACGGATGTACTCCATGTTATGAAATAATGGTGACGTGGCCCCTGTAAGAGGTTGTTGGTTCTGGACTTTTTGTTATTTTATTATCATATGCATATATGGTCCGATATGTATGTGGTATCAAGTATATTGTTGTCTCCACGTACTTCATGTCATTACAGAGTATCTAAGTACATTGTTTGTGTTCTGTTTACTATATAACACTCACTACCTCTCCCATTTGATTGTCCAGATCTGTTGTTCTATTTACTATACTCTTCATTCATCATCTCTGTCAGAGGAGGCGTAGGGTGGGTGTCATCCTGTGGACCAATCTGCACACAACATGTCATAGATGATGTCAGTAGGGGTGGGACTATCCCTCTATATACCGGCTGCAGTGCTGTGGCTTAGTATCTGAGTACCAGGATCCACCACCAGGACCTAGGAAACGCAGTTTTTACTGCGAGGCATTTGATTTATCTGTAGTGGGGCATTTTTTTAAATTTTTCATGGGGGTCTCCTGATGAACCCTAGGACCGTTATCCTAGGGGGAAACGCATTGAGACCTGGCAATATGTCGGTCTATCTTGCTATATAGACCTAAGACCTGACTATATGCTGATCTATTTTGTTACATAGACACATAGACCTACACTGAGAAGTGGATCCATTAAGTCTCCGCTGTTTTCACTTGTTATTTACCAGTCTGACTCCTGTGTGTATAATACAGGGCTCTGATTGCTATATATTCCCATGTATTCTACCTACATGTGAGATATCCCTGTATGTATTGGAGGGGTTTCAAACACTTATTGTATCAGGGACAGAATGTTGATGTCCTGTGTCAGATTTGCCTCTGTGTACATTCAACTTTTTAACTGATATTTACTATGGAGTTGTTTTTAACTCTTTAATGTCTGGGATCATGTATTGCATATATTGAATACATGACTTGCGTTTCATCTGGGCCTTAGGGGGTTTATGTAGACGCTACTTGTGTGTCACTAATAATGTATGTTTCACCCCATGTATAGAGTGTGTATTTATCTTATATCACACATACCATATATTACTGTTTGAGGTTGTGATTCATAATAGCACTATACTCTGATATATATATACACACACACAAAGGCTTGCAATGCAAAAAAGTATGAACCTTTTGTTTGTGCTGTCTCTCTGTATTTATCTATATGTGAGTGTGTGTGGGTGTGTAGATATATATATACCCACATATGTGTAAATGTATGTGAATATATAGTATATAAGAATATGCATGCATGTGTATCTAAAGAATGTCTCTAAAGCACAATCTCACAATCTGGTCCAATGATATAACACTTCCCAGTAAAGCTGTATTAGAAAACCACATGCATTTTTCAAAAATGCATGCGGTATTTGAAACCTGAACACAGTTTTACGAGGCTTGCAAAGTTAAAAATAAATAAATAAAATAATGCCTGTCCCTTCTGCTGCCTTTAATCACTTCAGTAATCATATAGAGTTGTGAACCAGGTGCTGGATTTGTGAACCAACTCCCACCTCCTTCTGGCTGTCAATAAAGTTTAAAGAGGACCTTTCACGTCCTCATGTATATGTGGTTATACATACTGCTAGAAAGCTGACAGCACGCTGAATTCAGCGTACTGTCGGCTTTCCCGTTATATGCCCCGGGGCTGGAGATATCGGGGGTCTAAATTTCACCGTTCACTGTCTGAAGGGCGTTCTTGACAGTCTAGCTGCGCTGTGAGGAATGCCCTCCCTGTCTGTGCTCGTCCATAGACTTGTACTGGGGGGTGTTCCTTACAGCTCAGCGTAAGGGAGCTTTCTAGCGGTACAGTGGGGAAAAAAAAGTATTTAGTCAGCCACCAATTGTGCAAGTTCTCCCACTTAAAAATATGAGAGAGACCTGTAATTGACATCATAGGTAGACCTCAACTATGAGAGACAAAATGAGAAAACATATCTAGAAAATCACATTGTCTGATTTTTTAATAATTTATTTACAAATTATTTTGGAAAATAAGTATTTGGTCAATAACAAAAATTCATCTCAATACTTTTTTGTTATACAGTAATACCTCGTACATTCGCGAGGTTAGGTTACAGAGCGGGTCGCGGATCGCGAGGAATCGCGAATGTTTGGTACAAGCGCTTAGAAGCGCTTACAATGCCGATTTCTAATTTTTAACCCCTAAATATCAATAAACTTTACCCTACAGTACTGTACAGTATACTAAAGTATACTGTACAGTACTGTATATTAATACATTCATTCATTTTTCTTATACACTCACAGTAAAATGAAACTAATTACCGGGTACGTAACGAACAGGACGCTACTACCCAATAGCGAAGGTGTTTTTTTTTTTATTAAATTTCACAGATCTGAGAAAAAAAGAGCAAAATCTATATATGTTAGTTGCCAAAAAAATATCGCAAATCTGTGAATTCGCAAATTCGGAAACGCGAGTGTACGAGGTATTACTGTATATCCTTTGTTGGCAATGACAGAGGTCAACTGTGTTTTCTGTAAGTCTTCACAAGGTTGGCACACACTGTAGCTGGTATGTTGGCCCATTCCTCCATGCAGATCTCCTCTAGAGCAGTGATGTTTTGGGGCTGTCGCTGGGTAACACGGACTTTCAACTTCCTCCAAAGGTTTTCTATGGGGTTGAGATCTGGAGACTAGCTAGGCCATATTTCATCTTCAATTCCCTTGCTGATGGAAGGAGGTTTGCACTCAAAATCTCACGATACATGGCCCCATTCATTCTTTCATGTACATGGATCAGTCATCCTGGTCCCTTTGCAGAGAAACAGCCCCAAAGCATGATGCTGCCATCCCCATGCTTCACAGTAGGTATGGTGTACTTTGGATGCAACTCAGCATTCACTCTCCTCCAAACACGAGTTGTGTTTCTACCAAACAGTTCTACTTTGGTTTCATCTGACCATATTACATTCTCCCAATACTCTTCTGGAACATCCAAATGCTCTCTAGCAAACTTCAGACGGGCCCGGATATATACTGGCTTAAGCAGGGGGACACGTCTGGCAATGCAGGATCTTAGTCCCTGGTGGTGTAGTGTGTTACTGACGGTAGCCTTTGTTACGTTAGTCCCAGCTTTCTGCAGGACATTCACTAGGTCCTCCCGTGTGGTTCTGGGATTTTTGCTCACCGTTCTTGTGATCATTTTGACCCCATGGGGTGAGATCTTCCGTGGAGCCCCTGATCGAGGGAGATTATCAGTGGTCTTGTATGTCTTCCATTTTCTAATTATTGCTCCCACAGTTGATTTCTTCACACAAAGCTACTTGCCTATTGCAGATTCAGTCTTCCCAGCCTGGTGCATGTCTACAATTTTGTTTCTGGTGTCCTTCCACAGCTCTTTGGTCTTCACCATAGTGGAGTTTGGAGTGTGACTGTTTGAGGTTGTGGACAGGTGTCTTTTATACTGATAACAATGTCAAACAGGTGCCATTACTACAGGTAATGAGTGGAGGACAGAGGAGCCTCTTAAAGAAGAAATTACAGGTCTGTGAGAGTCAGAAATCTTGCTTGTTTGTAGGTGACCAAATACTTATTTTCCACCATAATTTGCAAATAAATTCTTTAAAAAAATCAGGCAATGTGATTTTCCAGATATGTTTTCTCATTTTGTCTCTCATAGTTGAGGTCTACCTATGATGTCAATTACAGGACTCTCTCATCTTTTTAAGTGGAAGAACTTGCACAATTGGTGGCTGACAATACTTTTTTTTCCCCACTGTATGTAAAACCGCATATACATGAGGACGTGAAAAGTCCTCTTTAAACAAATGCTGCTTTCATCAGTAATGACTTGCAATGCAATTCATGGTGGGCGTGGCTAACAACCAAAGCCATATACAAAATGAACAGCACATGATCAGGACAGTAAAGAAGTGACTGTAACAGAGACTGTGTTGTTCAAGCAATTCTGCAAAAGGATATGCAATTTTTATGTGGTCTCAATTAGAAAAATAGTTTTCAGCACATTTTTTTGTCTATCTGTAAAAAAAAAAAAAAAAGTCTTGGAAAACCCCTTTAATACTGGAAGGGTGAGTCATTGAAGGAAGAATCTGTGCGTCTTGTTGGTAACTAATAAAAATAGTGGAGGACAAATTTAGCGCAGATAATGAAGTTATCTCTGGTCATTCTTTTCTTCACTTCTTTTTTCCGCCCCCCCCCCCCCCCCCAACGTTTTTTCTCCCTTTTAATTCCTGGGTTACTAAATGTTTTTTGTTTGTTTGAAAATTAAAGAGGGGCATCCGTCTGCCTTGGCCACACTTTGGTATCCAATTCATTCGTATTCCCATTGGAGGATTCATATTCTGAAGATTAAAAAGTGACACGACTCCTAAGAAGGACGTCATCTCTTCCAGATAGATTTCAAAGCCTTAGTTTTGGGTCTGCGCCAAACATATTTTGGAGGCATAATCCTCTAGATACAGATTAAGATTTGCCATCTTGACATCAATTTTCTGAGTTTCAAGTGCATTGAAAGTATTTGATAATTTCTGATTATACTCTGTGTATTCTGGTATATTAGTATACTGTTGTAACCACTGCTGCAGTTCATCAATCTGAAGCTGTAAATTGCCATATTTGATAATGAGAGCTATAATTTAAAGAGCAGGTATAAAGAATATTAGTCCGGTCTTCGACAGACTTTTCTCCATAACCAGTATTGTGTATTTTTTTTTTCTTTTTTAATGCAGAGAATATATGTTATCAATATAATTTTTTAATGTTCTTGAGTCCCACCAAATTCTCAGTTGGCTACTTTTTAGTTTTTCCAACTCACAGATCAAGAATCTGAGGTGGGTGTTCAAATCCTTAGTAATATCAACTTTGTTCAGAATTATTTAATGTTTGAGTAGCCAACATAGGCTGCTGTGCAAACTACTATTTTGTCATCACCCTCTGATGGGTCAGAACAACAAATTTTACAACTGTAGAGTCAAACTGGCCTTACAGTTCAATAGTTATTAGTTATTATAGTAGTTATATTTTTGTACATTTGAGCAGTATTATAGTACTCATAGTCTTGGAAGGCAGTATTATTTAGTCAGACTCAGACTGGCCCACAGAGGGGTCGTTGAATCCACCAGTTGGCCCTTGACACAGAGGGGCTAATGGGACCCTAAGCTCCCCAGTCCCTGCAAGAATGGTGCACGACATAGCACAAGCACTAGACTACATACAGAGCATCTCACACAGCCGATACGCCAATATAACAAACCTGGGAGAATATTTATTAAAAAAAAAATACCCAGTTTATTATATATAGATGAATTGGGTGGCTGTATAGTGGGCCCTAGGCACAACAGCCAAACACTGATTATAGTAGTCATGGTCTTGTACAGGGGACACAGTATTATAGTAGATATATTCTTGTACATAGAGGGCAGTATTAAAGCAGTTTTTTTTTTCTTTGTTTTTTTTTTTGTTTTTTTTTTACAGGAAACATTATTATAGTAATTATATTCATATACATGAGGCAATATAGCATAATCCAGTATACAGGGGACAGTATCACAGTACCGATTTTCTTATATACAAAAGGCAGTATTATGGTAGCTTTATTTTTTCACTTTTGGTAGGGAAAGCAAAGCAATGAGCAGGGTACAGAGAATATGGAATCTACTCTATATTCTGATCTATAATAGAACTGGCTTTCACAATAGTAAAAATGTAGGTAAAACTTTACTACATGAACTAACAATGATAACTGGATGTGTGAAGTCAATAGCAATTTCCGCTTACACAGTATGGTAGTTGTCATCACACTTCTATTGGGTTGCGCTTCCACTTTCAGCATTTTTGAAGTAACTAGCTAGCAGTCTGAGGTTTGATACAGCTTTATACAAAGCCACAAGCGTCATTTATAATTAATCTCTGGTCATTAATACAGAATGATTGCACTAATGACACCATATTACAATAACCTTTTGGTTTACAGCTCTCCTAATTTGTTCAGGTTCATGAAATGCATATAAAGTGTTCTTTGATGGAGGTGGATTTTAATTAGAAGTCACCCTAATGACTAGCAGCAAAATGTAATGTCACTCTAAAAAGTCACATTCTGTCTGCCTAGAAGAAAAAACACAGTAAAAGACATAACCACTGATCGTAAATCTCAGCAGAATAATGCTTCGTGAAAGAAAAGACCCTCACTCCCATCACAACCTATCTATATATCCACCATTACAGCACCCATAGGGTTTGATACCCATCTTTCCTTACCCAAAGATGCTTATTTTGCAGAACATGAGAAGCATATAATGATGTCCTGTAGCAGCTGCAGCATCTCAGTTGTGTGTCACAAGATGCTGCAGCAGCTGAGGTGTGTATTATGATGCTATGTATTCCATGAGCACTTGTCTTCCTGGCCCTATACTTTAAGGAGTGCTGTAGCTGACCAATCTGACCACCACAGACCTTCTGATAGCCCAAATAGTCAGTCTACTCTTGTGCCTCTTGAAAAATTGTTCCAGCCACTTTTCCCATCTTAAAACACTGAAAGAAAGAAAGGTCTGTTACGTAGCTATGTTATCTTAACAAGTTAGCCCTCCCTTCCCCAAAATTCCACACTACAATCATGACAGGGGAATATGCTCTCAGCTGTTTTACTTAACAATCATAAGGCATGATTGTGAGCAAATTTAAATATGTACACAGTGAAACTTCTCTAAGACAAACACACAAAAATGCACTGAAAATTGGTATTCTATAAAGGCAGGCTTCTCAAAGAAGATGGCCAGAATGTATAATATATGGTGGAACTGAAGATCTGTGGTCTTCTCGAAGAGGTGGTCCTTTGGAGAGGTTTCATTGTATGTGACTGAACTCCATCAGCTGGGAAATACTGCTTTAAAATGAGATTTACAGAATTATAAAAAACTTGGTGCTTTGGTGCAAAAATGTCACTACAAGTGTCCACAGGTTGGGGTTGGTATTGCATTCACTTCAATGGAGATGAGCTGTAATACTGCACACAACCCATGGTCGGGAGAGTCGCAGTTTCTAGTTGAAAGCAGCCATGTTTTTTTTAATCCTCAACAATCTCTTTAACTACTTGAAGACCAGAGCATTTTAGGACTTCAGCCCTTTAGGCCTGGGTTAATTTTTGGGAGAGCTTTATTGTGTGATAAATTGCCATTTTCTAATGGTACAACTTAACTGTTCATATAGTGTCTTACAAGGCGGAGAAAAATTATATCGGGGCAAAAATAGGAAAAAAAATACCACAATTCTGCCATTATTTTTCAGACTTTCACAGGACTCCCTGTGCAGTAAAAAATGATATAGTAGGTGGTGCACATTACCATACTATTATGGCAGATGTTGGTTCTTTAAACATGGTGGGGTGTTCATATCAGTAAATTGGACCTGACTATTTTACATCATTGTAGTCATTGGTATTTGTACATCGATTGGCTGATCATGAGCTACTTCGGTGGCTTTTACATCCACAGGTTCTATCATTTGATCAATATACCAATACTGAGATAGCCTGATACAGAGATCCTATCATGATTAGGGATCTACCCTTTTCTCATTAGCAGAAGGAAGCACGAGAAGTAATGGAATGAAACTAAGGGGAAGGAGATTCAGATTAGACATTAGGAAAAACTTTCTAACAGTAAGGGTAGTGAGAGAGTGGAATAGGCTGCCACGGGAGGTGGTGAGTTCTCCATCAATTGAAATCTTCAAGCGGAAACTGGATAGGTATATAGCTGGGATGTTTTAGGAATTCCTGCTTTGCAGGGGTTGGACTCGATGGCCCTTGAGGTCCCTTCCAACTCAAACAAACAAACAAACAATGATTACACCCCTTCATCTTTGTATTCACGCAGTTTGTCACCTTTTTTATGTTCTAATAATAAAGGAGAAAAATAAAACTTATCTGTATTTTTGAGGGAATCCTCTTCTGTGATCTGTTTTTAAACATGGTGGCAGCAATGTCCTCATTCAGTGCCTGAACTAATAGTTGACATTAACCCTATAGATACCTCAGTCAAACATGACTGAGGCATCTACTTACAGGCTGTGCCGTCCCCTGCCCCAATACATTACTATGAGAGCCAGGAGGCTATTGAAGGCACCCAGGCTTGTCATCAGTACAATTCTATTACAGACTGCACTAGTCAGCCTGTAATAGAACTCTAGGAATTTTGCATTGCAGTGTGTTGTATCAGTGATTCCCTAAGGGGTCTAAAAATAAAAATTAAAAAAATAAATTAAAAGTTTAAATCAACCCCCTTTTCTTAATTAGTTATACAAAAAAGTAAAAAGAACACACATATATTAGACATCCCTGCATTCAAAAATACCTGAACTACAAACTTACAAAAATACTTTTTCCATATGGTGAACACCATAGCGGGAAAAAAAAAAAAATCAAGAGCCGAACTGGTTTTTTTCAGCGTGTTGCCTCTCAAAAAATGTGAATAAAGAACAATAAAAACATCAGATATTCCCCAAAATGGTTTATATAAAAAGCGCACTTAGCCCTAAAAATATATAAAAAAGTTGTCAATGTTGTAGAATATGTCAACTCAAAGATTTTTTTTTTTTTCCAAAGTTTTAGATATATTTAAGGTTTTTTTTATAAAAAAAAAAAAATAAAAATTTTTCCTGTAGATGCGCAACAGTTGATCGAAGATCATGATCGCAAAACGATGAAAATCTCCTGAACCTACCTACTGAATTCCAGGTTAAAACAGGCAAAGAGTTAGGCCTGGAGAAAATCCATTGTAACTGATAAGAAGTGAATATCTAGGGCCACCAGGCGACGTTAGGGAAAGTTCCTTCCATAACACCTAATGGCAACCCTTAACAGACAGCCAAAGTATATGAGCATACAGTGGGGAAAAAAAGTATTTAGTCAGCCACCAATTGTGCAAGTTCTCCCACTTAAAAAGATGAGAGAGGCCTGTAATTGGCATCATAGGTAGACCTCAACTATGAAAGACAAAATGAGAAAACAAATCCAGAAAATCACATTGTCTGATTTTTTAAAGAATTTATTTGCAAATTATGGTGGAAAATAAGTATTTGGTCAATAACAAAACTTCATCTCAATACTTTGTTATATATCCTTTCTTGGCAATGACAGAGGTCAAACGTTTTCTGTAAGTCTTCACAAGGTTGGCACACACTGTTGCTGGTATGTTGGCCCATTCCTCCATGCAGATCTCCTCTAGAGCAGTGATGTTTTGGGGCTGTCGCTGGGCAACACGGACTTTCAACTCCCTCCAAAGTTTTTCTGTGGGGTTGAGATCTGGAGACTGACTAGGCCACTCCAGGACCATGAAATGCTTCTTATGAAGCCACTCCTTCCTTGCCCTGGCGATGTGCTTGGGATCATTGTCATGCTGAAAGACCCAGCCACATTTCAACTTCAATGCCCTTGCTGATGGAAGGAGGTTTGCACTCAAAATCTCACGATACATGGCCCCATTCATTCTTTCATGTACACGGATCAGTCGTCCTGGTCTCTTGGCAGAGAAACAGCCCCAAGGCATGATGTTGCCACCCCCATGCTTCACAGTAGGTATGGTGTTCTTTGGATGCAACTCAGCATTCACTCTCCTCCAAACACGACGAGTTGTGTTTCTACCAAACAGTTCTACTTTGGTTTCATCTGACCATATGACATTCTCCCAATACTCTTCTGGAACATCCAAATGCTCTCTAGCAAACTTCAGACGGGCCCGGATATGTACTGGCTTAAGCAGGGGGACATGTCTGGCACTGCAGGATCTGAGTCCCTGGTGGCGTAGTGTGTTACTGACTGTAGCCTTTGCTACATTAGTCCCAGCTTTCTGCAGGTCATTCACTAGGTCCTCCTTTGTGGTTCTGGGATTTTTGCTCACCGTTCTTGTGATCATTTTGACCCCATGGGGTGAGATCTTCCGTGGAGCCCCTGATCGAGGGAGATCATCAGTGGTTTTGTATGTCTTCCATTTTCTAATTATTGCTCCCACAGTTGATTTCTTCACACCATGCTGCTTTCCTATTGCAGATTCAGTCTTCTCAGCCTGGCGCAGGTCTACAATTTTGTTTCTGGTGTCCTTCCACAGCTCTTTGGTCTTCACTATAGTGGAGTTTGGAGTGTGACTGTTTGAGGTTGTGGACAGGTGTCTTTTATACTGATAACAATGTCAAACAGGTGCCATTACTACAGGTAATGAGTGGAGGACAGAGGAGCCTCTTAAAGACGAAGTTACAGGTCTGTGAGAGCCAGAAATTTTGTTTTTTTTGTAGGTGACCAAATCCTTATTTTCCACCATAATTTGCAAATAAATTCTTTAAAAATCAGACAATGAGATTTTCTGGATTTGTTTTCTCATTTTGTCTGTCATAGTTAAGGTCTACCTATGATGACAATTACAGGCCTCTCTCATCTTTTTAAGTGGGAGAACTTGCTCAATTGGTGGCTGACTAAATACTTTTTTTCCCCACTGTAGATTGTGTCACAGTGTTTCCCAGTGACATAATCAAAGGGAATCCCCTGTAGATTTTCACTTTATATGCCACAACTCACTTGCCTTAGTCTTCGTAGTTCGTGCAGCTTTGCAGTGGTATATGTCAGCGAAAATTCTGCTCAAGATCACATAGGCACATCATCAGTTCCAACACAAATAGAAAGCCAGTACAGAGAGACTCCTCTGTAGACTCCTTCCTATGCCATATTATTACCTCACAGATTGTTAAAAGGTTAAATTATGCACTACTGTAAAAGAATAGCAGGGAACATTTCTTAGGAAGTTACTTACACTATACAACATTGCTGGAGGGAAAATGCTGAATTATTTTTTACTTAGATGAAAGCAACAAGATGGAAGGAAAATCTTTGGCAACTGGCACAACAATGTCCAAGCGTAAGGTATGAGAATCCTCTGGAGGCCTAAGAGATACAGCAATACACAGCATTCATCAGCGGATGCCCTGTATTTAGAACTCATTAATCATTGTTATAGGAGGGATCCAGCGACAACTCTTCTGCTGAAGATAGGAGACATCTGACGTCTACAATTTTGTTTCTGGTGTCCTTCCACAGCTCTTTGGTCTTCACCATAGTGGAGTTTGGAGTGTGACTGTTTGAGGTTGTACAGTCATGGCCAAAAGTTTTGAGAATGATACAAATATTAATTTTTACAAAGTCTACTGCTTCAGTTTTTCTAATGGCAATTTGCATATACTCCAGAATGTTATAAAGAGTGATCAGCTTAACAGCAATTACTTGCAAAGTCAATATTTGCCTAGAAAATGAACTTTATCCCCCAAAACACATTTCAACATCATTGCAGCCCTGCCTTAAAAGGACCACCTAACATCGTTTCAGTGATTGCTCCATTAACACAGGTGTGGGTGTTGATGAGGACAGGGCTGGAGATCAATCTGTCATGATTAAGTAAGAATGACACCACTGGACACTTTAAAAGGAGGCTGGTGCTTGCCATCATTGTTTCTCTTCTGTTAACCATGGTTATCTCTAAAGAAACACGTGCAGTCATCATTGCACTGCACAAAAATGGCCTAACTGGGAAGAGTATTGCAGCTAGAAAGATTGCACCTCAGTCAACAATCTATCGCATCATCAAGAACTTCAAGGAGAGAGGTTCCATTGGTGCCAAAAAGGCTCCAGGGCGCCCAAGAAAGACCAGCAAGCGGCAGGACCGTCTCTTAAAAGTGTTTCAGCTGCGGGATCGGGCTACCAGCAGTGCAGAGCTTGATGAGGAATGGCAGCAGGCAGGTGTGAGTGCATCTGCACGCACTGTGAGGCGGAGACTCTTGGAGCAAGGCCTGGTCTCAAGGAGGGCAGCAAAGAAGCCACTTCTCTCCAGAAAAAACATCAGGGACAGACTGATATTCTGCAAAAGGTACAGGGAGTGGACTGCTGAGGACTGGGGTAAAGTCATTTTCTCTGATGAATCCCCTTTTCGATTGTTTGGAACATCTGGAAAACAGCTTATTCGGAGAAGAAGAGGTGAGCGCTACCACCAGTCTTGTCTCATGCCAACTGTAAAGCATCCTGAAACCATTCATGTGTGGGGTTGCTTCTCAGCCAAGGGAATCGGCTCTCTCACAGTCTTGCCTAAAAACACAGCCATGAATAAAGAATGGTACCAGAATGTCCTCCAAGAGCAACTTCTCCCAACCGTCCAAGAGCAGTTTGGCGCTCAACAATGCCTTTTCCAGCATGATGGAGCACCTTGCCATAAAGCAAAGGTGATAACTAAATGGCTCAGGGAACAAAACATAGAGATTTTGGGTCCATGGCCTGGAAACTCCCCAGATCTTAATCCCATTGAGAACTTGTGGTCAATCATCAAGAGACGGGTGGACAAACAAAAACCAACAAATTCAGACAAAATTAAAGCATTGATTCTGCAAGAATGGACTGCTATCAGTCAGGATTTGGTCCAGAAGTTGATTGAGAGCATGCCAGGGAGAATTGCAGAGGTCCTGATGAAGAAGGGTCAACACTGCAAATATTGACTTGCTGCATTAACTCATTCTAACTGTCAATATAAGCTTCTGTTACTCATAATATGAATGCAATTATATTTCTGTATGTGATAAAAACATCTGACAAACACACATAAAAACCAGAGGGCAGCAGATCATGTGAAAATATAATATTTGTGTCATTCTCAAAACTTTTGGCCATGACTGTAGACAGGTGTCTTTTATCCTGATAACAATGTCATACAGGTGCCATTACTACAGGTAATGAGTGGAGGACAGAGGAGCCTCTTAAAGAAGAAGTTACAGGTCTGTGAGAGCTAGAAATCTTGCTTGTTTGTAGGTGACCAAATACTTATTTTCCACCATAATTTGCAAATAAATTCTTAAAAAATCAGACCATGTGATTTTCTAGATATGTTTCGTATTTTGTCTCTCATTGTTGAGGTCTACCTATGATGTCAATTACAGGCCTCTCTCATCTTTTTAAGTGGGAGAACTTGCTCAATTGGTGGCTGACTAAATACTTTTTTTCCCCACTGTAGATTGTGTCACAGTGTTTCCCAGTGACATAATCAAAGGGAATCCCCTGTAGATTTTCACTTTATATGCCACAACTCACTTGCCTTAGTCTTCGTAGTTCGTGCAGCTTTGCAGTGGTATATGTCAGCGAAAATTCTGCTCAAGATCACATAGGCACATCATCAGTTCCAACACAAATAGAAAGCCAGTACAGAGAGACTCCTCTGTAGACTCCTTCCTATGCCATATTATTACCTCACAGATTGTTAAAAGGTTAAATTATGCACTACTGTAAAAGAATAGCAGGGAACATTTCTTAGGAAGTCACTTACACTATACAACATTGCTGGAGGGAAAATGCTGAATTATTTTTTACTTAGATGAAAGCAACAAGATGGAAGGAAAATCTTTGGCAACTGGCACAACAATGTCCAAGCGTAAGGTATGAGAATCCTCTGGAGGCCTAAGAGATACAGCAATACACAGCATTCATCAGCGGATGCCCTGTATTTAGAACTCATTAATCATTGTTATAGGAGGGATCCAGCGACAACTCTTCTGCTGAAGATAGGAGACATCTGACGCCTCATTAGGTTCCCTCAAGACTCTCCCAGTGCCTTCTTGTTACAATAATAAACGCTCTTATCAGCACCTTCCCATCGGCAAGTCCCATTCATCAGACACTAGATGCCTACAACTCAGTTATGGTCCAGTTCTGCCACACTGAAATAAGTGTCTTATTGATAATGTGACTTTCTTCCATATGGGTGCTTTAATGATCCAAAAAAAAAAAAAAAAAGATCCAGTGGAAGATTAACATGTTGACTATTTGATGGTCAAAATAGCCAAAATTCCAAAAAATAAACTTTTTACTAGTAGTTAGTCAATGGGTCAGATTTATTATGCCGTGTACATCATGTGCACAAGGAATGAAAGGTCGCAAACATTTCTGATTTTTCTTTTTTGCACCATCCTTGCCACTTACGTGAAAAAGGGGCGTGATGAGGGCATGCAGGGGGTAGGGACAGCAACCCAGCTAGTTTTATTATCACCCTATGCCAGAAATCTGGTGTAAATGATACTGGAAATCTATGCCACAAGTGAGTGTTTGTTCCACAAGAGAAACCAAAATAGTGTATGCAACATACGCCCATTAAAATCAAAGGGACTTTGTGCTGTTTATGGAGAACACAGACAACACAAAGCCCTGATTTAAAGAAGCATGAACGAGGCCTTAATCTGTAGGCAAATGAGAGGTTTGCTACATCTGGGACGTGGCCACATTTTCTTGAGCACATTCACATTTGGATTTAGGCCTGCTATTGCAGAAAAGCAGCATTTTTTGTTGCAGATTTTGTTGCATTTTTTTAAGTCTAAATCATGGATGGATTTAACAGAAGGGAAAAATCTACGAGCTTCCTTTATATTTTCCATTCCTTTTCAAGCCACTCCTGACTTTGGCTCAAAAAAACAAAAAAAAAAAAAAAAAAGCTGCATTTCCGCAAAGTGGAGCCTTAGCCTTAGGCTGGGTCCCCATGTAGCAAAAACTGCAGCGTTTTAGAGTACTACAGCCTAAGGCTGAGGCTCCACGTTGCGGAAATGCAGCTTTTATTGTTGCAGATTTTGATGCGTTTTTTTAAGCCAAAGCCAAGAATGGCTGCAAAAGGAATGGGAGATATATAGGAAGTTCTTATACTTCTACCTTCTGCTCAATCCAATCCTGGCTTTGGCTCAAAAAACTGCAACAAAATCTGCAATGAAAAAAGCAGCTTTTCCGCAACGTGGGGCCTTGGCCTAAAAGTGATTTCAGTGGTTGTCCACATCTCTTAGGCAAAGGTCTCAATTCTTGAAGGGATTTCTTTTGCTGTTGTTGAAAGAGTCCCCAAATATAAGCAAATCACCAAGTGTCCTTTAAAAGTTCCAGCAGTGGATGAGCTGCAGGTTCAAGTGACCAAACTTAGATCATTAAAACACAGAGAACCGTAGTCCTTGAAAAAGTTGGTCTGACACAATGGGCATTATCCTCTTAACCCTTTCACTGCCAGGGAGTTTTGGACGTTTAGCACATCTGGTAACCAGGACAATTTTTATATTTTTGAAATGTACAAATAAAACCTAAATTAAGAGAATAAAAAGAAAAATCACACTAACCTGCCAAACCCACATATTTTATGAAATCAGATTCCCAGCACATTGTCAAAATGCCACTCAGCACTTTACACGCAAAGGCACCTTCTTTCAATTGAGTCGAAGTGTTATTACAAATGTATAAATACTTATATTGGTGGCTTAAAGTAGAACGCTATACACCACACCTCCTAAAAATAAAAGCTCAACATGTGCAGTGTTAAAGTATACCCTTTAGTCCTCGCTGCACATATCTTCAGGGAAAAAAAAAAAAAAAAAAAAAAGAACCCACACTAAATGGAAGGACAAAAATAATCTGTTTTAAAGTGAGGATTAAAAAAGGAATATAAATTCCCATCCCCCTACACAAACTGTAGTAATGTGCTAACCCAGTCTGTTTTCACCTGGATATGATACGGGTTCTCGAATGATCCTATATTATGGACACAACATCTGAATCTAGAGCGCTGTAACTCTGGTTCTGATGAACCACAGAAGGCCCCAATGTTGCATCTGTAATATGCGTGCAAAACACACATCATATCTCCACCTGAAATTTGTTCATAGTTATCACTATTATAGTAGTGAGTAAAATATCACTAGAAAAAAAAAAAAAAAAAGCAAGTATGCTGGGAAAAGGGGGATGTTGATAACTAGAATAGCCCATGTTAATAGCTACTGTTAACCCTGCCCCTGGTATTAGCTACAGCTGGGAGGATGGTCTATGCGTCTTTCCATCTATCCTTGCAGCCTGTCAATTCTCCCGCTGGCCCCCTCTCTTCCTCCACACTAAGAGACTGAAGCTGAAGAGGGGAAGGGAACTTCAAATGGTTGTATCTCTGGATCTATGGCATGTACAACCATGATCTCAGCAGATCAGCTTTAAAAATGGTACCAGGATCACAGTTCTAGCTACTTTACCACCGCAGAAAAAGTCAGTTTTAGGCCGGGGGGCCCCACGTGGCGTAAATGCTGTGGTTTGGCCGCAGCGGAAATGCCGTGGCAAAATCCGCAGCATTTTACAATCCCTGTAAAGTGAATCCCATCCATACATTGCAGAAAAATATGCGAAGCGAAAATGCTGCAATTTCCAAAACCATTGTGTTTTTGGAAATCGCAGTATGTCAATTACACCTACGGAAATACAGCGGTTTCCCTATAACACTAATTGAAGCAGAAAGTCCTGAGAGGAACACTTTGTGGACTTCCTGTGAAAAGCACTGCAGAAAAAATGCGATGCGTTTCCGCCGTGTTTTTTCCCCGCATCTCTATTTCGCTTTGGCTAGCTACATGGAGCCTTTGCCTAAAATTGTACTGCAACTGCGGCTTGGGGTGATATACATCCAGAGATAGAGCTGTAGGTAGCAAGCAGGTATCTCATATGACATTGGTAATTGAAGTGCCTCTCTGTCCCCCAATGAGCTACGTCCTTGGCAGTGAAGGAAGTAATGTTTGAAGGGCATTAAAGTGTATTTTAACCATTTTCTCCTGTACACTGCATGTATTATACTGTTCAGTGTCAAATCCATCAGACAAGATCATTCTGCAGCCATGAGTTATGAGTTAAGTTTATTTTATTTGGTTGTTAAGATGGTGACTCAGACTTCTCTTCATCAGTCATGTCTTGTTCATGGTACAACACCTTTAAGAACAAAACTTATAAGTGACCAAATTATAGAAATATGGTTACAGTATGGGCCGATGGGCTGTGGTATTCATCCGTCCCCACAGTATAACTTTAAGCTTGCACTGCCTTGTGTTTATTTTCAAAGATGTAAGGTTATTATTCTAAAACTCTACCTATATCATCTGTTCCAGCAAAGGCCAATATACAGTAACATCAAATAACATCAGCTAAACCTTCTGAAGTACAGCAGGTTGCACCAAGTGCAATTCTCAGTAGGATCACCTATATTTCTACTTTGTATCCAGTTATTATTTTATGAAGGAGATGGGGGAAATTCTTTGTGATCTAAGATTTGGAGTTAGACATCTGCAGACAAAGCTGGTTAATCTAACAGCATGTCTGTACGGTGATCAGTGCCCAGCTGTCACTTATTTACGTGTATCTGATAGAGAAGCAGCTTCCACATAACTTACAGCAAGAAAACATAGAATAACTGCAGGGGGGGAAAAAGAAAAAAAAAAAAAAAAAAAAACTTGTACCATTATAGGTATCCAATATATGATGTGGGTGACATTATATAAAACAAAGGGTTAGTTAGGTTGGTTTGGTACATGAATGGAAATATATTGCTTTGCTCCAAAACAGCGCCACACCTGTCCAAAAGGATATGTGTGGCACTGCAGCTCATCTCCTTTGAAGAGAATAAAACTAAGGCTGGGTTCACATCTGTGCCAGAGTCTGTTGCAGAAAATCATTGGAGAGAAAAGTCCTGCACAGAGGGCTTTTCTCTCTGCCAGTTTCAGTTTTGAAACGGCGGACACCTGACGGACCCCATTATAGTCAATGGAGTCCTCTGGTGTTCATGTGTAACTGCTGAAACAGTGGTCCCGCTGTCAGTCATTCGGGTCCTCCAGTGGACCCAAACGACCGAGAGCACAATGCTAGTGTGAGCCTAGCGTAAGTTGCACCACCACTCACAAATTGTGGACAAGTATGGAGCGATATGTAGAAAAAAAAAACAGACCACAGCACTTTTTAACTCATTCTGGACAACCCCTTTAAAGAGGACCTTTCTCCACATATGCCAAGTCCAGTTCTTTGCCTCATTTAATAAGTTCTGCTCAACTGACAGTTGGAATTTTTCTTTGGCCCCACCGTTCCAGAGCAATAAGTGCTGTTAACTTTGGTATTTATGCTCTCTACTGTCAGGTAGCAGGCAGGAAAGAGGTGTGATTCTGAGCTCTGACACTGTTCATTTTTGATTGGAGCTCTGAATCATGCCCCTTTGCCTGCTCAGTGTCAGGCAGAAGGCGTGATTCAGAGCTCCAATCAGAGGCAGCCAGTATCAGAGCTCAGAATCACACCCCTTGTCTGCTCCTGCCTGACATTGCCCATCTGACAGTACAGAGCATAAGTAGCATATCAGGAACCAACACTAACTGTATTGATTGCTCAGGAACAGTGGGAGCTAGAGAAAAGTGGTGCATATTACTAAATGCTAAGAACTGGAGCTGGAGATGGTGACAAAAGCAACTATACTACACCACCAATATGAGGACAAATGGCCTTGCAACGCTGTTTCATTAATATAAAAAAAAAAAAAAAAAAAAAAAAGAAAAAAACCACAGACAATACAATAAAATATTCCCTGAATGGCGCTGCAGATTTTTCAAATCTGACATAGTCATGCCACCTAAATTAAACTTTTACCATCTGTCTACGTTATGTTGCCATCATTTTTTAACCCCTTCAGGATGGCCTATCCAACCATACCATGGCCCCCCTGACAACTTAGATTTTATGGTCCATACCGACATTGAGAGCTGGGTGCCAGCTATATGATAGCAGCCACGATTTTCTAAACCTGGACACCCTGAACAAATAAAGAAAAATAACTTGACAGGTGCCGGTCAGACTACAAAATATTCTGAATAATCAGTCACTGCAAAATAAAATAAAAAAAAAAAAAAAAAAAAAAAAAACGCTAGCAATGGTAGAAAATCTTCAGCAAGAGCCCTAAAAAGCGTGTTACCACAAAATCTTCTGCTAAAAGTGTCTTTTTCCTAACTGGTTGTTCCTTCTAGAGCTGTGGAGTCAGAGTCAAGGAGTCAGTGTTGGGACCAATTTTGGGTCAGAGTTGGAAAAAAAAAAAAAAAAGTTATTAACTCTGGCTTCAAAATAAAATGATTAAGAATTGTTGGTTATATCATACAATTATTAATATTGTATAATTAATTAGATGCATAGTTTGTTGTAGTTTTATGAAAGGAATTATATCTCTTTAATGAATTACAGGATCTTTACTGATTCGGTCTTACCACGGCCATTTACAGTGCCTTGCGAAAGTATTCAGCCCCCTTGAACTTTTCAACCTTTTGCCACATTTCAGGCTTCAAACATAAGGATATAAAATTTTAATTTTTTTGGTGAAGAATCAAGAACAAGTGGGACACAATCGTGAAGTGGAACGAAATTTATTGGATATTTTAAACTTTTGTAAAAAATAAAAAACTGAAAAGTGGGGCGTGCCAAATTATTCGGCCCCCTTAAGTTAATACTTTGTAGCGCCACCTTTTGCTGCGATTACAGCTGCAAGTCGCTTGGGGTATGTGTCTAGCAGTTTTGCACATCGAGAGACTGAAATTCTTGCCCATTCTTCCTTGGAAAACAGCTGGAGCTCAGTGAGGTTGGATGGAGAGCGTTTGTGAACAGCAGTTTTCAGCTCTTTCCACAGATTCTCGATTGGATTCAGGTCTGGACTTTGACTTGGCCATTCTAACACCTGGATACGTTTATTTGTGAACCATTCCATTGCATGGAATGGTTTGGGATCATTTGTTTGGGATCATTGTCTTGTTGGAAGATAAATCTCCGTCCCAGTCTCAAGTCTTTTGCAGACTCCAACAAATTTTCTTCCAGAATGGTCCTATATTTGGCTCCATCCATCTTCCCATCAATTTTAACCATCTTCCCTGTCCCTGCTGAAGAAAAGCAGGCCCAAACCATGATGCGGCCACCACCATGTTTGACAGTGGGGATGGTGTGTTCAGGGTGATGAGCTGTGTTGCTTTTACGCATTGCATTGTGGACAAAAAGTTCGATTTTGGTTTCATCTGACCAGAGCACCTTCTTCCACGTTTGATGTGTCTCCCAGGTGGCTTGTGGCAAACTTTAAACGAGACTTTTTATGGATATCTTTGAGAAATGGCTTTCTTTTTGCCACTCTTCCATAAAGGCCAGATTTGTGCAGTGTACGACTGATTGTTGTCCTATGGACAGACTCTCCCACCTCAGCTGTAGATCTCTGCAGTTCATCCAGAGTGATCATGGGCCTCTTGGCTGCATCTCTGATCAGTCTTCTCCTTGTTTGAGATGAAAGTTTAGAGGGACGGCCAGGTCTTGGTAGATTTGCAGTGGTCTCCACAACAGTATCTCGGACCTGCCTGGTGTGTTCCTTGGTCTTCATGATGCTCTCTGCACTTTAAACAGAACCCTGAGACTATCACAGAGCAGGTGCATTTATACGGAGACATGAATACACACAGGTCGATTATATTTATCATCATCAATCATTTAGGACAACATTGGATCATTCAGAGCTCCTCACTGAACTTCTGGAGTGAGTTTACTGCACTGAAAGTAAAGGGGCCGAATAATATTGCACACCTCACTTTTCAGTTTTTTATTTTTTACAAAAGTTTAAAATAACCAATAAATTTCATTCCACTTCACAATTGTGTCCCACTTGTTGTTGATTCTTCACCAAAAAATTAAAATTTTATATCCTTATGTTTGAAGCCTGAAATGTGGCAAAAGGTTGAAAAGTTCAAGGGGGCCGAATACTTTCGCAAGGCACTGTATGAGAGTCGAACTATGTAAAAACAGGAGTCTGAATCCCTGGTTCTGCTTAGTCTTTCACAATTCCACATTAAACATATAGTTCTATCCTGGAATCAAAAGATGGATTATGAAATAAATTCTGGACTACTGGAACTGCAAAAACGTTTCCAGGAAACAATGTACTGAAAGAAGCACAGAAATTGCCTTCTTGATTATTTATTTATTTTTTTATTCTGTGAAAAGGAAACTTTTTTTTTCCCCAACAAAATATGACAGCTCCAAACAGTGATAAGATGTGTGATAACAGTGATAAGATGTTATATGTGCATTATGCATGAATTATGGCATGTTCTGCCATACCCATAAAACTGCTGGCCAAGTGTAAAAATTAAAAGAAATGACAGCCAAACCTTATCACTCTGTAACATCTGCTCCAATCTGAATACATCAAGCCCAAAGCACTTAGAGTACCTTTCTTGCCCTCATGAATGTGCGATGATGCTGGGTTTTAAGGAACGTCCCCTCTGACAGTACTTGTCCATAGACTTGTACTGGGGGGGGGTGGGGCGTTCCTCACAGCTCAGCATCATCGTTGTGACACTAGGCTGCGAGGAACTCCCTTCTGACAGTGGGGAGATATCGGTGCCAAACTTTTGGTCTGTACTGTATATATATATATATATATATATATATATATATATATATACATACATACATACACACACACACACACACACTAGGGAAAAAAAGTATTTAGTCAGCCACCAATTGTGCAAGTTCTCCCACTTAAAAAGATGAGAGAGGCCTGTAATTGACATCATAGGTAGACCTCAACAATGAGAGACAAAATACGAAACATATCTAGAAAATCACATGGTCTGATTTTTTAAGAATTTATTTGCAAATTATGGTGGAAAATAAGTATTTGGTCACCTACAAACAAGCAAGATTTCTGGCTCTCACAGACCTGTAACTTCTTCTTTAAGAGGCTCCTCTGTCCTCCACTCATTACCTGTAGTAATGGCACCTGTATGACATTGTTATCAGGATAAAAGACACCTGTCTACAGTCATGGCCAAAAGTTTTGAGAATGACACAAATATTATATTTTCACATGATCTGCTGCCCTCTGGTTTTTATGTGTGTTTGTCAGATGTTTTTATCACATACAGAAATATAATTGCATTCATATTATGAGTAACAGAAGCTTATATTGACAGTTAGAATGAGTTAATGCAGCAAGTCAATATTTGCAGTGTTGACCCTTCTTCTTCAGGACCTCTGCAATTCTCCCTGGCATGCTCTCAATCAACTTCTGGACCAAATCCTGACTGATAGCAGTCCATTCTTGCAGAATCAATGCTTTAATTTTGTCTGAATTTGTTGGTTTTTGTTTGTCCACCCGTCTCTTGATGATTGACCACAAGTTCTCAATGGGATTAAGATCTGGGGGAGTTTCCAGGCCATGGACCCAAAATCTCTATGTTTTGTTCCCTGAGCCATTTAGTTATCACCTTTGCTTTATGGCAAGGTGCTCCATCATGCTGGAAAAGGCATTGTTGAGCGCCAAACTGCTCTTGGACGGTTGGGAGAAGTTGCTCTTGGAGGACATTCTGGTACCATTCTTTATTCATGGCTGTGTTTTTAGGCAAGACTGTGAGAGAGCCGATTCCCTTGGCTGAGAAGCAACCCCACACATGAATGGTTTCAGGATGCTTTACAGTTGGCATGAGACAAGACTGGTGGTAGCGCTCACCTCTTCTTCTCCGAATAAGCTGTTTTCCAGATGTTCCAAACAATCGAAAAGGGGATTCATCAGAGAAAATGACTTTACCCCAGTCCTCAGCAGTCCACTCCCTGTACCTTTTGCAGAATATCAGTCTGTCCCTGATGTTTTTTCTGGAGAGAAGTGGCTTCTTTGCTGCCCTCCTTGAGACCAGGCCTTGCTCCAAGAGTCTCCGCCTCACAGTGCGTGCAGATGCACTCACACCTGCCTGCTGCCATTCCTCATCAAGCTCTGCACTGCTGGTAGCCCGATCCCGCAGCTGAAACACTTTTAAGAGACGGTCCTGCCGCTTGCTGGTCTTTCTTGGGCGCCCTGGAGCCTTTTTGGCACCAATGGAACCTCTCTCCTTGAAGTTCTTGATGATGCGATAGATTGTTGACTGAGGTGCAATCTTTCTAGCTGCAATACTCTTCCCAGTTAGGCCATTTTTGTGCAGTGCAATGATGACTGCACGTGTTTCTTTAGAGATAACCATGGTTAACAGAAGAGAAACAATGATGGCAAGCACCAGCCTCCTTTTAAAGTGTCCAGTGGTGTCATTCTTACTTAATCATGACAGATTGATCTCCAGCCCTGTCCTCATCAACACCCACACCTGTGTTAATGGAGCAATCACTGAAACGATGTTAGGTGGTCCTTTTAAGGCAGGGCTGCAATGATGTTGAAATGTGTTTTGGGGGATAAAGTTCATTTTCTAGGCAAATATTGACTTTGCAAGTAATTGCTGTTAAGCTGATCACTCTTTATAACATTCTGGAGTATATGCAAATTGCCATTAGAAAAACTGAAGCAGTAGACTTTGTAAAAATTAATATTTGTATCATTCTCAAAACTTTTGGCCATGACTGTACAACCTCAAACAGTCACACTCCAAACTCCACTATGGTGAAGACCAAAGAGCTGTGGAAGGACACCAGAAACAAAATTGTAGACCTGCACCAGGCCGGGAAGACTGAATCTGCAATAGGCAAGCAGATTGGTGTTAAGAAATCAACTGTGGGAGCAATAATTAGAAAATGGAAGACATACAAGACCACTGATAATCTCCCTCGATCAGGGGCTCCACGCAAGATCTCACTCCGTGGGGTCAAAATGATCACAAGAACGGTCAGCAAAAATCCCAGAATCACACAGGGGGACCTAGTGAATGACCTGCAGAAAGCTGGGACTAACGTAACAAAGGCTACCGTCAGGAAATGGACTCCGTACATCAAAAGTAGGTATAATGAAATGTGCTTTATTCACTTCCAAATACAGTTCGTAGAGTGCAACAATGACGTTTCGGTCTAAGCAACCTTCATCAGACTCTACAATAATAACAATAATAATAAGTGTACAGTGACATGTGGAAAAAATGACAATACATAAATTTACATAAATATACAAATGTACATAAGTCGCATTATAAGAAGATGACAATTGAAGAGGCATCATTCCATGGCAAAGGTGGTAACCTGGATGTCAGATAGATATGATCCTATAGAAACTATAGTCAGAGGTATACAGAGCTGAATAGGTGTTGTCCCATATCCTGTGCATTAAGTCAAGGTATAACAACAAGTAAACAGGGAGTGTTGTGACAGTTTCAGGAGAGATGGGTTTAGAGAAGTAGTCAGTATGGTGTATATGTACCAGTTCTAAAGTAGCTGTACATATTAGCTGCTGGATACCCAGCCTACATATGGACCTTAACCTAAATGTAAAGGCAAAAAGATAACATATTGCACATACCTTCTGTGTTATATAAAGGGGGGCATAATCCCCAGAAGATCAGGGCACTTAGCGGTAACCCGCATTTCTGCTTCACTAAGTGTAGAGCGCTGCCATTGTTCCCAGCGCTGGAATTCTTATAGCTAGTAGCGCGTGTGACGTCATCGGACATTCGCACATGCGCAGTAGACATTTCCCGCCGGAACTGGGGCATATTAAACAGGAAGAAGGTCATGGGTTCAAATATGGCACCACTGTATGCAAATGGGTATATGTCCTTTTTTGAAGAAAATTTTATATATATTAATCCACTCTTCTTACAGTACTCACACATTTGAAAAAGATACATTGATGATATCTTCTGCATTTGGTTAGGCCCACCCGACACTCTACTGGAATTTACAGAATACTTAAATGGTATATGGCCAGAATTACAATTTACCCTTCATTTTGATTTCACCAACATAAGTTTTTTGGAACACAACAGTATATAAGAAAACAGACAACGTCACTGTTGCATTCTACGTAATGTATTTGGAAGTGAATAAAGCACATTTCATTATACCTACTTTTGATGTATGGAGTCCATTTCCTGATGTCTAACGCACTATGCCGCCAGGGAATCATATCCTGCAATGCCAGACGTCTCTCCCTGGTTAAGCCACTACATATCCGGGCCCATCTGAAGTTTGCTAGAGAGCATTTGGATGTTCCAGAAGAGTACTGTGAGAATGTCATATGGTCAGATGTTGTGTTTGGAGGAGAGTGAATGCTGAGTTGCATCCAAAGAACACCATACTTACTGTGAAGCATGGGGGTGGCAACATCATGCTTTGGGGCTGTTTCTCTGCAAAGGGACCAGGACGACTGATCCCTGTACATGAAAGAATGAATGGGGCCACGTATCGTGAGTTTTTGAGTGCAAACCTCCTTCCATCAGCAAGTGCATTGAAGATGAAACATGGCTGGGTCTTTCAGCATTACAATGATCCCAAGCACACCGCCAGGGCAACGAAGAAGTGGCTTCGTAAGAAGCATTTCAAGGTCCTGGAGTGGCCTAGCCAGTCTCCAGATCTCAACCCCATAGGAAACCTTTGGAGGGTGTTGAAAGTCCGTGTTGCCCAGCGACAGCCCCAAAACATCATCTCTAGAGATCTGCATGGAGAAATGGGCCAACATACCAGAAACAGTGTGTTACAACCTTGTGAAGACTTACAGAAAACTTTTGACCTCTGTCATTGCCAACAAAGGATATATAACAAAGTATTGAGATGAACTTTCATTATTGACCAAATACTTATTTTCCACCATAATTTGCAAATAAATTCTTTAAAAATCAGACAATGTGATTTTCAGGATTTGTTTTCTCATTTTGTCTCTCATAGTTGAGGTCTACCTATGATGTCAATTACAGGCCGGCCTCATCTTTTTAAGTGGGAGATCTTGCACAATTGGGGGCTGACTAAATATTTTTTCTCCCCACTGCATATATAAAAATATTATATTATAAATATGTGCGTATTTTCCTATAGGTTTTATTTTTATTGCATTCACTGTTACAATTAGTGATATCAAAATATATAAAAAGTTTGTTAGGTTTTAAACACCTTTAAACACAAAAAATCCAAAACTTTGGAAAAAAAAAAAAAATCTTGGGAGTCGCAATAATCTGACACTAACTTTTTATATTTCCATATATTGGGCTGCTTAAGGCATTTTTTTGTGGGAGGTGTACTTTTTATTTATGCCATTTTGGCGAATGCGTGACAATTTGATTGCTTTTTATAATTAAAAAAATAAATAATTTTTACAGCACTTTTGGATGTGGAGATATCTAATTTGTTTAAGTTTGGTCTAGTTTACTTATTTTTGAGATTTAGGGGGCTTTAACCTTCGATAATTATTAGATCGCTCGTGCCATAGACTCCGCTACAACTGTATCACAGTCTATGGCAAAATGCCTATGTATCTATTGAGGCTTGCTACAGGAAAGCTTCAATACATACAATATTAAGATAGACCTGGGAGCATCAGGCTGCCATAGCGATGGGACATCTAGTGCAGGAGAAGTCCCATGAAGTGAAAGTGAAACCAATAGTGAGGACAGCGCAGAAGGGTTATGACAGAAGAACCCATATGTGCAGAAGGGTTAAGGTAGGAATAGCTATGGCTGTAAAAAGGGTAAAGCCTGCAATCAGAGAAGATTTTGATCACTGGCTTTACCACCTGATCTCCACTATATGAAACAGAAGAGACCGGGCGGATATGGCGCTTGCTCTCCTTCTGAGTACCATATTTAAAGGGGTTTATGCAGCATCCCAGAGGGCTACTGCTTTTGTTTGTTTGTCATTGTGCCTCTGGGTTTCATGTTTGTATGTTCTGTTCCATGTTAAGTGTCACTGTTGTGCAGCTTACCTTGTATTTTCCCCCCTGCAGTGTTCAAAACCTTGCCTTGGTTCAGCCCTGGCCTATCACAGGCCACTGGGCTGGGTTGTATTATCTCCCCGGCGACGGTTGGTCAAGTTAGTTCAGTAAATGCAGTAGACCAGACTTGGTGTGCAGAGCCGACCTGCCATCATCCTCTGGCCTGAAGACCAACTGCCGCTTTCACAGCCTCAGGAGGGATACCATCAGCCCCAGGCTCATCTGAAGACAGCCCAGAGCAAGTGAGTAAAGCTATCCAAGCTGCTGGGCTCATTTGGTGCCGTGCCAGGAGGAGCAGGAGAGGACCCTGACAGGAGAGACGCATTCGGGCCTAGCCTACAGGTGACCAGATCCCTGACAGGGCTCCCTGTAACTTCATCTCCAGTGTACCTGGCTGGGAGAGGCAGAGAGGAGGAGTAGAGGAAAGCCATCCTGTGGAGCCTATATCACCCTGGGCACCCTCCTAGAACCAAGGCTGGGGGTTTAACACTGTAGGACTACTACCCCCATCTGGAAGCTGCTGTTGACTTACTGTTCCAGTTGCCTAATAAACGGCTGTTTGGTTTACCTTCACCGCTGAATCCTGAGTCGTACCCGCTTCACCATCAGGGCCCTTCCGACCAACACCACACCGACTCAGGTAGGAGAGGTCCCCCTCTTCAACTGGAAGTGCCCCGGGGGAAAGAACTACCTCCACCACCATCCTGTAGTGCTGCAGGACCCCCCTTGACTTTGCCCGGCCTAGGAGTGGGACTGGAGCGGCTGGGGAGCGTGCTCAGCCTGCTAGGTGGCACAGTATCCGCCACTACTACTCCCATCCTCCGGTCTCCTCCATCTAGGTTGCGGCAAGGGGTTTAAAGATGTAGTGCTTAATTCCAACTGCAGAAGCACCATAGAAGGCAAATAGAGGAGTTTTCCAGGATTAAAATTTCTTAGGATAGGTCATCAATTGAAGATGGGCATGGATCTTAATACCCTGGACTTCCACAGTCCAGCTGCTTGAAGAATTTGCAGTGATCGAGTGAGAACTCAGGCCTCTTCATTAAGCAGTTGTGCTTGGTAGTGTAGACAAGCCATGTGACTGATGAATGTGAAGTCACCAGGCCTGTGAAGCAGAAGCTGTGTTTAGGGACGGCTTTGGCCGCATCATACAGCTGGTGTGGGAGTCAGCCCCCACTGATCTTCAGTTGATTACCTATCTTTCAGTTAATAAGTCTCAGAAAAATCCTCTAAGGCTGAGGCCCCACGTTGCAGATACGCAGCGTTTTTTTTGTTGCAGATTTTGCTGTGTTTTTTTTTTTTTTTTTTTAGCCAAAGTCAGGAGTGGCTTTAAAAGGAATGGAAACTATAAAAGGAAGCACTTAGACGTTTCCCTTCTGTTAAAACCACTCCTGACTTAAATGCAGCGCAAAAAAAAACCCCACATACTTCTGCACTGTGGGGCCTCAACCTAATGCTTTAACAAGCATCAAGGTTGCAGTAGTGGAACCCCCAGATGCAACAATTTATTGGGGTAAGCATCTGTCTAAGAGGAGATAAAACAACCCCATTAAAAATAAAAAGGTGTGTACTAGCAGGAACATCAAACACATAGCACTGTAGGGCAGCTCCCACAGATTACAATCATACTTTTTTTTTTTTTTTTTTTTACTGTGATGTGATGCTCCAGTAATGAGAAATTTAGCTTTTTATAAGTCAGGGAGCGGCGTTCCTCACAACCCAGCTAGACTGTCAGGAACGTCCTTCTGACAGTAGGCAAAGATCGATGCCAAAACTAACGGCACCGATATTTCCAGCCCTGGGGCACATAACGGGAAAACAGACAGTGCGCTGAATTTAGCGCACTGTTGGTTTTCTAGCATTTTATAAAACCGCCAGTGCATGAGCTCATGAAAGGTCCTCTTTAAGCATGCAAAAACCCTAGCCTCCAATATGTGTAGCAGCAGGTATACTTTACAGTAATCACTCAATATACCATTGAGTAGCTTTACAGACTCCTTGCTACTTCACATCCAGAGCTGCACGCAAAATGGTTGTCAGTGAAGCCAATTTACTTTAACTCACCATAAATGAGAAAGATTAGATTACTGTCTTTACATTAAACTCCATAACCCAGAATGCACCACAGCATATCTTTGGACAAGCAAAAGTCTGCAATGAGATGTGAAGTCATACAACCTGAAGGTGAACAGGGAACCAGCAGAATTTTGTACCACTAGATAAGACATCATATAAAAACAAGGCAGGCAGTTAATATTGTATGTCTGGATAACGTGTAAAATGAGCCATGCTGAAGCTCCACACTTTATTACCTTAGCTTTATAGTTGAAAGTAAAATCCAACATCTCTATAGCAGACTTGTCCTGCTGCCATATGAAAACCATCAAGAAGCTTCTGATGACAGATCTTTTATTTTTATTCTATATTTCCCCTTAGTACTACTGTGAAGGAGTGGTACATCTCATCAACATATTAATAACCCCGGTAACCATATTAAAGTGGTTGCTTAGTTCATAAAACCTATTTTCATATAACCTATTTGGAAATTCTGTGTTTAAAAAAAAAGTTTTAGGATCTTTAGCTATTGGCTTCTGGAGGACCTATCCTGTCCTACATTGCACAAACAACCGATTGATTTGAATAAGCACTGTGTAATGTTTAATTTTTCCTGCTTTGGTGCTGCAAGGAAATTGAACAATTACTACCAGGTTTCCTTACAGATTACAGCTGATCGCTTCTGGTACCAACAGGGGCTACTTTATACTTACTGGTAAGGGACCCTTCTAACATAAGGACCTGTCCAAAGCAGAGAATCCCTTTTACCACCAAAGCCAGTATTGTTGATGGTCTGGTCAGGATATTTAATCATTCATGGAAAAATGAGCATTAGAAAATACTAGAAAACTTAAACCTTTAGTACAAAATAAAACCAACCTGACCTTGCCAATTGTCTGTTCCATGGAAACTTTCTCCTTTGTACTGAGTAAATGAAAACTAAAACCTTACAGTTCTTTTTCACATATGCTTGACTTTTCATTTACAGACTTTGGAGCCAAATGTTCATCAAAAGCTGGAGTTTGACTTTCAGAGGGTTTTTGCAGGATTTAGATACCCTTTTTATCCACAACTCCATACACGGCCTAGAGGCTGTGCTGGGTCACATAGCTAAACTGCAGTATCTAGGATAGGCCGTCAATATCTAAATCCCAGAAAACTCCTTTAGGCTAAGGCCCCACATGGCATGCCACAGCAAAAAAGCACAGTGGGAGAAACTGTGGCGGGATAGCATCGCAGTTCTTCCCGCAGCTCTTTTAGACAACATTTGCAGAGTTTTCCTCTGCAGACTTTGTTTCAATTATACCTATGGGGAAACCGCCGGCGTTTCCGTAGGTATAATTGACATGCTGTTATTTCCAAAACAGTGTCGGTTTTGGAAATCTCCGCGTGTCTGCAGCGCGGTTTTTCCCGCAAAGTAGGCATGGGATTCACTAGAATCCCATCCACTTTGCTCTGACTGTAAAACGCAAGATTTTTTCTTAGCCTTAGGCTAAGGACCCATGTTGCAGAAATGAAGTTTTTTGTTGTTGCAGATTTTAGTGCGGTTTTTTGAGCCAAAACCAGGAGTGGACTGAACAAAAGGTAGAAGTATAAGAGCTTCCTATATATCCCCCATTTCTTTTGTAGTCACTCTTTGGCTCAAAAAACCGAAAAAAAAAAAGCTGCGTTTCTGCAACGTGGGACCTTAGCCTTAAAGAAACTAGGCTTACAATACAGCAGATTGGAAGACATACATTAAATGAAGTTACAAAACCACAGTTAGGGTGCATTAGCACTGGATTTGCAATGTACTTTGGCATATATTAGATTTATCCATAGGCCCCACTCACCCAACAGAGACCGAAAGACTGCCTGTTTTGGCTTCCATCAGGCCCTTATACTTTTTTTTTTTTCTTTTTTCAACAACTATGTAAAGTGTAGTATTCTATTCAGAGTCAATCAAAGAAACATATACCATTATATGCGGTGGCATACTTCAAAGACGACTGTTGGAGCTATGTGTTAGGAAATCCTCTTCGCGCACACCTCCAACATGCAAATGCAATATAAATGCACCTTAAGTTACATTCACAAATGAATTCACTTCAACCACTTTAGTATCAACTAAAACTTAGGAATTGCAATAATTTACATGAAATACAATAAAAAAATCAGTACATTGAATTGAAAAACAGAAAATGTCCACATGAAATCAAATCTGGTTCATTGATCATAAGAAACGCCCCAGTGTCAAATATGCTCATGATTTGGCATGACATGTAGCCAGTCAATTGTCATCCACTGTGTAAAAAGTAGATGTGGTACAGGTCTACAATGTAGGCAACAGAGGTGAGGAGCTAGGACCTGTTGGCTCATTACGATTTATAATTTGCTGTTTTTTCTGAATTGAGAAATCAAACCAAGAAGTTGTTCAGAGGCCTCAATGTGTTTCCCCTGGAGATATCTAGCACTGTTGACTGAGGTGTCCTCCAAGAAGTAGCGATAGTTGACCATCATGCCACAGGATGATGCAGCTCCCCGTGGACTTGTATCAGCCATCCAGTTCAGTCGCCACAGGACAGCCCCATTTTGTAAGTGGAAGTTTGCAACAGGATTCAAGGCAAAACCACGGTGCTTCTCTCCATACAAGTACCAAGCACAAAGTCTCATCAATGGGGCTTCCAGAACCTTGACAAGCATTTCAGACTTCATCCATTCATTGCTGGCGAAGAGACGCTTCAAGGTCTCAACAGCTGGTGCCCCCGTGATGTCCGATATCTCCTTACACTCGGATTCCAAAAAGAGCTCAGTCCTCCCCAGTTCTTTCATTTGAGAGTTAAAAACACCAAGGAGCCACTTGGTGAATCCAGGGATTGGAGACAAACTGGAGAACTCAGAAATTTGAGAAAACTCAACCTGTAAAATATAGAACATAGTATAATTACATGATGCAGAAGTTACAGATAGATCACAAAAACTGAGAACTGAGGCACCAATTCATAGAATTGAACTGTAGAATTTCTTATTCTGTGATATATGGTGAAGCCAAATGTGGTATACCGCCTCATCCTCTTTAGACAACCCCTTTTTAATAGAATTATGGCCTTTAAGAGAGAATCGAAAATACGAAGCATTGTGCAACCCTACCATGGACACCACTTACAGTACCACTGGACAGCTGATAAATGGGATTGCTGAAAGCTCCACAGGTCACTAGATTCTGAGCAACCATGCAATGAGGAGTTTGAATAGAGTGGCAGGGCACATGCTTTCTATTGAATGCCTTTGGGGCCATGGGAAACAAACAAACATTCACCCCAGTGAGGCTTGGAACCCTTGTCCTAGTAACTAGAGGTCCCAGACAGAACAATGGACAACCGATGCGAACTTGATCTTAGGGTGATGTTGCAGCTGAATAGAAACGTTCTATCACAATCACATGAGTACTTGTATATATGTGGCCTCCATGATTCTGAGGCTGTTTATGAGTAAGAGATCGTTAGCAGATTTATCCTCTATTCCCTGTGTACAGCATATGGCTGCTAGTCTCTGCTCACCAGCTCAGAGAGGAATGCAAACTAGAGATATGCTATGCTTAAAACTACACCATAATGACTTAAATACTGCAGAAATGTACACAAAGCCTGCTTATTCTGAAAAGTCAAATGCAGCAATAGGTATGATTTACAGCAGTTGCCAGGTTTATAGGAAATACTGAGCATGCCCCCCAACTCCCCCTTTTAATATGTTGCAAGGAGTATCTCTTGCCCCCCAGCACTCAGCAAACTTTTGCGTTATGTTGACAGCTCAATGACTAGAATTAGAATTGTGCACTTTATTTCTCCTGTGGTGGCGCTGTAGAGGAACTGAACACTTCCTTCACTGCTATAGGACCCCACTGATAACCTGAGTGGGACAGAGTTTATCCTTAATAATTAGGGGACCCTTCTACAAAAACGATTGTCCAAAGTGTTGTACCCCCATTAACATTAATTGTGTCTTGAACTGTTCTTCTACAAAGAGGGGCTTTTGGCAATAGCAGTGTGAGATGAAGCAGCACAAACCTGCGTGTCAAACAAATCGCAACGGAAATAAGAAAATTAACTTATTCTGGTTGTTTCTATATAGCTAATTTTACTGCTGCTCTCAAGCCAAGAATGTATTTATTTTCATTGTGCATATTTTATTAGGCTGTGCATAAATGTTGGATTTTTTTCTTGATTTAGGGAATAACTCAAGGTCCTGATCCATTTATAAAGTGATGCTCTATGCAAGTGCCCGGCCTTCAAATCGACAGACTGTTTTCATTAAATCCCTAATAAGCGCTAGTATGGAAAAAGCATGAGCCATTATTAAATCAGACCAGAGGCAGGAACTAATAGGAATGGCGCATTACACTTAACTGTTGCCATGGATACCACGTACCTTTTAAACGCTTCCACCTAGTTCACTTTGGCGTTTTCAATTAAAGAAAACTTTAGCTAAACGGCTGCTGACATTTACAATGTGAAAATTAGACTTTTTAACCAGTAGAAGCATTGTCGTCATAAGGCCTTTATTGAGTAAAGTCCAGGCACATTGGCAAGGTCGAACTATATGCGAAAAGTCATACAATAAAGAGAAGAGAAGCACTCACACTAAATAATAGGCCAAAGAGGCAATAGGTGCAACCAAAATCTCTAAGAAACCCTGATGCAGTGTATGCAGTCTTTCCTGGGGCTTCACCAGCAAACAAATGCTACCACGGAGCACCTTTCTAGTTAGAGACTGCACTGATATGGCAAGAGACGTGCTGCTCACTTGTAGTACAAAGAGCAGTATTGATACTGCAGCACTGTCCCATTCCATGGGCCAGTCCTATAGTACATAAAGCTGCTGCTATAGTTTGTATGGAGAATGAGCAGCAAGGCTCCCTCTCCATACAACAGCAGCTAATCTGCAGGGGTAAAGCATTAATACATGCTGAGCTGAAAGATTAAAACAAAAAAAAAACAAAAAAAACGGTTTAGATTTATGTGTCACACAGGATCTATAGAAGGTTGGGTGCATTGGCCTAACTGCAAGGGAGGGTAGCAGACACAGCAGCTGCTATAGGGTCCAACAACTAACAGAACCTACATCTCTTTAGGCATAAGGCACAGTTCGTGAGCACTATAAACGAAGGAAAAATTCAACCCATTTTAAGCTTCACTACTAGGATGAATTATTACAACCCTGCTGTGTGCCTTTCTTTATAGTGCAATACATTACGTGTGTTCATTAAACCTCATTATTTTGTCTCTCTATTCCTACACTATGAACTCAATATTCATGGGGGCCTTTTTTGTGTGCACTGTTTACATGCTATGACATCATGGTGTGTATTATGCCTGTACTGTGATATATGCTTAGTATCCTATTATGACATCACTGTGAGCAATATTATTGTAATTATTATGCAGATTATCTGTGTGCTTTGAACAGGTTTCTGGCCCCAAAAGGATTACTCATACTAATGACCTACCCAAAGGATGGTTCATCGGTAGGTGATCTACTGGGGTCTGACACGTGGAACCCATACAGATCAGTTGTTACAACAGCCTGTGGGTGCCAGAAATTACAGTAGTGGATCAGGAGCGTGTACAGGCAGCTCCTATATAGGGGTGGAGTTGTGGCCCCCCATCAACTATATAGCAGTGGTTCTGGGGAACTGCAGCTCCTGCACATGCTCCCCGTCCAATGCTGTAATTTCCGGCACTTACAGGCCCCTGGAACAGCTGATCTGTGCAGGGTCCGGGCGTCAGGCTCCCACAGATTACATACTGATGACCTATACTGTAAAAAGGTTATTCAGCATGAAAAATCCTTTTGGGGCCGGACAACTCCTTTAACTTCCTTGTGTGCATTATCCCACTATTGTGACATAAAGGAGATATAGCAGTTCCCAACCTAAATATGCCCATTACTCTCATCAGAAAACTAAGGAGGGGAGGGAATTACAGGAATGGGGAACCCAATACCAAACTAAGAGGAAATGCTAGGACAAAACAACGGAGGAGCCTTTACACTGCGCTAATATGTTGAGAGTCTATCTATGTTTCATAAGGAACCTGCTCTGTTGCCGTGCTTTGCCCGCAATTGTTGCCCAAGAACTCAGTGTGCAGAGAAAACTGTGCCAAGTCATTTATGAGGCCGGGCTGCTAAGCAGGTGCTGCCATTAAATACAACGGCAAGAGCATCGTCCTACATTACAGGACACATAAATGTTTGCATTAAACCATATGAGATGTAAATGTTTACTTGACGCTGGTGCTGAGAGGCACAGCTGTGATTGGTCTATTCTGTATGCGATTTCACTTAATCCAAGCGACAACACAAGTGCTCTAAGTGGAAAACAGTAAAAATTAATATGGAAATATAGCCACAAGATATTTGTCTGCAGTCACAATCACATGTATTTGTTTTTTCAATTTCTCTCAGAGCTTATGCTGTATTATTATTGTGCTACATTGCAAAGAATCCTGACTTGAATGGGTTAAATCTACTCTTAAAAAAAACAATTCCAGTCACAATTGAGATGAATATCCCTGGTGCAGTAATCGCTCCTCAGTTACACAGTAAAGACATTTGTAAGAATGGGTTTTGCCAAATATGTTTATTGCATTCTGAATGTCATTCCCATCATGCCTCAGTAGGGAGCACAGAGCTGCAGCTCAAAAGTGCTTGCCATTGTTCAAAGATATTCAGCTGCTGGCCTCACAAAGTAAGCATATGACCCTTATTATACACATACACATTGCAACTCCTTTGTGAATTTAATGGTTGTACCTATCAGGACATGAAAGAAAAATCTGGGTCTTAGACGGTCTTAAAATTAGGTAAATACAATCACAAATAAATACCACCATGTGACAATATACACGTGTCATTATTTAACAGAAACTAACTCGAAAATTGCCACGTGAAAACACCTACGTGACTGGCATTATATATTTTATATTACATACATACACACAGCTGCAGATGCTCCCAATCCTAGCTGTGTTTTCAACTGGTGACACCCCTCAAAACACAGTAATTCTGGTGTCATATGAAAGACAAGAATCTTATCTTTCATATGACACCACACAAAAGAACTATCCTAAGTGTCCTGAGATATAACGGTTTGAAGTGATTCCCCCCAGCCTTAGCTTCCCTGCAATATACAAGAGTTTGTACACCCCCGGACTCCAGTGAGCAGCAGTGTACAGATTAAGAGAAGAATAAAAGGGACAGAAGTGGATTACAGTACAGGATTTCATGGAAAGGAGGCAATATGCCTTAAGTAGATTACAACATTAATGGCACAAATCCTGCTGCAGAACATCAAAAGTTCATGTATGCTTTAACACCGTGCCATGGAGGAAAGACATCAGAAACTATCGCAGAGAAACAACTGCTACTGCCCAGGCTGGAAAGGGGTATAAGGCCATTTGCAAACAATTTGAAGTCTGCAGTGAGAAAGAGTATGCACAAAAAAACATTCAGGACAGGGGGGGTGGGTGTCCCAGAAAATTCACCCCAACGTTTGACCAGGCAAAGCTTAGAGAAATTGCAAAAAAAACAAGAGCTACATCTAAGATTCTACTCTACAGGCATCAGTTAGAATATTACACGTTCAAGTTTCTAATAGTACAGATAGAAAAAGACTGAACATGTTTAGAAGCAAGCCTCTTTCTAAAAAGAACATGGTAGCACTGCTTAAGTCAGCAAAGTTGCATCTAAAAATACCACAAGACTTCGAGAACAAATGTTCTTTGGACATACAAGAAAGTCTGGCCAGAATACGTAGCACCACATTTGTCGTAAACCAAGCACAGTATATCAGCACAAACACCTCACACCAACTGTTAAAGGGGTTATCAATATTCTCAAATTGATGATCTATCTTTAGCATAGGCCATCAATACTAATATAGTGTGAGGGTCCGACAACCGGGGATCTCCAATACCAAAGCAATGTGGCTCTTTATGTGCTGCTCACTAGCCATATGAACTGTAGCATCGAGTGTAGGTACTGCAGCGCTGTCCTAATGAAGTCTGCCTCAGAACCGAAAATCTGCTGGTGCCCTGGGTATCAGACCCCACAGATCTGATATTGAGTAATATATGAGAAAGTGGATATGCCCTTTAAGCACAGTGGTGGAGGGGTGGTGACTATCTACTTTTGCAACCAAAAGGATCTATGTACCTTGCAGTAATTTAGTCGACCATGAATTCCTCTGTGTACCAAAGAATTCTAGAGTGAGGCCATCTATGTAACAACCAATGCTTGGCCAAAACTGGTTCATTCAGCAGGACAGTAATCCCAAGCGCATCAGCAAATCTACAGCAGAATGGCTGAAAAAACGAATCAGGGTGTTGCAATGGCCCAGCCAAACTCCAGCTGTGCATAAACAAATGCTCACTTCATGAAGAATGGACCAAAGTTACTCCAGAACGATGTGAGCCTGAAAGCCATACAGAAACCATTACTTCAAATTATAGCTATTAAAAGGAGCTTGTGCAAGCTATTGCTTCACGGGGTGTACTTCATTTCTACACACATGGCTTATTCATTTTGGCTTTATTTCTGTTGAATAAGTAAGGAAATTATGGAATCTGTTGTATTGCTCATCTAAGGTTGTATTTACCCAATTTTAAGACCTAAACCAGATGTTTTAAATGCACTGATACATAAAACCATTTCTCACGGCTGTATACACTGTTAGTGTTCTCATAATACTGCCTACTATGTACAACTATTATAATATAGTCCCCTCTGTACAAGAATATAACTACTATAACACTGCCTTTATACACAAGACTATATTATAAAACTATGTACAATATAGCTAGTAATAACTAATTACTAGTATAAATAGCACAATAAGGAGCAAGTGTCTGTACTTTGTAGGCTTTAGTTCCTTCAAATACAGTCAGTGGCATAGCTTGAAGCTATTGGGTCCAAATGCAAAATCTGTAATAGGGCCATTAGGTAACTGGTGCTATTTAGACTAGATGGTATATGTGGTATATTTTTATGTGGCAGAGGGACCTTTGGGGCCACCTCATTGTTCAGGGCTTGGTAGAGACTGCTACCTCTGTACCCGCTATAGCTTCGCCCCTGCCTACAGTTTTACTTGAAGAGTACATTTCGATGCTGTACTACTATACTTGTTTTTCATTTTCTACTGTCTGCCAGCCTGGCATGTCCATACATTCAAGGCAGCAATAGGCAAGCTGGACTTACTCCTACTTATTAATATTAGAACACTGCCCTCAATGTAGAAAAACATAACTGCTATAATACGGCTCCCTATGCACGAGAATATAACTATTATACTGGCCCCATGTACAACAATATGAAGAATACTACCTCATATATACATTATCTATCTATCTATCCATCCACATTTTGTAGCTGCCCTGTCCAGGAAAAGTGGTACCAGACTAAAGACACTACCTTGTAGGGCTGCTTCTACACTTTCCAAAGATGACTTTCTTTTCAAGAAAATCAGCATTTTATTTTTATGCAAATGAGCTGAAAAGGGCATTAGGGACATTCCCTACTGGGGGCCTCACTCTCTGCTCTAGATAACTGCCCTTGCAGGAGAAGAATCACATCAAAAGCCCTTTTCAGCTAATTTGCATAATATTAAATGCTGATTTTCATGAAAATGGAGCTGCAATGCAGAATAAGAAAGGCATCTTTGGAAAGTGTAGAAACAGCCCTACAAGGTACTGACACTAATTTGATACCAGTTTTCCTACTTACAGACGCCACTGAAAACTAGTTGAATTGTACTTTCAAGCTCCATGTATGTACTAGAAAGTTTTAGAAACCTGTAAATACACTGCCGAGTGGTCTGTTTTTCTAGCAAAGGAATAGCAGATGACGGAATAATTTAACTTGGAATCTTCAAAACAGTAACATGTCCTCCTCTAACCTTCCAGCCCCCTCTCCTCCTGCACATTTCAGCTTTGTCTGCAGCTACATATTCCATTCCTCGCTGGTGACTGTCCGTGTGCTGAGCACAACCATTACGCTGCACATTATTTTTAGACTTTTCTATTCCTTTACAGATCCTAAATGCACAAAAAACAGGATGATTCATTGCAGAGTAATAAATGTAGTACGTGGATGACTTTAAAATAGGAATGAGCATTAGTAGGAGTATAAGTGCATGTACCCAAAGAATAGCAAATACTACTACATGCCACCTAGAGTTGACTCTACTACTTTTAAGTAACATTCACCTTGATACAGTATAATGTAGGAGATATTTATACTTGGTAATATAAAGTAGTCTGCTGTAGCAAAAGCACACCACACACTGCAATTCAGCAGAAAAAGGACTGACACTGAACCAGCAGAGGGCAACATTAGAACCTTGTGTATGTTGAATACAGCTCTGGATGGGACTGGAGTAGCAGGCACAATATAACTTAGGATTTAAAGACAACCTGTGCCACTAGGATTCATGAAAACCAGGCATTGACCTATTGGGAGATGTAGAATTTTACTTATCAGACTAAACACTAACCACTATACTCTATACAGAGTTAACCAGAAGTAAAATGTGAGAGGGAAACCAACAGAATTCTAAATACAGCTCTGGATATGATTAGAGCAGGAGATGTATAAGGCAAAGATCAAAGGGCATCCTCTGTCTAAATCTTGAATTGGGGAATATCCTGCTACATTACAATGTGGAAGATGTAGGATTTTTTTTTCCAGATTGCAGTTAAACCCAAATCGCCCATAAGGTATCAATGTATAGTATACCAGAGGGCAACAGTGAGATCCTGGACAAGAGGTTAGCAGAATTCTGAATGCAGCTCTAGATGTGACTACAGAAAAAAAAAAAAAAAATAGATCAGAACAAGGAATATAAATGTATATACGCACACTGTTGAGTAATGTTGCAGACTGCCTGTAAAACACATTACAGTTCACCGGCGTTTCTCATTTCCAATATATAATTTCTATTTGTTATAATAACTGCAGCATCTCATTTCTCAGCATACATTCTCACTCCTGATAAACACTGCAGCTGGGAATAATGAAGAGGAAGCGTGCGGGGGGTATAAAACCAACTATTGTGTCACATGTTTGATATATGTCTCAGTTTTACAGTTCATCCTTGGCAGGCGCTTGTGGAGGGAAAAGACACGCTAGGGTAAACGCGGTTCTGTGGCCAACAAAACACAACTGTTGACAAGGCTTCTGGTGGATACCAGAAATATAGCCGCTTGTCGAAAAACCAAGCACCATTAAAAACGGCTCCCACAGAGGCCTGGCTGCAGGCGGCTTCTCTAAAACCCATCCAACCCACATCTCAAACATGTCACATCTTATATTAGCTGAGCAGACAAAACCAAAGTACAAGGCCGTATTTTGTCACAAATGATAAAAAGGTGTTCACAGGAAAGTATAATGAATGGTGTGCTGTGAACTGGATATCAAACAGAGAAGACGCTTCCTTATCCACAATGTGAATTAATGTACCCCCTACTGCAAGACAGATATAATCATGCAAGGCACGAGGAAAGAAATCCTGATCAAAAAGAGCTGCACCAAGGAAAAGAGTTATTTCTTGGAAGGATATGTTGTCCATATACACAAGCTAAAAGCGTGGACTGGGTTCATTTAGCAGAATAGAAATTACTATTAGTCCAGGCAAAAGTAATGCAGGGTGTCACGCCAAGTGCAAAGCCTGAGGGGCAGAGAATGACCAAAGAGTACCCTTGGACCCATCACCAGGAATTTTAAACTGTCCCAATGGATGGTATACGTTTAAAAAAGGGGGCAAACTTAAATTTCTCTTCTCTCTTTTATACCCCAAATCCTCTAACACACTCACCTAACATGGATTTCTGTGACCACTTGCCAATAATGTACTGCTTATGCTAATGATGGACAAATATTTTACTACAGGTCCTTAAAATAGTGGTGTCAAAAAACAAAACAAAAAAAAAAAAAAAAAAAAAAAACACACACAAACACACTCCTAAATGTTGTGTTTTGGTATACAGAGGTCATAGAGAGTCCATTCATATGAACAGGCAATATGCAATAACACAAAGCCCCTGTATCAGCGGATGTGTGTGGCCCAGGGGATTTTCTTGGCTTTTGACGGTTATTGTTTTGAAACCATGTATGTAGGGAATTTGACACTTGAGGTATGACATTGTTAAAACTAGTGCTGGTCATAAAGTACATTGGAGATTCTGAATGGCCAAAAAGTTCTGCAAAGTTTGCCTGCTGTGTTGAACTACTTTTTGAGCATTCCTGAAAAAAATCCAAACAACAGATCTGGATCCAGTCATTGGACTCTTACACAAGGCCACAGATCTCTAATGCACTATACGACCAGCTTTTGTTTTAACAAATTACAGTTACATAGTTCGGTCAGTTGACCTCTATTCCTATGTACCCTCCATGTCTTCTCAATGAGAGGGGAATAAGCTGCATTTCCCTTTAGAGCAGATCAGACATGTTGAAATCCAATATGTCCAACCCTTCTTTCTATCTCGAGGAAAAGTTGAAACACCCCTCTACATACTATATATTCAACTTAGCGCACCAAAATTGGTGGGTTTGGCCAACAATTATATCATTTGTATGACCATTTGAATTATCTCCATCCAACATTTATGGAATTATTCTATTAAATGAACAGACACGCTATTACCATTCATTCACGTTGACTGTAAGCCCATTAGGATCCATTCCATATCCGAATTTGCATAATTGCTCACCCTGACAATACCGTGTAAAAACAAATCTCTCTTTTCATGAAAGTCTTATTGAGTCTTCCTGAACAGTCTCTGCCATGAAGCATCCATCAAAAAAAAAAAAAAAAAAAAAAACAGCCAATACATTTATCGCACCTGAAAACTCATCAACTTCAAAGGGTCACGTGGAGCCTGTCACATCTGCTAATGTTACACAGCTGCTAGCAAGAGATAGAAGAGAGTCCCTTTAAATACCGCTGAACAATGTCTGAGACATGCTATGGTGTGAGCCTCCTCATGACACCCCTCTGTCCTCCCTGCTAAAAAAAGCTTTCAGCGAGCCAGCGCCGGGCACAAAAGCCTTTTGCAGATCCGAGGCAGTTACTAAGCAAGACAGAAAGGCACATCACAGACACTAAATAACTTATCAAGCCCACAAAGAAATGACAGCAGAAGCCGGCCTTTGATGTTCTAGTGGTACTGACAACTGCAAATGTCAGCGCCAGATTACTTTTTACTACTGAAAAAATACTGTGAAAAGTACATTAACCCTTTTCACTGACAAAGAATATATTCCCACAGAGCAGAGTCTTTACTGTCTGGCATAAGTGGGGCTCTATGTTGGAGGACTATTGGATTTTTCAGTCTACAAACTAGCAGGGTTGGATTCTGGTTTTGTGAGACTATAGGTGAGCAGATACAATCCTTAGGGAGAATAGAAAGTGACAATCACCTCGGGGAACACAGCATGGTGCTCAAGCAGTACACCCCTTTCTAGCCTCCATATACTGCAACCTTCAGCAGCTGCACCAAGTTCTCAGGTAGTCACTTGAGGGAAACCTTTTCCTTTTTAGTGGGGAAAGAAATGCAATGAATTGCTTGTAAGTGAATGATTTGTAAAATGCTGTGGAATATATTGGCTCTATATAAATAAATTATATTATTATTGAATGGATAGTTTAAGTCAAATGTTTGTAAAATGCATGGAATATTTCAGCACCATGGACAGCAGCTAATGTATATAACATACCATGGTAGCAGCCATCACGCATACTGGACACAATTGCATACAGGGTCAGCTTCAGGTTTGTGTGGGCCCTTGCGCGAATGAGCCTCAGTGGGCCCCTTTGCAGTCGCCACAAAAACATTTGAAATCAGGAGGTTTTGCTTTTGCGTCACCATCTGGAATCACTGTAGGTCTTGCGTAGATTTCAACCTGGGTGAGACCTGCAGCTATAACTGACAATGTATAATGGCATCTTCTGCCGCAACCCCCCCACACACACACACACACACACACACACACACACACACACTCTATAATAGCCTCTTCTGCCCCCACACAAGGAATAATGGCCCCTTCTACCTTCGGCCCTTTGAGTAGTATTTCAGAAATGCGATTATTGTGGTCTCCTCAGATCCCAGAATATAAGTAGAGGTTCAAGGGAGGAGAGTAAACTAACAAACACTTCTACTGCCCTTGCCTAACTTTTCATGGGCATACAACGATCCTCAGTGTCCTCTTCAAGCCTTCGGCTGAAATCACATGCCCCAGGGTCACCACTGAGACCAGTCACACTACGTGGCCGCTGAGGCCCAATCACAGGCCTCAGCCGTGACCCCTAGACATGTAATATCAGCTAGAGGGCCAGAAGAACGGCAGGAACTGCAAGACACCTAGGAGAGGGGAGGATAAGTGTGTTATTTTTACCTCCCCTGGACTTCCTCTTATTATACGCTAGGGTCTGAGTAGACCTCAGAGAATAATAATCACGTTTCTGAGAAATTACTTGGAGTGACAAACCACACATATCTCGTGAGGCTTGCCCAAGTCTACTGAGGAGCGAGGTGTGCTTACAGACTGTAACAATACTTACAGCTTGTAGATGCCCATAATCTCCACCTCTTACTTACTCCAGCTGCAGACATATCCCTGTGAGCACTGGAGTAATGAAGGGTTGGGGAGTTTGGGCAGCTGTAAGTAATGTTAAAACTGTAAGCTTGGCTCATTCTCAGCCCATTACAATGAAATGAGTGCTTCCACAGAATGGTACAAATAAAAAAAGTAAAGCTTATCTGCATTAACTAGCTTAGCTAGTGGGAATTATTTTTTTTATTTATTTATAAATTCGGTATTGCTGCATGTGCAACAATGCATACTATAAATTTAAAGTGTAATGCATTAACTAACCAACATGGTGAATGCCATTAAACAGTAGAAATCCTCTTTCAGACATGCCTACAAAAAAAAAAAAAAAAAAAAAAATTGATATAAAAAGTGATTAAAAAAATAAATAAGGCCTCTTGCCATAATTGGTTTTTTTTTCATCAGAGTTGAGAAAACTTAGTCAATAAACGACATATACCCACCCCAAAATGATGCCATTGACAAATACAACTCCACTGGGGGGGGGGGGGGGAAAAAAAAAAAAAAAAAAAAAACACACACACACACACACACACAAGCCTTCATACAGCGGCATTGATAGAAAAATAAAAAAGTTTAAACTTTCAGTACGCAGCAAAAAGTGTCCTTAAGACGTTACAGAAGTGACAGAAGTGTATGCCGCGCAACAGTCATCTAACTTCAGATGTTTTAAAATGACCTATGTGTTTGGTGGAGGGAGGGGGGTAACACAAGGTGGACTTAAATATTAAATAAAAAAAAATAAAAAAAAGTAGCACAAAACACTGGAAGCATGAACCAGTCATTGTGAAAATTGAATTAAAAAGAAGAAAATAATAACTTGTTATTTTGGTGACATAAAAGCCATTCATAAAGAATCTTGATTTGGAAAACTTTGTATCCTGCACTCAGAAGATAAGCAATGGGAGAAATGAAACAGATTGTCCATGGCTGGATGAAAATCTCTTATCAACAATTACATTCATTTTTGGGCGGGGGTGATGGGATCAGTCATCCGATAACACTGACCGAGAGGACGCAGCATCTTGTACTGGGTATGAGTGAAGAGTGAAATCCTCTTACATGAAAGGTTATAAAGTTTCTGAAAATGATATTTCCTACCTTAGATAGTCTCGACAGTCTCTGACCTCACACTTTTTTTTTATCCACTTTAATTTAACAGTCTGTTAGGAATAAAAGAAAATATGACCAGCACGTTTCATGTTCACAAGACTTTACATGCAAGGGAAGGAAAAGGCACACTGCTATCCTGCTGGCAGGTATACACAGCAGCCATGTATAAGTATCACCTGTGAGTCTTCTGTCTGAGGAATATACCTGAAGGGTTATCCAAACTATGCCAGTGTATGGACATGCAGTGAAAAATCACAATAAGCCTCCAGTTAGGAAAAAAGTATACCGCACAGTAATTTTTTTTTTTTTTTTTTACGGAATATGGTGCAGCCTCGACGAAGCGGGGGCGAAACGCACATTGGGGCTGCAGGTGGAGGTCACGGCGTTCCTATGGGTGTTTGTATTCACAGGAATATTTATTGGTAAGGAGGGCTGGTAATGTCATATTTTTTGTTCATTGATTTATATAAAGGAATACCAGACTAGCTTTATGTGTCTAGCATAGCTGATGCATGTGTTATATTTTTAGAGTGATTTTTTGCACTTTGTCCTTCCTATTTTTTGATCAAATCTTTTACAATTTCTGCACCCATTTACCATCCTTACACAGCATTATGCATCTTATTATATGTGGGTGCATAGATGTTTTGTGATATGCATTTTAATGTGATGGACCTGCATAGGAATGCCATGTCCTTGCCTTCTCCTGTGTTTTTAATATACTTTTATCAAAAAATTTTGTCCGTGTATTCTAATAAACTTGAAATACTTTTGCATTACCTAGTGGTTATGTGATCATTTATGGTATGACCATTCCTGATAGGTACTATATGTTTCTTTGGGAGGTATGGTTTATGTTTATATACCTAGTATATGAGATTTGTAGGTTAACATTTTTTTATGGAATAGCCAGACAGATGGCATATGCCACATGACACGAACATGTCTTAGCTGCACGGTCAAAGTCAATAAGGATATACGGAAATTTCTTCTATCATGACCCTTTTTCAACAGCAGTTTAAAGGCCTCTTTCTCCCCATACCTCATCACAGCACCCCACTTATGTATTTCAATCCACCAGTAAACGTAGTAGCCCTGTCCTTTATGTGCCATGAACTAGGCGATAGCTAATTTTAGGGTGGCAGTGGTCCGTCTTACCGTCTGCCTACTGCAGGTTTTTTCTAGATTATCAATGTCCTCCTCTGCCTGCTTTACATATATACACCACCTATGAGAGTCACCAGTGTCTATATATCAAAAGGTAAATGACAACCAAGCAATGTTTGATCTTATCATACATGTTCTCAAACAAGATGGAGAATATATGGTAGCTGTCAATAGATACCACATGTGCATGCCCAGCCTTTGGCCGGAATCTCAACCATACCATTTTTTTTTTAACACACCTAAAGTCCATGTAAAATGGACCTGTTGGTCTGTTTAAAGCCTTATTCGCACAGCGTGGGATGGCCATTTTAAAACCCATGAAGGTTTATTCACTTTTTTTTTTTTATATAACCGTCAGAAAGGCAAAAGAGAGCGTATCAGTTTAATCACGGTGAAAAACAGTTTAAAAAAGCACCACAGACATGAAAATAGACCCGTAGAAATTCATGGGTTAAATAACGCCCATTATCCAATGTTGTGTGAATAAGGCCTTTGTCATATCCGTTCCTGGAAGACAGCCAATATAGTCACCAGCAGCAACTGGGTAGTAATTTAGCTTTCTTGAAACTCTGATAGACAAATCTGCCTACATTCAGCAATACAGCATTGGGTCCTGTAAACCATTTATTCATAGTCTTATCAAATTTCTAAAGATCTGAGACATCCCATTTGGGAATAAGCCATCATATTTGTTCTAACACAGTTTCCCCAAACGTAGACACGACTAAATACATTCAGAAGAGAAATCAAGTTAGCAGCCATTTTTCTCTTCTTACAGTGGTAGCGTGCGCTCTGAAGTGGGACCATTCTGTATTCTCCAAGAATACAGAAAGGTCCTACTTAAGCCCAGGCTAACCAGACACACTTTGATATAACTAGGGAGCCCTTTCACTCTAACTCTTTAATGTTCCATATGAAAAATCCCCAAAAAAGATGTAATATATATATACACACACAAGAGCCACTAGAAACGTATGAAAATCTATATTAAGCCGAGGATATCAAATTAGTGAGAAACCAGTTTACAGCCGGAAGGTTTCAGCCGCAGACGGTGATGCCCTAGACTTATATTATTGCAATATCCTATGAGCTGCTAATGCGCAGTAGTCCTCCTGGGCAATATTAGGCAGTACAAATACAAGCCTCCTGCAAAAAACGCCTTCATTTTGTTAACAGCAAAGCACAAATGTACTGGGAAATGTGTTGAAGAGAAACAAATAAAGGCACTTTGCTTGCTGAATAATAGAGAGGAGATTACATGTGCATTTACTGAGTGCTGTAATTGGGCAAAATGGCCAAGGAAAGAATTACCATTAGTCTCTGTAAATTCCTGTAGCTGAGTTTAGAGTCCTGTGTGTAGTGTGGTAATGGCTGCAGATCAGCCTAAGTGTACGGCATTGTGTTGTTTGTATTTTTTTATATATATATATATATATATATACACATATACATACACACACACACACACACACACACATACTATATAAACTGCAGACATGGGCTGCAGTTCTAGCACAAAGTTAACACATTGGGGTCTTTGTAATTAAGGAATGGGTCTGTGAGGATTGCTGAAATGAACTAAGGCAAGTGAAAGAGCTTTACAGCCTGTGCAAAGGCAATTTCAGCAAATAGGTGTAGTGTAATTGAAAGCATACTGCGCTTTTCACTCTCTGGTCGACATGATTACCTAAAGCTGCAAAATATTTCTCCAAAATTTAGGAGGCTAAATAGGAGTTCTGCAGGGCTTATAATGGACTATGCTAGGGGAGGGGGATAATTATTGTAGCAAATAGGGGCTATTGAAAGGGGTTGTCTCACAATTACAAATGTTATATATTTAAGGTGTACCTCCATTTATAGAGAAAAACTATTATATCTCAAAAGCATGCACCAGAACCGGGTTTCTAAATTCACTACATAGTAGAATCTGCATCTAAAATGCCGAACGGAAGCAAACCATGCCACTCATACATGCATTAGGTAACAGAGCATCCTGCTCTAACGCCTCATCTCCTGTGTCCGGAAGAGGAGCCTGGACTATAGAATCACACTGCATTCTATCGTACTGACTTCTGATCTGGAACAGGAGAAAAGCAGCACTGGTATGGATACTATTTAGCACTAGCACCAAAACTACAAGAGCCAATGAAACCACGTGGATGCCTTTCTGTGGTCTTTCTACCATTTTCAAATGCTATAGGCTGGGTAAGAAGTAAAAGCATGAATTTACCAACCTGCAATTCCTTTACTACTCTCTTGATAAGATAATTGCCCAGCTCCACACCTTGAAGACCTTGCTGTGTCAGACTTATGGAGTAGAAAATGGCTGACTTGATCTTATTTCCATCTTCAACCTCAGATGGAGGAATCTCTTTCACAATTGCCTAAGTAGCAGAGAGGAAAGCAAAAGACACATTATAGGAATTTTGCAATATCATAAACCATTAGTCAGTAGGTGGCAACAAAGTTCTCCCCAGGATAATGGGCGACAACTCTGTTCACACTCTCCTAAGCCAAGCTGGAAGTGATTTTCAGCATGGAAAAAAAGTAGCTATCAAACTATTTGCATAGAATTTCCTTTCCATGTAAGTTAGGAAGAAGGCTGGCTATATCACTGATTCTCAGTATACCAGTGACTGGAACGTCTCCTAAATCTAGTCATATATGTCAACCATTCATATGAACATAAAAGCCAAGCTTGTGATGCAAATGAGCTCATCATCATTATGGATAGCAACTATAGTATATTATCAACCCCAAAAAGCTTCATTATTTGGCCAATTTATCCCCAGTCAATAATTGCCCAGGCATATGCACATTTAATGGATTCCTGCCCGCTCAGATCAATGGTGTATACTGTTGCTATGACTATTTTTTGCAATTAAAGAACAGTCACAACGGTGAAATTTCCCCTCCTCTGATCTCTCCCTCTGTGACGGTTCGTGACCTCTATTATAATAAAACACTGGTACTCGGCAATAATTCCTTGGGTGCAGTCGTCGCAGCGGGGACCACACAGTCAGCTCACACCTGACTCAATCCAACTTCCAGGAGTGAAGTCAAAGGCTTGGTGAATTAGCAGCACTTTCCTTTCATTATTTCCAAAGGCTTCTTATTAAATCAGAGATTTGAGTGGCGTTTTCCATCCACGGGCTTCCCGCAGATGTAATTGCAGCGTGTGCTGCCGTTTTATTTTAGACAATTAAACCCATTCGCTACCACATTGAATTCTGACAGCGAATCCCAAGTCTTTACCATAAATAAATCTGTCTATCTAGTGAATGCATCTATTTATAACATTCAATATACTCACAAGAATGAATCTTTGTGCTCTGCAATAACATTTCCTATAATCTGGTACAATCTGGACTATTTGACTTACTAAGTGCCCATTCAAGAACCACTCCAGTGGTCAGTTCCAGCCTCCCGAAATGTATTCCATACGGAAACTGTCACTTCCTGAAATTTACCATACAATCTCACAGGGAGAACGAGGGCATAGGCCCTCTCACATGGACAATTGGTATGTCTGGTTACTGTCCGCAGAAAGAAACAGACATCAAACAGACCTATTATAGTGAATGGAGCCACTATAAAAGAAAATCATTGCATGCACTATTTTTTTTTCCTTTTCTCTACTTAGCTCAGCCATGCAAGTCTACGGATCCTTTATGTGATGCTGAAAAATAAAGATGACAGGACGTACACAGATGAAAAATGTAAACATAGTGGGATGTCTGAGATATATATATATATACACTTATATATTACACACACACACCTCAAAAATATATCGTTCATGTGAAAGAAGCCTAAACGGAAGTTTGGGATGTTTATTATGTGCTGGCCTTATTTATAAGGCTGATTTTTATTACAAAGTAGTGAGTAGGGACCAATTTTCTTTCATATTAAAGAGGCCGTACGAAATTATAAAAATATGGCTGCTTTCTTCCACAAACAGCACCACTCTTGTCCTGCGTGTGTATTACAGTACAGCTTCATTCATTTGAATGAGGCTCAGCAGCAATACCAGACACAGCACATATATTTTTTTTAAAGGGGTAGTGTCGCAAAGACAATTACCCACTTATCCACAGAACAGGGGATAAGTGTCAAATAACTGGGGTTCAACCACTGGCAACCCAGCATTCAAGAAAGAGGGGTGAATGAAAATGCCACCTGAATGCTCTATGTTATTGAAGCACTGTCAAGGCAGCCCAATAGAAGTGAATGAAGCACTGATCATGCACGCATGTACTCTTGATCGCTGGGAGTCCCAGTGGTCAGACTGCTAGTAATCTGACAATTATCCCCCATCTGTTAGATAGGAGATAAGTGTCCTTGGTAGGGCAGCCCTTTTAAGGTATGTTTAGACATAAAATCCTTTAAAAGGTCCCCCAAATTAAATACAATGATAACGTGAAGACCGTGTTGTAGTCATTTGACTATAACATCCAACTGTCTTTCGTGACCCAACGTCCTGCAGCAGAAAATACAAAAAAAGCATTAAGGCCTGTTTAATCCTTGCAAGGAAAAAAAAAAAAAAATAAGAGCAGGTAGACTACATGGAGAAAAGTATAAAAAGCAGCATTAATTATTTATATTAGTTTAAAATTAACAATCATAACCTGATCCTGAAGTCTCCAGGTCATAATGTGCCCCCTAAAATTGCTAAATTAAAATAATTTCAAAATCAACATGTTTTCAGTAAATTTACTAACTCATGATAAAAGTCCCAAGATCTGCCAAATGTAATTATAAAAGAAGCAATATTTGTACATTATGTGTACCCAATCTCCTAAAATACTCACTTAATTCTAAATCACAAGGCCCATAAAACCTACGTGTGCATGAGAACAGTAAACAAAGTCATCTGGTCTACAGTTTAATCACTATGAAGGATTTATGAATCCAACCCCCAAGTTGCTGGTATATTAACCAGCATGTGCATCCCAAGAAGTAGACCTTTCTGTCCTACTGTATTCAGTGCCTTCTGAGTCACACGGTACGTATTGCAAATATATATATATTTTAATTGCTTTTTATTTTATGTATATTGAACTTTATTTCAGCACAATTCCAAAAAGGTATGATTTTTGCTATACTATACAAATTGTAAAGATTGTGCTAACCATTTCTGTTTTTGCAGAGTAAAATATTTGATAATGTCTAAGCTTTTCTTCTAAACAAAACCAAAACGCGTATTGTGACGACTATAAAAATGTCTTTTTTTTTTTTTTTTTTTTAACAGACTAAAGCATGGCTTTCTTGAAGAAATCTCTTTTCCTTGTACTATTCCTTGGATTAGTCTCCCTTTCCATCTGTGATGAAGAGTAAGTACTCAAACTAATGTATATGAATGTTGGACTGAGAAATTAAAGGTGTATTTCCCTCTCAAAGTTATAACATACTCCTGGGGTATGCCATCAATTTGTAAGTGTTGTCTGATGCTCAGTCTAAGCAGTGACCATGGCCCCATTTCAATGAAAGAGCCTATGCTGTAATTCCTTGCATGGCTGAATACTAGTAGCTCCAGTGTGGAGAGAGAAAAAAAAAAAAAAAAAAAAAAAAACACACTTGTAAGGGTCTGCTGTGCTAAACCAGGGAAAATTTCAGAATTCCAGAGGATGGGCCTCCAAAAGTCAAGTACTGATGGCTTATCCTAGTGATATAAACTTTGTATTACTATAGATAAAAATGCCTCAGGGATTGCTATGAATTACGTGCCACCACATTTAGCCATGCAGCTCCATTCTACTATAGTATTTGGTGGGCCTGGATACACATTGGGGGGGGGGGGATTCATAAGGACCAGCATAATGTACACTTTGTTATTGCACCTAGGCAAAATCTATGCCAGCCTCATGCTAGCGCACATACAGTACAGACCAAAAGTTTGGACACACCTTCTCATTCCAAGAGTTTTCTGTATTTTCATGGCTATAAAAATTGTAGATTCACACTGAAGGCATCAAAACTATGAATTAACACGTGGAATTATATACTTAACAAAAAAGTGTGAAACAATTGAAAATATGTCTTATATTCTAGGTTCTTCAAAGTAGCCACCTTTTGCTTTGATTACTGCTTTGCACACTCTTGGCATTCTCTTGATGAGCTTCAAGCGGTAGTCACCTGAAATGGTTTTCACTTCACAGGTGTTCCCTGTCAGGTTTAATAAGTGGGATTTCTTGCCTTATAAATGGGGTTGGGACCATCAGTTGTGTTGTTCAGAAGTCAGGTGGATACACAGCTGATAGTCCTACTGAATGGAGTGTTAGAATTTGTATTATGGCAAGAAAAAAGCAGCTAAGTAAAGAAAAACGAGTGGCCATCATTACTTTAAGAAATGAAGGTCAGTTAGTGCGAAAAATTGGGAAAACTTTGAAAGTGTCCCCAAGTGCAGTGGCCAAAACCATCAAGCGCTACAAAGAAACTGGCTCACATGAGGACCGCCCCAGGAAAGGAAGACCAAGAGTCACCTCTGCTGCGGAGGATAAGTTCATCTGAGTCACCAGCCTCAGAAATCGCAGGTTAACAGCAGCTCAGATTAGAGACCAGGTCAATGCCACACAGAGTTCTAGCAGCAGACACATCTCTACAACAACTAAGAGGAGACTGTGTGCAGCAGGCCCTCATGGTAAAATAGCTGCTAGGAAACCACTGCTAAGGACAGGCAACAAGCAGAAGAGACTTGTTTGGGCTAAAGAACACAATGAATGGACATTAGACCTGTGGAAATCTGTGCTTTGGTCTGATGAGTCCAAATTTGAGATCTTTGGTTCCCACCACCGTGTCTTTGTGCGACGCAGAAAAGCTGAACGAATGGACTCTACATGCCTGGTTCCCACCGTGAAGCATGGAGGAGGAGGTGTGATGGTGTGGGGGTGCTTTGCTGGTGACACTGTTGGGGATTTAATCAAAATTGAAGGAATACTGAACCAGCATGGTTACCACAGCATCTTGCAGCGGCATGCTATTCCATCCGGTTTGCGTTTAGTTGGACCATCATTTATTTTTCAACAGGACAATGACCCCAAACACACCTCCAGACTGTGTAAGGGCTATTTGTACAAGAAGGAGAGTGATGGGGTGCTATGCCAGATGACCTGGCCTCCACAGTCACCAGACCTGAACCCAATCGAGATGGTTTGTGGTGAGCTGGACCGCAGAGTGAAGGCAAAAGGGCCAACAAGTGCTAAGCATCTCTGGGAACTCCTTCAAGACTGTTGGAAGACCATTTCAGGTGACTACCTCTTGAAGCTCATCAAGAGAATGCCAAGAGTGTGCAAAGCAGTAATCAAAGCAAAAGGTGGCTGCTTTGAAGATCCTAGAATATAAGACATATTTTCAGTTGTTTCACACTTTTTTGTTAAGTATATAATTCCACATGTGTTAATTCATAGTTTTGATGCCTTCAGTGTGAATCTACAATTTTTATAGTCATGAAAATACAGAAAACTCTTGGAATGAGAAGGTGTGTCCAAACTTTTGGTCTGTACTGTATTTTCCATCATTTATGCCACAAAAGTGGTGTCAATGATGATGAATGTGACTTGATTGATGGCCCCTCCAAATTTAAGAAAAGTGGTTAGACCAGCATAAAAAAATACCACTTTTGATTATTTTAGAGGCAAATGGCATTAAACAGGCGCAAATCACAATATTGCAACTATTTTTGTCAAAAACCTGGTGTAAAAGATGAATTCTCCACATTGCATTTTGTTACTGACTAATGAAAACCTACATGTTTTTAATTGGTTAAAAATAATAGAGTGCCACTACTTTTCCTAGATCAGGGTGATGAACTTTTTTATTCCTAAATTAGAAATATATGTTTTCTGGAAATTTATCTTGAGTGCCAAGGTACTAGCAGGCTGAGACTGGCCCACATGTTAAATCCATAGGAGGCCCCAAGTCAGGATGGGCCACCAGCTTGCCCTGGCATGGCATAGTACAGTCATTGTACTCCATACAGATATTCATCATACAGCATCTCAATCAGAATAATATACTGGGTAAATTATTTAACAAACTACCCAGTTTATTATTACGCAGATGCATAAGGTGGCTGTGATGTCATCTAGGTACAAAGTCAAGCCATCCAGTATTCTTCCTTCCTGGGCTTTATCTTCTCAATTACTCTACAGGGGCCCACTCACAAAGCATCTTCCAGTGTCTTGCTGCTGCCTGAGGCCTGCTGCTTTATGGGCACATACCCCTGTCTCACAGAGCCAAGAGGGTCCTAATTCAAGGCAAGAGCCAGGCAGACTACTGAAAGCACCCAATACAGAAACAATATGACCAGGACTGGGAAGCAAACTAGAACTGACAAAATTGCGTTAGCAACATTGAGGACTTTGAAAAAAAGTGTCAGATTATATTTACATGTAGTTGTATAGTGGGTCCCTAAACTAAATTTTACTGATGGACCCTAGGTACTTTAGTCCAACACCGAGTACTAATATTATACAACCCAGCTATAGGATATTGAGAAACTAAAAAATTCTAAAAAATGTTTTTACATTGATTTAATATAAAATTTTCTAATATAGTCTAAATAAGAACACAAAAATGATAACAAAAACTATGCCATAGGACCACTGAAACCATGACAGTAGTCTGCCACCATATCCGCACAGGACGCTTACTTTTACTGTAGAAGTTCAGTTAATCTCTATAGCTATGAAAATGCTATAGAATCTCCCCCTACTCACCACTTTCCTGAAGTCTTAGCCACATGTGCCAATTATGCCAGGCATGTCATTAGATTGTCACCTAAACCCCAAATATTCTAGTAATTTTTTTAAGCATAGTGGCTACAGATAGTAATCTATATGGGAGACTTAGCCTTCTTTAAATTTGAATGTGATACCTTGATGCATCCACATCTCTCGGGGTGGGGGGGGGGAAATCAGCGTTTTTGAAAATCGCAGCATTTCAATGATACCTGCAGAAACGCTGGTGTTTTCTGTATAGGTATAATAAGGGCAGAAAGTCCAGGAAAGCTGCAAACACAATGAAAAACGTTGTGAAAAAAACCACAATGTGTTTCAGCAGCATTTTTTGCTGCATTATGCTACATGGGGCCTTAGCTTTAAAAGGTTAGCCCAGTTTAAGAAAAAAAAAAACCCAAAAACTTTGCAAAAGTGATAAAAACAATGTATATAGTACTCACCTCTTCTTTTCCCCCGCAATTCAGTGCTGACATTACATTGATCCGACCATTCTTTGCCTACAAGCAGACAATGAATGAATACAACTGGCATCACCATTCAGCAATGGGAGCCGTGATTCCACCAGTAGTTACATGATCAATGCAGCCACTGATAAGCTGCAGCATGCTCTATGCTTATAAACAACAATTGGGAACACAGTTGAAGTGCTGGATTACATTTGTGGTTTTTTTATGTTTTTCATTAAAAGTTGAATAACCACTTTAGGCTACGGCCCCACGTTGCGGAAACGCAGCTTTTTTTGTTGTAGATTTTGTTGCGGTTTTTTGGGCCAAAGCCAGGAGTGGATTGAGCAGGAGGTAGAAGTATAACAACTTCCTATATATTTCCCATTCCTTTTGTAGCCATTGTTGGCTTTGGCTCAAAAAACCACAACAAAATCTGCAACAAAAAAAAGCTGCGATTCTGCAACGAGGGGCTGTAGCCTTAATGTCTGAAATATAGTAAAAGGTTTAAAAAAAAATAAATAGTCTAATTCTATACAATAGCTTAGGCTAAGTGACCATTCAGGGATTCCATCCCCCATTCAGCTTGAAAAATGTGCATTTTTCGGGCGAAAACTGGGCAGACCCCATTATAGTCCATGGGGTCCGCGGGTAACTACTTTTTAAGCGGCTTGGGTTTCCGTTTTTTCAGGTCCTCAACGCAGATGTGAACCTAGTGTTAGTCTGTTACTTTGCTATGATAAGATGGTCGGGCAAAGCTCAGAGATGACACCAAGCATAGTAAAACTGTCTATATTCTACAAGCAGTACACACTAATATAAAGTGCTATCATTTTCCAATAAATTGGAATAACCTTGCTCATTCAAGTGTAGCCTAAATTATACATTTATTGTGCCATCTTCTTACACAATGGGTTAGATTTTCTAAGCAGGGTGGGTTAGCAGAAAGTATGTTGCTTTCCAGAAAGGGGTGTACCTCAGGATAAACAATGGTGTATAATTCTGGAGCCAAGTGGGGAAAAAAAAAAAAAAAAAAAAAAAAAAAAAGGATTGTCAAATAGCTAGTATACAAGTAAGGGGAAATTTTTGTACACTGCTCTTAGTACACAGTATGCAGAGGTAAATTATAATATATTTATTAGGAGGTCCATGCTTTTTAATAAGTTTAGTGCATCTTTTGTGTGTGTTTGCCAGAAAGTCACCAGCATCATTTTTGCAACTTCTGGTGTAAATTATAGTAAATACTTTGGGACATTAAGTTACATCAAGTCCCAGGAGTAGCACTATATATAATATAGGATTGATTGAGCATGAAGAAACTATTAGCATAAATGTTATTAAATTTATATTGTCTCCTTACACAGGAAAAGAGAGGAAGGTGATGGCTATGAAGAAGACAAGAGAGGACTTCTAGGCGGTTTATTAGGTCCACTTCTAGGTGGAGGAGGTGGTGGTGGTGGAGGTCTTCTACGCAGTGTTAAAAAATAAAAGATGTTAAAAGAAAGCAACGCTTGTTAACTCTCAAAAGCAGAATGATTATTATTAATCCTGCCATAAATATATTAAAGCATATTTAAAAGATATGATGGTTCATCTTTGTTTTACATACATTCAATATACCACATCCAATCCTGTATTGAAATATTACTTAAAGAGGTTGTGCTGTTATGGACACTTATCCCCTGACCTGCGGATAGGGGTTAAGTGTCCGATTGTTGGGGGCCCAATCGCCGGGTCCTCCAGTGATCATGAGGACTGTCTAACCTGTAACATCCAGATTTCACAGCATTTTTCTCAACAATACAACAAATGCTTAAAAGGGTTGTCCCATTATGGAAACTTAAACCCTATCCATATGACAGGGGTTAAGTATCCGATCGCCGGGTCCCCCAGTGATCAGGAGTATAGGGGACCGTAAGTCCCCCTAAGGCCTCCTTGTGAATGGAGCACCAATGCACTTTCGTGATCGGTGTTCCATTCACCTCTATGGCCTGCCAGGCAGTCATCTCCTGCGCCAGCAGACTCATAAGTGAATGGAGCTTCGAGAACAAAACTGCACTGATGTTCCATTCACAGGGAGTCTTTAGGGGGAACTTTCGGTCCCCCATCTTCCTAATCACTGGGGGACCCGGCGATTGGGCCCCCAGCGATTGGATATATATCCCTAGTCCTGTGGATAGGGGATAAGTGTCCATAATGGGACAGCTCCTTTAAGCGTTCATTCTATTGTTAAAAACAAATGCTGTGAAATTTGGATGCGACAGGAAAAACCCTACATACATGATGTTCCTCTTGCCATTTTTTCCCCTTCAGTCATTCTCCTATAGATCTCTTTATAGGGGGGGGAATGGCAGCAGAAATATTTGATCACAGAAAACCACTTGAACAATATATTGTCCAAAAACACACAAAAATGCAAAGCACCAGCCGTGGAAATACTGCCATAGCGCCTGCTATGATGCCCGTGAAATTAGGGAGCCTGTCCCCAAGCTGCTTTTTTTATTTTATTTGCTCTTTTCTTTAATAGATGGCTTTTACCTAACAGTCGGTAATGTAACAGCAGGTAATGACCAAGACTCACTTGCCCATCTCCGCTGCTACCCAAAGACTTCGCCACACATTACATCCCAATGGTAAACGACATTCCAATGCTAAACAACGTCCAGATGTCCCATCCTGATGCTGGCCATCAGATGAAGTGGAAGAGGCTGTGGGAATGCAATAGGCAACGGTCTAAAGTCACTCTGTGTGGGCCATTGAAGGGGGCACTTGCTGTATAGGGGGCCAGGTGAATAAAGGGAACAATTCTTGTGTGAGGCCAATAAAGGAAGCAATATACTATGTGGCAGACAATAAAGGGGGCAATATACTGTAAGGGGGTCAGTAAAGCGCGCAATATACTGTGTGGGGGGGTCAATAAAGGGGGCATTCTACCATGTGGGGAGATTAGTAAAGGGATTATTATACGGTATGGAAGCCAGTGAATGGGCATTATACCATGGGGGGCTAGGGTGCCCAGTCATTCCTAGTTACACTTCTACATAGCACTACTCGTATTTTAACCCCTTCCTGCTCAGTGCCATACTATTACATTGCACTGAGCGTATAGTAAACACTCAGCTTCGAGCAGAGGCCGACCAGCTGCTCCATTAACCCCTGGTCATAGCTCTGGTCTGATCGGGGTTTTTAACCGCTTGGATGCCACGGTCAAGCATGACCATGGCAATCAAGGGGTTGTGCAATAATGACCCCCATCGGCACCTCCCGCAGCGAGATCAATCGAGATCAGGGGGTGCCGTTTTGTATTTTCTTCAGCCCAGGATCTGATCAGTAACCACGGGCTGCCAGGAGCCCCCATAACTAGTTGATTGTACCAAGATGGGAGGAAGTCAGCCTATATGTCTGCATAGGCTGACTTATATAGTATATAGTACTGAACAAGCAATCTCAACATCACTGATTCAGGTCGCCTAGTGGGACAACAAAAAAAAAAAAAAAAGTGCAAAAAAATAAAGTATGTGAAAAAAAAAAAAAAAATTAATAAAATGAATAAAGCCCCAAAAATGCCCTTTTCCTATATAAAATGATATATTTATATATATAGATATTTTTTATATATATATATATATACATACACACACACACACACACACACACAGTACAGACCAAAAGTTTGGACACACCTTCTCATTCCAAGAGTTTTCTGTATTTTCATGACTATAAAAATTGTAGATTCACACTGAAGACATCAAAACTATGAATTAACACATGTGGAATTATATACTTAACAAAAAAGTGTGAAACAAGTGAAAATATGTCTTATATTCTAGGTTCTTCAAAGTAGCCACCTTTTGCTTTGATTACTGCTTTGCACACTCTTGATGAGCTTCAAGAGGTAGTCACCTGAAATGGTTTTCACTTCACAGGTGTGCCCTGTCAAGGTTTAATAAGTGGGATTTCTTGCCTTATAAATGGGGTTGGGACCATCAGTTGTGTTGTTCAGAAGTCAGGTGGATACACAGCTGATAGTCCTACTGAATGGAGTGTTAGAATTTGTATTATGGCAAGAAAAAAGCAGCTAAGTAAAGAAAAACGAGTGGCCATCATTACTTTAAGAAATGAAGGTCAGTCAGTCCGAAAAATTGGGAAAACTTTGAAAGTGTCCCCAAGTGCAGTGGCCAAAACCATCAAGCGCTACAAAGAAACTGGTTCACATGAGGACCGCCCCAGGAAAGGAAGACCAAGAGTCACCTCTGCTGCGGAGGATAAGTTCATCCGAGTCACCAGCCTCAGAAATCGCAGGTTAACAGCAGCTCAGATTAGAGACCAGGTCAATGCCACACACAGTTCTAGCAGCAGACACATCTCTACAACAACTAAGAGGAGACTGTGTGCAGCAGGCCTTCATGGTAAAATAGCTGCTAGGAAACCACTGCTAAGGACAGGCAACAAGCAGAAGAGACTTGTTTGGGCTAAAGAACACAAGGAATGGACATTAGACCTGTGGAAATCTGTGCTTTGGTCTGATGAGTCCAAATTTGAGATCTTTGGTTCCAACTACCATGTCTTTGTGCGACGCAGAAAAGGTGAACGAATGGATTCTACATGCCTGGTTCCCACCGTGAAGCATGGAGGAGGAGGTGTGATGGTGTGGGGGTGCTTTGCTGGTGACACTGTTTGGGATTTATTCAAAATTGAAGGAATACTGAACCAGCATGGTTACCACAGCATCTTGCAGTGGCAAGCTATTCCATCAGGTTTGCGTTTAGTTGGACCATCATTTATTTTTCAACAGGACAATGACCCCAAACACACCTCCAGACTGTGTAAGGGCTATTTGACCAAGAAGGAGAGTGATGGGGTGCTACACAAGATGACCTGGCCTCCACAGTCACCAGACCTGAACCCAATCGAGATGGTTTGGGGTGAGCTGGACCGCAGAGTGAAGGCAAAAGGGCCAACAAGTGCTAAGCATCTCTGGGAACTCCTTCAAGACTGTTGGAAGACCATTTCAGGTGACTACCTCTTGAAGCTCATCAACAGAATGCCAAGAGTGTGCAAAGCAGTAATCAAAGCAAAAGGTGGCTACTTTGAAGATCCTAGAATATAAGACATATTTTCAGTTGTTTCACACTTTTTTGTTAAGTATATAATTCCACATGTGTTAATTCATAGTTTTGATGCCTTCAGTGTGAATCTACAATTTTTATGGTCATGAAAATACAGAAAACTCTTGGAATGAGAAGGTGTGTCCAAACTTTTGGTGTGTACTGTATATAAAAAAAACATTTATAAAAACAATACATATTTGGTATTGCCAAGTCCATAACAACCCGTACAATAAAACTGAAACATTATTTATCCTACACGATATAAAGTACTTAATGTCACATGTGGATGTAAACTGATATTTGGGCACACAACCAGGCGCAGAACGGAAGAAGCACTATTTGGTTTTTGGCGCACAGATTTAGACTGTTTGGTTTTTGGACGTCATGACACTTTTGCAGAGCTCCGGAAATGCCAGTAATGTGGAATCCCCTGGCATGTGACCCAATTTTGGAAACTACACCCCTGAAGGAATTTATCCAGGGGTACAGTGAGCATTTTTAACCTCCATGTATTGCTGTAATTTATTTTCCAGAAATGAATACGTAGATGATGGTAAAAGGTGAAAATAGCAATTTTTCCAGGAATACGTTCTTTCAGTGCACAATATGTTGTGCCCAGGTTGTATCCAAAGATGAACGCTCCAAAAAGCTGTTGTGCCCAGGATACTAACTTAACAGTTTTTGGAGTGTGTGTCTCTGCTGACGCAAGCTGGGTACAACATATTGGGCACTGAAATGGTGCATCTCTGAAAAAATTGCAATTTTCACTTTTCAGCTGCGCATTCATTTCTGGAAATTAAATTAATGCAAGGCTCAAGGGTTACAAATACTTGCTACACCACTTGTAGTTTCCAAAGTGGGGTCACATGTCTGCGGATTCCTTTTTACTGGCAAATCAGGGGCTCTGCAAAAGTGGCATGACATTCAAAAACCAAACTGTGCTCTACAACCAAAATGGCACTCCTTTCCTTCTGTGCCCAAACAGCAGTTTATACCCACATTGTCATTGACACTGTTAAGTACGTTATCCTGGGTACAACAGTGTCATACATGTGGGCATAAACTGCTGTTTGGGCACACAGCAGAGTGCAAATGTGAAGGAGCAATATGTGCTTTTGGAGCGCAGATTTACATTGTTGGTTTTTGGATGTCATGTTTGCAGAGACCCTAAAATTGCCCTTACAACATGGGGTCACTTCTTGGGCAATTCCATTTTACTGTCCCCTCCAGGGCTTTGCAACATGGCATCCAGAAAGTCCCTCTAAGTCTGTACTCCAAAAGCTAAAAAGCGCAGTGCCCCTTCCCTTCTGAGCCCTAGCAGCAATTTATGCCCATATATACAACTTTTTTTGTACCCGTGACAGCGCACTTAATAGTTTTAGGAGTGCATGTCTCTTATGACACAAAGTGGGCACAATATACCAGGCACTGAAATGGCAAACATGATTCGAAAATTGAAATTCTCCTTCTGTACCATCTGCTGTGCAGTACCATTTGGAGAAGCCTGTGGGGTCAAAACACTCACTATACCTCTAGATTGAATTCCTTAAGGGGTCTAGTTTCCAAACTGGGGTCATTTTTGGGGGTTTTCCACTGCTGTGGTACCTCTAGGGCTCTGCAAATGCGACATGGTACCTATAAACCATTCCAGTAAAATTAGAGCTCCAAAAGACAAATAAAGCTCTTTCTCTTCTTAGCACTCCTCTGTGCCCAAACAGCGGTTCTTGACCACAAATGGGGCATTGCTGTACTCGTGAGAAATTGTGTAACAAGATGGGGTACATTATTCCCTGGTAAAAGGGGGGGAAAAAATGCTGAAAAAGTACATATAACTGTAGAAATTATAATTTTTTTCTAATTAACAGCCAAATTAAGATAAATTCAGTGAAAAGCCTGGGGGTTAAAAATTGTCATATCACCCTCAGATGAATTCCTTAAAGTGATTCCAAAATGGGATCACTTTTGGAGGTTTTCCACTGCTGTGGTACCTCTAGGGCTCGGCAAATGCAACATAGTATCTAAAAACTATCCTAATGAAATCACTGCACCAAAACGCCTAAAGGTGCTCTTTCATTTCTGAGGACTGTGTTTGAGTCAAGTTACACGGTAGGGCCACACATGGGATATTTCTACAAACTGCAGAATCTGAGTAATAAAGATTATGGTATGTTTTGCTGTTAACCCTGTCTTTGTTACAGGAAACAAACAGGAGAAAAAAAAGCACAGAGCAGTGCATAGTGCATTATCATTTAGAGTGAAAGGAAGTAAAGGTAGAGACAATTTACTCCTCACCTTTCTAGGTTGTGTTTGATAACACAATCAACTTCAAAAAGTATTACCAGGTGGATATAGGATCGTACATGTCACTGTGTACCACTCGCAGGAGGTGAGAGGACAATAAAGGTATTTGGACCAATATACACGGACAAAGGGACTTGCAGGTCCCGAAACGCGTTGTGTGGGCTTACTGTACCATACCTTGGGAAATAAATAATTTTTGCTAATATCCTTGGATCTGCACAGTCCATGTATATTGGTCCAAATACATTCTTTGTTACAGGAAAAACTGGTTTAAAAATGGAAAACGTGCACAAAAAAAATATTTGGAAATTTCACCTCCATTGTGAATTAATTCCTGTGGAATACCAAAAGGGTTAAAGTTAATATATACGGTTTTGAATAATTTGAGGAATTTAGTTTCTAAAATGAGGTCATTTATGGGTGTTTTCTATTATCAAGTCCATCAAAGTCACTTCAGAACTGAATAGGTCTCTAGAAAATAGAATCTTGACATTTTCTTGAAAATTTGCTACTAAATTTATAAGCCTTCTAACATCCTAGAAAAGTAAAACGACATTAAAGAAACAATGCCAATATAAAGTAGACATATGGTAAAAGTTAATTACGTTAAGAATTGTGTGATATGACCGTTTTTACTATAATAAAAAACTTTCAAAATTGACAATTTTATGAAATTTTCAGTAGATTGCTTTTTCGTGACACATTGTATTTTATGTTGGTGGTAAATTTTGGTCATTATACTTTTTTTTTTTTTTTTTTTTTTTTAAACAAACAAAAAATCTTGGAGTCACCTGGATAGGTAAACGTATTATGAAGCTATTCTCACATAAAGTAAAAAAGGTCATATTTGAAAGATGTCCTTAAGTGGTTAATCTCATCATCAACACTGCAGAGAAAAAAAAAAAAAGTCGTCTTCTAGAACGCAGCATGTTCATTTTACCTACAGAAACGCTGCATTTTGCCCATAGACATACTTATATGGGTGGCGGGGTGGAAATGCAGTGGGAAAAAAAGAAAAGAAAAAGAAAAACCGCTGCGTACAGCACAAGCAAAGTGAACGAGATTCTGGTTAATTTCACCCACACACTGCAGAAAAGCTGTTTTTTTTTTAAAAATGCAGCGTGTAAAAAAAAAAAAAAAAAAGCAATAAAAAATGCTATAGAAAAAAAAACATGCATATGTAGATCCTTAGCCTTAAGGCGTGTCATTCTGTCCCTTTGCCACAGGTGTATAGATTCCAGCACCTCGCCATGCAGTTACCGTTACAGTTTGTGAAAAAATGGCTCATTCTAAAGAGCTCAGTGAACTCCAGCCAGGTACTGTAATACGATGTCACCACTGTAACAAGTCAGTTCAAGAAATTTCTTCCATCTTAGATATTTTATGATCAACTGAGATTGGTATTATTGAAACGTGGAAGTGTTTAGGAACTACAGCAGCTCAGCTACAAAGTGGCAGATCACATAATGTCACAGAGCGGGTGCACTGAGAGCATAAGGCATAAAAGTCACCAGTTCTTCCAATAGCTGCAGAATGCCAAACCTGCTCTGGCATTAACATCAGACCAAAAACTGTGTGCCAGGAGCTTCATGGCATGAATTTCTATGGCTAAGTAAATGCAGGCAAGCCTTAGATCACCAAGCACAATGTGAAGAGTTGAATGGGGTGGTGTAACACATGCCATCACTAGGAAATGGTTCGGTGGCAAGGTGAACCACACTTCTCTATCTGGCAGTCTGATAGACGACAAGTCTGGGTTTAGTGAATGCCAGGAGAACATTACCTGTTTGATTGCACTCTGCCATCTGTAAAGTTTGGTGGAGAAGGAATAATGCTATGGGGTTGGCCTAGGTGTCATAGCTACAGTGAGGGGAAATCATAATGCTTCAGCATACCAAGACTTATTGGACAATTGAATGCTTCTAGCATTGCGGGAATGGTTTGGGGAGCCCTTTTCTGTTCCAGCATTCCTGTGCCCCAAAGCACAAAGCTAAGTCCATAAAGGCATGGTTCAGCGAGTTTGGTGTTAAAGAATTTAACTGGCATGCACAGAATACATGTAATATATCAGAGAAAAATGCTTTTTTCTTCTCTTAGCAGGCTGTTTTCCTGCTCCTTGATAAGTGAAAATAGCTAAATGGGCTGTATCAGAAACTTCAGCTGCTTTATTCACAACTACACAAGTCCGTACTTCTAATTATAGATGAAGCCTTAAGGCCTCCACAATGCAAGTCATATAATGGCCAGAAGTTTTTTTACTTTTCATATATACACATGGCTTCACCTGAAAAGTCACTTGAAATGACACATACAGGTTTTCCAGAAAATGTCTTCAACAATACATCACATGGTATTGCCATAGCTACCACTCAGCGCAAACAGATGCAAAAATTACCCCTATGGCTGGCTAAGAAGAAAAAAAAAAAAAAAAAAAAAAAAAAAGTGTCAGTATTTTAATCTTCACGGTCACTATAGACCTACATTTTTACATACAGTTCACACTCTCTCCGTTATTATCGGCAGCACTGTCCTGGCTACACAGAGTGATGTGCAGCCGATAATATGCATCTTTTATCCTCATCAAAAGAGGTTACCAGCTGTCCAGCCAGCATTTTCTCCCATATTAGGTCCTTATGGGTCTGCTTTAGTGAAAAGGAAAGCTATCCAATAAGCAGGACTTTTATATTTCCTTGTTAGACACCAGTACATTCCCAAACACCAAGTAACATACAAAAGCTCACCTGTATATTACCCAAAATGTTCTGCATCAGTGCAACATGTAACACAATAAGGGGCTCCCCAGGCATTGCGGTATGAGTGAAGGTAAAGCATCTCCTGTAAGGGCCAACTCTGCGTTTCATGTCTGTCCAGTTCCTGACTGGATGTACAGCCTCATACCTGTACAGAAAACCAGTTTCATTAATTCATGTCTTTTCATCAGTAATAAATATATTTAATACAGATCCCTTCCCCTTTAACAGGTTTAACCCAAAATCAGAAGGGACTGGCCAGCTAAGTCTACACCTAAGCAGGGTCTACAGGAACGAGGCCATAGAACATCATGGATATGGTTGTTATCTAAATGGGTTTTCCCATCTCAACAACTTATCCCCTATCACACAAATGGGGGCATTTTGCTCCACATCCTGAATAGAGCAGTGGTGTGCCTCCGCATCATTCTCTTCAGTGGGGCCACCGGAGCCAATATTCAGCACTGACACATACCCTGAAATAAATCAAACAAGGGCACAGCTGTCCAACCACCACTCCTGGCAGTAAAAATTACCTCTCTCATGGGGGGGTCCCAGCAATCACACCCCTACTGATCTTATTCCCTGTCCTCTGGTAGGAAATTAACCACCAAGATGAGAAAACCCCTTTCAAGCATACTTAACCCAGGAGATAACACTTTTCTTTAAAGTGGATTGCCTTAAAGATAACCCCTGCCCATATGTTGTATTATATGGCCAAAATGAAAAATGGAGTTCACTTACTCGCTAATCTTCTGCAGAACCTCACAGGGTGACTGCCAGGTTATTCTTTCAAGGTTTAGGAATCCTATGGAGAACCACTCGGACAGCATGCTTTTCAGGATCCCATTCATCTCCTAGAGAAACATGGGGAAAATGTACTTTTAAAACTCTTGAACAGGACAAAGTCTAAGTTTTGCAAGCGATCAGTTTTTATTTGCATTGTTTTATAGTATTTTTTTTTTATCCTTCAAAAAATAAAGACTCCAAAACTAATAGCACTTATATCCAAAAATGCTGTTTGGGATCATTTTACTTTATAAACAACTCCATCTTAAAAGAAGCTTGGCAAGAAAAGTAATTATTCAGTAATCTTCTTTACTAGCTTGGCCAATAGAGGGATTATCCTATTAGGACAACTCCAATCTATATGCCCCATTAGGCCAAATGATCATCATAGAGGGGCAATATCCATAATGAGACCCACCCTCTACTTCTCAGAGCAGAGGGCTACTCACAAGCAGTGTCTCAAGCCACTTAAGTAATACATGAGAGCCATTTATATAAAATGTATATAATTTTACATCCTTCCACTGCAGTGAAGTGCATGACCACCTGACTCTTCCCCTGGTAATATCACTATTGCATAGTGAAGAATGGTGCTGAAGCAAGATAGGTACTGCATCATGCATAGGCGAAGACAGTGGGTCCTCAATTCTAAAGTTCGGCAAAGGCCTCTCACAGATCAAGTCAACAGCTGCTACTACAGTCAATAAAAGCACTGATACCCAGCTTTCTCATACTCCTGAAGGGCACATCTGCCTCACTATGAAGTGTCTTTCATTGTATAACTAGGCCGATATACACAGCAGGATGTAATGATGGGCCTATAGACTATCATCAAGCTTTCCAGGAACCGCAGACAAAAGACAGAAATAAAAGACTTACTGACATTTTCTGGAAATTTATTTCCAATTTTGGACATCTGATAATCCACCTAAAGTTTGCATCATACCATAAGATGTCTGCCTTTGCTATTTTTTGCATTACTTCACCCATATCATCGGCCATTGTCCTAAAATGGAGTACCCCCTCCTTCCGTCCTGACTGTAAATCTTAACAAGTGTGCACTTTTCTCCAATTATAAAAATCAGCTGGAATTTCTGCAGTCTGAAATGTCAGCTCTTAACCTATTTGTCTGCTTTTTAAAGCCATAACATTTTACCAAGAACCGTGCGCAAAGTAAAATGACGACAGGTCAACGACTTCAACTAGGGCACAATGGGGTGTCAAAGATGTAATTTAGTGGTGGGAGGGGAGGAGGAAGAATTTGATTTGCAAACATGCATAAAATGAAATAGAAAAGAAGCCATATATATAGGTTATACTGACATTGAAAACTACTTTAAGACAGCCAATCAAAAGGGCATCTCCACAATGTACAGGTATGCTGTGTGCGATAGGGGTGTCTGATAGACTTGTCTCCAGAAAACAGGGCTTCCTGACTACCCAGCCCAATTTATATCAGGGCTGCCATAAATAGAGAGGTATGCAGAGCTGCAATGTAAAGCATGGAAAGAAGACAGAGCCAAAGCCTAAGCCTTTGTGGCACAGGAGCTTGAATTGAAACTGCTGAAGCCATCCATTAGGCAAAGCAGCCATCATAACTGCATGAAATCATAACTGATCATAAAATGCTGCGGAATATGTTTGCGCTACCTAAAATATAAATGTATTAGTATTAGGAGCAGAACTAAAAAAAAAAAAAAAAAAAAAAAAAAAATGCAGCAGCACTGAAGATGATAGTGTCAGCAGTGACAGATTCTCAGTATGATATCTAGGAAGACTATTCATTCTGTGTTATGACTTCATACCTCTCAGATGCTGTGCGCGTGCATGTGCGTGTTTTGCTTTAGACTACATGTACACGAACACGAGTGATATCCGTGTGCCATCCATCCCTTTCACGAGCCCAATCATTTGGGATCCAGGCTCACTGAAAAAGACAGAAGTCGGACCTGTCCTGAATTTTTGTCTGTGGCTCATGGACCCCAATACATGGGTTTGTGTACAGGCCCATAGAAAATAATGGGTCGGTTTGCTGGTCACTAAAAACAGGTTAGCACACTGACACTGACAAAGTCGTGTACATGGAGCCTTAACCTGTATTCGCCTGAAAAGTTAGGAAGGAGCTACCATGTTATACAAGCCTTTATACATTCAGTACAACCGCCTAGCAAATATTAAATTAGACCTCATGAATATTATTGAGGCAACTTAGTAAGAATCAGAGATTTCAACAAGCTGCATTTTCACAAGTATAATTACCGCAAATGCATTTTGCTGAAATAATCTGACATAAAATATATTTTTCATTAATAAACCTAAAATAAGGCAAATACATCAGTCTGTTTATCAGCCTCTTTGGAGGAGTTTAGATCTCAACACCAAGCCGAGAAAAATGTTTTCCATTTCATGTGTGCCTGGCCTCAATTAAATCTGAAAAGATTTAATTGTATGTTCCTCTGGGTGCTCTCAAATCAAGAGGCTGTGTTCTGAAAGGAGATAAGGGAATGTAAAAAGTCGTCTCCTGAATGCAAATGGACAGGGAACAATATAGGAAGGAGATTAGGAGAGTTCAGTAGCGTAAATAGAAAAAAAAAACCCATATGCCAACAGCGTTCTTACATTGTGCTAAGAATTGATTCAAACTAAAAAACACATACAAGAGTCTGCCGATGCCATTCAATGCATTCACATTTCCTATTAGCTTTACGTGCACCACATTGACCTCTGCAATATGCTATCTTGTTGGGAATAAACATGCGAACACTGAAAACTTAGTTATTAAACATTTGGGACAAACTAGTAATAATTCAGGATGCTGATGGGTTTATTTTCTTCTGTATGAAACAAATGGAGCGTGCAGGTAGATTTTTTGGGGGTGGGGGAGGGGGTGATCTGGATGTTAATTCATTCGGCTGTCATTTTGGTACAGAGCTGTTCAGTAATAATTCCATATCATTTACAGGCTTCACAGTATTTGAAGGGAATGCTAACAAGATTTATCCTGGTTTTAGTGGATTCAAAGTATTTGATTAAAAAAAAAAAAATTTAATTTAGAAAAAAATGTTACATTCTGAGGAATCTACCACAGATTAGCAGAGATACATAAAGATATCGCCTGCGCATAAAAACTCATTTGTGATGAGAATCAATAGGGGTTCAAGATTAAGACTCTCTCTCCTGATATTTTCAGAAGTGAAGTAAAAAGGAATAAGAATACAAAGGAAGGACTAGAAAATAGAGACCGCTTGTTGTGGAAAAGCTGCATATTTCTGCTGTGTATCTGTAAGCCAAACTCTGCGTTGTACTAACAATGCTCAACGCCGTAATAGTACGGCACATGGATGAAGTAGGCACAAGAGCTGTGCCTGCTACATAGTTTCCTGTTCCAGCTATATCACAGAGATGGGATTATCCAATAGAAAAACTGCAGCACTCCAATAGGTTTTAATGGATGATTTTTAAATTTTATCCGTATTAAGTAAATATACAGACAAACATACACGCTGACTTAGTGCCACCTTCAACTAGTTGATAGTATAAAGATGGGACTAACTACAGGAGTCTAAAAATGCTTTGACGCCAGCAGATTAACCCCTTAGATGCTGTGATCAAAATAGATTATGTCATCTTGGTGGTTAGGGTGGGGGTGGGGGCACCCTATCTTTCATCCTTGAAGAGGACCTTTCATGTCCTCATGAATGTGCTGTTTTATTATAGCACTTTCCTGGTATATGCCCAGGTGGTGTAGATATAGCTGCCCTTAATTTCGGCACCGATATCTCCCCACTGTCAGAAGAGGGTTCCTCATAGCTCAGCATCATCGCTGGGCGGTAAGGAATGCCCCCATCTGACAATACAAGACTATGTTAGAGTACTGTGGGGGGGGGGCATGCCTCACAGCTCAGCAATGACACTGATCTATGAGAAACACCCTTCTGACAGTGGGGTAGCGGTATATAAAACCACACATTCATAAGGAAATGAAAGGTCCTCTTTCAACACTCTCCGCAGTGAAGGATAGTCAACAGCCTCCTAGCGGTCACAAAAAAAAAAAAAAAAAAAACGCATTAGAAAGTGGTACCAAAACTTGCCCTGTTAAAAAAAAATAAATAAAAAATTCTTAGCCCAACCAAGGCTCATATAAATGTGACTGCCAGCAGTCTCCTATGATGCTAAGACTTCCAGTCTCCCGCCCTTCCAGAAGTCCTATGGAGAGACAGGGACATAAACGACTATTATGCTAGAGGCACAGACAACACACAGACGGTATTCTCACCTCAATCAATGGTTGTGTGAAACCAGCCTAATGGAGAGAGACCATAACTATTTCTCCCATTCTTGGAAATTGCATAGATCCTTATGGCCAGAGCAAGATGGGAAACAGTACAATGTACAAGTTTTCCTTCAGTAGGCAAGAGTCTAAAGGATTACCATAGTTTCTTTTTGGAAATGTGGAATATTTCCACATTTTCTTGTAATAACATGACCAAAAATGTCAGCTATATTCCCTAGAACTAGAAAAAGAAAACAGAGGGCAAAACTTAAAATCACAAAAAAAGGCCCTTATGTTACAAACAGAACATTCAAGATAACAAGTCCCTGAAGTACAGATGCAGCGAAGTAAATAGCTGGGATGTAAAACATAAGTGAACAGCTTCACCCCCCGCATGTGTAGAGTCAGAAACAGATCATATCAGGAATATTTCTAATTGCCGTCAAGCTAATTGCTGGTAATGATGCCAGCCACCAGAGAAACCGCAACAGCACAATATTCCTTAACGTCAACTGGGGCCCACTTTTCTTACAGTTGCGCTTTGAAGAAAAAAATATAATGATCTTTGTAGCCTTATGTGATCACTCAGACGTCAGATGAAGAGCAGGACAAAAAAATGTTTGCATAATTTACTTTAAAATTAGTTTGCAGAAACAATGAAGAAGATTGTACAAATCATTTCTTTTAAAAAGTAAAAAAAAGTCCTTGAACCAACCCTTGCTGTCAAGTGGTTAAAAATGAATGTCTGTCTATAAAGTAGTTCTGGTTGATCCTAGAAAAGCTATGTGATAACTGATGGGACTGACCTTTGAAAATGATAAATGTAAAAAAATTAGTTTAAAGGGGTTTTCTACTTTTAAAAAAGATCTGTTAGTGCTATTAAGGGGTTAATAAGTGCACCCAGTGTTTTGAGTGATTTATGGGTTTTCTCTGGGAGCTTCTGTCATCCTCTGCATTTGTTTATATTGTGTTGCTTCCTGTTCTTTTATCTTACAACTACCATGATGCACTGCAATTCACCCAGCTCCCCCTCTCTTCCTCACAACCCCTCCCTGTTTCCATAGCTAGCCCATGGACTACTAGCCCTACTTAACTAACTCAGTCCACCCCCACCACCACATTATACTTACCTGTCTTCCTGTTCTGGAGATCACTTTCTTCTGTGCCGCCGACTCCTTCTCTTGCCTTCTGCCAGGCTTGCACAATAGAGCCGGAGTGCCGGCATGTGGGAGGCCGGCAGATGTCAGAGGAAAGGAGGAACCAGCCCCCCTGAAGGAAGTGATGCTTCATGCCGTGAAGATCTGAACAGGAAGACAGTTAAGTATGATGGGGTGGGGGGTGTGGTATTGATCACCATAAAATCAGAAAATGTGCCTGGGGCGATCACATGACCGCCCCAGCGATATGGATAAATATACATTTTTGTAACAGTAAGTTAGAAGTTAGGTGGGGGGAGGGTGTTTAGCTTCGTGTAGCCAGGTCATTTTATCCCAGACAACCCATTTAAAGGGAGTCTACCACCTCCATCAAGCATACTCAATTTTCACCACCATGTTACAGAGCACCAGCAAACCTTTGTTATGGATTCCCACTTTGAAGTTTTTATGCAAATGAGGCAGCTGGTGCATTAGGGGCAGGCCTTCAGCTCCCTGGAGCACTGCTCGTCACTTAGGCTGGTTGCAGACGTCCATGCTGTGGGTCAGTGTGCTATCCATGTATTTCACGGAGAGTACACTGACCCATTCTTTTCTATGTGCTTGTGCACATGACCGTGATTTTCACGGTCCCGTGTGTGGGCCGACAGTCCGGGCCGCATCAAAGAGGACATGTCCTATTTTACGGCCCATGCTTCCATGGCTCCTATTCATGTAATGAAAGGAGCCGCGGAATCATGGCTCATGCACGGGCGGAACACAGGGACATCCCTGTGTTCCCTGTGTGCAGCATGTGCTTTTAAATCATGGCAGGCCGGTTGCAACCAGCCTTAGACCCCACCATCTCCTGCCTGGGAATTGCCGTGCAGTAACAGTTGATTTTCAGACTGCGATAACATCATCCATTCTACCTAAGCAGCAAGAGCAGTGCTCCCAGGGCTGAAGGCCCTCCCCAGTGCACCAATTGCCTCATTTGTATAAGACTTCAAAGTTCTTTTTTCTCCAAATCTACAAACGTAACATACACAACAAAGATATGTTTATCAATGTCATGTGTTCTGTAATATTCTGCTGACTTATGCTTGGAGGAGGTAGTAGACTCCCTTTAACGCTGGTTTCACTGCGAGTTTTGGCATTTGTGTGTGCCAGATTTATCGTCCTGGACACTATAATGGGAGACTGACTCCTAGATTACAGTGATCCATGATGAAAGGAGTCCCTGCCTCCCTGCAAAATACTGTTCCACAGAGGTTACAGAACAGTATTTTGCATGGTATAGTACTGGCACCCTTTGAAAAATCATGTGATGCTTCTCTAATTTGTGTAATTAACAGCACCTGTTACTTACCTGTGGCACATAACAGGTGGTGGCAATAACTAAATCACACTTGCAGCCAGTTGAAATGGATTAAAGTTGACTCAACCTCCGTCCTGTGTCCTTGTGTGTACCACATTGAGCATGGAGAAAAGAAAGAAGACCAAAGAACTGTCTGAGGACTTGAGAAGCAAAATTGTGAGGAAGCATGAGCAATCTCAAGGCTACAAGTCCATCTCCAAAGACCTGAATGTTCCTGTGTCTACCGTGCGCAGTGTCATCAAGAAGTTTAAAGCCCATGGCACTGTGGCTAACCTCCCTAGATGTGGACGGAAAAGAAAAATTGACGAGAGATTTCAAGGAAAGATTGTGCGGATGGTGGCTAAAGAACCTCGACTAACATCCAAACAAGTTCTAGCTGCCCTGCAGTCCGAGGGTACAACAGTATCAACCCGTACTATCCGTCGGCGTCTGAATGAAAAGGGACTCTATGGTAGGATACCCAGGAAGACCCCACTTCTGACCCAGAGACATAAAAAAAGCCAGGCTGGAGTTTGCCAAAACTTACCTGAGAAAGCCAAAAACTTTTTGGAAGAATGTTCTCTGGTCAGATGAGACAAAAGTAGAGCTTTTTGGGAAAAGGCATCAACATAGAGTTTACAGGAAAAAAAAAAAAAAAAGAGGCCTTCAAAGAAAAGAACACGGTCCCTACAGTCAAACATGGCGGAGGTTCCCTGATGTTTTGGGGTTGCTTTGCTGCCTCTGGCACTGGACTGCTTGACCGTGTGCATGGCATTATGAAGTTTGAAGACTACCAACAAATTTTGCAGCATAATGTAGGGCCCAGTGTGAGAAAGCTGGGTCTCCCTCAGAGGTCATGTGTCTTCCAGAAGGACAATGACCCAAAACACACTTCAAAAAGCACTAGAAAATGGTTTGAGAGAAAGCACTGGAGACTTCTAAAGTGGCCAGCAATGAGTCCAGACCTGAATCCCATAGAACACCTGTGGAGAGATCTCAAAATGGCAGTTTGGAGAAGGCACCCTTCAAATCTCAGGGACCTGGAGAAATTTGCCAAAGAAGAATGGTCTAAAATTCCAGCAGAGCATTGTAAGAAACTCATTGATGGTTACCGGAAGCGGTTGTTCGCAGTTATTTTGTCTAAAGGTTGTGCTACCAAGTATTAGGCTGAGGGTGCCAATACTTTTGTCCGGCCCATTTTTGCAGTTTTGTGTAAAATGATCAATGATTTGACTTTTTTTTTTCATTCTCTTTTGTGTTTTTTCATTGCAAGCAAAATAAATGAAGATATTATTACCAAAGCATTTGTGATTGCAATCATTTTCTGGAAGAAATTGAGTATTATCTGACAGAATTGCAGGGGTGCCAATACTTTTGGCCAGCACTGTATAAGCCCCAGGGCTTTGTTTCTGCAAGGAAGATGTTCAGTTGCTGGGTGGTTCTCTAGTATTTCATTGATTTAATTAAAAAAAAAAAAAAAAAAAGGTATGGGTGCCACTGCCTATACAGTGGGATATGTCACAGCCTTCTAGCAGAGGTATATTTGGGAAGATCCTCCAAATATACACTTTCAAGTACATTCAAATCGCAGTGTGAATTAAGCCTTACTGCGGACTGCCTACTGTATAAACAGATACATAACGATAGCTCGTGTATATGCAGAATACTCTTCACTTTTACATATCCTTCCATAACTTTCCATGTTTATGAAGGCAGTATACTTATTTCATGGAAACTCTTGCTAGGGCCATTTACAATTATTAAGATTAAATGGCGATTTAGAAGCAGCCTACTGTGTTATAAAGTGCAGCTCATGCTAAGGTGAGCATTAGAAGGAGCACCATACTGTGACCAACAGGTTAAAATGCCCTTTAATAGTCCGTTTACTGCAACATCCACGTAACAAAAACTGTTTAAAATGTTCATGAAAAAGGAAGCAGCTGGAACACTCAACACAGCAGATTATAAGTGAAATCATTAGATTTCCATATATACTATACATCAGACCGCCAACCTCCTGACTGGTAAGTGTAATTCATGTCACAGGTGCTAGCACCCAGAACCTTTAGAGTCAGTCGCCCCAAGACTAAAAAAGGGAGTATAAACATTACAAAACAGGAGTCCCCTATATAAGGCCTTATTCACACAAGTTGGAGTCTGCAGGAAACAAAATTTTTCATCCGTATGAATCTCCATGATGCATGCATGTGTGTTCTATGTGCTTGTTTGTATATAGGTCATCCATCTTGTCTGCACTTCTGTTCATGGATATGTGAATAGACAAACTCACCCATTCGCTTCAGTAGTGCAATATATGGCTCTTTTGAGCACAATGACAGATATAGGCACAGCACTTTCACCAATCCAAAACTGCTCATCGCAAAGGGGTTTTATAGGAAATAGGATTGACTTTACATAGGGGGAAAAAAAAATAAAAAAGTGTTAGTCCTAGTGAGACAACTCCATCCAGGTTGCCTGTGCAACTAGAAGATCCATTTCCAGCCACTTACTACATTGTTTCATCTCTGTATTGTGTGTACCAGGTTTTAAATGAGTTTTCATAATGATAATGACCTGTCCACAGGATAGCTCAGTATGTGATCTGTGGGCAAATGACACCTGAACTCTACACAGATCAGCTGTTCCAGAAGCTTCCAGACACTGGTGCAATGAACGGTGATGCGTGCAGGTTGTCCCTATTCAAGTAATAGGAGCAGCACTGCAATTCCGAGAATCACCAATATGCAGTAAATGAGGCTGCTGCGCCGCATCCATTAAATGAATTAAAACAACCTGTGTGCATCCCCGTCCATTGCACCAGCTTCCAGCAGAAGTTAAAAAAAAAAAAAAAAAACAAACAATAAGTTTTTAAAAATATGAAAAAAAAAAAAAAAATACAAAAGTTCAAATCACCCACCTAGATTCCAAATAAAAATCAAACAAATTATGCACCCCGTGTCTAAAAATGCCCAAGCTACAAAAAAAAAAAAAAAAAAAAAGGGTCCCATATGGTGAACACTGTAGCGAGAAAAAAAATCTAAATTGCAGAACCGCAGTGGCTTTTACCGTTTAGCCTCTCAAAAAATTTGTTTAAAGCAATCAAAATGTCATATATTCACCAAAATGATATAAATAAAAATGACATCTAGCCCTGTAAAAAAAAAAAAAAAAAAAAAAGTAGCCTTATGCAACCCTGTATACGGAAAAGTAAAACACTCAAAAAAAATATATTTTTTTCAAAGTTTAAAATTTTTGTCAAGGTAAAACATAACAAAAACTATAAATTTTGTATCTATGTAATCATAGCAAACCACAGAATCTACAAAATTTTGGCTGCATAGTGAAAGCTGTAAAAACAATCCCCATAAGTAGTTTCTAAATCTGCCCCATTCTGAATTATTGTGCCGCTTCCTTGTAAATTGCACAGAATAATAAATTGTTACAATATGAAGCACAATCTGCCCCGCAAAAAATAAGCCCTCAAACAGCTCTGTGGACATAAACACTATAAAGTCATGGCCTTTGGAAGGCCAGAAGTATAAAAAAAAAAAAAAAAAAAAAAAAAACTAAAATCAAAAAGGAAAAAAGCTGCAGCGAGAAAGGGTTAAACTGCGACTTACATGAAAATGAAGCTCCAACTCTATATGACAGAGGCATACTACAAGATACTGTATAACCAATTTACTGTTGACAGACTTCCTTTAAAACTGGGTGAGTTTTACACCACAACATGGCTGGAAAACAGCAGTGGAAAATTAAGAGGAATTTTCAGCTGTGTGAACGGCCCCTAAAGCACAAAGTAGGATAAAAGCTACAAAAAAGACAAACTATCTAAAATGTAGAAGATTCCTTTAAAGAGGACCCATTACCAACTACAGTTTATAGCATATGTGAATAGTTGCCGCCCCACTGATTCCAGTACAGTTGGAATTTTTTCTCTAGCCCTATATGTTACTTAGGCTCTGTATTGTCAGGTGGGCAGTGTCAGACAGGACAGTGAGATTCAAAGCTCTAATCATAGGTGTCAGAGCTCAGAATCACATCCCTTCCCTGATCCTGCCTGACACTGCCCTCCTGACATTACAGAACCTAAATAGTATAAGATACACCAAAACTAACAGCACATTGCTTGGGAATGGTGGGCCCCCCCCCGGCTATAGAAAACATTTCAACTGTACTAGAATCAGTGGAATCCAACGCCCCCCCCCCCCCCCCCCCCCCCCCCCCCCCCCCCGCCTAGTGCTTAAATTTCTCAAACTTTTGCAATGACTGAAGCAAAGAGACTTGGAAGAGGTGGAGAAAGGTCCTCTTTAAGCTCTGATTAATATTGCTGTTTTCAAGCTCAGAAAAGTGGTCTACATGATGGGCATATTTCCTGGACTGATCAGAACTTATCTAAACTATACTCACAGTATCATAGTGATTTATGATGTTGTGAGTTCCAGAACTGCCTTGACTGTAACATCTCATACTAAAGCAGTAGACCCAGGGATCCCGGTGTTGGACCCCCACATATCAGATACTGAAGGCCATCAGTATGAAAAATACTTTTGCAGCCAGATAACCCATTCAAAACCACATCCTCTTTTCTGTTACTGTGAAAAGATTTTCCACACAGAATTCTGCAGAGCTGACAACCCTTTAAGACGCAATGAGAAGGATATATCAAAATCATTGTAATGAAATAGTAGAGTCATCGCCAACAGCAACTAAGCAGGTTTCAATTATTTTCAGAAACCCTTTTATAAAAGGAAAGATACAACTTGATGAGTGACTGCTCCACTTGTAGACATACAGTATCTTCTCTAATGTATTCTTAAACATGAATATCAGCTATGCACTTGAATCATTTAAGAGATCTAAAACCACTCCTGCTTCTTCTGTATAGGATACACAGTGGATTTGTCTGGGTGGTTGCATGGCAACTACCAATACACACAACTGTTGACCACAAGTCTCCAACATCCTGTGTGATCTGCTGTTGTCACCAGGTGTTGCTTCCGTTTCTCTGTGGATGCAGATAGTTACTGCTGTAGGTTCTTCATCACGTAAGGGCAGTCTTCCTCATAGCTGCAACTAGGTGCCAAATGATGCTGCTACTAGGACAGAATATGATGCTGCTATATGGCATTTTCATCACGAGCCACATCACCCTCTGTAACCAAAATGCTGTGCACTACACACACAAATCAATGCATCACACTTACCAAATGAGAATAAAAGGCTCTTACCCTAAGATGTGGAGCATCTGCCATCTTAGCTGTGACTCCCTCTACTAAGTCAGCTCTAAGGTCCACCAGAAACTTCATGCCCCCTTCCATCTTACTAATATGGCTGAAGAGCACTTTGTACTGGGGGATGAGATAGTACCTCAGCCTGTCCTCCACCTGCATGACAGTGCCCAGATCCCTCTTCTGTTGGGCTTGTACTAACTTGCTGCTGAGTTCTGCCACCTGGGCATGATCCACCCCATAGTCTGCAGCCAGCTGCCCCAGTAGTGCTACTCTCTGTCCCTTCTCCAGGGACCTGTAGTAATGCATGAAGTGCGAGCTCTGCAGCTCAGGGGGTTGTGGACTTTTCTCTTTTGTCTCATAGGGTGGCAAAGGAGGGACAGACTTGCTCAGGACGTCTTCCATGGCTGCAGGCATTGAGCTGACCTGCTTGAAGGAGACCCCTATAAGACCTAAGGGCAAATGCTGGCACAGCAGGCTACCTCGCCCCCAGCCTCCTGTAATCAGGCAGCTGGCAAGAACTGCAACACGTTGCAGCCTCTGAGGCTTCAGGAAGTGAGCCAATCGCATGATATAAGTGCGAGCACTGTGGATTGTACCCACAGCTGTTTACTGCAGGAGGGCCCTTCCGGCTTCCACTACTGACGTCACGGCGTAGAGCAGGCAACCAATAAAAGGGGGGGCGTATTATGCGTTGGCGGCTGCAGGAATCAGCCATGTTGAATGTGGCATGGCTTGTCACTAAACTTGAAGCGAAGATTGTGAATTGCTGCCAACTAATTCGGGAAGTCTGTTATGTAAGAGGAGGCTGCCAGGACTGAGGTCCGTAAGAAGCAGGTGCTCATAGCAGTCAGTCACTCAGCAGCCTCTCATGTGACTGCCTTGATTGCTGCCCCCTCATTCCATGGGGTTGCTGGGGTTGGTATCCTTATCAGTCATACATTGATGGCCTGTTTTACATCAATGCAAAATCTTGGAAAACTGATTTTATATGACGTCTGATGTGTAGAAATTCTGATAATCCAGCACAGATTTGCGTGACTGTCTGGAATTTCACTAGAAGGAAAAGAACCAATAATGAAACTCCTCTGCATAAGACAAAGCAACAATAGAACATTTTGTATTGGCATTTTATGTTTGGCTGCCAGCCTTTAGTGTAAAATTGCTTTCCCTGCTACCCTTTAAAGGGATTCTATCATTGAGAAACCCATTTTTAACTAACACCATGTCGGAATAGCCTTTAGAAAGACTATTCTTCTCCTACCTTTATTTTTCTGATCCACGCTGCCGTTTTGGAGAATTTTTGTTTTTCTTCTTTATGCAAATGAGTCTTCAGAAAGCACAGGGGGCATTCCCCCTATGCTCAAAAAGCACAGGGGTCGTCCCCTGTGCTCAAAGAAGATGCTCTTCCGAAGATCCAGCACTGCTTCTCTCTTCTTCTGCTGACGCCTCTCCGCCGCGTCATCAGCCCCTGAGTCTCTGTTCGCGAAATGGCAGAGCCGGCTGAGCATGCACGGGATTTGAATCCCAAACAGAGTCTTTCTAAAGGCTATTCCGACGTGGTGTTAGTGAAAAATGGGTTTCCCAATGATAGAATCCCTTTAAAAAGGTTTAAGAGGCTACTTTTGGCTAGTGTACTTATTGGGGAGAAATTGTTGACTGTTAGACATGCTTCCACAACACACTCAAAGACATTTAGGCACATATATCAATACAGTCAAACTTTTGTACTGTCTTAAACTACAAATTCTGTCTGTAGTTTTACTCATATTTATGAATCTGTCGTACAGACCTTAAATATGGAGTGTTTAGTGTAGGTATGCCTACAATAGCCTTTATAAGGGCTACATGAATATAGCCTTACCTAAAAATTGAAAATCTCAATGATAGACTCCCTTTAATGATATGTGCAGAACATCCTGTAGCCACATGTGTTTCCTCTCATGGCAGGGCTTTCAAGTGGCATTTTTCAGCAGGATAATACCACCCACCTACAGCAATGGTTTCCCAGGAATGTCTCCGCCAGATTGCAACATTTCTTTGACCTAACTGGTCGCCAGATTTATCACCAGTTGAGCATTTATGGGACGTCAGCTTCAGCAACCTATGAGTGTGCCGGATCTACAATCCCAGCTATAATATCTGTGCCGTAGTATACCATACAGAACTTGTAATTCTCCATGCCCAACCGTATCTCATTGTTTATCCAGGTTAGAGGCGGCACAACAGGATACTAGAGCCTTCCTTTCTCAATAAAATTAATCCATTTGCTCTAATATTGTAATCATTTACATACTGTATATTATCATTACATTCAGTTTCATTCGATTCCAACAACTCCTTTGTGGTGCATTATTATTTTTCAGTTAGTGTATATTTTTATTATGTTATTTATTTATTTTGCACTCCTACAAATCACTGCTGTTCACTGCCTTTCACCTACTTGGCAGAACGTACCACTAGGGTAAAGGTGAAAAAAATGTGACTTGATTACGAACTTCACAGGGAGATATTTTAAGCAGATGACTTGTGGACAACAGCATGGTAAGCCTGATCAGAGGTAATGTGTGAATGTCATTAAAGTGGTAGCGCACATAATGTTAGAAAAGGTGGTCGTAGGATCTAATCTACAAAATTTCTTTAAAGAAATGGCAAACAATAGATTAAAAAAAACACCAGGTATCCTTGAGTCTTTTAGAGACATCCTTTAAGATATACAGTATGTATACTTAAAGAGGACATGTGGCCAATACAAACACTAAATGTCATGCATCATTTGATCGCAGCTGTATCCCTGAACAATTCAGTGTTTTTGGCGTTTTTTTTTAAATCCATCCACCCATTCAAAAAATATGGCCCCTGGAAGTATTTGGCCCCTTATAAATTTCTTTTTTTTTTTTTTTTTGTTATGCATACATTTTTTCAGATCAAACAAATTTCAATATCAGACAAAGATAACCTGAGTGAATACAAAATACAATGTTTCAATAATGATTTGATCTATTAAGGAAAAAAAGCTATCCAAACCAACCTGGCTCTACGTGAAAAAGTAATTGCTCCCCAAACCTAATAACTGGTTGGCCCACGCTTGTTAGAAACAACTGTAATCAAGCATTTGCATTAACTGGCAATGCGTCTTTCACATGTTTGTTGAGGAATTTTGGCCCATTCATCTTTGCTGAATTGTTTTAATACAGCCACATTGGAGGATTTTCGAGCATGAAAGGCCTGTTAAAGGTCATGCCACTGCATCTCAATCGGATTTTAGTCCAAACTTTCATTAGTCGACTCCAGAATCTTTATTTTGTTCTGGAGCCATTCAGAGATGTACTTGCTGGTGTGCTTTGGATCATTACTCTGCTGTAGAACTCAAGTAAAGTTGAGCTTAAGGCCACAAACTGATGGCCGGATATTCTCCTTCAGGATTTTCTGGTACAGAGCAAAATTCATGGTTCCATAAATTACAGCAAGTTGTTCAGGTCCTGAAGCAGCAAAGCATCCCACTACTACCACCACCATGTTTGACCATATTTAAGTGATTTCCTGGTTCTACAGGTCTGGCAGTGATCAGGCCTGGGTTTGGCTAGTGAAATTGAAATCAGCTTTCCAAAAAATGTGGTTAGCCACAGTTAATTCATGGAGGGGGTCAATTATTTTTTCACATAGAGTCAGGTTCTTTGGGATAGCTTTTTTCCCCTAATAAATGGGGAAAAAACAGCTTTTTGTATTTACTCAAGTTATCGTTGTCCAATATTCAAATTTGTTTGCTAATCTGAAACATTTAAGTGTGAGAAAGTAAGGGGCAAACACTTTTTCACATCACTGTATATGTAAATTAGCTGTTGGGGCTAACCGTTTGTCACTGCCCACTTGGAGAATAAAAGCTAGTTTACTTATAACCTTTCAGGGGCCATATCTTTTGAACCAGTGAACAGTTTGTTCAGGGACACAGTAGCAATCAAATGTCATTTAGCATTTTGTACTTGGTGGTAGTGATATTATTTCAGATATTTGGTAGAGATGAGTGAACTAATTGGGATCAAACCAGATTCACCCAAATTTTCTAAAAGTTTCAGGCTTAACTCGAACCTAAAACTTATGGTCTTTGTTACCCATAAAACACTATTATACTCTTCAGACCCCAGAGTATAATAAATGGAGGCCCAGGGGAGTTGAGTAAACAAACAGGTACCTATACTCTCCTCTCCTGGGCATCCTTTCGGCATCCGGGGTACACTGCGTCCTCTTCCAGCCTCTGGCTGGCGCCTGTGATTCGGTCTCAGTGGTCACATAGGGGTTCCCCGACATCATGACACTGAGTAAAAGCAAAGAAACCTAAGAGTATAATAATAGCACTTACAGTTCGTGTCCAAAAAAAAGTGTTACAAAATCCTAGTGCTGGCTGTTATAAAAGTGCAAAATTATATTTTATAAAATATTCTTGCAATAGGCTGCAAAGAATTCTGTCACAATGTTACAATGCCCAAGACTCTGTGTCTGTGTATTTATCACCTTGGGCAGATGTGTAATAAGTAAATTTATTATTTTAATCTTCACTCTGCCCCTTATGTCTCGTTCTTCCTGGTCTCAAAGGTCTTATCTTCCTTCAGCAACAGTCATTGTTAACTGAACCTATTCTATGAGTGTATATGGTCTCCTGCTATGCCTGCCACTCTGATAGTCACACCCATGGTCAAGTATAATCCTAATGCTGCTAGCTTTGTGATAGGACTGTAGTCTTTTGGCAGAACGGTTAATTACAATGCTGGACTACAGACTGCTATAAAAAGAGCAAATCAGCAGCATAAACTATGGGGGCAACATTTCTGTAGATCTGGCAGTAGGATAGACCTCTCTATATAAAATATAAACTGCTTATAGTGGTTGCCTAATAGAGAAGTTGGGAACTTACCCAAGTAGCTTCTTCAAGGAAAATGCAAACAAGGCAGAGGTCCCCCTTCAATAAAAGCATATCATTTGGGGCTATTGAAGCTGGGACAGCTTCTGTACAGCAAATGGTTGTCATGATAAAACATTCCCTTAAATATAAAGACATAGGGCTCACAATTTTCCTACAATGTCTTCAAAATATCTGTAGTGACATGGTATATGTCACCACTATATAAACAAGGGAAAATAAATCCACATAGCTGATAATAACCCCTAATCTAAACGTGAAGTGAGAAAGAAAGTCATTTCCAGACTGTAAACCTAAAGCCAGAAAGAAAGTCATTTCCACACTGTAAACCTGAAGCGAGAAAGAAAGTCATTTTCAGTATGACTTTGAAAATATATGTAAATAATCAGATTTTTTTTTCCCCATAGTTTTTCAGTATCTGGCATCTACATTTCCTGACTGTTCTTTTCGTACTGGAGCAACTTGTTTACTATAATTTTTCTTTAATTTTCAATAACTCTGCCGCATGTGTCCTTTGTTTTGATCATCCTGACATTTGTTAGGAACAAAATTGTCAACAGGATCCAAAACCAGGGCAATTTAACAGTGTGTTGTTCCCCGCATACTCCTCAAACAACTGTCATTTTCTAAAATAGTCTTATTATACGTCGCTTTGCAATAACTGCCTGTCTTCTTACATCCAGGAGAATACCGTCCTGTCTGCTCTCTGATGTTGCTTCTGTTGATGATCTTCTGGAACAACGTTCAGTCAGTATTATGACAAAATGCACAGTAAAAGTGCTTAGCTCAATTTGTAGCCCATAAATACTTTCTACTTTGCTACAAATATTCCTCTTTTACAACATTCCAGCCTTGAATTTCTAACTGGGAATCTTACTAAATGGAAGGTTTAGGCCACATTCACACTTGGGTTTTCTGCTTTAGACAATCTTTATACAGTGGGGAAAAAAAAGTATTTAGTCAGCCACCAATTGTGCAAGTTCTCCCACTTAAAAAGATGAGAGAGGCCTGTAATAGACATCATAGGTAGACCTCAACTTGCTGGTATGTTGGCCCATTCCTCCATGCAGATCTCCTCTAGAGCAGTGATGTTTTGGGGCTGTCACTGGGCAACACGGACTTTCAACTCCCTCCAAAGGTTTACTATGGGGTTGAGATCTGGAGACTGGCTAGGCCACTCCAGGACCTTAAAATGCTTCTTATGAAGCCACTCCTTCGTTGCCCTGGCATTGTGCTTGGGATCATTGTCATGCTGAAAGACCCAGCCACGTTTCATCTTCAATGCCCTTGCTGATGGAAGGAGGTTTGCACTCAAAATTTCGCGATACATGGCCCCATTCATTCTTTCATGTACAAGGATCATTTGTCCTGGTCCCTTTGCAGAGAAACAGCCCCAAAGCATGATGTTGCCACCCCCATGCTTCACAGTAGGTATGGTATTCTTTGGATGCAACTCAGCCTTCACTCTCCTCCAAACACAATGAGTTGTGTTTCTACCAAACAGTTCTACTTTGGTTTCATCTGACCATATGACATTCTCCCAATACTCTTCTGAAACATCCAAATGCTCTCTAGCAAACTTCAGACGGGCCCAGATATGTACTGGCTTAAGCAGGGGCACACGTCTGGCACTGCAGGATCTGAGTCCCTGGCGGCGTAGTGTGTTACTGACGGTAGCCTTTGTTACGTTAGTCCCAGCTTTCTGCAGGTCATTCACTAGGTCCTCTTGTGTGGTTCTGGGATTTTTGCTCACCGTTCTTGTGATTATTTTGACCCCACGGGGTGAGATCTTGCGTGGAGCCCCTGATCGAGGGAGATTATCAGTGGTCTTGTATGTCTTCCATTTTCTAATTATTGCTCCCACAGTTGATTTCTTCACACCAAGCTGCTTGCCTATTGCAGATTCAGTCTTCCCAGCCTGGTGCAGATCTACAATTTTGTTTCTGGTGTCCTTCCACAGCTCTTTGGTCTTCACCATAGTGGAGTTTGGAGTGTGTCTGTTTGAGGTTGTGGACAGGTGTCTTTTATACTGATAACAATGTCATACAGGTGCCATTACTACAGGTAATGAGTGGAGGACAGAGGAGCCTCTTAAAGAAGAAGTTACAGGTCTGTGAGAGCCAGAAATCTTGTTTGTTTGTTATTGACCAAATACTTATTTTCCACCATAATTTGCAAATAAATTCTTAAAAAATCAGACAATGTGATGTTCTAGATCTGTTTTCTCATTTTGTCTCTCATAGTTGAGGTCTACCTATGATGTCAATTACAGGCCTCTTTCATCTCTCATCAAGTGGGAGAGGTTGCATAATTGGTGGCTGACTAAATACTTTTTTTTCCCCACCATAAGTTGTGTTAAAATGCACATATTGATGTAAGATGTAACATAGACTGCAGCGTTAGACTGAGTTTGGATCATACGGGAGCGTGCTGCAAGTGACTTATCACATCATCCTGACGTGCACCTGTATTATCTAAGAAAGTGCCAATGTGCACTCCCTGGCGAAACCAGGGAAGAGTTGCACATGAATAAGTGCACCATCCTATAGCAGTGATGCCACCTGATAACCCTGCTGTGGGAGAGAAAGGCACCCTCTGTGCGAGACTGCTAGTAGTAGCAGTGGGACTATACATTTATTGTGTCCCCTATTACGTGCCGTTTAAGCACGCACATTTATGCACAATTGCACTTGCACTTTACCATTTATGTTTTGAAATGTACAGTCATATGAAAAAGTTTGGGCACCCCTATTAATCTTAATCATTTTTAGTTCTAAATATTTGGGTGTTTGCAACAGCCATTTCAATTTGATATATCTAATAACTGATGGACACAGTAATATTTCAGGATTGAAATGAGGTTTATTGTACTAACAGAAAATGTGCAATATGCATTAAACCAGAATTTGACCGGTGCAAAAATTTGGGTACCCTTATCATTTTATTGATTTGAATACTCATAACTACTTTTTACTGACTTACTGAAGCACAAAATTGGTTTTGTAACCTCACTGAGCTTTGAACTTCATAGCCAGGTGTATCCAATCATGAGAAAAGGTATTTAAGGTGGCCAATTGCAAGTTGTTCTCCTATTTGAATCTTCTCTGAAGAGTGGCATCATGGGCTCCTCAAAACAACTCTCAAATGATCTGAAAACAAAGATTGTTCAACATAGTTGTTCAGGGGAAGGATACAAAAAGTTGTCTCAGAGATTTAACCTGTCAGTTTCCACTGTGAGGAACATAGTAAGGAAATGGAAGACCACAGGGACAGTTCTTGTTAAGCCCAGAAGTGGCAGGCCAAGAAAAATATCAGAAAGGCAGAGAAGAAGAATGGTGAGAACAGTCAAGGACAATCCACAGACCACCTCCAAAGAGCTGCAGCATCATCTTGCTGCAGATGGTGTCACTGTGCATCGGTCAACAATACAGCACACTTTGCACAAGGAGAAGCTGTATGGGAGAGTGATGCGAAAGAAGCCGTTTCTGAAAGCACGCCACAAACAGAGTCGCCTGAGGTATGCAAAAGCACATTTGGACAAGCCAGCTTCATTTTGGAAGAAGGTCCTGTGGACTGATGAAACAAAGATTGAGTTGTTTGGTCATACAAAAAGGCGTTATGCATGGCGTCAAAAAAACACAGCATTCCAAGAAAAACACTTGCTACCCACTGTAAAATTTGGTGGAGGTTCCATCATGCTTTGGGGCTGTGTGGCCAATGCCGGCACCGGGAATCTTGTTAAAGTTGAGGGTTGCATGGATTCAACTCAGTATCAGCAGATTCTTGAGAATAATGTACAAGAATCAGTGACGAATTTGAAGTTACGCCGGGGATGGATATTTCAGCAAGACAATGATCCAAAACACAGCTCCAAATCTACTCAGGCATTCATGCAGAGGAACAATTACAATGTTCTGGAATGGCCATCCCAGTCCCCAGACCTGAATATCATTGAACATCTGTGGGATAATTTGAAGCGGGCTGTCCATGCTCGGCGACCATCAAACTTAACTGAACTGGAATTGTTTTGTAAAGAGGAATGGTCAAAAATACCTTCATCCAGGATCCAGGAACTGATTAAAAGCTACAGGAAGCGACTAGAGGCTGTTATTTTTGCAAAAGGAGGATCTACTAAATATTAATGTCACTTTTCTGTTGAGGTGCCCATACTTTTGCACCGGTCAAATTTTGGTTTAATGCATATTGCACATTTTCTGTTAGTACAATAAACCTCATTTCAATCCTGAAATATTACTGTGTCCATCAGTTATTAGATATATCAAATTGAAATGGCTGTTGCAAACACCCAAATATTTAGAACTAAAAATGATTAAGATTAATAGGGGTGCCCAAACTTTTTCATATGACTGTATTTATTGGTCTGTTTGATTAGCTATACTTTGAACTGTTTTCTGTGTCTTGTCTTATTCCATTATGCCAGGTTGTATCTTGTATTATTGTTTTTTGTGATTATATATGTATTTGCAATAAATTATATTTATATTTTTGGCTATTTACTTGTTAGAGGTCTCTTTTGTTGTAGCTTTAAATTACTGCACCATCCTGAAGAAGGGAAGTAGGGCCCAAAGACATACTCACAAAGCTAGGTGATGACTGACCTCTTACACATATTACACTAAGGGATTTTCCAAGCAGTGGCGTAAGTACCGTAAGTACGGGGACCGCAACCTTAGGGGTCCTGGTGGGCCCCTGCTGCTTTTTATTTATTTTTTTAATAGGCCATTACCTGTTAGAGTAATCTCAGTAGGTAACGGGCCCTATTTACTTACCGCTCTTGCTCACAGCCGCCTCCGCTTCCCCTTATGCCCCTCTGGGGATCCTGTGCGTCCCAGAAATGTTCTATGGGATGCACAGGGCCCCCTGGAGGGCAAAATCGGGGATCAGTAAGTAAGGCTGTGGGCCCGCGGCAAGAGTATTTGTTAGGCAAACCCTAACAAATACTGCTACTATTAAACTCTGGGATCTCTTTAGACCCTAGAGTAGTGATGGTGAACCTTTTAGAGACTGAGTGCCCAAACTGCAAACCAAAACCCTCTAATTTATTGCAAAGTGACAACATGGCAATTTAACCTTAATACTGTGCGGACAATTGTGGAAAATTACGGACCCGCAAAATACGGTCATGTGAATGGGGCTTTACAGAGCCTTCAATGATACAAAACAACTTTGTACTGAAAGGTAGAAGTTTGCATTTGGTATACTTTTGAAAAATTAATGTTCACTATTTACATCACACAGGATCTGTTTTATAGTGACCGTGCAATGTTATTACAGCCTGTACTAATATCACATCTGCTATAAAACAGATACTGTGTGGTATAAATAGTGAAGGGCCCCCACGCAGTACAATTACCTCCACAGTGGCCCTCAGACAGTCCAATCTGTAAAACAATGGCCCCAACACAGTACAATCTGCTCCACAGTGATCCCTACAGTACAATCTGCTGCAAAATGGCCCCCACAAAGTATAACCTGTTCCACAGATGGATGCCCACAGAGAGGGTTCTGAGTGCCACCTCTGGCACCTGTGCCATAGGTTCGCCACCACGGCCCTAGAGTATAGTGATTGGAGGCCCAGGGGAGGTGAATTTACATAAAACAGCGTTACTTACCTCTCCTGGGCTCCTGGTGAGTACCACTTGTTTTTGTTTGTCACCTCCCCTGGGACTCCGATCATTATATTCTGTGGTCTGAAAAGCCAGAGAAACCCCAGAGTATAATAATAGTTTGTGGGTGGTGTACCCCATAATACTGGGACAATACTGTGGGGGGGGGATACTATGGGACATAATACTGTGTGGAGGGGCCGCTATGGAACATTATAGTGTGTGGAGGGGCCACTATGGAACACTATACTGTGTGCAGGGGCCACTATGGGTCATAATGCTGTGTGCAGGGGCCACTGTGGGACATTATCCTGTGTGGAGGGGCCGCTATGGGACATTATACTGTCTGGAGGCCACTTTGGAACTTTATAGTGTGTTTAAATGGGGAGTTATACTGTGTGGGGGCCAGGAAAGTGGGCTCTATGCTGTGGGGGGGGGGCCCCAAGTCAAAAATTTGCTATAGGGCCCAGTCTTTGCTAGTTACACCCCTGGTACAAAGTAAACCCTTCGAAAAAAAATTGCAGTTCTCAATTACCACTTCTCTGTAAAAACTAGGTTTCGCCGCTGTACCCCATGTTCCAGAGAGAGCATATAATTGGGTCTTTACAGAGCAAAGATAACAAGCTTCTATTTTGTTAGTGAAAAAAAGCAAATATTCGGTGACCATACTATGACACAAACAGGTCTGCAGTGTGAGTACCCTGCAAACAGCTCCTCAGCTTCTTGGACCATTGTGACAAGGAGGGTATTAAGGATTACTGCAATGCCTAGATCTGAGAGAGTTCGGCGTTAAATCAATAGTTTTACAGGCCATTTACTTTTCTTATGGATTTCCCCTTTAAAAGAATCTGTATTTAGTACCGTCTTATTGTTTTTAGTTGATAACATGACGTGTCTTACATTTTTCCTGTCAAGAAACCGAACATGAAGTCAGTTTGGAAGACAATTCGCTTAATCACAAATTCTAACTATTATTGGAAAGGCAGACAAGGTTTGAGACAGCAATCCATTAGCACAGTGGAATATCTTCATTTTATTAATCTGTCTAATTTGCTGGAGATTACACGTCCACACAATTTAAATTATAATTTGTGTTCCAATCATTCCTAATGACAATAAAATGCCATTATATTTCACCCCGTCCTGTGATATGGGAATGCGGCGGATAACTACAGACATTGAACACGAACATATGGTGATTTTATAAAGCTCATCTCTGTTAAAAAAAAAAAAAAAAATCAAATCTATATGTGCTAAGAACCCTTCATGCCCTGGTGCTGTCTCATGTTAAAATAAGAATATAATAATATAAGGTTACAGACAAACATAACAGCAATAATGTGGCCAAGGTGAGGTTATGAGTAATGTCCATAACCTAATGGCTGTATTAGATAGCCAGATCTCCTGCATTGACCTGATTATATAAACAGGAAGAAGAATGGTGATGGTTTCTCCCTCATTCGGCTGCATGGATTATTGGCAGCACTGCCCTGCTTATTGCTCTGAGGAGCATCTTTTATCCTGCATAAATAGTGCAATGAGCCAGTCAGTGAGTGTTTGATCTGCAGCACTATTGTACAGGGCTATTATAGGCAATGGCGCTTTTTTGCTGAAGAATCCGCACAGTTTTTAATTGCAGTAATGAGTAGCACATTTTGCTATGCATCTCACTTGTATGATAACAACTAGTTCACCCGTTTTCAGTTTAATAGTCATTAGCAGCTGACATGTGTAGTAATGCAATTAAAACTGCGCTATGTTCTTCAGGAAAAAAGCACAGTGTAAACCCAGCTTTAGGGTTGTGACTCACTATGTTCCTGGATGCAGTTATAACTATACTCAGTTCTAGGACCACAAGGACATATGCCACAACTCACTGGAGGATAGCTGCAGATGAAAGTAGTAGTTGTAGTTGAAACTCAACTGACTCCTCTAGCAGGGGGCAGGTTTGCGGGGGCCTGATGGTGGTGGTACTTCCAGTTGTGAAAAGTTTTCTATTCAACTGGGCCAGATGATGGAGGTCAGAAGGGCCTTCATGGTGATAGCAGAGATGACTCCTGAGACTCCGTAGATGCAGTTGAATGGGGGTAGTAGTAGGAGTCATCTCACTGAGGACTCAGCTAAACTGCTCTGATCTGGAGACTCTAAAGCTGGCCACGAACCTTCGAACGAACATTTGACTATCCCAGACACTTGGAAAATTAACTGATGAAAATCATTCATTGCTAATTAAGTGGTGAAAAGAGGAAATGACGGACACGTTGTGGGTGTGTTAGTACAACAACACATGCCCACAATACCAAAATCACACACAGGTCTGTTAGTCTAGCCTATACACAACAGATCACAGCAGAAAAAAAATCCAACACAACAGATTTTGGTTCTGACCAACTTTACTTGATGGTTGTCTGTATGGGACGAACTGTCACAGGTTTATGTACTACCAACCAACAGCAGAGAGTTCAAAATCTGCCACTTAAGCAGTCTAAAGTCTAATGAGTATGGCCAGCTTTAGTCTCCTCCCTTTACCCCAGCCAAAGGTTGGATGGACTTTACCAAACTTCACGAGGGATGTACATCTCCACAGTGGAATGCTCCTAAACAGGGGGAAACAAACACATAGGAAAGCTGCAAGCATATATACATTATATACAGACGTTGGCACATACTGTAACACAACATAATAAAACAATGTAAAATAATACAAAATATATAGCAGTGTTCACTGGAATTCTGGACCTTTCCTTATAAGCAAGTGAAACTCTGATTCATTTCAGGCTATTTCTCATTACTGACTGTGAAATTTTGCTGATAATGAGCTCAGTAATGGGAAATAGCCTGGAATTAACCAGTGTTTCACTTACTTATAAAGGATAAGGGAAAGTACATGTAGCCTCAGAACTGAGAGCAGCTATAACTGCATCCAGGTACATATTGTGTCACCCTCCTAAGGGGTTATGACATATAACACAAAGGTACGGTATTCCACAAAAACTGCTATGGGGTCTGTATTCAACTTGGTACATATGAACCATAATACAGTCATGTGCATGGCTTCTAAGGGTATGACCACATGGGACACATACATTTCAGAATTTCTGCCCAGATTTCCAGACAGAAAATGCACCAACAAAGTAGATAAAATTTTAACAAATCATATACACACTGTAGGGAAACTTTGCAGCGAAATTTGACCTGCAATGAGACTTTTTTGTGAAGTTGTAGTGTTGATGTTTATAGTGAATTTCACCCTTCACAATGCAATAAAATGCACAACAGATTCACTGTGCATGTATATATTTTACTGTTGATTCTTAACTGATTTTACAGATATGCAGCAAAATCTGTTGTGAAAATCCACAGTGGAAAATTTCTATGTATAGATATCCCATAAGGTCAGTTGGTCTGTATTTTGCATCACTATTTTGGATGGAGGCAACAGTACCTGAGATGATGCTGTAGGTTTAAAAGCAGCTCTGCGGGTTTTAGTCACAGCATGTGAATGAGATTTCATCCTCTATACTGCTTCTTTAGATTACAGCCGGTGAGCTACATCGGCATTACATCCTCTGTGTTAAAAAATACTGATGTAAAATACTGACAAGTTTAACTTTGTTCACACGTAGATATTTGTCTTCATTTTCCACCATGTGAATGCAACCATAGCACATAAGTGGTTACTTTCACAATCACATTCAGAAATGCACGCCTGGCATTATTTATTTGTATACCTTATTTGTATAGTGCTATCAGATTCCACAGCACAGTCAGTTACTGATCACAATCTAAATGTATGTTGGAGGAAACCTACAACATGTGGAGAATATATAAATTCCTTGCAGATGTTGTCCTTACCTGGATTCGAAACTAGGACTCCAGCATTACAAGGCAACATTACTAACCACTGGGCCACTATGCTGCATTTAGCAGTAATCCATATTCTGCTACCATGGCTTGGGCACACTGTGTACAGGCACCGTAATTCAGTTACATGTTTCCATTCCTTTAAAGACTTCAGATGTCTGTAGTTTTTGGTAGTGATGTGGCAACAACAGAGAAGTTCGCTGGCTGATAATAATCTGTTGGTACATCTGTTGTTTGGCCTGTCTGAGCAAATTATCATTCAGACACCAAGAATGACAATGCCAATGTTGATTGTCTCTCCAGCAATCTCACAGAAGCACCTAATGGGCCACAGATGAAGACCAAGAAGAAGAAGAGACCTAGGACTCCATGCAGGAGACTCGGGGGAAGGAAGAAGGAAGGAAGGAAGGGAGGAAGGGAGGAAGGGAGGAAGGGAGGAAGGGAGGAGGAAGGAAGGAAGGAAGGAAGGAAGGAAGGAAGGAAGGAAGGAAGGAAGGAAGGAAGGAAGGGGGAAGGAAGGAAGGAAGGAAGGAAGGAAGGAAGGAAGGACGGACCTGTGGCGAATACTTCCAGAACCTAGGTTAGTGAGGAATGGCCCACATATCTGTCACAGGATAAGCAGATCATTAAGGTCACAGGTTGGCTTTGAATGCATTGGCTGCTTATGAAAGGAAGGTAGAAAGCCCTGTCCCCCATGAGGAAAAAGTTGTGGCTGTAGAGCTGAGGGGTGGTGCTCTGTCAAAGAGTAGAACTGGCAATAGAGTTCTGCCCCATGTAATAAGCGGTGGTGCCTATAGGCGGAGTAAGAAGCACTATCGAATGGATGCATGCAAAGAAAGACAAGTCAGACATTTGCCTGGCTCCAACAGTTTGACTATCATCTACACCTGTAAAATGTAACAATTTCAGTATGCAGAGGGTCCTGGTATTCCAGACTCGTGAGACAAGTGAAGCAACAGACTCCAATTCAGCTGATCCAAACTTGATATTCCCTACAAGTGGTAATGTCAGCACAGAGGATTCTATTCAGGCTTTTAAGTATGTCCTGACAATCGTCCATCATTTAGTAAGTTTGTGGTGACAGTTCCCATGTGGTATCAGACATTCGAAACTGCAGTACAGGCTCTGTGGAAACTTTGACCTCCCTTACAGGTGCTCAATGCAATTCCATTCCATCAGAGAGCCTGTTTTGAGGCTAGTGATTGATGAATTGTGGTGGTTGTATCCAATTAAGTAGTCGTGGACTGTAATCCCCAATGGCCTGTGAACAGGTGAATATCACCTTGTTGCAATAACTACAAACTCTCAAGAAGTAGAAGAAAGAAGTATAGTTCATCTACATTTCGGAGTTGATATGGGTGTACAATAACACTGTACATTTCACCACTGGGTATTTGCTTTTCATGCTGATGTTCAGAGAGAATGGATGATACCCCCTGGATATGATAAGGCCTGTGAGTCAGGAATACGAGGCATGGACACTTCAAACGTGGATGACAAAGCACCACTGAGTGCAAAAGGTGGATGACACACTTTTTCGGAGAAAAAGCAACTGTGAGACCTAACCCACATTGGCGACAGTGTGTTGGTGTGGAGTCAAACAGCTTGAAGGACAGGACAATTGGAATGGAAATGGGGAGTGGTTCCACACAAGGTGGTGCATCAACCCAACCCACTCATACCTGTGTTTGAAGTGCTACCCAGGTAGAAGCGGGGCCGGCTTGAGAACTCCCTTCATACCCCTGGAGTTATGCACACTGTGACCTACTGGATAAATTACCAAAATACCACATTTTTGAAACTGCACCAAATTCATCAAGGATTTATGACTATTTGATGAATTTGTTACAATTTGCTATTCGATGAAGTGGTAATTTAAGTGCATTTTCGACGAATTTGATGAATTTCCCCCCACTGAATTTTTGTTGCCCTTTTTGTGCAGATTTTTCATTTTTGAGCCAAAACTAGAAGTGGATTCAAAAGGAATATGGAGGGAATATAAAGTAAGGACTTATACTTCTCCTTCAGGCTAAATTCGTTGCCAGTTTTGCATAAAAGAAAAAAAAAAACACAGCAAAATTTACTCCAAAAAAGCCACAAAAACTTCAAGTGTGTCATTAGCCTCTGGGTATATGCACACAGTGCAGTCAAAATGTGGTCTATTATCTTGAATACTGCAAAATTGCAGAAAAATGTCGGATTTTGCTACAATTTCAAGTAGTCAGGGCAATAAACTGAAATTTTATTTTTTTTTACCTGTTATTGCAATTTTTTTGACATGTGAACCCACTGTAAAGCTATGGACTACAATGATAGTCATTACCGCATCAACCTTGTGTCTGGAAATAAACATCTAAAAGTAAAATAACTATAACTCTTGTTTTCTTACTTAATACTATATTTTGGGTTCCTTTTTCATCTTTTGTCGATGTTTGGTTGCAGTATTTGTAAATAATATTATGTAGCTACTTGCTTCAGTGAAATAGTTAACCAGGAACTAAATTACCCATTCCACAGAAAATCACAACAGGAGGTTATAATTGCAGATCCTCCCCTTATACCTCTCACAGTCAGTGGCTCCTGTAGGGTCTGTGTATTCTGCAGGTCAGTGGATTTATATATATATATATATATATATATATATATATATATTATTTTTTTTTTTTTTTAAACAATTGCTCCATCGTCCTACATCAGTGTATAGAGTTTATATCGATAAGCATTTATGGTATTACACTAGTTTTCAGGTTTCCGTCCTTCAGGTCCTCATGGGGGCATGAAAGACTGAAACCCTGTCTGCATAAAAAGCAGTTACATGCGGTTTCTGCTGATTTTATACTGAAGCTGGCGGAGAGAAAAGTTCTCTTTGCAGGACTTTTCTCTCTGCCGATTTTAAGTAGATTCTGTGGTGGAGTCTTTTACAGAAACGCCAACGCTAGTGTGAATCCAACCTAATTCTACATATGTACTGTATGTAAGTAACATGTGACTTTATATGTGTATATACAGTACACATGGAGTGTGGTTAGTTTAGGAATTATATGCTGTAATGCATCTGTGACCCACATTATGTGGTTTTGGTGTTTTTGTTTGTTTTTTTTGTTTTTTTTAACTGCCTCTATCCTGACTATTAAATATACCCTAAGGCTCCACACACACTCTGTTTATTGTCAATGTGCTAGCTGTGTTTTTCATGGCCATTGCATTGACCCATTATATTGTCATGGCCCCATACACATGTATTATTATGGAACCGTGAGCCTGAGGCAAAACTAAGAATAGGTCCTATTTAGGTGCTGTTAAACTATGGACCTGGCACATGCACACAGTCATGTGGATGTAGTTTAAGTATAGGTGACTTAAAGGGGTTGTACCAATATGGACATTTATTCCTTTCAACAGAACAGGGATAAGTGTCCAATTTCTGGAGTCCTCCAGTGATCAGTAGGATGGGGGACTGTAAGATCTCCTTGTCATTGGATCGCCAGTGTGCTTGTGTGACTGGTGCTCCATTCACTTCTATGGGGCTGCTGGGACTATAAACTCTGGCAGCGCCCACAACCTCATAGTAATAAATGGAGGGCCCCAGTGCAAACGTTGACCGTGACACCCTATTCCCTCCCTGCGGCATATTCTTGATAGCAACACTTATGGGTACTGCAGCAGTATCTCAAATACTTGAAAGGGATGCAAGTATAGTACCCACAACTGCAGTTATCAAGAATATGGTGAGTAAGAAGTACCCGGCATTTAAACAATGCTAGGAGATGCTATGGTAAATATCTGATCTTCAGTTGTCCTAACAGTCTAAGAGATAAGTGGAGGTCCAACACCCGGGACCGCTGCTGATCAGCTGTCTAAAGGAACTGTGGTGCCATGACCCCTTCACTATTTACATTGCATAGTTCTGTTTTATAGTGACCCTGCGATGTGATTACAAACTGTAATTACATCACACAGCTACAACAAAACAGATGGGGTGTGATGTAAATAGTGGCCACACACATTAAAATATGCTCTCTATAGTGGCTCCACACTGTATAATATGCTCCACAGCTGCCCTATACAATGTAATATGCTCCCCAGAGGCCACCCTCCACAGTATAATGCTCCACAGTGGCTCCAATACAATATGATATGCTCCCCACAGTGGCCCCACACAGTATAAAATGCTCCCAAGAGCCCCCTCTCCCTAGAATAATATGCAATGGAAGCCTTCAGATGCTTCAGGTGAACCACATGAAATTAGTTTTGATGAATATTCATGAGGTATGGCCCTCCAGTTAGTTTCCATGTTATTATTATACACTGGGGTCTCCTCAGAACCCAGATTATAAGTGGAGGCCCAGGTAGGTGATTAAAAATAACAAACACTTATACTCCTCTTACCTCACCACTCCTGGACATTCTCACTCTCTCCAGCATCCTCTTCAGGCCTCTCTAGCCTGCAGCTGACATCACGCACCGCTGGGGCTTGTGATTGGGCCTCACGTGGGGTACGTCGGCTTAATGACGTCAGTGCATCTTATGGTGAATCAGTAGTGACCCCCGGGGTGGGTGACATCAGTCACAGACCAGAAGAACCCTAAAGAGAATGTCATGGACCGTCATAATCCAAGGAGAAGTGAGTAAAAGTATTTATTTTTACTCACCTCCCCTGGGCAGGATTCTATTGGAAAGGGACCCAGCGGAATGTACACATATCACTTAACACGGGACCCCTATCCATGCAGATCTCTGCTGCTTGAGATGTATAGCGATCAGGGAACCAGTATTTCCCTGCCATCTCCAGCTGGCCACAGACTCCTTACCCCTCCAGCCGTTATATCACTGCAGCAGGCAGCATCAGCAGTACAGTAAATGGAGCATGATACAGGGAGACGGAGGACCCACTATTCAGAGGTGTGTGAAAATCCTCATGTATCCATGTCTGATTCATTTTAACAAAAGTATTTTTTTTTCCACACTAGCTGTGGACAGTGCTGTCCTTCTAGGCGTTACAACACTACTGGCAGCACTGAACACCTTCTCGGCCTTTACGCATGAGGCCGGACAAGATATAATTCCCTTGGCAAACTGGGCCAGCTCCTTCCACTGCTTTAACCTATTGGCCCATAATTCCATGAAGTCGGAAGTTATCTGCTGAAAAATGGGCGCTCTCTAGGCTAGACTATACATTTTCCATAGCAGGTTTCTCATCCTCCTCCATCAATACAGGGCAATGACGTTGACTAAGTGGTGGAAACTGTTCCTTTTCTTCTGTCCCTCGTTCCATGAGTGTGTTTCCTGTAAGATATACAATACAGGGATCACATGGCTGATGCTGCAGTCATCCCTACTGACAAATTAGGTGACTTCTTTAAAGGGCTTGAAAAGCCAGCACACTTACCTCATAAGCCTTCAATGATGTATTTTGAAGTAACACTTCGTTCTTGTGGTCTACTGCATAGAATAATCGTTCACCACCTTCTGCTGCTCACACAGACGCTCCACCATGTTTAAGATGGAGTTCCACCGAGTTGGAATGTTGCAGATAAAGCGGAACATTTTGTTGCTGCAAATCGAATAGGGTGTTTTTTGTGACATAAGAATGACTGAAATGCGCACAATGAGACACTTCTGGCCATGAGGAGCACCTCTTTTAAGCCACTATACAGGTTAATAAAGCGGGGAACCACCAGATTAAGAGCATGCGCCATACAGGGACAGTGCGTTATTCGTCCTAATTGCAGCAAAGCAAAAATATTGGTGCTATTGTCGCTGGCAGCGTTGCTCGGTTAGAGTTGGTGTGGTGTCATTTTAGTTTGTCAGATACTAATCAACATTTGTTTGGTTTTCTTAAAAACTATTTTGCTAAAAACTAGAAACTATTTGGAATATTTAAGTTGAATCTGGTTCGTGACAAAGCAGTTTGCCCGGCTCTACATGTGACCAGAATCAGTGTGGCATCACCCTTAAAGAGGACCTGTCTCCAAGTAGAAAATACTAAATAAACATACTTCATTTATTTGATTCTTAATATGACTTTGAACACTCTAGTAGTTTTCTTTTTAAAATTTCTCCACCCATTCAAAACATATGTCCTCTGGAAGGTTATCTGTAAACCAGCTCTGATTCTCCATATGGGTGGGAAGATTTTATTTTCTCAGAGAAAAACAAAAAGTTACTGCACACTTGGAGAATCAGAGCTATAAATGTCCAGGGACGGATTGGAACATTCCTGGTGGTCCGTATGGAATATGGGCTGCTGGTCTGGCAAGCTACCTGCCTGGCCGCCCCCGATCTATACCATTACAGTGCAGGCTGCTGAACAGCACTGAAAGTATGTTTTGGATGAACCTCGCAAGAGGTTCGCGGATCGGTTTCTTTCAGACTGAACAGATCAAAACTGAAAGTGCTATTTTATACTATGGGTTCTCTTCAGACCCCAGTGTGTAATATGCTAAAGCCCAGGGGAGGTGATCAAACATAATAAATAGTGTTACTCTCCTTTTCTGGGCTCCGGTGCGGGTCTTCCAGCCTCTTCTGCTCTTATAGATGTCATGGCCGGGGGTTTGGCCAGTGATCCCCGAGCTGTCAGGAGTCTCCATACCTGGTTGATCCTGCTGCCAATGGGCGTCTGCATAGGCTGACTTCCTCTATACACTGCAAAACACGTGCATACAAATGAATGAATGTGTACAAGTAAATGAATAAAGCCCCAAAACTACCCATTTCCTATATAAAATGAATTATATAAAACCTAAAAATTTGGTATCTCTGCATATGTAACAACCCGTACAATAAAACTGAAACCTGATTTAACCTGCACGGTGAACATAAGAAAGTAAAAAAAAATAAAATAAAAAATAAAAAAAAAATTGGAAAAAGTGCTGGAAATAATGATTTCTCGCCTTACAAAAAAAATGCTATAAAAAGTGATCAAAAAAACATGTACCCCAAAACAGTAGAAATATTAAAAGCACAGGGTGTCCCGCATAAAAAAAGCCATCAACCAACTCAACCAAAAAATAAAAATGTTACGCATCTCAGAAGATGACGATGCAAAAATAAGATTTATGTCCCCCAATGGGTTTTTGTTCTGCAAAATTAAAATAAAAAAAGAATATAAATTGGGTATAGTTGCGATCGTACTGACCCACAGAACATGTTACTTACAGGTAACATGTTACTTGCACTCTGCTGCACAGAAAAAAAAATTAAAAGGTAAAAAGTAATGCCAGAATTGATTGTTTTTTTTTTTTTTAATCCGCTAAGAAAGTTGACTAAAATTTTAGTCAATAAGTTATAGGCACCCAAAAATGGTGTCAGTACAAAATACATGTCATACCACAAAAACCAAGTCCTCATATGGCTAAATCACCAGAAAAACAAATAAAATATAGCTTGCACAATGTGAAGACAAAACCCCTAAAATCGCCAAATCATTAGAACAAAACTGGCTGCAGCAAGAACGGCATGTATAAGCTGTTCGAGCATATATCAAGGTACACCCCAAATTTAGAGATTATGAGGGAACACCAGAAGTGACCCTCTGCAATCATTGGAGCTACTGGGAAAATAATAGGGAATTTGGTGTTCCCAATGCACTCTGCACAGCTTACATATTCACTTTCCACCATCTGGTGTGCATTCACATCTGCGAATACACCCCTTGATAAATTCTTTGAGGGGTGCAGTTTTCAAAATGGGGTGACTCCTTAGGGGATTCAACTTTACTGGTACGTTAAAGGCTCTACAAACATGACGTCTTCCTTTCAGCACCAGCTGCATATTAATTTCTGGAAAATAAATTATAGCAACACTTGGGGGTTAAAAATGTTCACTGTACCACTGGATAAATTCCTTCAGGTGTGTAGTCTCCAAAATGGGGTCATGTGTCAGGGGATTCCACTTAAATGGCATTTCAGGAGCTCTGCAAAAGTGTCATGACGTCCAAAATCCAAACCGTCTAAATATGTTCTCCAAAAAACAAAATAGCGCTACTTCTCTTCTGTGCCAAACTGCAGTTTATACCCCCATATGGCATTAGGTAAATTATCCTGGGTATAATAGTGTCTTACATGTGGGCATAAACTACAGTTCGGGAACACAGTAGGGCACAGATGTGAAGGAACGCTATGCGCTTTTAGAGCGCAGATTTAGATTGTTGGTTTTTGGACGCCATGTCACCATTTGCAGGGACCCTAAAATTGCCCCTAAAATTCCAATTCTCTGGCACCTCCAGGGCTCCGTAAAAACATGGCATCCAGAAAGTCCATCTAAATCTATATTCCAAAAGCTAAAAAGTTCAGTGTTCCTTTCTTTCTGAACCCTGCTGTGTGCCCAAGCAGCAGTTTATCCCCAGATATACAACTTTTTTGGATAACCCACAAAAGTTTTAGGAGTGCGTTTCTCTGATGACACAAAGTGGGCACTGAAATGGCATATTTCTTCAAAAATTTCAATTTTCACTTTGTACATACATTTTTGGGAATCACTCTTGGGCTCAAAATGATATTCCTTGAGAAATTCCATGAGGGGTGTTTCCATTGTACTGATACTTTAGGTTCTCTGCAAATGCAACATGAAAACTATTCCAACACAATCTGCCCCCCAAAAGACAAATAGCACTCTTTCCATTCTGAGCCCCACCATATACCTATACAGCAGTTTACAACTACATATGGGGTATTGGCGGATTCAGGAGAAATTGAGTAACAAACTGTAGTATGTTTTTTCATCTTTAAACCCTTGTAAAAATAAAAAATTTGGGGCTAAATGGACTGTTGGAAAAAAATAAAACTTTCATTTTTACGTCCCAATGTTAATAAAGTCTGTGAATGCGAGTTCAAAATGCTCACTATACCCCTTGATAAATTCCTTGAAGAGTGTAGATTACAAAATAGGGTCTCTCTTTTGGGGTTTCCATTGTACTAGTACTTTAGGGGCTCTGCAAATACAACATGGCACCTGAAAACTATTCCAGCAAAATCTGCCCTCCAAAAGCCAAAAAGGACTTTTTCCATTCTGAGCCCCACTAGGTTAATCATACAGCAGTTCACGACCACATATGGGGTATTCCCATGTTCAGGGGAAATTGTGTTACAAATTTTGGGGAGCTTTTTCTCCTTTATCTGCTCGTGAAAATGAAAAACTTGGGGCTAAATTGACAGTTTATTGAAAAAAAAAAAAAAAAAGTAATTTTTCATTGTCACAACCCAAAGTTAATAAAATCTGTGAAACCGCTGTAGGGTCAAAATGCGCACTATACCCTTTGATATGTTCTGTGAGGGGTGTAGTTTCCAAAATGGGTTTACTTTTTGGTGGTTTCCATTGTACTGGTATTTTAACGCCTCTGCAAATGCAACATGGCACGCAAAAACTATTCCCACAAATTCTGCCCTCCAAAAGACAAATAGTGCTCTTTCTATTCCAAGCCCCCCCTCCCCATGTACCCATAAAGCAGATTACGACCACATATGGGGTATTTCTGTGTTCAGGAGCAATTTAACAAACTGTGGGGTGCTTTTTCTCCTTTAACCCCTTGTAAAAATTAAAACTTTGAGACTAAAACGTGACTTTATTAACTTTTCATTTAAACCTCTCAATGTTAAAAAAAAAAAAAATCTGTGAATCGGCTGTGGGGTCAAATTCTCACCATACAGCTTGATAAATTCTGAGGGGTGTATTTTCGAAAATGGGGTCACATTTGGAGGTTTCCATTGTATTGGTACTCTAGGGGCTCTACAAATGAGACATGGCACCTGAAAACTATCCCAGCAAAATCTGCTTTTCAAAAACCACTGTCGCTCCTTCACTGATGATGCTGATATAAAGCAGAGGTATTGTAGATAGTCATACCACCCAAATAAATTATCTGTCTGAAAAATAGAACATTTCACATTTTGATATATTTTTTTTATAAATAAATCCAAAAATATTGATCAATGTTTACCACTAATATGAAGTAAAATTTCAAAATAACTTGTGTACATTAAAGTGTCTAAAAGTTATTGCCATATAAATTGACACACGTCAGTTTTGAAAAATGAGGCCTGGACCTTTTAAGGTACTTTTTGGCTGTGTCCCCATGGGTTAACTATTGAGTGACAGTTGCAGCCCACACAATTTTATACAACTTAATGCATTAATTTGGACAGAAGCTGTCATTCAATAGTAAAGCTACAAAAAGTTGCAGTGTAATCCTGGTTATTACTCTTAGCTAGGTTTACCTCCCCCCTACTCTCCCAATAAAATTCCAGATTATTTTTCAGTTGTGTGCTGGGCTATTCTGGATTGAAGGAATTGCACTGTACTTGCATCTAAACTTTTTTTCTTTTTAAATATCACTTGTGGAATCCCTTGACCTTGTGGACTAAAATGGTTGAGTACATAATTCTACAGACTGGGCATTTCAGCTGTGTCTGTTCAAAAAAAAAATCCACCATTCTTTGCGAACAAATATGGATTTAATGAGAAAAATAGATTTTCTGGGCACTTTCAGGATATTACCTGTAATCAAGCTGCAGAAACTATGTTCTGAAGAAGATTGCTGTAAACTTATACCATTTTTCTAATGCTATTTGTAGTATTGCAGGTAGATCTGGGGTCATTGCTTTGAAAGGTTTGTGATTGGTACTGAAAATAAGTTATTTATGTGAAAGGTTTGGTTTCAAGTTTCTATATTAAAAAGTAACTATTTATTCTGCAAAATTCCCATTTAGAACTGCATTGAAGGGTGAGACATTTGTTTGAATGATCTGAATCAGTGCCAGGCTTGTTTAGGCTAGTAAGATAAGATGATTAAAGCCAAGATCGGGTGTTTCCCAGTGGATTTAGTGATGACAGAGTTTTTTTTTAATGTAACTTTCTATTATCTCGCACATGTCAGATAACTCTGCACAATAAGGACATCGTGGCCTTTAATTGTCTACAGATGTAAAGATGGATATGTTCATGGAAAAACCTCTTTAGCCCCCTTGCAGACGACTGTATGAAAGCTCAGTGTGCTATCTGGGTTTTTCCCGGATAGCACACTGACTCATTCATTTCTATGGGTCCGTACACATGGCCGTGAAGTACACGGTCCCGTGTGTGGGCCAACAGCCCGGGCAACAAAAAAATGGAACAGGTCATTGCGATCCCAATGTTGCTGCAACTGTGAGACCGAGTCTCAGAAGTATCCATTAGTGATCAGTCTTTCTTACTTTTAGAGAAAATTAATCTTTAAATTAAAGTGGTGCAATGTCCCTTATAGGGAAACTTCAGAATTCAAAATAAAACATCAGATATACAAGAAATCTTTTAATGAAGACTGAGGGTAACCAAAATAACGTAAATATATCATTATAGGATACAGTGTATGTAAATACAGTAAAATCAGAGCCCCCATCTACTCTGCACGCATGTATATAATCACCTTCAATTAATTATTAATGCATGACCAACAATTATGTCAGGTCAAACTGCACATCTCCAGATGTTTGATGCCTTCAGCCACTGAATAGTAACAGCTGTGGAGTCGTTTCTCCAGAACTTCATGCCCAATATATACTAATGCTTTTATTTGCATGGAGAAATTGTTCCTTTTTGTATCCATGTTGAATGCAAAAAATGAGTTTATTATTTCTTTCCCTTCAGAGGTAGGGCTGGTATGTTTCTGTGAGTCCATACATACTGTATATATCTCATGGATTCATATGGAAGCTTTTAAGGAAGAATACACCATGTTGTCAACAAAAAGAACGCCTAGTTTGGTCAACCCCGTTTTTGCACATATTATCTAGTACAGAGTTGTTTCACTCGTGCAAAGAAAAATACAAATTTGTAAATGCCTTTTTCCATATCATTGGAGCCCTGAGTGTTGTCCTGTTTTAACATCTTGGCTAACACTTTGTGGGCATTTACACCATAATGACACAATTTGCTAAATGACTGTCTATATGCCAGAGTTGTTGCCAGTTGTGCGCAACATAAATAGCCTTGGTATTTGAATCCAGAATGTACGTCTAGCCTGGTATATACACTAAATGACAATTTGTTCCACTAATTAACTTTTTTAATGGCAGGCTCAGTTTTCATTATTTTTTGGTTCAGGGCACTAAGTGGAAGCCTTCTGTGCCCAGCTGTCTTTCATTTCTAAACTATAATGTTGTGTGGTTATGGGACTGTGTGGTTGTATGGACACTGATATGGTAGCTATTACTTTATGGAGATGGCTGCATGGTAAGACTGACTGACATTACTCTAGGGCTCATGAGACTCATCAGGTCATATATGTTAACTCCAGAGAAGGCACCCAATGGCAATAGGGTGAAAACAGCCTGCTGGTATCATTTGGCACCATTTAAAGTCTAGCCTTGATGCAGTACTTTGAGGACATGTTTATAAATTATTTTGTAGGTGCTTGAATAAGTGAAAAAGTTTCTGGCTAGCTGTACATGTAGTATGTACAGATCTTTCTCATTTCAAATTGTGGAAGTTATTGGAACACTGAGTAAAATATGTTGTGTCATCTGTAGTATAAGACCTGAGCAAGCGGTGCATTACATGGCATAAAATCTTATCTGCAGTGTTTTCAATCATTGATATACTAAAAACATTGCCCAGGAATTGGAGTAACCCATGTGGAGGCAGGGGGAGATGTAAAATAAAAAAAAATAAATAAATAAAAAAAAGCATACTCCTCTGACCCTTGTCCTCCACTTGTCTTTTCAAACGTGTCAGCGACTCATTGCTGAAAGTCCTTAACCTCACATGATCACAGAGGCCTGTGGAGAGGAACCGGTGATGTCACTCACATACATCAATGGTTCCTTACCTGCGATCTGAGTCCACTGACCCCTTTAAAGTGGACCTTTCACCACCTTCAACAAGCCACCTTCAACTCTACATCAGTTAATAGCTGCTATTTCACTGATTCTGGAACAGTTGGAATTTTTTTTCTCTAGCCCCCACTGTTCTCGAGCAATAAAAGCTGTTAGTTTTGGTGCCTGATAGTGTGAAATCTAAATAGCATATCAGAAGGCCATATCAGGCAGGGGCAGACAAGGGGTGTGATTCTGAGCTGTGACACTAGAGCTCTGAATCACACACCCCCTGCTTGACACTGCTCTTTTGACATTACAGAGCTTAAATAGCACATCACGCATCACAACTACCTGTGCTTGTTGCTCGGGAATTGTGGGGGCTACAGAAAAAATTCCATCTGCACTGAAATAAGTGGAGCAGCAAATATTAATGGGTGCTAAGAACTTGAATTGATGGAGGTAGTGAAAGGTCCTCTTTAATTTTATAGTAGCTTAAAGACTATTTCACATGACTGTGATGTGCCACTAAGCCCAGATATCACTATGGTTGTACTGAACTGTGATCGGCATAGACCTTTCTGTTGTTGATTGATGTGCTTGGCTATGGCCACCTTAAAGTGCTTGAGAGTCTTTACAAACAGTATCGCTCTTGTCCATGGGATTAGTCTGGTATTAGCCATATTGCATTCTATGGAGATGAACGTTAGGCTGGCATTTCACATTGCAAAAACGTTTTAAACACTTCGTTTTACACTACATGCAAAGTTCCAAATCCCATCCACACTTTGCAGAAAAAAAAAAACTGTAGCGAAAAAGCGGCAATTTCAAAAAAGTTTGGTGTTTTTGCAAATCGCAGCATGGCAACTATACCTATGGAAACACTGGCATTTTCTGTATAGGTATAATAGAAGCAGAAATTCCACAGAGGAAAACTCTGCAGAGGCTGCGGCTGACTACATGGGGCCCTAGCCTTAGCCAGTTTCTCTATATTCTGACAACTCCACAAGGCTATCAGGCTTTCTCTATAAACCAGCCAACTGCAATTGTTTAAGAGCCTGATAATGCTTTATGCGCTAAAGTATTCTCATGAATTGCCTGGCTCTTGAATAAAAGCTAAACTAAAGGCTATGTTGGTTAAAATGTTTTGTTACCATAGTACTGTTGGTGATAATACAGACTTCTATGGATGATGGCTATTGAATTGAAATGCCTGTCAATGTATTGTTGATCTATAAATATAACAAAATGAATTTCCTTTTAACATCCATTTCAGCATTTTATAAAAAGACATTGGAAGTTTCCAATAATAGACTCCAGTTAATATGTGAGACAGTTCCTGTCTTTCTTTATATACCGTTTGTTTGTTTGTTTTTTCTATCTAAACTAACTTTGTTTGCTAATGTAAAGGAAAGAAAACACATCCAGGAGACCAGAAAGCAAACCATTATATTACTCCAGCATGCTTTGTCATTGCACACCAGCATCCTGTACAATGGCTTAGCCTATACAAGCATGGAGTACTGATCACTGGCAGAGATGATATTGAATTAGGAAAAAAAGAATAGCAATGATTTTCCTCTCAAATAAAAATCTGGTTTGGATCTGAGCTTCTCAAATACATTGTCTTTTCAGGATGTTTCACTATATTTAAAGAAGCATTCCACTTTGAGCCATATCTACTTGTTAGAAAGTCCAATGCAACAAACACACACAATTGGTCAGCACTGTGAACAAGACCTGCAGTTGCACATTGCTGTGGCTGAACTTCATTTTGGTTCATGCATGCTACCCATCTGCCCAAGGTCTATTTTTTATTAGAACATAATATGGATGAACTACACTTCCTGTTTGTGGTGTATGCTAGGCTTAATATGGCTGAAATACACTTACCCTTAATTTATGGGAGGCCAAGACCATAAAAGAGGTAAGTAATTTTAGTGTAGGGAACCATCTAAAAGAGGTCACCTTGTCATTTGCAGACGGGCTTAAATACAGATTGTTCAAAACGTAAAAAAGCAAGAACTTCATTTTCATGTATTTTTATATACAGAAGGTATTTTGCAGTATTGCTTGTGGTGTTAGCAGAATGCTCTTGCAACTTTTTGTTTTCACATTTATTAGGCTCTATTCAGATGACATTATTTACATCAGTTTGGATGTAAAAAATGTTATCTGAATTGTGCCTTACAGAGTTCCCTAGAAAGTAAGCCAGGGGTAGGCAACCTTTTTTGTTCAGCGTGCCGATTTTAATAAAAAAAATCAAAGATGAGGTACTCGGAGTGCCGGTCAATAATTGTAAGTCTGACGACCCCTAAACTAAAGTCATATACCACAAACCATAACACAAAAGTGCTGCCACAAGATGCTTTAGGACACATGCGTTTACTGTTATTTCCTGGGACGCTCCTGTATTTTCCGATTAGAAGCAATGAAAGTCCATGTGCAGCCCCCAATTAGTGGTAAATGTAAGTGTCCAGGAGCACCGTATGGCGGCATCCTTATGGTGATATCACACTATGTATCTGGATGCAGATATAGTCTTAGGCCACTGGAACTTCAATGTAAAACTGCGTTCACATGGTGCATTTTTGCACAAAAAAAAAAATGCCTGTGTTTTCTGTGCAAAAACACATCCTTAATACAGAAAACACAGTTATACAGAATAATGTCCCATAACGGCTCCTGCATATGGTATTATGTCACATAGTGGCCCCTGCACATGGTATTATGTCACATAGTGGCCCCTGCACACGGTATTATGTCACATAGCGGTCCCTGCACACACGGTATTAGGTCCCATAGCGGTCCCTGCACACGGTATTAGGTCCCATAGCGGTCCCTGCACACGGTATTAGGTTCCATAGTTCTCTTCAGACCCCCGAGTATAGTAAGTGCAGGACCAAGAGAGGTGACAAACATAAAAAACCAATACTACTCACCTTCCCTGTGCTCCGCAGCCGCTCTGTTCTCTTCGGCGATTCTGCCTGTAGTCAGCGACCGCTGATTGGGTCTCTGGGGTCACGTCACGTCATTATGCGTAATGACGCCGGATGTGACACCTGAGGCCCTGTCAGCTGTCAGAAGCGCCTGCAGATCGCACAGCTGCCGCGTAGCGCAGGGAGCAAGGTGAGTATCATTGTTTTTTATGTTTCATCACTTCTCCTAAGTCTCCGCTTATTATACTCGGGGTCTGAAGAGACCCCACAGTATAATAATAGCAGTTTCGTTTCAGCCATGTTTGGTCCGATCGAAACTGCTGGGTGAGGAATCTGCTGCCATGCCAGGGAAATAAGCCTCGCGTGCCACTCTTGGCACGCATGCCGGGGGTTGCCGACGCCTGCAGTAAGCCAATCACACACTTCCCCTCTGCAGGGACCTCTACCAATCAGGTGTAATCTATGGAGAAAGCAATTGTTCAGTTTTCCCACATTTCCCCCAATGGGGAAACTAAGTATTGCATGGCAATTTTTCAAATCAAAGGGTTTATGTAATGTAGGTCAAGTCACCTAAAGAGAGACATAAGACGAGCTTTATAACTGCTCTTCACTATGTTAAAGATCTTCTGAATATTAACCTCCTCCTCTATTAAATGAGTCCCCTAATGGGGTACATGAAAGTAGGTTTCCTAAACTAGTCAACCCCTCTAAAGTGTACCTCTGCCATGATTATTGTGGTGGTTGTCAAGTTGTCATAATGAATCTATGATCCCTACAAGTTGTGACAATGAAGAAGCCACAAGAGACTTAAAGGTGCAGCAGTGTTCATATTTACCTCCACTTAAAACTACTTTTCATAAAAGCTGCATGTTAAGATCTTTTTACAGACTGGCATGTTCTACTTGTTTTAACTACCGTTATTAGGGATTAATACCCAGATGTGTCTCATGATTGTCCTGATCTGTTGTAGGCCTAATCCATTGGGAAATACAGGGAAACAAACCCAGGGATGTTAGTCCAGCACATTTTATGATGATTATTTTCTGGTATGATGCAGTTCCACAGAAAGAGTGTGCTATTGTGGCTGGGATTTCCTAAAACAGATATACCCAGGAGATACAGGAGCATTACCAGATATAGAGTCGTAGCTTTGCCCTGTGTAAAATCTTTTAGCTTCATAACACTATAAGGGGGAACCTGATACTCCAATTTTGCCCCATTCACACAGCTATAAACAAACAAAACAACAATGTGGATTTTTTTTTTTGTGGCATACACAATGTTTTATTAAAAACTGGGAAGTCTGACACCAATCGTGGAATAGTCCAACAGACAACTAAGCCACACCTGCACCTGGCAACTGGCTGGCTATCACAATGGCCATCATTAAAGACCAACTGCATAGCTATACCCACCCCTCCAAACTGGAGTAGACCTACATACAGTCATTGTGAGCCAGGTGAATTATTGCAATTTCTACTTTACACAAACTGGGGAGGCAAACTGGAATAAATGGTTAGCAATTTATTCAGTACAGTAGAGGTCCTACGCTTTGCAAACTGGCTGCATCATAACTCACTATGAAGTGAGTACTATTCACACAGACATGGTCAGCCTGGGATATATGGCCTACACATGGACAGGGTTTCATTGACAAAAATCGTCAATGTGAATAAGACCTTATTGCCTGTCTTCTCAACAAAACTTCCACTTTAATTAACAAAGTCCCTGAAACTCACCCCTTCCCCTACCTCCCAGCACCATCTTTATTCCCCTGTACATAACTATACACACTTATTCTATCCCAGACCCCTCCAATCTATGCCCCTGAAAAATCCCTTTGCTGCCATGGATCACAGTGAACATGCCCATCCCCTTTCTATGGCAGGTGCCCCTGTATTTGTCACCGTTAGTAATGGAGTAGAATTGTGTTTGTGCCTGCTTTGTATTCATTCTTCTGTTCATCTCTCATTTGAACAGATTCTTTCGTGAAGTCTACAGGAATTGAAGTGATCTGAAACATACTGATTAAGATCAAATACGGTACAGTTTGCCTAATCTGTTAATAATTGAGGCCAAATGAAAATCTGTTATGTACAAATAAATTGTGATAAAACCACAAAACCACACTACTTTCTATTCAACATGAAGCCAGTGATATGCTATTTAATACACAAGTTCTCAGCAAAAAAAAAAAGTCAAGAATCGCTGAGCTTTGATCTGAGAAATGCCATAGGGACACAATCTGGGAACAAAGCCACAATCAGGAGACGAAAATAATAAAAGAATGAGTTTAACAAGAATGTGACAGAGGAGTTGCGTCCAGATAGGAGACCTTGAAAAGGCTGACAATTTAATTAAAGTGCTTATAGAATGGGACAATTATGGAAATTAATTTTTATGGTTGTGCTTTGCAAAACAAGCTTTGTAATCACTCTGGAAAGTACTAGCGTCTTATGAGTGAAACAACTTTAAAATGGATTTTTACTGAGCCTTTCTGAATCTGTCTTATGGCTTAGAGGTGTGCAGCAGTCCACTGACGGAAGCCCAGAGGTTGGGAGCAGTAGTACTTGAAATTATCATGGTGGCAACACTACCAAATCTTCCAGCTCTTCTCCTGGGCTTGTGCTGTGATGAGGGAGCCTGCAGTGTACCTAATGGAGGTAGTAGTCTCTTCCGCCTGGGAACATCCTGGTTGTGGTCAGCCTTAATGCATCTGATGGTAGTGGTAGTGACCAGGATGATTGTGCAGGAATAAGACTCGGGAGACATGAGGTATGCAGAAATAGGGTAACTTTACTTGTAGTAGTACAACTTCTACAAAATGGAGGTTCTTGCAGTTTTACCATTGAGATGGAGCTGAGTTGGCAGTTGGTACACCCAGATGGCAGTCTGCCCTCTCCTTACTGAGGCTGGCTATTCTTGTCTGTGTCCCACTTCTTCTCTCATACAAAAGTCCTATAAAATCTCCACCAATATCCTCACTGGGATGAAGGGTAACAGGTTGCCTAGTCTGTCCATTGACGCAGGCAGGGTCACTGCTCTAAGGAACATATAAAACTTAAACTCCGATATCATGCAGGCACACACCTCTTGGTTTTCCTTAGCTTAAACAAGGGTGATTCTCTTCCTACTCAGTCTCAGGCACAGGCTGGAGTTACTGGATGATCTCCAGGCCTGTGAGGCGCCTGATGCAGTTCGGTGCTCTGACTCTGCATCTTCACTTCAAAGTCCTGGAGAAGACTCCAGAACTTGATTTGTGTGGGTTGGCTCAAATCTCTGCTCCATGCTCAGTTGGTTTTGTTTTTTGTTTTAAAACTGAGCTTTCACTTTTCATGTGGTTTTCACATATGCAACAACCACTGGGACTACTGCGAAGCATATATACTTTAATTATGCTGTTTGTTGTGTGTTTGCAATCTGTACATATATTGTACATAATGTGTTTTTGACCATTAAGTGGGCTGTACCACTCTGAGGCAGGAAACAGCGTTTTAGTATGACCCATTCAGTGAAGTCTTGGAGTAAGAGGAGGATATCGGGAGTCTTTTCATAGCAAAATCGGGGAATGAAGCAGAGAGACCGAGTTAGGCCCAACTGGCCTGTAATACAACCATTATCCCCTAGCCTGTGCCAGATTCATCCCTGCATATGCTGAGGAAAAGCGAATAGGAATGTGCCAACCTGTTATCTGAGGATATTTTGTTATAAGGGCCTCAGCAACTGGACAACTTCTTAGGCTTCACCACGAAGAGTGTTCTGGAAAAGGCTTAGACATTTTTTTGTTGAGAAGGTGGCACACGAAGTAGAAAATTCAGTCTTAAGGGCTGTTCACATCACATTTTTATCATTGCTTTAAATGATCAGTTTTACAGATTTAAAAAAAAATGCTAAAAACTGAAGAAAACAGATGGAAACTGATGACCATTAATTCACATTGTGAATATTGCAAAAAATTGACAACTGATCTGTTTATTTGAAACACAAGTGTAGTATGTCCTTCTTTTCTGACCTACAGAAACTGATCTATTTCCTACATCAGTCTAAACAAAGGCCCCAACTGGCGAGGTGGACCTGAAGGATCTAGCCTCTTAATAAATCAGGCATACGCCCATACGCTTGAATGTACATCTACGCCAGGCAGTAACTGGCGTAGATTTCCTTTATAACTTGAGCCAGTGTTCTAACACTGTAATATGGCAGCTCCAATGTATAGAGCCATAGAGATTTTGTAGGATACTCCATCTGTACCAAATCCAAGACCTTACAGGTCGTATACAACAATAGATAATCCGAAAAAAATATTATATAATCCCAAATGATGATCACAATAATACTAAAATTAATATATAACTTTTAATTAATTAAAGTAAAAAATCACATATAACATATAACCACCCTAAAAGCAGCACAATTAAATAGTCCTCAAAATATCAAAAAAAAAAAAAAAAAAATATATATATATATATATATATATATATATATATATATATAATTTGGAGACAAAAAAAAAAAAAGCAAACAAAACAGGCACGGCAGCCTGAAATAGGAAAAACCAACCAGACACTAAAACACTAAAGGTATGTTTGGCACTCCATATACCTGGTGTAGGAATACTTAGAGTTTGAACTGTGCTATCTTCCAACACTTATGGCCACTCTTTGATATACCATGGTGTTGTTTTGTATCTGTGATTAGTTATCTGATATCTGCAATACCTTTAGGAGTTTTATGTACTACTTATATTTGTGCTATGTTTTTTGATGGTTAACACTTGACCTTAGTGCTTGTTTCTTCCATACTTGGCACAGGGTGGTATCTTTACTGTGGCTCCATTCTGCATTTAGTATATTTGAGATTTTTTAACCAACTCTATCCCCTGATGAGTTTAGCGAAACATGCATGTCGGGATTGCATGTTTGGTTACTATATATATATGTGTGTTAGGCGTACCTAGTTTTGTTTTGTTTCTTGTGTTTTTTGTTCTCTTTATATCTATTTGTTTTGAAGGGATTTGATAGGGATAGTTTATTCTAGGGCCAGGTTCCAGTCGGGGGCACTTGCTAATTAGGGCGGTGGCCCCGAGTTAGGACTTTAGGGTCTATTTAGTGTTTTATATAGGGTGTTATAGGGATAGTTTAGATACAGGTGTTTCCTTATTTAGCCCGTTGTTACTGGTGTTACTATTGAACCGTGGACTGTCACCCCTCTCCCCTTCTGGTATTTGCTTCAGCAACACAGACACCATCTGAATCACGGTAAGTGTCTGGTTGTTTTTTCCTATTTCAGGCTGCCGTGCCTGTTTTGTTTGCTTTTTTTTTTTTTTTTGTCTCCAAATTATATATATAGTGGTTATATGTTGTTGTGATTTTTAACTTTAATTAATTAAAAGTTATATATTAATTTTTGTATTATTGTGATACTCCATCTGTACACAATATTTTCAGCATTCCACAGTTTGAATCTGTTAATTGCTGAATATCTTTTGAAAATTGTTAGGATTGTTTTTTTCTATGAATTCTTTCCACTTTTTTATTTATACAATTAGTTCATACATTTTCAACTAAAAATTCTATGTATCAATGTATTAACTAGCAAAATCTCTAATAACATATCTTATCATACTCCCCCAAAAAAACACAACTTCCCTCATCCAATCCAATCTGAGGAAGATAGGAGTTTAAAAAAAACAAAACAAAAAAACAGCCCAAAATTGGAAGCGGGGACCACTACCATTCCTCTACCATTTTCTCCCCTATTTCCTTCCATTTAGCTGTCTGATTTTCTATGGCTTTTTACTTATGATTATTTATTGTCCATTAGGATTGAAGGCTGAATTACAAATTCTGCAGGTTTTCTTAGAAAGCAATGTATTGTAGAACTTCAAAGACTCCATGACTAGGGACTCCCTATATTAAATAACAGCTTTACATCCCCTGTAACTACACCACATGTGACATATAGGTATTACCTCCACAATGGATTTCCTCTTGCCTCTGTAGAGTGATCGAAGGAGATGATGCTTTAACCACTATCCTCAGTCTTTTTGTGCTTTGAACCGAAAGCTGAATGATGCATTACGGGTCAAGCATTTTAAAAAGATTAAAGAGTTAAGTTAATATCCTACAAGATGAAACGCGGCTGTAGTAGCATTGCCTGGCATCCTCTTGGATGACTACTTAACCGTATCAAGCGCGATCAGCCTCAGGGACAGGATTCATTTTACTCCCTCTAATAGAATGTAATTTAATTCCTGAACCCTATTGGTGTATAATGTAACTGGGCCAGCAAAGCTTGTTAATATGATCACCCTGCTACAGTGCCAAAATGGCCTTTCAATGAAATGGGCACAAAAAAAATTATTCTAAAATTATTGCAGTAGAGGTTTAAGGTGTGTAAACAAAGCATTATGGGAAATCTGTAAACTAATTAGAAATTGAAATATAAAATTTGCATTGTTGCCAAGAAAAATTTGTTAATGGAGCTTTCCAGGCTAAAAATATTGACCTATTCTAAGGATAGCTCATCAATATCCCTGCATCATGCCACAACTCCGACTCCTGCTGCCAGAGGTTTACATTTGGGGCCACAAACAAAGGTTGGATGTGGGTCCCATGCTCCCCACCTGGCGCACGATGGCTATGGATAACGCATGCTCTCCCCTACTGAGTTCCCATGTTGACAGTGGGAAGCAACAACATCAGATACTTGCTGCCATCTTCCTCCCAGCTAATGTTCTCCAGCACTCACCCCTATACCCAGCCTGTCCCCTAAGACCTCTAGGCCCTCAGAGGTTTTGACTGCTGAACTCTGCATAAGTACCTGCTCTGGTACTAACCTGGACTGATTACCCAGATGATCTAACATGTGGGGGGAATTCCCCGGGTTATGTTGTCTAATAATTAATAAAGAACAATTATCGAGCGCTCGGGAAACAGACAAACAGACACACAAGGTATCATGTATAGAATGCTTCAATTTATTGATTGGCAGAGCTAGGTTATATAGAAAGCACAGTTATACATCAATCACATGACACGATGCCCAAACTTGGTCTTATGGTTCCGTTGTCACGTATTTCCAAAAACCGGTTTAATCCAGATTGATTCAAAAGCATATTTTAAGACATCACTTTATGTCACAAAACATAACACCTAATGCTAAAAGGTCAGAGATAGCAATCTTTAGACTTTTGCGATATATCCTTATCTTAACCACATCCTGTACTGGCATACAGCGCAGACTTTGTGGTGGGTGAGATGCTTTGAGCAATAACTTCTATTTTTCTTAACAGCATATATGTCTGGCAAGCAAAATATTTTTAACCCTTACAAACACTTGGGATAGCCCTGCGGCCACTCATAATGATGTGCCGCAGCAGTGCCATCAAGCTCCTGCCCAGCCACCCTGGTTTTCCCGCATCAAGTCAAGGACCTTCCTACTAAAAGGGACTTTCATTCCTTAGTTTCTGTTCTTGCAGAGCAGAAATCTCTGCTATATGTCAGGATCATAAGCTCCTAGTTGACAGTCAACTCTTAGACTCTGAAATAGACCTGCCATTATGTCTTCCAACTACAAACTACCATAATGGCCCACACCAGTGCCCTCAGAGAATCTGGATAATAGGCGGGTACAGAAATATTTGGGTCTGTGGAATATAGGAGGCGGAGAGGGATAAAGACTTAGTTCACTTTAGAAGCCATATTCAACAAAATCCTGGAGGAATCCAGTACCCATCGCATAAAGCTGGGCAGAGCCCACTGTGCACTGAAGCCTACGTTCCTGTGTCTTGTCCTCAGGATGTCATCTGTTGTGTCCATGTCTTCACCCTTTTAAGGAAGTGGTTATGACTGAAGCTCAAACCAATTTTGAATTCGATGAAGCCCCTATTCAATTAATTCTGGACTTCTCCTAAATCCCACTGCTGAAGAGAGAACTCCTGCAACTGCTCCTCATCCTACTACATTATTACTATAAATAATAATGTGGGTTTCCATTCTCAACTGTCAAGAATGATGACTGCATGGAAAACCCTCAGAATCTATGATATCCTTGCATTCTGTGACAAACCTGAGTATCCACACCCTGAAACTGGCTGACTGGGAAGTCATGGCTCCACCTGCACCCACTTCCCCACAGTACCCAAGGTGCAGCATAAGTTGAGGCACCCTCTATCCACAGGCTTCCCTCCTGCCCTTGTGGCAGAAAATGGCTGACCCTTTCGTAGCTGTTAAGCGATTGTTGCTTCTCAGTACATGGCTTCATTATTTTCATATGGTTTGTGTAACTTTATTTTTGTTTCCCCTTGTTATATCTTAGTCCAATTGAGTCTGGGATGTCCAATAGGTTGGACACTGAAAAAATTAATAAACCTTAAAGCACAGATTAAAAATATTCTACTTTACCGGGTAGACAAACTGCTCTTCACTAAATTATTACAAAAAAGCGTTCCGCTGCCACAGCCCCTCATGTTTTAGGCGGGAAGATGGACAGATTGTTTTTGACCTCCAGCTGTTGCAAATATATTCCACACTTATTACACAAAGTTATATTCCCACCCAAACACCTTGTCCACAGACCCATTGGAAACAGCAATAATTTTGATCTCCCTTCACGGTCTCCAGAAGCAGCCTCCTCACTCACAAGCCCCATCTTTGATTAAGAGATTTGTGATATCCGTAAACATATCCTAGGGGGTAAGTCTCTAAATTTTTAAATTTTTGATTGCTAAATCTTGGAGACAGACATTTCCCCCCCCCCCCTCCCTTTCTATTTAAGACCTGTACACTAGAATCAAAAATGGCGGAACAATGGAGAATCTCACAGCTACAATCAAGATAGATTGGAGGGCTTTCAGGCAACTCTGTTCCTGTGGAACTTTTTCCATTAAGTTTGACTTTTAGGTTCATGAGTAGCCCTACATATCCTGGGTTATGTTGGCTACAGTCACTCTGATTTCCCACTCTTTTTTTTTCTTTCTTTGCCCTTCCTTCCCTCCTCCTTTCCCTTTTTTTTTATATTTTTTGTTTTACTACTACTTGTTATATATGTCTTATTGACTGTGTCTTAGCCGTTAGAAGTAATGCATGTTGTATTAATGGCTTTTTCTTAGTTGATTGCCTCTAAGCCTTGGGTCAATGTTTGTTTTTTCATGTGCACATTCTTGTTGTAACTCTTAAAACTTCAATAAACTACAGTTGGTTTGTTTTTTTTTTAAGTCACTTTTAAGCAACATGTGGCCTTCCTCAGCTGACTAAGATCAAGTACGATGGTCCCACTTACGGGTCTCCCCCTGCTGTTCAGGGTGGCAGAAAGCATTTTTAACTTTATCTGCATATATTACACAATTTATTAAACAAATTCTGCTTCCAAATATATTCTAAAGTTTAGTTATGCTTTGTTCTTTGCATCCTATCCTTACTCTTCCCTTCATGTAGCTACAATGGTGTACACTTGGTGCAATATTTACAATATAAGCTTTGAAAAATGAACACTTTGCTATAATCTGCAGGGAACAGTCACCACGCCACAACTATGTAGTTCAGTCCTATGTAAAGTGAAACTTGGATGGTCAAAAGGAAAGTAACTTTGTCATTTTTAAAAACACTGGGGCAGATTTACTAACCCTGTCTGATACAGTATGAACTTTTAGAATAGACCACTGTTTCCCAATCTGTGGGTTGCGGCTCCCTGGGGGGCTCTGTAAATGCCTCAGAGAATTTGCAAGCCAAATTAAGACATTTCTTCCAAACTTCAGGACGGCAAACTGCTGGCAATACTAATTTCCTACAAAGGACCTTTTGATGTCAGTCATGTGACCAGTCATATGCAGGTGCAAGGCTTCTTGTATGGAAGCTGTCCAGGGCTGCCTGTAGGGGAAGAATATGGAGGTAGGAATGCTAAGTGTGTGAGGAAATGTCTATGTAGCAGAGCTGAGTGTGTGGGTGGAAAAGCGTATGTAGGAGAGCTGACTGTGTGGGGAATTAGATGTATTTGTGCTGTGGATGTAGAAGAGCTGTGTGTGGGGGAGATGGTGAATGTAGCAGAGCTGACTGTGGGAGAACATGAAGGCAGCATAGTTGAGTGTATGCAGGAAGGAAACTTGAAAGAAGCAGAGTTATGGGTGGTGGGGGTTGGGAAGTATGGAGGTAAGATAGCTGTGTATGCAGCAAGTAAAACATGCAGTCAGCTGTGTTTGTGGGAAGGGGAAATAGCACAGGTAGCTGTAGATATGGAGAATATAGAGGTAGAAGAGCTGTGCGTGTAGTGAATATAAAGGTAGAGCTGTGGGGGGAGAACTTGGAATTAGCAGAGCTTTGTGTGTATAAGAAAAGAAACCATATACAGTTGGAAAGCATAGCAGAGGCTGAATATAGCTTTTTTTTTTTTTTTTTTTTTTTTTTTTTTTTTAAAAGGGACTATGGTAGTAGGGGGTCCTGCTTTCAGAAAGTTTGGGAAACTCTGGTCTAGACAGTTTTAAAACTTCACCAGTTAATACAGTTGTTGATGCTGTATGATAAATACACCACCTATTAGTTGGCTCAGTTCTTGACAAACAAGATGCTCAAATTTTGGCAAAATTTTTTTTTTATGCGGAGCCGCTTTTTAAGCCTCCCCCCCCCCCCCTTCCACTATGTCCTACTATCTTGTTGGGCAAGGTGTGACACATATCTAACACTGTTGTAAGTCTTTTTGGCACTAATTCCACCACAATTCTGGTTCATTTTTATTAGAAAATGTGCCCCAGTGTTTCCTGTGGTCATGGTAAATTCAGTGATCTGTTGTAGTTAGCCTAAATTATAAGACACAGAATGAAATAGATTAAAGCTCACATCACAATGCATTCAGTTTATTGGCAAGTGTGTGCAGCATGGTGGCTCAGTGGTTAGCACTGTTGTATTGCAGTGCTGGGCTCAAGGGTTCAAATCCAGCCAATGATGACATCTGCATGGTGTCTATGTTTTACCTGAGTTTGCATTGTTTTCTTCCAGATAATCAGGTTTCCTCCCATACTCCAAAGACCTACTGATAGGGAGTTTAGAATGTGAGGGCAAGATCTGTAAAGTGCTGTGGAATATACTGGTGCTATAGAAGCAAGGAAAAAAAAATACTGTATATTCATAGTATCATCTCCCACTCCCCCCCCCCCCCCCCCCCCCCAAAAAAAAATAAATAAATAAAAAAAAAGTGTGTTTGTGCTATTCCATACAGAGACATCCAAAAAAAACAATCTGCTGGTTGCTAGGGATAAATTGCCTAGCAACTTCATTCTTTTATATTAGATTCATTCATTTATTCATTCGTTTGTTTCATCCCTAGCAACTATTTTTGCTTTACCTAGGGCAAATTGGGACAGTTGAGTTCACTAAAGTAGCAAGGGACTGTGCTGCAGCCACTTTTTTCTCATTCTCCTTGTTGTAAAGATAAAGTTCAGCTGAAAATGCCTTATATTAAATGCACGCAGCCTTATATTAAAGAATGTAACGTTGTATCTTCTTACCATTATGTTCCCAGAACAATGACACAAGACATGACAACTGAGGATCTGGATTCCTTTAAGGAAGACTCTAAGAAAACCAAAGGCATTAAGAAAAAGAAACCTACTCAAGAGTCAGAGGGGAAGGCAGCCAAAGAGAATAAAAGCAAGAGAAAAGAAAAGAAACAAAAGGAAAAGGATGGAAGCGTTGAAACAAAGCACAACATAGACTGCAAAGAGAAGACTAAGAAAGGCAAAGAAAAAAAGGTCAGGGAAAATCTTACTCATTCTTGGAGGATCCAGCCCTTTTTTTTTTTTCTATCTAGACATAACTCTGGTAAACTGGACTGAGATATGAGGTAGGTGGAGTAGGCAGCTTCCTAGTGTTCCATTAGGGATTGCACAATTTATGGAATTTAAACATAAATCTGCACATTCCAGAAGCCCTTTCCCTCTGCATAAAATAGTTTCTCTCCCCTGATAGGAAAGCTGGGTGATAACCAGAGGTGGGATTCAAATTTTAAACAGGTTCCGTGTACTGGTTGGAAGGTGGCGTGCAGAGTGCTCCGCGCAAATATTCCTGGGGAGGGAGTAGTGGTGGCATGCACAGCATGCCGTAAAAAGTTTCAGGTCATGCCCCCATTAGCACAAAGCCACCTACAGTGCCTCCTGTTATCCAAAGGGTTCCCTGCCCCCCTAATAAAAATGATGGCTCTGTATATTATATGGGTTATCCACCTTTCTAATATTGATGCCTATCACCAGAGGAGTCTGGTGACATGGGACTGCCTGTTGTAACCTAACTGCCACTAACTAACCTGAAAGGCTGAAGGTACTCTCCCACAAACTAGTTTCCTCAACCAGAGGCATAACGTTAAAGGAATTCTATCATTGGGGAAACGTGTTTTTAACTGAAGCAATGTTGGAATAGCCTTTATAAAGGCTATTCTTCTCCTACCTTTGCTTCTCCTCGCCGCCGTTTGTCCAAAAAATTTTTTATTCTCATATGTAAATTGTGCTCCGAGCACTCCGCATCATTGCCGCAACCCGCCTCCAGCGCTGCTTTTTCATGCCCCCTGCATCCTCTTCTGTTCATCTTGCATCTGCTTTCTCCGTCGGCCATTTTTCTGAAGTACACTGGTGTAAGAAACTAAACAAAAATGGCCGACTGAGCATGCTCAGTTGGCTCTGCCTGAACTCAAAGTGGCTCTTGCGGCCATTTTTGTTTAGTTTCTTACACCAGTGTACTCCATAAAAATGGCCGACGGAGCAAGAAGCAGATGCAAGATGAACAGAAGATGATGCAGGGGGAACGCCCCCGGTGCTCCCTGAGCTTAATTTACATATGACAATAAAATGGTTTTTTTGAACAAACGGCGAGGAGAAGAAAAGTAAAGGTAGGAGTAAAATAGCCTTTATAAAGCTATTCCAACATTGCTTCAGTTAAAAACATGTTTCCCCAATGATAGACTCCCTTTAAGCTCCTAAATCCCAACGCAAAATCTGTAATGGGGCCTCTACCTACCATTGTGCCATTTAGAATAGTGGTATATTTTATGCGGCAGAGGGCCCTTTGGGACAAAACCAGGTACTTGTAGCGACTTCTAGAAACCTCAATGCAGAAGCCACTCCCTTTACACAACAGCATACGAAAGGCTAGTTAACAATTTATCAACCAGCATAAAGCAGGGAAAGTGCAAACTAAGCCCCCTTGCAGACGACCGTATGAATGGTCAAGTGTGCTATCTGGGTTTTTCCCAGATAGCACACTTACCCATTCATTTCTATGGGCCTGTACACGACCGTGAATTATATGGATCGTGTGCAGGCCGACAGTCCGGGCTGCAAAATTTGGAATAGGTCCTATTTCTGTGCGATTTTGCAGCCCTGCGTCCATGGCTCCTATTCATTGAATGAAAAGCCGATCATTCACGGCAGCTGGTTAGCACACCAGGTCATGTGCAGCTGGCTTAACACTAATGCAATAGGGATGCAGCTGGGGGGCCATTGGGTCATGTCCTGGATGCTAGTTGTCAGATGGGGTTGCCAAAAGCTACTTTTATGAACTGACCCTTTGCCCTAGGTAAGCTGGGCTACAGCTCTGAATACAGTATAAAACCGTATCGAGCATTATAAAATCTGTTATATAATAACACAACGGTTTACTACAATTTTACTACTAGCAGTGGAAGATCCACTCTAGGTTTTGGCTTCAAAAACTGCATGCAAAAACATAAACTTGTTAATGCACATAAAATGCAATGCTTAGTTGTAAAGTACGTCTTAAGTATACCATAGATCATCATTACACTGCCTCCTGCTGTAACTCCTGTATTCTGTTAGAAATTCTCAACTTTTAATTTCTGGTTCTAGGCAAAGAAGAAATCTGAATACCAAAAGGATGGCCTGTCCAGGTACTGTGATATTTCTTTATCTTGCCTGAGGTTCATTATCCTGAGCCCTGTGCCCAAAAGTCACTAATACTGCAGCTTATATCAGAGGGTTGATAAACTCTGCACTGGGCCTCATTTACAAAAGTTGTTATGCCTGTTATCTGATGTGTTTTGTACCAAACCTCTGGTGTAGACAGAGATATTATTGGTATGTGGCATGTTCTCCTTTTGATAAAATCATTCAAGATGCACCAAATCTATCTCATAGCATGCACCATAGTTAAAAATTTTGTACATGTTTTGACTGTTTGGTCCAAGTTAGCATGATCTATTAGACAGCATTAGTAACACATATCCAAATATACTTTTGGTCTTTACTTCTCAGCAAAATCTACAAAAATAAACACGAGTTTGTTTTCATCAAGGTGTAATAGGCCTCATTCACACATGATGGCAGTGTTAATCACGGAAAGCACGTGATCCTTCTTATTTTTGGGTTGTGTTCTGTCTGTAGTTAATCCATTTATCACATCTGTGGAAAGTGGATCAATTGTTGTGGGTTGTGTTTTTTTTTTTTTTTTTTTTTTATTTCCCGTACTTTTCTAAGTTTCTGAATAAACAAGGAGCTCCAGCCACAGGTAAAAGGAACTTCAACTTTAATAAATCACACGAAATCCAGAAAAATCATAGCAGAAAAACTTGCTTACGCGTTTTGGGTTTACAACAAACCCTTAGTCATACCATGGCAATTGTTAGCTACCACCTGCCTGTGTCTCTGAGTTCATGAAAAACTGCTTGCGGATGAATTCCATATTCTGTTTGTGTTTTTCACAGACCCATTGACTTTCATGGGTGTCTGTGGTCCACAAAACAGACCAAAGTACAGCATGTCTCCTAAGTAAACATTGGCTTTATAAAAATAAATAAATAAATGCACAGTTTCAAGCATTTTTATTACAGCTTTGGTGGCCTTTTTTAGCATTAGTATTTCTGGTTGCCTTTTAGTATTTTCACTAAAGTAAATGTCTTTTTAGAATTAGTTTAACTGGGTCTCCTTCACCACAGCAGGGTGGTTGCCTATTGCAAGTGAATGGCCATCCACTCTTCTAGAGGTCTTTAAAAGTGGCTATATGGTCTAGATGAGGACATTGAGGTCAGTTCTCAGGCTGATTTCTGAGAGGGAATTCCCCTTCTAACATGTACTCCTCCCTGCTGTATTGCCTTCCTCAATGGCTCCATTTACGTTTATAGCATGTTTCCATTGCAACTCCTCTACACTGTTATCTCTAAAGATAGCCCTTGTGTTAGTTTTCCCTGTGCCGTCCACATCACTCCCCCATGTACTTAATGTTTGCAATGTCTTTATTTTAGTTCCATTACTGTGAAAATGGAGCCTGAAGATGAAGACTTTGTCACTGTAAAGAGGAATAAACAAGGGAAAAAGAGAGCAAGGCAGGAAGACTCTTATGAAGACCCCATCATAAAGTAAGTTTTATCTGTGGTTTCCTGTAAAATTATGTAGAACTTAGAGAACCTGTCACATTTGAAAATGTACAACTCATAAATTTCTATTGTTCTATTCACATAGCTCTATGTCCATCAAAATGGACAAACAGGGTATCAGGTTTTTTTTTGGGGGGTTTTTTTTTGGTTTTTTTTTTTTTTTACATCCATGAAAAACGGTCCATCTAAAATTCCGACAATTGAGTAGATGTTTTTTAAAAATAGCTTAACAGCAAGTTATGCCGCCTTCATGCCACAAAGTGTTTAAAGCAGCTGCTCATTCTGGCCTTAGGAGTCTAGTGGGGGGGATTGACTCAATGAATGACACGCTTTCCTGCATGAACATGAGTATAAAGATGACTAACAATCACTAATTTGAGAAGAATAATTTAATTTTCCAACAAGACTATATCATTCTTCTCAGCTCTAGAACAGGGTGCCTGTAGATCAGAAACCATATTCAATGCAACAGGTTCCCTTTTTAAAGGCATTTTGAGTAAATAAAATTAAAATTGGTGTAAAAATAAGTTCTGCTACTTTCTAACACTGTGGGGATCTATCAAATTTGTTATGCCAGTGGCATAAAATAGTCATAGATTGGTGATTTGCTACTGTTTGTTGCTACTTGTGATGGCCTTGTCCTGTTTCTGAAAGTGGGCAGGGCCACTGCTGGCACCATATTATCATTTACACCACAGCCCAGGGCTGCCATAGATTTGTGCCTAGACGCAAGGTTTAGGATTCATTAAATGTTCCCATTCGCTGGTGCAGGGGACATCAAGACTGGTGTAAAATAAGTCTGTCTTGATGAATACCCTCTCCCCCTTCCCGGTTTAAAAGAAAAAAACTGTGCAAGAACAGGATACAACTTGAAAGCTACATAGAGATTGTTATGAGCAACAAAGATGGCTTCCTCTTATACAATTTCTTGCATATTGTACAATTAGTCTTCTAGTTCCTCACCATTTTTAATGTCCTTGCTTGATGTCAGAGAGGGGAAACAATCCAATTATTTCCAATTATTTGGATGTACTGCTGAGGACAGCTGACAGTTTGATACAAATGTATTGGTTCCAGGCATCCCTGTGAGCTAATTTGGACTTGAGACTGTTACAATAAGTCATCTCTGATAATCCCCTTATATATAACAATTTCCCCTTATAAATAATACTTCACCCTTACAATAGCCCCTCTTATATTTAATAGTTCCCCTCTATAAATATTAGCCCCCCCCCCCCATAAATAGTTTCCCCCCTTATCACATCTCTTTCCCTTACCAGAAAACAATAAATCTTGTACTCGCCTTACCGCACTCCCACGATGAGTGGAGCAGCCGGAGATCCTCTTGTAGTAGTGTCTCAGGTGGCGCGATCCGATGACGTAATCACACCACCTGTGCCGCAACTACCTGTGCGTTACCAGTGGTCCTCTATGACAGATCAGGGACCTTTCAGCTCCCTGTTCTGTCATAGGATTAAACTGTATCGTCGTGCACAGTACAACACGCTGATACAGCTGTGGAGCTCCCGGGATCTGGAGAATCAGGCTAAAAAGTCTGATGATCCGGATCCCGGGGGCCCCTTTGAGGATGGGGCCCTGGGCAATTGCCCAGTTTGCCCCCCCCCCAACGCCGGCCCTGCCCCCAGGAGACCCTGTTACAACTGGACTCTACATACATTCTGCTGAGTCTACAAGATGGTGTAGATAGGATTTCTTTCGTCTGCGAGGAAAGATAGTTTGCTGCCCTAGCCGTGTATCTAAATGCCCTGTTTTCTGCCACAGCAGTAGTTTTGTATTTAATTTCTCACCTATCTTTTGGTGTAAACCCTTTAAATGTTAATTTCCATATTACATGGAGTCTCTCACCAAAACCCCACATATCAACCCAGCCCTGCAGATAGCTAGCTCAGGGTCACCTGAATCAGTGTCTTCTCCTTATGAACTCATTTGCATATTGACAAAAACAGAGGCACAGATTTGCAAGGGGAAAACTCTACTTGATTCAAATGACCCTAACCTATCTGTGGGCTGGGTTGAACCCAGGACTGCATCGCTGCAACCGTGCTAACCACTGAGCCACCGTGCTGCCCAATAAAGGTTAACTTCATCACTTTGGAACATCTATCTATTAGCACCAGAGGTGACCTGCAAATTTCTATTTCCTGTGCACAGAGTGTGTTTTTCCATAGGTGGTGGATGAAGTCAAATACCGTTTCTGAAGGCTGTATTACACAGCCAAATTTCAGAGCCTAGGAGCACTCGTTGCCCATAATAGTCCTCAGCCCATTTAAGGGCCTTAAGGCAAAGTGACTTATTGATACCAAGCAGACTCTGCACCATATTATAGAATAGATCATATTCTAAAAATCTGTAGTGCCGCAATGTAAATGATCCACATGTGCAAAAGAAAGTTAGGTTAATGCATTTGGCTTACACTGTTCATCTCTGAAAGTTTGTGTCTTAAATCCGAAGTCTTAATGACAAAAAGACAATAGTTGAGATTGATTGCAATAACACAATATAAACATAGACTGGATTACCAGCCTAATAGCAAAAATATAATAATGTGAGATTGAAACAGAAAGGAAACAAGTGTCACTGTACAATATACAGCAAATCAATTCTAATTTCACTTGGAAGTTCTGTTTTAGAGAAATTCTGTCGTCAAACATTGGAAAATGGTTGAATGCAATTGAACATCACATTCTGATTGCAAATCACCCAATACATTCATCTTTTTAATTTAACAATATTACAGCGCAGGTTTTAATCCATTCCATACGCTCTGTTAAGACTATATTGAACATAAGAAAAATATTATAAATTACTGGTACAAAGAAACACATATTAAATTCTCTCTACAGGTCGAAGAAGAAAAAAATAAAGATTGAGAAAGATAAAGAGCAGTCGGCAAAGGAGATGAGCAAAAAAGACGAAAAGGTAGGAGACTGCTCATTGTTGTAGTTTATTCAGTTCTTTTAACACTCTTAGCATAGCGTGAAGGTCAGGCAACCTTTATCTAGATTTTTACTGTCACGGGGTGCCTCCATTTTAGTACTTCTTAAGCTGTACCAGTCAAAGATAAGTGCCGATATTGTAAAGTGGTAAGGCTTACTACACTGTCTGAACCCTTTGGTGTATACACAAGTAAAAGCTCTGGACATACACAACAAACTTATTTGTAGGGTTCCATTCGTCAGACAGATGCCAAAAGAATGTCCTTTAAGCCTTTGTCAGGGTTGTGCATATGGGTACACCTTTCTATTTCACCTGTATAGGACAGAATAGACTGTCCTTTCTTATACAGAGATACACTGCAATAAAATGTACTGTATACTGCACAGTATACGTTGTCTTTACATTGGGACACTATGGAGAACTTATTTCAATGTTTGCCTATACAGTGGCATACACTGGGGGTATATGTCAAGAAATCTTACCAAAGTATACTGCTGACAAAGACTGAGATGACTTGTACGGAGACTAGCATGTGAGGAGAAAGTCATTCTCATGGTTGGTGGCTATACAGGGTCATAGAACATGACCACCAAGTGCCACAATATTCAGCTTTATAAGCATTATTGACCAATGATACCAACATTGTCTAAAGTGATATTCAGAAGCTCCATGGAGTGAGTTTGGCGGACCTCTGCACAAAAGTCTGACATCCTCTTGCTTATGACTGAGTAGCAGCCTGGAGTGGTATAATGCATTACCATCTGTTGGTCAGGATTATTTTGTTAGTAGTATTAAATGAGATTGGCTTGGAACCAGTCACCAAGCCTACCTACTGTTCTACTTTTGTTTCATGGTTTTGCAATACCCTTAGATTTAGTGGCCAGTTTCTAGAAAAGTACTTTCTACCAGCAATATACCCAGTCTAGCCAAAACCTCTGTTAGCTAAATGTAGCATCAGCACGGTCCCGTCTCTTGCCTGTATATTCACTTTCTGTAACATCATTTGTAATGCTGAAAAAGACCCTCACCTATCTATTTCAGCCTGTCCAGATCAATTTGTAACAGGATTTTTTTTTTTTTTTGCTAATATCTATGAACCTAACCTATGTTCTGTTAATAACACCCTCTTCTTCTTCTATCACTGAGGCCACAGAAACTGCCAAAAACTGGCAGATAGAGAAAGTCCTGTATGGAGGACTTTTCTTTCTGCCACTTTCCTTATGATAACAACGGACCCCATTATAGTCAATGGGGTCCGCTGATGTCTGCTTGTAACCACTGTTTTAGTAGTCCGGCTCTCTGTTGTTTGGGTCCACCAGCGGACCTGAACAACTGAGAGCCCGGCGCAGATGTGAACCTAGCCTGAGCCAGTTACGCACTTGCACACCATTTTCCCCAGTACAAGCGTTCTCATTTTTTCACCAACTTTTTATGCAGGTGTGGTATAGAACCAAATGCTAATGAAAGAAAAGTTATTACAAGTCTATCAGCTATGTGTGTGTGTGACTGAACCTGGAAAGGTTTTTCATGTCTATTTTATTTTTATAGTTACATCTTTCCTAATGCTGTGTTTGCATGAATACTCATTGCATTCTGTATTAATATTGAGCTGAAAAGTTCTTTAAACTTACAGTGCTATGTACAAGATTGCCAATCTAATGCTATATCTCAGTCCGCAACGCTTTTAAAGCAACGTTATAATTGTGCCCTGGTAGAACAATGCACATTTCACTTCAGAGCGCTCAGTTAAATAGCGCATAACAACATCTTGTGTAAAGAAAAGTAAATCGTAAACTGCCGCAGGTTAATGAAACTGAACAATAGGCAAACCACCACCGCTCAGATACAATTGTTTGGTGCCATCAAGTGGAACAAAGGAAATACATGATGCAAAAAAAAAAAAATCTGAATTTTTGAAGTGCTGATAAATCCTTCATGAGAGGGGGATATGTAATTGTGTTGATAGAGGAGCGCTTGTCTGTCCACTTCAAGCTGCAGTGCTCACAAAGGCTTTCCATTACATCACCAGGATAAATAGCGACTACATTAACTCACAAGTAATGTATTATAAGGACTGCCCCAGCAGTCATACTTTCCTTTGTTGCTGTTCAATTCACATACCTACACTTATGCCAAAATAGATTTTTTTTTTTCATATGTTGGTCAGGTTGTTTAAACTTTAAGCCATGTTGCACTTCGAGTTACCCCTCCGGAGGTCAATGCTTTCAACTAATGGCTATGTACTGCAAGCATGGAAAATGTAGGAAAAAAATAACACACAATAATTGTTTCTACACTTCAGAGAAATGAAACCTTGCACTTTTATATGGTACACCAATGGTTGGAATAAAAAGTGACATTGAGTGCTGCCTTTTGATTTCTAAAGACATTCATCCACAGTAAAGGGATCAGGTGCTTTTTCCATTGTGTAGAATTAATGTAAAAACTACTTAAAAAAAAATTCTCCACCTATCATAGGCAGTTTATTATAACTGGAGTTTTTTCAGCTCTCTAGTTTGAGCCAAGATTTTTAGTGGCAATGTCCTTCCTCTGTGAGCTCTGCACCTGAGCTAAATGAGTTTAATTCCTGCCCCATTCTTAATTATCCAGATATTCCAAAAAATATCTGCAAATACATCCATAGCAGTGCTAAATACTCAGTTTCCTTGTGCAGCCTTTTCTTGGCTTTATATTACTTGAGACTTATTGTATCACTGTTGTTTACATGCAGTGAATCTGTGAACAAACTACATTTCCAATTATGCATCTCCCTGCTCTCCCCTCTAATGAAATCACAGGTAATAAATCACTCCTACATCTGAGGTCACATGCTGGGATGTTTCCTTTGGAAGCTCACTCCCCCTCCCCCCAGTGCAGGGCCGGTTTTAGACAAAGTGGGGCCCTGGGCAAAATTAAAAGTGGGGCCCCAAATGCTGATATGCAAACAACACCATCGTCTTGCAATGGCAACCCCTATAATAACGCCTCCTTACTGCCAACAAAAAAGTAATAACAAGCGCCATTTTACCACACATAATTCAAATGAGCACCTTTGTACCACCTAATAGATTTTTGCACCCAGTCATCAGTTATCGCGCCTCCTTATAAATATTACACCTTTTATCAGTAATAGCTCCCTTATAAATGATAAATAGTGCCCTGTATCAGTAATATTCCCCCTTATCAGTAACAGACACCCCGTAAAAATAATACTGCTCCCTTATAAATAATAGCCCCCTCATAAATAGTTACCCTTATAAGTAATAGTCCCCATTATCACTAATAGCCCTCTTTATAAATAAGCCCACTTAACAATTATACCCCCTTATAAAAAGTTCCCCTCTTATAAATAATAGCTCCTCCTTATAATGGATGCCTTATATATAATAGTTCCCCCCTTATAAATAATAGCCCATCTTATAAATAATAGTTCCTCCTTATAATAGCCCCCTCATACTTAAGTTTCCCAATTATATATAGTAACCCACCCTTATATATAATAGTTCTCCGTCATACAGTGTCGGACTGAAGGGCTTAGGCCCACCAGAGGATCTTGTTCTGGGGCCCCACCCCACATCTTCCTGCTAATAGCCTACACCAAGGGTCCTTCACTGAAGTCTTACATATGTGCTGACTATCCGGTGTTACTGAGTATGTTCCCAGTATAGTCAGCCCCTATAGTACTGTGCAGGCCCCAATAACTCCATGGCCAGCTCATGCACAGTACTGTATGGGGAATGACATGGCTATGGAGCACTACACGTATGTGCAAGATTATAGTGAGGGAGCTGTGATGCAGACATAGCACACAGGGCTGCCAGCAGGAATTGTGAGCCCCCCCACAGTATAATGCTCCACATGGTATATAATGCTCCACAGTATAAAATGCTCTCCTGAGCCCTCCAGTTTCCCCACATGGTATATAATGCTCCACAGTGTCCCCACACAGTATAAAATGCTCTCCTGAGCCCCCCATAGTGGCCCCACATGGTGTGTAAGGCTCCACACAGTATAATACTCCACAGTGGCCCACACAGTATACTACCCCTTAGTGGCCCCAGACAGTGCAATATGCTCCCCAGCAGCCCCACACAATATAATATGCTCCATACAGTATAATATGCACCACACAACGCCCCCCCAGTATAATGCTCCAGTGGCCTAACACAGTATAACATGCTCCATAATGACCTCCACACAGTATAATATACTCCCCAGAGGGGTTCCCCCAGTATAATGCTCCACAGTGGTCCCCCACAGTATAATATGTTCCCCACAGTCCCCCCCCAGTATAATGCTCTACAATGGCCCCACAGAGTATCATATGCTCTCGAAAAGCCCCACACAATATAATACACGCCACAGTGGCCCCAGAAAGTATAACAGGCTCCCCACACTGTCCCTTCCCGCAGTATAAAGCTCCACAGTGGCCTATAGTTTAATATGCTCCCCAGAGGGCCCCGGCTAGTATAATGCTCCACAGTGCCCCCTCCAGTATTTTGCTCCACAGTGGCCCCACGCAATATATTATGCTCCCCAGAGCGTCCCCCCAGTATAATGTTCCACAGTAGGCCCCACGCAGTATAATATGCTCCCCAGTGGGCCCCCTAGTATAATGCTCATTAGTCTCCCACGAATAATGCCCCACAGTGGCACCACACAATATGATATGCTCTGCTGATGGCCCCCCCAGAATAATGCTCCACAGTGACCCCACTCAGTATAACATGCTCTAGAAATGGCCTCCACACAGTATAATATACTGCCCAGAGAGGTTTCCCCAGTATAATACTCCACAGTGGCCCAAAACAGTATAATATGCTCTCCAGAGGCCCCCCAAGTATAATGCTCCACAGTGGCCCAAAACAGTATAACATGCTCTCCAGAGCCCCCCCCCAGTATAATGCTCGACAGTGGCCCCGCACAGTATAATATACTGGGGGGCCCCTCTGGAGAGCATATTATACTGTGTGGGGAAACCGTGGAGCATTATACTGGGGGGAGCTCTGCAGAGCATATTATACTGTGTGGGGCCACCATGGAGCATTACACTGGGGGGGGCTCTGGAGAGCATATTATACTGTGTGGGGCCACTGTGGAGCATTATACTGGGGAGGGGGCCCACTGGAGAGCATGTTATATTCTGTGGGGCCACTTTGGAGCATTATACTGGGGAGCCCCTCTGGAGAGCATAATGCTCCAAAGTGGCCCCACATAATATAACATTATCTCCAGAGCTCCCCCCACATTCTGATTTTCCACAGAGGCCCCACAGAATATAATATGCTATCCAGAGGGCCCCTTTTCCCCAGTATAATGCTCCACAGTGGCCCCAAACAGTATAATATGCTATCTAGAGGGGGCCCCCAGTATAATGCTCCACAGGGGCCCTACAGTGTTGTTATTATATTATACTCTGGGGTCTCTTCAGACCCCAGAGTATAATAATCGATACCCGGGGGAGGTAAGGGAAAATAACAAACAGTTATACTCACCTTGTCTTACCTCTTCTGGGCCTCCTCGCGCTGCTCCGCTATCCCCGCCGGCTTCCTCTTCTCTGCGGCTGACGTCACGCGTTGTGGACGTCACCGCTGAGGCCTGTGATTGGGCCTCAGCGATTACGTGAGGCACGCTGTCAGCGCGCCCCACGTGATCGCTACGGCTGAGGCCTGGCCTCAGCGGTGATGTCTGGAACGCCAGAAGATGACGTCGGACGCCAGGACAGGTGAGTAAAAATGTTTGTTATTTTTACTCACCACAGAAAGGGGCCCTGCGGTCCCTTTGTTATTGTTTTGCCCGGGCCTGAATCCGGGATCCGGAGTCATCAGGTTCCGGATCCCGGGGGCCCCTTTGGGGACGGGGCCCTGGGCAATTGCCCAGTTTGCCCACCCCTAACGCCGGCCCTGCCCCAGTGAGCAGCAAACATAGGGAGTGAGAGCAGGGAGATGCTTCATGGGAACTGAAGTTTGTTCACAGATCCACTGCATGTAAATAACAGTGATACAAGGAGTCTCAAGTAAAGTAAAGTCAAGAAAAGTCCGCACAAGGGAACAGTGAGTAGTTAGCACTACTGTAGATGTATTTGCAGATAATTTTCAGAAGCTGGATAACAATTATCTCTTTCCTTGACCTACTGCTGCCTGATGTAAACTTTGTGATCCAGCTAGCGTATACACATCTTACCCATGTTCTGAGTAGGTATTGGAAAACAAATAAGGTTTTATTAATATAGAAGAGTATTGGAAGATGCTCCTCTTTTTGTATATATTGCACTTTGTCACAGTACTTATTATTTATTTATTTTTTAAAGCAAAATTGCACTGGAGATTAAAATTCTATAGCATGTCTTGGCTTTCATTAATACTATATATCATACGAGTCTTTGGTGCCCTTTAGTTACACATCAGGAAATACATAGAAGTAAATATTAACCCCCAACAGCCTCCACACATTTTGCTCATGTAATTGCTCATTGTACCTTCGTCTCTAGTGTTCCTAGGCTTGTCCGTCTTCCTTCCGGATCGTGAAGTTGCTTTTTCCTTGTGAATAGAGATTGATGCCTTTAGTCTCCAGAGGCTATACAGTAGCTGAGATCCTGAGATCCCTCGCTTTAACCAGTCACCTTCAATTTTCCACTTTTCATAGATAAGGCGACCTGTGGGTTTTCTATTCCTACCTCTATAAAGAATTTATAGGGGAAAGTGGGGGCTGAGGGTGGCCAGATAACAGAACCATTACGATTTATCAGCCCATAAACTCTACCGTCTCCATTTATTACACTCCTTACTCTTTTTAGATATCTGATTTTTTTTTTTTTTTGTTTTGTTTTGTTTTGGAAACAGAAAAAGATAAAGAAAGAAGTGAAGAGCGAGGGTGAAAAAAAACCTAAGAAAACCAAAGAAGAAAAGGAAGCAGCCATTGCTCTTAAGGTGAAGAAGAAGGAAGAGGAGGAACAGGCACGCTGGAGATGGTAAGGATCACATAACATAATCTGATCGTGAAAGGAATTAATTTAGAAGAAATTTGACATTGCATGTGACTTGTACAACCTGGGCGATCTCTTTAAAGTTGTTGTGTGTTTTTTATTCATGGTACTGTATATCCACAGCAGATATGCTGTTGCCAGGATTGTAGCTATAGAAAGTGTAGAAGTAGCAGTCATGGCTAAGTCCTGGAGCCAGGGGGCTCAAGGCCCCTATATAAAATAAGACACCAGTATTCTAAATGACATATGGTACACATTTTGCAAAGTCAAGCTGCAAATTCAGAGGCATAGCATAGCCTCACATGAGAAACCTTTATGATGCGGTTCACTCTGAATAAGGTCAGGGGTATTGTAAACGTAATTTGCACCAGACAGTAGAAAGAAAGGTTTCAGGTCTCTAATATTTTATTCCTGGAGAGCAAATGAAAGGGCCACCAATATAGTCATCAAGACCTGTTCTGTCCTTATAAAAAGTGCTGATGGTTCCACTTTAAATCTTGTTGTAGGTAGTCTTTGGTTATAAGAAAAGTAAAATATTATTATATGCACGTAGACCTTGTAAAACCAGGCATGGGAATAACTGCAATTGTTCAATTTCCTCACATGTTGCTTCCCCTTTAACCATTATAATCAGATGGTCCCTTGAGTACAGTGTCTTATACACAAGCAGCTGCCAGGTCTCCTGCATTGAAAATTGAACTCGCAGTACCTGGCAAGTGAGTGGCACACACATCCAGGTTCCAGAGATTTGTCTGGCACAAGCAGTTTTTATCTTAGCAGCTGAGTAAATCTCAGCCAAGCAGTGACTGCAGCTCAAGGATGTCTGGATAGTAGGTTCTTAAGGGATTCATTCCCCGATTTAAATGTTTTATTGATAAACTGAGAAATGTTATGATCAGGCTTTGCAATTTACCTACTTGGCATCTCGAAGCCTCTTATATATGCTCCTTATGCCATCGAGGTCTCCTTGCTGATTTCCTGATCTGGTAATAATAGATTTAACCTATTTTTATTATTAGTTGTGTTGCTCCAATGAAAAGTTAACAGAAATAATAATAATAATTCTCACCTGTAATGTATAGGTGGCAGTCTGACAGGTTTTTTTTTTTCCCTGCAGTTTTTGTGCTATACACCCATGTGACCATCATGTGACCAATCACAGGCCTCAGCAGTGACACTAGCATGTACAGCACATGACTGTTGTGGTCAGTGGTTGGCTGCAGCAGTGACATGGGTGTACAGCCCATCATTGCTACAGCAAAAGTAAACTGAGACCAGGGGAACCACGAGAGCAGTGATGATCCATTGACAGGTGATGGCAGGTTTTGTTAGTTACTATCATTCTGCATATTCTTGGACAACTCCTTTTTATAATTGTTTAAAAGAAAAAAAAAAAAAAATCAAAATGTAAGTATTTTATAAATTTCCCTAAAAAGTACATGAACAAAATTAAACATAAACACATCAGGCATACGGAAATTCCTGAGCCATTAAAATAGAAAAAATATTTCCAACATAGTGGAAAAAAAAGTAAAATGACTGAATTGTGATTTTTCCCTCTACAAACCCCCCCCCCCACCATTTTGTCCAAAAAAAATGATTAAAAGTGGTCAAAACATTAGACATTCCACAAAATGGTATTAATGAAACCACATCTTGCCATGCAGAAAATACCCCCTACAAAGTTCCATTCACATAAATATAAAAGATTTAGGGCCGGACATGAAGAAATTTTTTTGAAAGATTGTTTTTAAAGTTATTAAAACATTTAAAACAACTATATAAATTTGGTATCCTTGTGATCCTACTAACATGCAGAATATACAGAATATAGGTAATGTCACTTTTGCCACACAGTGATTGCTGTAAACTTGAAACCTGTGAAAGACACTTTTTTTTTTTTTTTTTTAATTTCACCCAATTGTAAATTTTTTTTACAGCCTTCTAGTACATTCTTATAAATATCAAATATGCCATTATAATGTACAATTTGTTCTGCAACAAATATACCTTTATATGACTCTATGAACAACAAAATAAAAAGTTATGGCTTTCGGCAGAGAGATAAAAACAAAAGTACAAAAACTGAAAAATTCTGTGTTCTCAAAGGGTTAATATCCTTGCCTAGAGAACAGAGCCATATAGAAGCTGTCTCATGACCCCTTTATAAATGGAAGCCGCTTCTCTACCCACCAGTGATCAGCTGTAATTGATGGGGGAAGCCATAACTAGTCAGACATTTCTGCTGCAGGGGAAATTTAGTATTTTCACAACCGTTCAAATGATGATACTGACGTCTACGTACATTCTCTCTGATCAGTAAAGAGTTAATTTGTCAGAACGCAAGGAATGATTGTTCTTGTGACAGGGACTGCACAATTTGACAATTATTTCTTTGAAGCATCTGTCCATTGTTTCTGGATTATAAAGCAAATTCATTATCTCGGCTGTTTTATGCTGTGGCAAAGCAAGAGATAAAAAGAATCTCTTCCTACAGATCTAATATCAAATCTGACAAGAGAGCATCAGATGGACATCATACAGGTTGGGGAGGGGGGTGTTATACGTTTAAATAGATTCTCTAATAGGGACAAAAGACTGATTCACCAGGCGGAAACATAAGCTTTCCAGCCATAACTGAATAGTCATGAGAAGACAGAGGCCGAATAATGTAATGTACAGAAAGAATGAAAGGAACATTTGTACTTGCAGCTTCATTGCATTTGTATACAAAATCCAATTATACTGATGAGCTGATTATAACATTTTAAGTAGAACTGTACATGTAATGAGTCCCTCCAAATAAATACGGTTTGTGCTGCACTGAAGTGGAAGGAAACTAGCAAAAATAATGTCTTTTATCAAACCTATCTGCTTATACACCTCACTTGCCCATCACCGACATCCTGATTTACAAGGGTTATCCTGCTAGGTGCCCCAGTGACCAGGTAAAAGCTGTATGCATCCACTCACTTCATTACATTTTCATTCAAATTAATAGTCGTCTACAGCAAGATTGTGCCAAGCGTAGGTGCCAGTCTTTGCCAGAGTACCGCACATGGACTCAGAGGCTTCTGAACAGGGACACCTTTTATGATGTCAATCTGTCGTAATGAGGCATGCAGGCAAGAGTTGCCCTGGTTTTTCATCCCCTTTATCTTTTTGAAATTGGAAAACCACCTTTAAAAGTCATGAGAACGTAACTTATTGCCTAAATCAAATTGCTATCTATGTATTAAAAAAAATGATTTATTTTCATTATCCGTGTTATCAATATTTTTGAAAAAAAATCCTAAAAGTCTTGAAATTTCAATTCTTGCCACCAAACCTAAAATAATCTGTGACGTCCTGTTTCCTGGAGATGGACGGACCATGGGCCACAGATGCAATGGTCTGGACCAGAGTTTCCTATAGGAGAGCTTTCTGAGTGTGCTCTGTGACCTGGGCAGAGGTCATTGTGCAGAGGGGGGAGTAGAGAAGCTGTGAAATCCTCTATTGTGACTGGTGGATCCTTTGTCTTATCTACATATACATTACAGCTGTGATCATCAGCAAGGTGGCAGCTGCAAAGAAATCTCCTACAGAAAACGAAAATTATCAGCAGACTATTTGGCTAATTGATCAGTTAGAAATGCAGATTTTTTTTTTTAATTGAAAACTTTTTAAAACACAATAAAAATTCTTAAAAAAATGTTTAACTTAAAACTTGACTTATAAAATACATTATTTTCTGGTGACACATTCCCTTTATTTTCCAGAGCAAGTGACAGTTTTTAGCAATGGATCCTCTAACTGCCTTATAACAAGGAGGCATTTGCAAAGAAGTATAGATATCTATGTCTATAGAGATATAGAGATAATAATAATATATATTTTATATTTTTTTTATGGATTCCATATACCAAATTTGATTTAGGCAATAAGGGGCATATATGCAGTTGTCATTGTCAAATACTACTTTTAATTTGTATAGTAAAATAGCTCATGAAATTACCATTATGATCTTGGGTATGGCTGCAATACTGTTTCTATTATTCCTCCTAGAAATATATAAATACATTGGTTGTTACTATTCCTACACTGTCAGCATTGGTTGGACATTATCAAAGCATGCAGGGGCCTGTCCTGTTGATGCAGAGAATGTTACCCAGTTGATATAGTTGTACATTTCCAGGAAGAATTACAGAGGAAGTGCAGAGTTCTAAGATTCTGGCATTTGTATTTTATGGTGAAGACTAGTATTTACTAAAACAGACATGTCAGGAGATGTGACAGTTTCTTTGTAAATAAAACCACTGTCAGTGGGGAGTCTGTACGGTTGAATGGGATCAGGGGCCAGTATGGTATAAACATTTTTGCAGATAAAGATGAATGGCTGTCAAAACTAGTATGATATTCCTGTTCTGAATCCCAAAGTAAAAAAAAAAAAAAAAAAAGTTTGTGTATGTTCAGAGCTGAAATTCATCTTATGACGGGCCACCAGAGCCCTGGGTGATGCCATGGTTAATGGGTGGTTCCTGTATGACTTCGCCTTCAAGTAGCATTTGGGAATTTTACAAAATAAATAAAAATGATATGTACATGCAGTCTGCAGGAAAAAAAAAAGCCTGCCACTAGCCACTTCAAAACCTGCCAACGATCTGCTTGGGAGTTGTAAAAATATCCCGCGGATGTGTCTGCAGAATGAAGGCTTTAGCACCGTCCAAATCTATCTAGTCTCTTTGTGAGAGGCTGTTTGTCTTCTAGATGTGTCCCAGCAGGTGTCTGGAAAAAGCAATAATGCTTTCTCCATATTATTCATTGCAGGTGGGAGGAAGAGAAGTATGAAGACGGTATCAAATGGAAATTTCTGGAACATAAGGGCCCCGTGTTCGCTCCACCGTATGATCCGCTGCCAAAAGATGTGAAGTTTTACTATGATGGTATAAGTTTAAATTCCTGCCTTTCCACTTTCATCAGGGGATTTCATGCTCGGAGTAAAGGTTTCACGGGGTTCTTCATTTGTTTGGATATAGATTTCTTGGTCCAGGCTCAAGTAACAAGTCAGACCATTTAAGAGACTGATTCTTTCTTTTTAAAGGAGAAAAGTGAATTTTCACTTGGAAGCAGTTTTTTCTGGGAATGGTTAATGTTTGCAGATATAGTCTGCATTGATTTTAGTTTTATTCGGCCTCTGTGGGGGTTAGATGTGGGCACGTATCTCTTTTAGCACTTATGATTGGTAAGACAGTTACAGTCAAACAGTGAATATAATTCTGTGTACCTTTTGTATAGGAAATGTGATTATGGAAAGAACTCCACATGTTAGAAAATTCTATGAATACGATTTTTAATTTCTTTTTATGGAAATATACAGTCATATACAGTGTGTCACGTTTCTAACACGGGAGTACTGTTGAACTATGCATGGAATTAACTGACATTGTGTGCTACCATTTCTTCACAGTTTTTATCAGCCCATGAAATTTACAAACTGGTGTCGATTGTATAAAATAACAAATGTACTCTCCTTATTGATCCCCTGTTGTGGCATCAATGTGGGGTTTTTGTGTGTTTCCATGGTAACAGAACACAAACTAGCGCCATTTGTAGTCTAGTACTGCTATCATGCGTGACTCCCTTCAGTGTGACTCCTACTTTTTGTTAACATACAGACAGTAGATGAGAGCACAGAAGGCAGTAAATAACACATATACTCCTTAGTGTCATTTCTTCCATCTAGAATAATAGCTACGTATAACTCAAACTGCATGTGTATAAAAGGTCTTCAAAAGATAAAGATAAAACTTAACTTTTATTAATGAATCCAAAATGTTAAAAATGTATCGCAAAATATAATTCAGGAAAAGATGTTTGAATATCCCCCTTAATATTTTATTATAGTTGAAAGTATATCGGATTACAGGCAGAGGACTAGCAGTTTGAATACTGGCCCAAAAAAAAAATTGAAAATATGGGCTATTTATAAATGGATAAATATGAAGAGAACAACTAATATCTGAAGAAATTTTCACTAATATAGATAGAGATAAAGGAAAATTTACACTGGTGAAACGGTCATCCCTAAGAAGTAGTTTATACAGAAGCCAGTAGTCAGTTTAAATAACAGAGCCTATAACAGAGTTTAGATTCACCCCATGGTGGTGCATTCTGAAAGAATGTTGCTGGTCTTTAAATAAACGTCCTACAATGCCCATCAGATTGCTATAGACTGCAGATATTCAAAGAGTGCATCTCTACGTGTTTCCCCAGAAATCCTTCTGGATAGTCAGGGGATAGGGACTGTACTGTAGTGCAGTCAAATCGGCAGTGGCACCAAGTGTCCCAGGTCAGGGGTATATAAACGTCAAGCCACGCACCTCTCATCAACCAATTGGTAGGCGGTGAGCTCTGCCAAGCTCACCATCATAATGCATGCCACGTCAGCATAGGGGTAGGCTGAGGCATGTCCCTGTCAAAGCCGGCTGAAAGAAAACAAAGCCCCCTATTGGAACCTGGGAAGATGAGTATTTGAAACAAATTTTCAGGAAAGATTTACTCGGCAGCAAAGAAACTGTTGCTAAAATGTTAATGGCATGTTACTTACTGTGTATGTTACTTATACCATGTATACATTATTTAATAAAGTGGCCAAGGTTATGAATTCCTTGAAATGCAAAATTGCCTTTGTCAGTGCCAATGGGTTTAAATCGTGGTATAAAATAAATAACTTCTCATCCTCAACAGTCACGTTAGAAAGGATAATCCCCGATCATTATTTTTTATAAATATCATTGTCCTTGTCAAAATGTTAATAATCCTATGCACGTCCTTATATTCATCCTTCTATACAATAAGGCAAGATGGTAGCCGGTAAAGTGCAATTTGAGCATCTTATCAAAATCAATGGGCTATATTGTAATGCAGGAGAGAAAAATAAAATAAATTCTCAAAAGAAAGTGTTAAGCACAAAAAAAAAGTTGCTATTATGGAAATTTCAATATTTAGAATAAAGTCTGTGTTAATGATCGCATGAAGAGGTCACACAGGTTAATCAATCAATAAATGATGGTACCCATAAAGGAGGAAGAGGAATATATAAATAGTGTATATACAGTCATGACTGTTGCCAACCCTGAAATTATTCCAGAAAATGAAGTATTTCTCCCAGAAAATTATTACAATTATACATGTTTTGTTATACACGTTTATTTCCTTCGCGTGTATTGAAACAACACAAACTCAAATTGCACTTTACTGGCTACCATCTTGCCTTATTTTATAGAAGGATGAATATAAGTGCCTAGGATTATTAACATTTTGTTATACATTTTTTGAGGAAACCGTAAGTTGACCCTATAAATAAGGGGGATGGTTCCATGACCTGAATATACAGCACAAGTGAGGGGATTCTTGATTTTAATTACAGGGAAGAGAATAACAGAATATATGCAAAATCGTTACATTAAGGGTCATATATCTCCTAAAAAAAAACAACCAAAGGAGATGTACTCATTCAATCCTCCTGGTTCTAAATCTATGGATCCATCTGCATTCTTTCTGTAAAATGCCCCGATCCCAGTCCCCTCCCCTTCTTGTAGGTGAGACTGTCTGTATGCCTTTAAAACTAAAGGCCAAGTGATTGGCCATGTCATGTTTATAAAGAGCATGCCTAGCTAGGTGTGTCACATTTATGGACTATATTGTTCTAGTGATCTCATGCGGCGCCTAAATTCTTTGTCTTGCCCGCATAGTCCATTGGGCAGTCGCATTGGGAAAAATAGATGACTCCTTGACTTTTGCAATTAATAAACTCTGTGATCTAAAATGTCTCTGTAGAAACAGAGCATGTAATGGTCTTAGTGGTTTTTATTTGCTCACATGCGACACAGTCACCACAATGATAATTTGCTTTTAGTTTCTCAAGCCATATAGTTTTTCTAGATGGGTCTATAAAATGGCTTCTTTTCAGAGCGCACCCCCATTGGGTTGAATCTAAACTCTGTTGTAGGCTCCATAAATCCTAAAGACAAAGAGCATTATTTGGACTAGGAAGGAGTCGCGGAGTACGCTCTTTTCAAAGCGCACCCCTATGGGGGTGAATCTAAACTCTGTTATAGGCTCTATTATTTAAACTGACTTCTTGCTTCTGCATAAACTAGTCCATTAGGGATGACAGCTTCACCAGTGGAAATTTTCCTCTCTCTATTGGTGAACATTAGCTGTTATCTTCATATTTATCCATTTATAATTAATAGCTCTTATTTTGAATTTTTTTTTAGTCCGATTTATACTTTCAGCTACAATAAAATAGCAAAGTGGATATTTGGACTTTTTTTTTTTCCGAATGATATTTTGGGATACATTTTGGATTCATTAATAAAAGTAAAGTTTTATATTTTTTATCTTTTCAAGACCTATTTATACACAAGCAGTTTATCAGTAAATAACACATGACTGCAGGATCAGACTACACAGGCTGTAGACTATTTGCAAATTCACATTACACTTTTTTTTTTTTTTTTTTTAAATCCAATGGATACAAAAAGAAAAAAAAATGGTTGCAGCAGTACAGCAATCCATCAAACAATAGTGTTGCTTGTGGCTATCTGAGGCAAAAAATTGGCATACTATAGTCCATTGTTGTGGGCTGCTAATGGCTTTACTAAATGCGGTTTGGATACAGTCCAGGCTTGTGATTCCGCAAATGACTTTTGTACCAAAATAGATATAAGTTTATTATACAGAAATTTATAAAAAGAAAAAAAAAAGATGCACTACTGGATCTGCCGAGCACTTATAATGAGGTCCATTATTTAAAGAAAATCTGTGCTGCGCTATGCTATGATTGAATTTGCGACAGAGGCTCCCGACGCACTTAGTCTTTTTTTGGCCAGTGATGTAATGAAATGGTTACATTCAACTGTCTGAAACTCAGCCCTTCTTGAAAAGACCGAAGAGTAATTTAAGCCGGAGGCCTGTTTCAGCAAGGAGGTACAAAAACCTCTTGATTTGTTGTTTTCTTGGGTAATTACTAGCCAGTGATCAGCGCAATTTACAGCCTCATTAAATAGATTAGTATAAATTGACGTCTTTCGGGAGGATTGCAGCACCTCCATCATTTAGAATGCTGATTTATGCAGTCAGCAGTGAGACTGAAGAAGCTGTCATTTCTAAAACGTGCAACAAAATATGTAGCAGTCCCCCAACCATTATTTACAATACATTATATGCACCAGAAAAGCCTTTGGGCCCTCTAAAGTCCAAGGGCCACCGCTCTCACTACAGCATTTGAGAATTCTGCAACTATAGCCTGAAATCAAAATCTGAAAGCATTATCAACTACCCATATGTTTAAGCAGAGGTGTTCCACTTTAGAAAGTGATGACATATGGCTATTTAGTCCATCACTTTGTGATTTAGTGGGGGTCTGACCTCTACAGCCTCTGTCAATCCTGAGAATGAAGGGGCCGCAGTACTGTGTTACATCTGTATTCCCTTCTACGTTTTCTCTGCACAGTGGTGCTCCCTCCCGCCTGATGAGTACAGAATTGCAGCATGGCCCCATTCATTTAAACAAAATTGTGCTGCAAGCTGGGCACTGTGCAGAGGACACAACAGTAAAGTGGATGCATTGTTACATCAGTGCTGCAGCCCCTTCACTACCATAGGTTAGACCACCACTGATCATAAAGTGATGGCATATCCTAGTAATGTAAGTATATTGTATAAGATGGGAATACCCTGTTGATCTGGCTATACAGATTAGAAAAAAATGTCAGAGGAATGTGTCGATGATTTAATATTTATGGGGTTGTGGGGCTGATATGTTGATATGTAGCTTTATTCCTACGAGAGATACTATGAAGTACATACTATACCATACATACTGCCCTCTTGTTTTTTTGGTAATTTTTTTTTCTTCTTACATGTTTAATCCTGGCCTAATGCTTTCATTTAGTATGATCTGTTTTATTATATCATAGGGAAGTCTTTCCAGCTTAGCGTTAAGGCAGAAGAAGGTGCCAAGTTCTTTGCCGCCATGTTGGATCATGAATACACCACCAAAGACATCTTCCACAATAACTTCTTTATGGATTGGAGAAAGGTATATGTTATCCTCAAGATATCAGGGTATAGTGTTTTCATTTTGCTAGAGCTGTCTGCATATGAGACTTTTTTTTTTTTTGTCAATGGATCCAACAATCAGAATCCATTGACTGTTTTATGTCTTTAGACACAACCCTTTTTTCTTGGATATCAAAGAACCATGGCTTATATAAATTTTAATAAGAAACTTTCCCAGACTGTTTTGGAGTTGTACTTGAAAGTTACGGGACGAGTTAGACTCATTTGACTCCAATCCCTTCTTTCTGAATTGTTAATGGAGAACTGGGTCAGTCAACAGCTGGTATATGCTTTATGGCTAAAAGTGGTTTTTAAACCTTTCGTTGCAGCCTTTGTGTTATTTCTGTGCAAGTTATCTCTGAAAAGTAAAACAAATCTAAATTCTGGAAGTCAAGAGTTGTCTAAAATTCTGAATACCTTTTCTAAATACCATTGTGAAATACTTCTGCGCGCCATATGTGAAGCTTCATCGTACATTGGAGAACCTAAGCTGGTGAAGCAGCTGCGTGATTAATAATGAAATGGTAATTAGCTCAGGATGGCAGCATCAAGCTGTTGCCTTGGTAGTGCATAGTAGTAGTCCACCCTGAAAGTATGAGTGAATGCATCACAACGTGTGTCTTTTAGTAAATCAGAATGCATTGGTGTATACTACATGGTTGTTAAATAATCCCTGTATTAGAATTGAGATGCTACTGCGTTGAAGATACCGAATTTGACGTGAGTCATTGCATAGAAATAGGAATGCCCAGAGTCTCCTTATGTACATGGTAAAATTCATACACGACCAGCCCAAAGTTACAGCAGACAAGAAGTGGAAGAGTGAAGAAATCAGGCGATACCTTTTAGAGGCTAACTGAGTATATTTATAAGTAAGCTTTCAGGAGTACTCGCTCCCTTCATCAGACATGGTGTGATACAAGAACTGAAAATTAACAGATTTTTATACACATGGTTTTCAAAGCATTTTAGAGTCCTTAAAAAAAATTGCAATCTAAGTAGAGAAGTTATTTACAACAGGTCAAAAAAACAGTCTGGAAACTTGTGGTGCGTGACGGAGGGATCAGTAATTCTTGTTGTTATCTGTTTGCTATCAGGAGGTGATTTGTGTCCCTCACAGTTCATACATAGTGTGATTTGAAGCTGGCATGAATATTGAGTTCAGTTCATGGTTCAAACATAGTGTGACATGAAGCTGGCATGAATATTAAGTCCAAATTGCAGAGTTTGAAATTTTTGCATAAATTTGTACTCCATTTCTTTGCTTTTCTCCTGTGTCTTAAAATGTCCCATTAAAACCACAACCCGCAAATCTTCAATAGAGTGGTTTTCTCCGGAGAAATGTGCGGCCACTGGGACAAAAGGTGCATGACCTGCAAGCACATCCACACCGCTGACAGTGTACCTATCCCACAGTCACAACAGGTGCACAGAATTAGGGGGACATTTTCCTGCAGGTCTTCCAATGTGGTGTACCTCATAATGTGTGTGCAATGTCCCACCACAAGCCTCTATGTGGGGGAAACAGAGCAGAGACTCAGTCAACGAATGAACTCACACAGATCCACCATTAATAACAGCAGAACAGATCTCCCAGTGGCCACACATTGCTCCGGAGAAAACCACTCTATTGAAGATTTGCGGGTTGTGGTTTTAATGGGACATTTTAAGACACAGGAGAAAAGGAAAGAAATGGAGTACAAATTTATGCAAAAATTTCAAACTCTGCAATTTGGACTTAATATTCATGCCAGCTTCATGTCACACTATGTTTGAACCATGAACTGAACTCAATATTCATGCCAGCTTCAAATCATACTATGTATGAACTGTGAGGGACACAAATCACCTCCTGATAGCAAACAGATAACAGCAAGAATTACTGATCCCTCAGTCACGCACCACAAGTTTCCAGACTGTTTTTTTGACCTGTTGTAAATAACTTCTCTACTTAGATTGCAATTTTTTTTAAGGACTCTAAAATGCTTTGAAAACCATGTGTATAAAAATCTGTTAATTTTCAGTTCTTGTATCACACCATGTCTGATGAAGGGAGCGAGTACTCCTGAAAGCTTACTTATAAATATACTCAGTTAGCCTCTAAAAGGTATCGCCTGATTTCTTCACTCTTCCACTACTTTCAATGGCTAACACGGTACAACATTATACTACTAGCAGACAAGAAGGTGAGGATAATTCCTCCAGCACCTTTGCAGCAACAGCTATTTATGTTGACTTCCCCTTGAATATGCAAGTGCAGTCCATCTGTGACTGCACCAAGTGACCCAAAGGATAATCTGGGCATCTGGCTCCCTCCTTCTCTGTTGCTTGTAGAAGTTGGGCCACTGAAGTGTTCATCACTCGCTGGTTGCTGTTTTCACTGGGGACTTTGAGGTAGTTTCAGGTTACAAGTAGTATTCAGTGCTGTAGAATGCAGTTCATGGGTCACCGTAAACTAACTTCGCATACAGCTTTTTGAATCTCTGGCCCATGTCAGCTTATTGCTTGAACAGCTAGATCACATGAGCCCCAATATCCCAGGCTCAAACAGCAATTTCACTCTACTAGCTTTTGGATAAAGCCTCCGGTCTGTGCCGGTCACTACATTAGCTGCCTATTCAATACAGAATACAATATAAACTTATCACCCTCATTCACAAGGCTCTCCATAATGCTGCACCTCCCTACATTTCCTCCCTCATCTTTGTCTATCGCCCAACCCGTACTCTCCGTTCACTCAATGACCTAAGACTAACATCCTCTATTATCAGAACCTCCCACGCTTGTATACAAGACTTCTCCTGAGTTGCACCACTTCTCTGGAATGCACTATCCCGGACTATTAGATTAACCCCCAATTTCCACAGTTTCAAGCGTAAACTAAAGACATATCTTTTCAGACAGGCCTATCACAACTCCTAATGTAAACCCTTCCGTAGTTAGAATCCCTAAAACGTACTATCCTCTGTTGATGCTCCTCTTTACCTCACAGGATATGATGCCGTATCAGACTAACTTTATATGTCCAGGCACCATCTGCACGTTAAGGACACGACTGGTGATGGCTCATACAGCTTATATATGTGTAATGACAGTAACCTCTATTAAAAAATTGTCTGACCATTGTACAAGCAATGCTACGTCTATTGCCGCCCCTGCTACCTCTTGTGTCACCCCCTCTACCTCATAGATTGTAAGCTCTCGCAAGCAGGGCCCTCAGTCCCAGTGTGTGAATTGACTATTTCTTTGTAATGTATCTTTTTTGTCAGTACTTGAACCCTACAAATTATACAGTGCTGCGGAATATGTTGGCGCTATATAAATAAAATTTATTATTAATTATTATTAAAGCCTACACCCCGACTGACATGTCAGATTCTGTAGAAACTGGTGGCTGAAACAGATACATTGAAATCCCAGACCAGCCTTCCAAATTTCTTTTAAAAGATTTTCCCACCCAGGTGTGACAAAGCATTACACTGCGTGTAAAGGTTAAACAGTCAATAGGGAGTGGCATCCCATCCATTGGTCACATGGCAATGCCACAGCTCAGTAATGTGATCAAAGGACATGAAGTTACTACCTGTTGTTCTGTTAGTTGGTCCTGCTCCAGATGCTCACACACTGTAGATAGTAGCAGACATTTTATTAGGTGTACATCTTAGCTGCCATAACACATGAGGCTGCTCCAAGAACTACGAGTTGCAATAACACAGTTGTACCAATATCTAAGTAGTGAGACCCCTAAAGACCATAACCAGCATATAACATATTTCTACACCTGTAAAGAGGAAGTGGAGTTTTTTCTAAAATAAATCAGCCGTGTTTTCTAATCCTGAATAACCCATAAAAGGCTTACTTTGTAGAAGGGGTGGCTTCACAGCTTTGATGGTGTCTGCAAATAACTAGCCCATGAGGAGTCAAGCAAGTAAAAGTACAACCTGAAAGGCTGCGTTCACATGGTGCTTTTATAACTGCAGCAGCGCCTAGATTCTAGAACGTTTTACTATGCATGTCTGCTGTAAGCTAATGACAGTCAAAATGAAAACTTCTGGTTTACTGTCATAGTAAAGAATGTGCTACTCATCTAAAATGCAAAGAACAATGTGCTACTCATTACTGCAATTAGAAAAGCATGCAGTTATTGATTAAAAAAACACCATGTGAACCCAGCTTTAGATTCTTGTTTTTCCCTGATGACAGAGTTAAGGCATTAGGCATAGACATTCGGTTCTTAGCAAATCGAGTCAGATGGGGCCCAATATCTATGACCAGAAGGAAGCTGGAAATACAAGAGCTGAAATTTATTTCTCCTTACTCTACTATAAACATGCCTGTTTGGATAAACAGTAACAAGATGATGCCACTCACACCTGGCACTAGCTTATCTTTCTCACATGCCCATTCCTCCCTCCTCTGACTGTTGCTGTCAGAAGACATTTGGAACATAAGATTGTTGGACACAGTTGGCAGGTTTGGCCAACTTTTATTTTAATGCTCATTTTAAGGTGGAGAAAAAGAAACAGAATGCCACCACCTCCAACTCTGCTTCCTTTAATGGGAAATAAACCAGTAATTTTGGCATAGTTGGAGGTTTTTCCCTAGCCCTTACTATTCTGTATCTATTAGTATTATTGTTTTCAGCACCTAATATGCTAATCAGACTCTCTACTGTCAGGTGGGCAATCCTGGGAGGGAGCAGGTGGTCTGGGGCCGCCCACCTGGCAGTAGAGAACCATTTGGTGCTGAAATAACAAACTATTACTCAGCAATGGTGGGGACTCAAGAAAAAATTCCGACTGTAGTGGAATCAGTTGAGTAGCACATAATGAAGGGTGCAAAGAGTTGGCAAAGGTGATGAAAGGTCGTTTTAAAATCGTTGCTGATTCCTCTGATCTGTCAACAATCTGGGTCTATGGCGGACTACAGGTGTTAAGGTGGCTATAAAACTTTGATAGCTGTTGGCCAAAGCTCCGTTTCCTGCTTTCCTCCTCATACACACAGGGGTACAAGCTGTGCATGCATGTGTATTCAATAGGGAGAGGAGAATAAGTTGCTGCTAGACATCCTTGGAGGGCGCTTTTAATTTTCCTTTTAACATCTCAAATGTCCATTCCTTCTTTTAGGTAGGTTCACACTACCGTTATTGATGTCGGTTTCTCTCATAGGATGAGAGACTGAGCCCCCTTTGAGTCATCTGCATTCAGCCTCATGTAAAAAGAAAAAAAGGCGGAAGCTTCTTCGGTCACGTTTTTTACTTTTCTAATGGAAGTTTCTTCCATTACAAAAGTAAACAAATGTGATGGAAGAAAGTGCCTGTCATGTTTTGTACATTAGAGTCAATGGGACTGGACAGAGGGAGGAGGTTCCATCTGCGTCCATAACTCCACTACCGTTTAATGTCCATTGCTCTCATCCTATGACAGTTGAAAGCAAAGGATGTTAATAATGGTTCCCTTGATAACTGCCATCAGGAGAGAGTCAGGATATCCCCCCTGCCCCCCAATACACGCTAGTCAGATGGTTCTGCTAAAATCTATAGATTTGGCCAACATCTGTCATAAGGGTATTGCCATAATGTTTCTGCCGGTTCTTACTAAAACTATTTGGCGGTGTAGACAAAGATCTTATGTCTATGCCAGCTTCTGATGTGTTGTGATTATTGTATCTGCATGTTAGGTATGGGGTCTATTGCATATACAGTAGTCTATATTCTGTAATATTGAAGTAAGACTGTGTTTACCATTTACTATAAGACCTCAAATGTGCATAGAAACTATATTTAAAAATGGTTTGCAGTGATGCTATAGAAAGCTAATCCCATATGTGGAAGACTGGACTTAATAGTGCTCGGTGGGAACAAAACATGTTTCCTGAGCCCTGAATGTAAAATATCCACAAACTGTTTTATAATTGCTCCTATTTTCATCCACTTCAATAATTGCTAGCTATATATATGGTGCTGTGTGCAAAAACTCAGCCTGGGCAATTTATATAGGAAAAAGAGCCGTAGAATAGTAAAACTGTTATTATTCCAGTCCATTTGTAAAGATCACTTGGAAATGGAGGGATCACTATTGAATCGGATAATTTTCTTATTTCTGAGGTGGAAGGAGGCTTTGATCTGAGCTTGAGGGACGGCTAGAATTAGCGAGCCCTTTCCCAACTGAGCTCTGATGAATGTCAAGATGCCATTTTCTTTTTACCGCCACGTAACGTCTTGGCCTTAGCATCCTGACCTATGCGAGGGTCCCTGTCTGTGCTGTTACATTATAGCTGATGCTTCTGTCAGCGCCAGGACTGAATTTCACAGCACGCCCCTGGCCAGACATCTGCTTTGTTAAATCTTGCTCATGAAAAATGCATGTGCAGAGTTTCCTTGCTGCCTCTCCACTTCTGTACTCATATATTTTTTACATCTCCCCTTACATCTTAAAGGACGTAACACTTGCCAATTAGCTCCACCATCAACCAAGCAGAAAAGAGATGTATAATGCAGGGCTTTTGAAGTTTCTGAAAAGTCTTGCTATAGCAACAACTCTGTCTGGTGGCAGGGACCTTGGGCATCTTGCTGTTCCCATGTAATGATCGTAGAAAAAATTTAGGCTATTCATAAATGTAGACTATCCCTGGTAAATATGAAAAAAAAAAAAAATTGTACTAGGGAATGTCAGGCAATTCAGTCTCTCTCATGGGAAGAAACCTGTAGTTTCAGCTCTAAATATCCTCCTACCTGTTCAGGTTTTGTCCATGGGGTGGTAATAGTATGGTAGCAGCATGTGGCCCAGGCCCAACCACAGCGCGGATGGAAAGGGGACCATTATGTGGTGTATGTACTTGCCGCCAGGCCCCTTTCTGATAGAAGCCTGCCCAGGAAAGGCGAGTAAAAATAACACACACTTATACTCACATCACCTAGGCATCTGGCAGTCCATAGCGTCCTCTCCTGGCCTGCTACAGACGTCCAAGGAAACCGCTGAGGTCCAATCACAGGCATCACATGGATGACGTCATATGTGATTGCGCTTCAGCACTGGTCGCAGGACACGTGACTTTAGTCACAGGCCTGAAAAGGATGCTAGAGATGGCCAAACACTGCAAGAATGCCTTGGAAAATTGTTTTTACTCACCTCCCCTGAGCTTCCACTACTTATACTCTGCAGTCTGAGGAGACCCCAGAGTACAATAATAGTACTAAAACAAATCAGGGGGCTGAACCTCTTGAATATTCATCTAAACTAATTTTGTGGGAATCACCTGAAGCCACTTGAGGCTCTTGGGAGCATTTTATATAGGGGGGGGGGGGCACTGTGGAGCATTATACTGTGTGTGTGTGTGGGGGGGGGGACTTTGGGGAGTATATTATACTGTATGGGGCCACTGTTGAGCATTGCAGTGGGGTTATGAGGGGGGAGTATTATACTGTGTGAGGCCACTGTAGAGCATTACCATGTGGGGCCACTGTTGAGCATTGCAGTGGGGTTATGAGGGGGGAGTATTATACTGTGTGAGGCCACTGTAGAGCATTACCATGTGGGGCCACTGTTGAGCATTGCAGTGGGGTTGTGAGGGGGAGTATATTATACTCTGTGGGGCCACTGTGGAACATTATATACCATGTGGAGCGTTATACTGTGGGGGGGCTGGAGAGATTTATACTGTGTGGGGAACACTAGGGAATCCATAAATTTAAATAAAATAAGTTATATTCTTGCACATACTGTAGATGCAGCATTACAGTAGTTATATTATACACAGAAGGCAGTATTTTATAGTTATACTACTACTCCTGTGTACAAGAATATATTAGTTATATTCTAGTATATGAGAAGCAGTATTATAGTAGTTTTAGTCTTGTATGGCATTGTGCAGGTGTGGAAAAGCTGCAAAGTAAGGCTATGTTCACATCTGCGTTTGGTGTGGTTTCCACTTGGTTTCCGCTCGAAAAGAGTGGAAAAGTACAGAGAAAAGTCCTGCTTGCAGCGCTTTTCTTTACGCATTTTTCATGTGGAGAGGGGGAACGGAATCCCCGAACGTAGTACATACACAGGTGTGAACCCAGTGTAAGAATGGTTTCAAAAATAGAAGTGTTATTAGTTTATTTTATGCCAATTAACAAAATGTAAACAAGATTTTAGTAAAAAGACATGGACCGCACATCCCAGTGTTATACATTGATCTATGCTTCTCATCAAAATCTAAAAAATGAACACAAGATTTTCAGTATGCATATTGATCAAGGCGTATAAGTCCACTAGCCACTTCATGGAAACCTCTGTATAGTGAGTCCCTATACTACTGGGGTGGCAGGGCACAGCAGCCACCACTGCAACACAGCCACCCCTGCTGCTAGGCTAAGCTCCCCAGGCTCTGGGCCATACTTACTTACCTCATAGGCACAGCACCATAATAATGGTAGATACCATGCAGCACTGCACCATATGAACAGATCTAAAAAAGCTCACTTTACGGAGAGGACTAGGACTGAGAGCTAGTAGATGTAAAAATGTAAAGTGATTTGAACAAGAGAAATCTAAATCACATCAATGTTTGGTGTGACCACCTTATGCCTTCAAAACTGCACTGCAAAGGTACACTTACACACAGCTTTTGAAGGAACTTGGCAGGGAGGTTAATGATGTTGAGATCAGGGCTCTGAGGGGGACATATTATCACTTCGAGGACTCTACCTCAAAAAGGTGGTTAAAATTTTGATTTCATTTAGATTTTTGCTTGGTTTTCTTAATTGACAAAAATAAACTATTAACACTACTATTTTTGAAACCGTTCTTACTTTGCAGCATCTTTTCCACACCTGTCTAATAACTCTTGCACAGTACTTATATATATATATATATATATATATATATATATATATATATATATATATTATAGTAGTTCCACTGTACAAAAATATTATAGTACCTATATATTGTCTCCCTTAAGAACAAGGATTGGCCATTTTAAAATTCAGGCTCTGCAGTGCTGTTTTAATGTGAATACTTGGCTTTAGGCCCCATGCACACTCCTGAGTTTTCAGCGGAATGCAGTGTCGTCCGAATGCAGTCCATGATGTACTGACCTCTATGGGGTTTCTGATTCGCTCTGTTCCAATCACTCAAAGCACGATAGGACCTATTCTACATTTATCGGAATGGACTGTAGGATGGCCCCTTGGGTGAGCATCTGTATGCCCACTCAGTGCAACAATGAGCACAGGCAAAAGTTCCTAAAAGACTATTATAAAAAAAAAAAAAAAATTTAAATTTTACAGTCACTGGGATTATCTCTCAGGAATAACTACAAGAATAAGACAAATGTAATTTTAATCTTGTCTCCTGGCTGTTCAGCGTTTACAGACCTAATTTTAGCGATGATTTGTACATTTTGAATCACAATCTTTACTGTCATCCAGTAATGAATTTGACAATGTGGCCATGAAAGCGGACGGTACATTTTAATGGAGTATTTACTGAATAGAACAATGTCTAGAGAATGGAAATGAGCAGCTTTTAATTTGTTCCATTGAGCTACTTACAATTCATGAACTTTTTGGCAAATGTGGACAAAATAATGATGTATCTAATTGTATCCTGGCAGTGTTGTGAATTCATGTAACAGATGCACGCAGCTCCTGGCCATGTGTTCCTGTGTGTCTGGATATAGAAGCATGTTCACATTGTCAGCCTAACAGACAGGAGGAGCTCACTGCAGAATACTGTAGTGTTGATGAGACTTCTCACAGAAGTGTTTGTGTGGTGCTGCCCAGATGTTGCAAAAGTACAGCTCCCAGCATGCCTTGACAGACTCCAGTTATTGGGCCATGCTGGGAATTAGTTTTGTAACAGATGGAGACCAACAGGTTTGAGACAACGGATATCAAAGGGAGTTGAGCTTCACAAAAACAAGTTTACTAGGGTATATGACACCATTATTTTAAAAGGCACATTTTAACTGGGGGACCTTGTTACCTACTTTGTATTTGGACTTAAGAATTTCAAGCCACATCTTTGTTCAGACAACCAAAATTTAGTTCCTACTTTAAAGTGTTGAATCTGGGTTGGCCTGGATGGATGACCCTATTAATGACACATTCACTTTGCCATTTACATGCTGCATTCTCTACTCTTAGCAGGTACATTGTATCCAATGTTTCTGTCCAAAATTGCAGAACATTTTATAATGTGGCACTTACTGATCCCTATTGGTGCTGATTTTAAAGGAATTGCTAAAACAGGATCTTGTGAAAAAGCCTTAATTTTACACCACTTAGTATATGTAGATGCTGACTACACTTCTGGCAGCATTTTAGGTATAGTTGTGCTTTAAACCTGAAAGAGACAACAAAGACAGCTGTGCAGGTACGGGTCAAGAATTAATGATTCATAAGATACGTAACCCTTTGTTTTGGCACTCAGGTACTTATTGAAGCCTGCAGATGGAATTGTCAGGGTCAATGCCACTTCTGGATGTTTGCCATGTGCTGAGGCTTTGGGACGGTTGACCTGTCAGCATGTAGCAGATGTCTTTGGTATATTGATGTAGAGGTTGTTACAAATGGCAATGACAATAAAACATTGTCAGCTATTTAGAACAGTAACTGCAAATAACTATAGAACAGTAACAAAATATGCTGTATATTGTCAATGAAGTGGCCACTCTTGGGTTTAACATGCTTGAACTGCAGGGCCAGAGAGGAATAAATTGCCCCCATTTCAGTTGTAACTTGTGCTTTTCACTGTGTTTTATGTGCAATATGTAAAATCCTAAAGTGCACACATTTCCAGACTGTTGGTAGGCAGTATTACACTCTACTTGTGTACCCACCTGCCAAAAAGAGAACTCTAAAATGCTTTTCCTAAATAAGTCAGTCGCAGTATTTATAGTAAACTTCTTCAAATAAACCAACATTATAAGGTTAGGCTCACATCTACGAGTGTCCATTTGGAGACTCCATCGCAATGACCAACAAAAATTGACAGACGATAAAGTGCTGCAAGTCTGACTTTTTTTTTTTTTTTTTTTTTTTTTTTTAAACCAGAACGGACACCTTGATCCAAATGTGAACATAGTGTTATGCTCATCTTGTGTTACAATATAGCTAGTCCAGTGGCTAGCATGTCATGTCCTTTTTCAAAGCTCCTCCTCACATTTCAAGACAGTCGGGTAAATACAAATTACCTCCAGGACCTCTAGAAGGAACAGCAGATGGCTGGTGAAAGGGGCATAAATCACCTGCCCCAAATTTAGAGAAGTGATAGAATCCTATTGGTTCTCCCACCTACCGCTTGATTGTAATTTGGTAAAACTAACCCCTGTGTTTTGCCTTATGTAGGTGGGATCTATGACTAGTTAGGGTGACACCCAATGGGTAAGCCATTACTCAGGATAGGCATTTTATTTGATCTAGATGGATATTTCTATATTAGCATGTTTAGTATAATATATACACACTCCTCAACATTGAAATTGCAAGAAGACAAGCTTTAAGGTTATGCAAATTGAGGAAATGGCAGGTGTCGCTAAGATCTGCAAATGATCACATTTTCAAGCACCCAGCTCCCATCTGTGGCATGTGGGAGAGGCATAAAAACCAGACTGAACACAGTTTTTTTTAAAAGGGATTCTATCATTGGGAAATCAATTTTTCACTAACACCACATCGGAATAGCCTTTAGTAAGACTATTCTACTCCTACCTTTTATTTTTCTTCTCCATGCAGCCGTTTCTGAGACTTTTCGCTTTTGTTGTTTATGCAAATGAGTCTTCAGAAAGCACAGGAGGCATTTCCCCTGTGCTCAGAAAGCACAGGGGGCATCCCCTGTTCTCAAAGACGACGCTCTTCCGAAGATCCAGCACTGCTTCTCTCTTCTTCTGCTGACGCCTTTCCGCCACGAAATGGCAGAGCCGACTGAGCATGCGCGGGATTTGAATCTCGAACAGAGACTCGGCGGCTGATGATGTGGCGGAGTGGTGTCAGCAGAAGGAGAGAGGCAGCACTGGATTGTCAGAAGAGCGTCGTCTTTGAGCACAGGGGAGGCTCCCTGTGCTTTTTGAAGACTCATTTGCATAAAGAAGAAAAACGAAAATTCAAAGAAACGGCTGAATGGAGCAGAAAAATAAAGGTAGGAGAAGAATAGTCTTTCTAAAGGCTATTCCGACGTGGTGTTATTGAAAAATGGGTTTCCCAATGATAGAATCCCTTTAACGACAAAACCTCAAAAATCAGATTAAGTTTTATAGGATGTTTGTGCAATGCCTTCAGTTTGCCGATGTGGCAGTTATCACCATTTCACCAGAGTATCCCAGGAGTCATTTTTCAACAGGACAATATCTTGCTCACTCTACTGTAAGCAGCCTGCATGTGGCTTACATTTGCCACCATGGCCTGCAGAATCACCGCATTTGACTCCTAATAACCACATCTGGGACGTCTTTGTTTGGCAACTGCAAAGGATGCTGTCAGCAGCCAATCTTGATTATTTCATGCCCTAGTGCTTTCAACTTGGTATAACATTTCCGAAACAACCATTAATAGCATGTCAAAGTGAGTAAATGCATGTACACTTACGAGCAAAAGGATAACAATGTTTTGAGCTTTTGACTTTCAGGCTCCAAATCTCACCATCCACTACAGCTTCCATACATAAATTTGACTTGCAACTATTTAGCATATGATTAGTTATGCAGATTCTTGTCACGTAACTGCATTGTTACTGTTTTGCTACTAAAAATCTAAATTAAAATTTTAATTTTGTAAATCCACCTTTTGACTTTCAGCACTGCATGGGTATGCTGTCTATTAGATTCAAGCATGTCTCAACCAAAATCTGATCCCAGGTCTCTTCTACACGTTCCCAATGTTGATGCATACTGGTTGACTCACTTGGGTACAAATACAGCTTTTTCTTCAACTCTAACCCCAACTGTTTGATAGGGTTTAGGTCTGAGGACTGTGGGGGCTTATTCAGCACCTCTTCTGCATTGTAATTGATCCATTTCTTCACTAATATTGATTTATGCTTCAGGTCATTGTACTGCTGGAACACAATGTTGTCCTTTTCATACCCATAGCACTCGAGTGTACAGAGTAACTCGTCTTGTAGGATACTCATGTACAGTATAGCACAGCATTGAGACCACCATCAATCCTGGTCAAGTATCCAACACCTTTGGCTGTGAAACAACTCCATATCATCAGGCCTTCACAAATTGTGAAAGCTCCTTCAATTTCTCATTCCATTAGTCCATGTTCCTCTTGTTTCTTCCAGACCCATTTGCACCCATCAAAGCCCAGACTATTGACTTTAATCTCATTGCTCCAAATCTCCCTTTTCCAATCTTCTACTGTCCACTTTTCATGCTTTTTTGCAAACTCAAGCCAGCGCTTCTTATGACAATATTGAAGTTGAGGCTTCTATACCTTTTTTCAGGCAACCATTCCAGACTTGGGTAATGCACATTGCACGGTGCTTTCATGGACGTCTGTGATCTTACTGTTACGAAGCATACGAGCCACCTCCACTGCCGTGTTTGTTGATTCCGGTGCTTAGGAATGAACCTAATAACACACTCAGCTATTAGGGAAAGTGACAACAGGGTGTAATTTGTAGTATACAAGAAGAAAAAAAGATTCTTCCACCACCAGGAGCAAAACCGTAACAATGCAGTTACATGACAAGAATCTGCATAACTAATCATATGCTAAATAGTTGCAAATCAAATTTATGTATGAGATGGCCAAGATGATTGTCTATAAAATGATGGTAGTTTCACGTTTAAAGCTGTAGTGGATGGTGGAATATCGAGCCTGAAATTCTAAAGTTGAAAACATTGTTACCCTTTGCTAGTCAGTGTATTTTTGCATATGGTGTGTGTTAAGCTGAACCCCCCCCCCCCCCCTACTGGCCCTGCCTACTTGTCTGAACTGTCCTAGGCGACAGCCGGCAACTGGGCTTCAATTCCTTCTTGATATAAGTGATAAAACAGAACGCAGACAGGACAAACAACAACAAAAGGGAGGTCAGCTAGCCAAGGGGTCGGTAACAGTCAACCAATGCAATACAGAATCAAAATCCAAGAGGATAGTCAAAGGCAAGCCAGAGTAATAGCCAGTACACACGAGGCAATAGCAAGCGCCAAACAGGCAGAGACATTACAGAATTCCCCCTCCCCCATTTTATGAGGGGCCACCGGACCCTCACCAGACAAACCAGTTTTTGAAGGGCCCAGTATTTTCTCTGCCTCTCCCTGAACAACAGGCACCGGTGAACCAGGCAAACGTTTTTTATTTGCTGGTGTTTGCAATACTTTCGGGTTAAGACTAGAGGGGCATTCCCAACCTTTAGCAGCCAAGACCATCTCCTCGCTGACACAATCTAAGGTGTGCAAAACAATACAGTGGGATGAGCACTGGTCTCCCCATTTTACCAACTTCCTTTTACCCCAGTCAAAAATAGGGTTATGGAGGTTCAACCAGGGGAACCCCAAAATAATATCGGAAGACAGATGCTCCATAATAAAAAAGCTCATGATCTCCAAATGTGCAGAACCCACTTGCAATGTGATTAAGGGGGTCTTACATTGGACCTTACCCCTGGCCAGTGGGGCAGAATCTGCCTCAGCAACCGACAGAGGAGTATCGAGCGGCAAAAGCTCAATGCCTACGGCCAAAGTCATGGCCTGCTCAAGTGTAGGGGAATCTGGTGACCAACCCAGACCTCCTTAACACGGTCACACAGGCCTTGTTTAAAGTGAGCCTTTAGAGCCAACTCACACCAACCTGCAGTTACACTGCACTTGCGGAACGCTGAGCAATACTCCTCGGCAGAGCGTTTGCCCTGCCGCATGGTGAGGAGTTGCGATTCTGCAAGCCCAATGTGGTCTGGCTCAGCATAGATAGACCCCAGGGACAAAAAAACTTTTTCGAAGTCAGACCACTCCTCAGCCCCAGGAGGGAGTTTAAGGGCCCAAGCTTGTGGATCCCCCTGTAGGAGGGATATAACTACTCCCACCATTTGGGCCTGGGATGCATGTGGATTAATCCAGAAATACAGGTGACAAGACTCCCGGAAAGTCTCAAATTTTTCTCGATCCACCGAGAAACAATCCGGGAATAGCATCTTAACCCTGGGAAGGGAAGAAACAGCAGGGGATGCTGCAGCAGCATCAGTAAAGGTCTGAAACTGTTTAGCTAGCTCAGCTACCAGGCCTGCCAACCCTCCATCTTGGCTGCAAGGCCCTAAATAGGATCCATGCTCATCCGGAGGGAAGCAATGGCAGAAGGTTATTTTGGGCTTGCTATTCTGTAAGGGAATTGCTAGAGGAGCGATTCCCCAGTAGCTGCTGGTTAACCCTGGGGGTAGGGGCACAACAAGACAATGAGCCCTAAAGCTACCCCCCCCCCCCACTGGCCCTGCCTACTTGTCTGAACTGTCCTAGGCGACAGCCGGCAACTGGGTGTCAATCCCTTCTTGATATAAGTGATAACACAGAATGCAGACACGACAAACAACAAGAAAAGGGAGGTCAGCTAGCCAAGGGGTCAGTAACAGTCGAGCAATGCAGTACAGAATCAAAATCCAAGAGGATAGTCCAAAGGTAAGCCAGAGGTCAGGAATAAGAATACAGGGAAGGGTGGGTTCACACCTGCGTGGATAGGCATCAGATACCGACAGGTTAGTGACGCATTGGTTAAAAACCCATTCATTTGAATGGGTTTTTAAAGCAATGCGCGGATGTGCACTTACATCCTCTGCGCTGCAAATCTTTTTTTTTTTTTCATCGGAAACAAAGTCGGACATGCAGGACTTCGTGTCTGACAAAAATAAACAGATTCGCAGTGCAGAGGGTGTAAGCGCACACCCGCGCATTGCTTTAAAAACCCATTCAAATGAATGGGTTTTTAACCAATGCGTCACTAACCTGTCGGTATCCGATGCCTATCCTGTTTCCCGAGATTTTCACTTGGATTGGCAGCGGACAGACTCAAATGCAGGTGTGAACCCACCCTAACAAAACAGCACGGAGTAATAGCCAGTACGCACTAGGCAATAGCAAGCGCCAATGTGAATGTGAGCAAACAATAAATAGGAAGGAAGAACCTACCCCAGGCTTGATAGGATGATAGGCTGTCAATCACACAGGTAAGGCTAAGATTAACTATTTGAGGAGCAGAAAGAAACAAGGTGCAGGAGATGGGTGTGGCTGAAATTCAATTACATACTAGTAGTACTAGGACAGTGTTCAGACTGAGCAACAAGAACATTAAGCAAAGAATCAAACTGAACACGCCTCCTGCACTGCAGCCTGTGAGTGGAGGGTGGTGCAGAGACGTTACATGGTGTTTATAATCAATTCTAATTAAATGAAGATGTTTTGTTTTTTGTGTTTGTTTTTTATTTGCATTTCATGATATCATACACATGATGATATAACATATATCAATCATGATTTCCATAATTCCAAGACTTTTTTTTTTTTTTTTTCTTCTTGGTGTTGCAATCAAAATTATGTGTATATGACTAGAATATTGTGTACTGCTTTGGTACTGATGTATTGTATACTATGTATATTCTATTTACCTGTTAACCCCTTCCTTCATTTTTGACTCCTCCCCCTTCCAAAACCAATAACTTTTTTATTTTTCCGTTCTCAAAGCCATATGACATCTTAATGTTTGCGGGACAAATTTTTCTTCAAGATGCTACCATTTATTATTCTGTACAATGTACTGGGAAGCTGGAAAAAAATTCAGAATGGGATGGATTTGAAGAAAAATTGCATTTGTGCGACTTTCTTACGGGTTTCGTTTTTACGGCATTCGCTCTACAGCCAAAATGACATGTCATCTGTGTTCGGTACAATTCCGGGTATACCAAATTTATATGGTTTTATTTACATTTTAACCCCTTAACAAAAAATCCAAAACTGTGCAAAAATATATATTTTTTAAAAGTCGCCATATTCTGACACCCGTAACTTTTTTTTTTTATACTTCCATGCACTGGGATGCATAGGACGTCTTTTTTTTTTTTTTTTGTGGGACCAGGTGTACTTTTTAGTTATACCATTTTGGGGAATTACTATTGCTTTGATCACTTTTTATTCAAATTTTTATCAGAGGCAAAACAGTGAAAAAACGGAGGTTTGGCACTTTTGATTTTTTTTTTTCCCACTACGGCGTTTACCGTACAGGAAAAATATTTTTATAGATTTGTAGACCGGGCATTTTCAGACACAGGGATACCTAATGCGTATGTGTTTCACAGTATTTAACTACTTTTGTATGTGTTCTAGGGAAAGGGGGGTGATTTGAACTTTTTAATTTTTTTTTTTTGCAATAGAACTTTATTTTATAGTACTTTATTTTATTTCCTTCACCAGATTCCCCTCATGCACTTCTGTATTACAACCTAATCTCAATACCTTTCCTCATAGGTCCGGTCTTTCATATTTTGGTCAGCTCATCCTTTTGCATATGCACTGTAATAGCTTAAACAAGCAAAATAACCATAAGCAAAACAGGGTTATAGGTGCAGATCCAACTGTCTTTTAGGTTTCCTTTCAGGATCCATATCCTTTATCAGGACATGGTGGTGTGTAATCAGTTTATTGTCCCTAGGAACATCATTCAGTGGGGACACCATCATGACAACAAGGCTTCCCTTGTAGTTTCACAGCTGTACTGGTTGTCAGCAGAAAATACTTGTGTGCATTAGTTGTCTGACTCTCCTTTCTTTCCCCCCTGAACCTATTGGTAACGGGGTAAAGGGATTATTAGTGACATGCAGTGTACAAAGGTGACATTAGGAGGCATAAATAAGGCACACTGTAGTCTGATTTATCCAGCCATTCCCCTCTGTCTTTCTAATGCTAGATTTATTACCCCTTGTTAAGTGGGTTTTTTTTTTGTTTTTGTTTTTTTTTTATCTCTCTTATCTTGCAAGGAGCTACTCATCCTACACATAGCTGTGCTGGCTCTCTCCCCCTGCATCTCACAACTATAGTACTACATAGCCCAGGAAACCTTCAATACATAGTTTTTAAAGTAAAATATATCAGCAGAGAAGGCAGAAGCCTTAAATAAGGAATCAAGTCTATCCCCTGATCACCATAACAGAAATTATGAACAAAAGACATTACAGACCAGATATGTGAGTAACATCTAATTCACTAAGTCAGATGTCTGGCACCTTGTGACTGGTCCCAGGATTGCAGAAAGACTGCCATGCCTATGTGTACATGTTAGGTGAGTTCTATGCCCCTTGAGGTAAAACAGTCCACGTGTATTGTTTACCCCTATGGTGCCTATATGAATCCATGCATTACTATCCCAATAGTATGACCAGGGCTGAAAAATACCTGATATTCTTTAGTATAAAAAAAAAATCCCTTTTTCTTTCTTCAAAGAAAACCCAATCCAATTTTTATATTACCCAAAGAAATGTAAAGCCCATGTGATATACCTGATACACACAAACATCCATAAAAACTGACTGAGTACATGTGGTATATCAAGTACATCCCATGTTCACCAAAACACATATACAGTCATATGAAAAAGTTTGGGCACCCCTATTAATCTTAATCATTTTTAGTTCTAAATATTTGGGTGTTTGCTACAGCCATTTCAATTTGATATATCTAATAACTGATGGACACAGTAATATTTCAGGATTGAAATGAGGTTTATTGTACTAACAGAAAATGTGCAATATGCATTTAACCAAAATTTGACCGGTGCAAAAATTTGGGTACCCTTATCATTTTATTGATTTGAATACTCCTAACTACTTTTTACTTACTTACTGAAGCACAAAATTGGTTTTGTAACCTCACTGAGGTTTGAACTTCATAGCCAGGTGTATCCAATCATGAGAAAAGGTATTTTAGGTGGCCAATTGCAAGTTGTTCTCCTATTTGAATCTCCTCTGAAGAGTGGCATCATGGGCTCCTGAAAACAACTTTCAAATGATCTGAAAACAAAGATTGTTCAACATAGCTGTTCAGGGGAAGGATACAAAAAGTTGTCTCAGAGATTTAACCTGTCAGTTTCCACTGTGAGGAACATAGTAAGGAAATGGAAGACCACAGGGACAGTTCTTGTTAAGCCCAGAAGTGGCAGGCCAAGAAAAATATCAGAAAGGCAGAGAAGAAGAATGGTGAGAACAGTCAAGGACAATCCACAGACCACCTCCAAAGAGCTGCAGCATCATCTTGCTGCAGATGGTGTCACTGTGCATCGGTCAACAATACAGCACACTTTGCACAAGGAGAAGCTGTATGGGAGAGTGATGCGAAAGAAGCCGTTTCTGAAAGCACGCCACAAACAGAGTCGCCTGAGGTATGCAAAAGCACATTTGGACAAGCCAGCTTCATTTTGGAAGAAGGTCCTGTGGACTGATGAAACAAAGATTGAGTTGTTTGGTCATACAAAAAGGTGTTATGCATGGCGTCAAAAAAACACAGCATTCCAAGAAAAACACTTGCTACCCACTGTAAAATTTGGTGGAGGTTCCATCATGCTTTGGGGCTGTGTGGACAATGCCGGCACCAGGAATCTTGTTAAAGTTGAGGGTCGCATGGATTCAACTCAGTATCAGCAGATTCTTGAGAATAATGTACAAGAATCAGTGACGAATTTGAAGTTACGCCGGGGATGGATATTTCAGCAAGACAATGATCCAAAACACAGCTCCAAATCTACTCAGGCATTCATGCAGAGGAACAATTACAATGTTCTGGAATGGCCATCCCAGTCCCCAGACCTGAATATCATTGAACATCTGTGGGATAATTTGAAGCGGGCTGTCCATGCTCGGCGACCATCAAACTTAACTGAACTGGAATTGTTTTGTAAAGAGGAATGGTCAAAAATACCTTCATCCAGGATCCAGGAACTGATTAAAAGCTACAGGAAGCGACTAGAGGCTGTTATTTTTGCAAAAGGAGGATCTACTAAATATTAATGTCACTTTTCTGTTGAGGTGCCCATACTTTTGCACCGGTCAAATTTTGGTTTAATGCATATTGCACATTTTCTGTTAGTACAATAAACCTCATTTCAATCCTGAAATATTACTGTCTCCATCGGTTATTAGATATATCAAATTGAAATGGCTGTTGCAAACACCCAAATATTTAGAACTAAAAATGATTAAGATTAATAGGGGTGCCCAAACTTTTTCATATGACTGTATATATGTATTCAACAATGGAAAGAACTTCTTTTGTTTTTTACTTTTTCTTGAGAGGGTGAAGTGTGGCTGCAAGGGGCTGCTCTTGTGTAATATATGTCTCCCTTTCAAATCCACTTGTCACCACCCACTGTGGAGTAGTCAGCAGTCAATATCTTCGTCTGCTCGCTGTGGAGACTGAACGTGTAACAATACAGACATGGACAAACAGAACATGTATAGATAACAGACACATGTAACATGTACATATAACTGACACACGTATGGGTCCATTCACTTCTCTGAACCTTCCATTCAAACATACAAAATTCACACTAGAGCTCCAAACAAAACAAAAACCACAAAAATTCTAAAAAGCGAATGCATTAAATTCAAGTGGCCAAAAAACAAAACAAATGTGCATTACATCAACAAGAACTAGGAAATTGTCTGCACTGAAATCAATTTTTTCATATCATTTGTACAGTGATATCACTTATTGTCTCTGGATGGCCAAATCTTATTCTTCATCTCCTACAAATAAACAGAGTTAGGGCCGGTTCACATCTGCGTTTGGCTTTCCATTCGGGGAGTCCGCTTGGGGACCCCCCCCGAACAGAAACCTATACGCATAGAAAAGCGGTTACCTATAATGGGGTCCATGTGGTTTCCGCTCGGTTTTCGCACGAAACATGCGGAAACATGCACAGAGAAAAGTGCTGCTTGCTTGCTTCGTGCACAAACTGGCCCTTAGTCATATTCCCCTCTAGCTAAATATTGGGGGGGAAAACATGCAAGTAGGCGCCTTTTTGTCTTCTCACCGATTTGTATATTGCTGTAAAATAAACATAACACCGATGAGCTCAAATTTGTGTCATTAATCCAATTTTAAAGATATTACCATGAGGGAAGAAAACTTAATCTGGGAAACCTTTTCTGAACAAAGGACACAGTAGACATTCCAGAAATTCCTTAATGTTCACACCCAAACCTCATTACACATCACCAGTAAGCACGGATGGATAGATAGATAGATAGATAGATAGATAGATAGATAGATAGATAGATAGATATTATATTATATATACTTTCTCCCTATCTCTTCATCTAGTCACCACTCACATAGCACTAAACCAACAGCTATTAACACAATGCTGTGTGCAGACCACAATAACCCTTTATTATTATTATTATTATTATTATTATTATTATTATTATTATTATTATTATTAGAAATGAGTGAATTGATTCTGCAGAAGTGGAATTTGATCCGAATTTCAGGAAATCTTCAATTATCCACGAATTGACATCAGACGGTCACAAGATATTCTATCAGATATATCTACAAGATATAGTGATTTGATTGGGTAGTCGTGTCTTTGCTTGTTAGCAGATCCTTCCACATGAATAAAAGTTGTCCATGCTGAAGAGAGAGAGAGAAACATGACCGCGGCTTCCAAGGGCTTCCGGCATTTTGCCGCCCACCCCGGCTATCTGTAGCCTGGAAATAGGTGTTTATTCTCCGCAAGTAGTTCGGATCAAAGCAAATTTTTTTGGAACTTCGAATCGAACTGCTGAATTGAACTTTGGGAAATTCGCTCATCTCTATTTATTATTATTATTATTATTATTATTATTTATTATTATTTATATGGCACCTTTAATTCCATGGTGCTTTACATTTGAGGGTTAACATACGGTACACAAGATATACAAAACAGATAATGCTAACAGTGACCAACTGGCACAGTGGGATACAGTGCCCTGCCCGCAAGGGTTTACAATCTATGAGAACCCTTTCCCTGGACTGAGTGGGTGATCACTATACACTTCCTGACCCTAAGGAAAATATACAATTATTTCCTTATTTCTGTAACCATCTGTGAAGAATATCGCCTCGCCCAGCCGCCTGGCACACCTGCGATCAAACTTCTTTCTTAACCTCCCACTCACACACCGTGAGTAGACCGGGTCATAGGATAAAACGAAACGAGCGATATAAATTTTATATGTTTAATAACCCAAGTGGGTCGGTACGAATTAATAGCATATACAGGAATATACAATATTAATATGATCAAGCATAAACATACAAGCAAAAGAGCAATGATACGGCACAAAACAAAAATGGAAATAAAAGATAGAGAAAATACCGGCATAGGCTCGTAGTCCGTTTCTCTAGGCCACAGCAGAGTTTTGGGCCTAGGGCGCAAGCTTAAGCAAGTTGCATAAAACAATCCTTCTAAATGTTGTCCAGAACAAAGGGAAAGGCTTCAGGCCTCAATGCTAGGCCCTCAATGCATTCCTCAGTAGGGCAAGCTCTCTCCTCTTCTCCCAGATCAGAGCTCCATACTGCCTCTTTGCTGAATGACCCAAGAATCCAGGTCTCCCCCCAGCATATGGCTAGTGCCCCACCCACCCCTTCCACCCAGGCAGCCCCCCTTCTCCCTCCTTTGCAGAACCCTCGGAGAGATGGGTGAAGTTACGGTCACTGGCTTGCTATCTCCCCATCGCCATCTGGCCAGGGATAATAAAAGTGCCTGGCTATAGCAAGCCATCTCCAATGAACACACATAAAACCAGTGAAGCGTATCGTCCAGCAATGTAAAACCCAAGTTAAACACAACATTCCAACAGGTAGGGGGAGGACGGACATGAGCAAGTAAAAATACATTTCTAAGAAAGATGTACAACTGAGGGTCGGTTCATCACACCATCCTTTTCTATATCCTTACTCACTTTTATCCAAATGTCCAACATTTCACTAAACTTTGTGATTAGAGAGAGGCGAATTTCTCAAAAGTTCGATTCTACAGTTCGATTTGAAGTTCCAAAAAAATTTGCTTCGATCCGAATTAATTCGCAGTGAATATCTCTAAAAAAACACCTACTTCCTGGCTTCAGAGAGCCTGTATAGTGGTGTAGAACACTGTTCCTTGCAGTAACACGCATAGGGAGCCTACTGTGGTAGTCAAACAATACTGTGAGTCAGTATGACATGCACATGACAGGCATTGCTCTTAGAACCACAGCACACTTCACTTATTTGGACAGTTACGGGGCCAAGACTGACCATCTAACTCAAGTGTGAACCCAGCCTTACAGGTCCATGTTAGTGCCAGGTAGAAAGAACCGCACAGAGGCCCAACATCCTACTGTAGAGTGAAAGAGCGCACTCATTTTACACCCTCATCTGCCGATTCCACAGAGATGTCTACAGAGTGGCAAGGCGATATAATGTGGAGTTGGCAGCAGCATGAGGATTCCATACAGTGACCCAGTGGAAGCGGCATTAGGAGGACTTAAAGTGCTGGCCAAAAGTATTGGCACCCCTGCAATTCTTTCAGATAATACTCAATTTCTTCCACAAAATGATTGCAATCACAAATGCTTTGGTAATAATATCTTCATTTAATTTGTCGTCAATGGAAAACCACAAAAAGAATTGTCAAAAAGCCAAATTGGATATAATTCCACACCAAACATAAAAAAGGGGGTGGACAAAAGTATTGGCACCCTTTGAAAAATCATGTGATGCTTCTCTAATTTGTGTAATTAACAGCACCTGTTACTTACCTGTGGCACATAACAGGTGGTGGCAATAACTAAATCACACTTGCAGCCAGTTGAAATGGATTAAAGTTGACTCAACCTCTGTCCTGTGTCCTTGTGTGTACCACATTGAGCATGGAGAAAAGAAAGAAGACCAAAAAACTGAGGACTTGAGAAGCAAAATTGTGAGGAAGCATGAGCAATCTCAAGGCTACAAGTCCATCTCCAAAGACCTGAATGTTCCTGTGCCTACCGTGCGCAGTGTCATCAAGAAGTTTAAAGCCCATGGCACTGTGGCTAACCTCCCTAGATGTGGACGGAAAAGAAAAATTGATGAGAGATTTCAACGAAAGATTGTGCGGATGGTGGCTAAAGAACCTCGACTAACATCCAAACAAGTTCTAGCTGCCCTGCAGTCCGAGGGTACAACAGTGTCAACCCGTACTATCCGTCGGCGTCTGAATGAAAAGGGACTCTATGGTAGGATACCCAGGAAGACCCCACTTCTGACCCAGAGACATAAAAAAGCCAGGCTGGAGTTTGCCAAAACTTACCTGAGAGCCAAAAACTTTTTGGAAGAATGTTCTCTGGTCAGATGAGACAAAAGTAGAGCTTTTTGGGAAAAGGCATCAACATAGAGTTTACAGAAAAAAAAAAAGAGGCCTTCAAAGAAAAGAACACGGTCCCTACAGTCAAACATGGCGGAGGTTCCCTGATGTTTTGGGGTTGCTTTGCTGCCTCTGGCACTGGACTGCTTGACCGTGTGCATGGCATTATGAAGTCTGAAGACTACCAACAAATTTTGCAGCATAATGTAGGGCCCAGTGTGAGAAAGCTGGGTCTCCCTCAGAGGTCATGGGTCTTCCAGCAGGACAATGACCCAAAACACACTTCAAAAAGCACTAGAAAATGGTTTGAGAGAAAGCACTGGAGACTTCTAAAGTGGCCAGCAATGAGTCCAGACCTGAATCCCATAGAACACCTGTGGAGAGATCTCAAAATGGCAGTTTGGAGAAGGCACCCTTCAAATCTCAGGGACCTGGAGAAATTCCAGCAGAGCATTGTAAGAAACTCATTGATGGTTACCGGAAGCGGTTGGTCGCAGTTATTTTGTCTAAAGGTTGTGCTACCAAGTATGAGGCTGAGGGTGCCAATACTTTTGTCCGGCCCATTTTTGGAGTTTTGTGTAAAATTATCAATGATTTGACTTTTTTTTCATTCTCTTTTGTGTTTTTTCATTACAAGCAAAATAAATGAAGATATTATTACCAAAGCATTTGTGATTGCAATCATTTTCTGGAAGAAATTGAGTATTATCTGACAGAATTGCAGGGGTGCCAATACTTTTGGCCAGCACTGTACAGTGACCCAGTGGCAGTGGTGGAGGTAGTAGCAGCTTTAGGAGGGCATACAGTGACCCAGTGGCTGCGGCATGAGGAGGGCATACAGTGACCCAGTGGCAGAGGTGGAGGTAGTAGCAGCCTTAGGAGGCCATACAGTGACCCGGTGGCAATGGCATGAAGAGGACATAGTGACCGGTGGCAGAGGGGGAGGTAGTAGCAGCCTTAGGAGGGCATACAGTGACCCAGTGGCTGTGGCATGTGGAGGGCATACAGTGACCCTGAGGCAGCGGCATGAGGAGGCCATACAGTGGCCCAGTGGGAAGCAGCATGAGAAGGACATACAGTGACCCTGTTCCACTCCTGTATGACTTTGTTCGCCATTTTGTTCCCAGTATAAAGTTGCAGGCCATTTATCAATACAGTATTTTCAATAATTCGGAGCCACAAATCTCTGCCTTTTTTATCACGCTTTTTTTTTATAGGTGTTCATTAGTGGGGAAAGAAATAAGGGGCATATTTGCCATTCTCTTCAAAGTAGAAAATAACTTTTTTGCCGTTTGCAATTACGTTTTTTTCATCGACAGAGAAGCGAGAGGCCATGCACAGGGGAGGGATGCAGGCCTAAATGTTTCTGGAGAAGGCACAGATCACAGCAGAATAAGGGCACGTGGCAGCAGAGGTCAGTTAAAGAGGCCTGAGCTCCCAGTGTCAAGTAGTGGTCATGTCTTGACCAGCAACCCAACAGTTGTAGACTGGTTGACTCAGTCATCCAATTCATCCCAAGTCACATCAGATACCCCCAGCCAAGAGTCGGTGGGTTCATCAGACACAACCCTTAGTTGGCATGGCCCAGCAGCAGGCCCTGTGCCCTCACCTGTCCTCAACCTGCCTCTGTCCTTTTCTGTTCCCTCAGCTAGAGAACTACACTATGCTGTGGGCTCAGATCCACTGTACAGTGAGGAGGAAGTATTATTATTATTTATTATTTATTTATATAGCACCATTAATTCCATGGTGCTTTACATTTGAGGTTTAACATACGGTACACAAGATATAGAAAAAAAAAAAAACAAACAGTAACCAACTGCCACAGTGGGAAAAAGGCCCCCCCCCCCAAGGCCCCAAAATAAAAGAGAAAAAAGAAAAAAAGAGAAAAGAGGAGAGAAGAGGGTGTTGTTTGTGGGGGGAAAAAAGAAAAGTTTTTTTTGGGGGGGGGCCCCCCCCCAAAAAGTGTGTGTCCCCCCCCCCCCCCTAGTTTTTTTTTTTTGGGGGGTTTTTTTTTTTTTTTTTTTTTTTTTAAACTGTAATTTTTATTAAAATATTTTGAAGATAACATAGATAACATACAATCCACCAAGTCAACAAATATAAAAACAACAACACTAAGACAAAATTTGGGGAATACACAAAAACAGACAAAGGAAAGGAACAATGAGGAAAGAGACAAAGCCGGGGGTTAGACTTCAGAGACCTTGTGTGGCACAGTAGGTATCCCAGTGAGACCAAATTGCTTCAAATGCCTCCACCGTATGATTAAGGGAAGCAGTCAGATACTCCAGACTGCGGATGTCCTTCAGTCGGGCTATCAATTCTGAGATCGTTGGGGGAAGAGCCTCTCTCCAATGGCGAGCTATAAGCGTTTTAGCAGCAGTACACAAGTAAAGGAATAATTTCGATGTGTTTTTACTGAGACCTTTTGGAGGGAGATTCAGCAAATAAACCATGGGGTCCAAGGGAACACCCTGGATGAAAAGAATATTAGTCAGCCTCCCAACCTCAATCCAAAAAGTGCGAACCAGGGGGCACTCCCAGAATATATGGAACAATGTTCCTGGTGTAGCCTGACACCGCCAGCAACTAGAAGGAATAGTGGGGTTGAGAGTATGCAGTAGAGCTGGAGTGTGATACCAATGCATAAGTATCTTGTATTGCGTTTCCCTGAACGTTACACAGGAAGAGGATTTAGCTGCTCGGGACCAAATAACCTGCCACTGACTGTGCGGGGGGCGCCCCCCCGGGGCCCCAGACCCCGGGGCCATAATTGGGGGGGCCACCGGGGCCTGCCCCCCCTGAGAGGACAAAAGCCCATAAATATTAGAAATCAGGCCTCTAGTAGAGGTACCCACCCGACATAGTCGTTCAAAAGCTGTAGGGAGGGAGACCCGGGTGGATCCAAATTGGGAGACCACAAAATGAACTATTTGCTGATAGTGGAACCACTCTGAGGTAGGCAAGTGCTGTGTAGAGGTGAGGTAATCGAAGGGCCTGAGCTCCAAGGACGACGGGTCAACCAAGTCCGCTATGTGGAATAAACCCAGCTTCCCCCAGGGCTTGACCATAGCAGCAGTGAGTCCGCTTGGGAGACGTGGATTATATAAAAAGGAAATCATGGATGAGTGCGAGGAGGCCAATCGAAACAATCTAGAACAGGTGTTCCAGACAGTCCGAGTAAAGCCAATAGGGCCAAGTAGCGAGGTCATGGGCAGAGGGGGGGAGGCGGACCACAAAAATGCATTGGGGTGAACAGGAGCCAGCCAAAGCTTCTCTATCTCCACCCATTTCGTATGCGCCTGGCGCGCTGCCCAGAACGGTATACTACGCAAATGGGCAGCCCAGTAGTAGTGCAATATGTGCGGAACCCCCATTCCCCCCTCCGACCTAGCCGCCAGCATCACCGATCGGGGAATGCGGTGGCGTTTGCCATTCCATATAAATTGGAATATTGCTTTCTGTAGGGATCTCAATTCGAATCTAGGGACTGCCACTGGAAGGGTTTCAAAAAAGTAAAGAAGTTTCGGGAGGAGGGTCATCTTAACCGCAGTTATACGGCCTATAAGAGAAATATGGAGTGGGCGCCACTTATCTAGAAGGGAACGGAGCTCATGAAACAAATGAGGATAATTGGCTGAGTAAAGCGTGTGGTATAAAGAGGATAGTTGAACGCCCAAATAGCGTAGGGAGCGGTCTCTCCATTGGAAGTCAAAGTTAGACTTGAGCAACTGCAAGGCTTCAGTTGTGATATTTAAAGGTAGGGCTTCCGTCTTACTAGGATTAACCTTATATCCCGACCGGTCTCCATAATCCTCTAAAACACGGAGAAGGTTTGGAAGGGAGGTATGGGGTTTAGTGAGGGTCAACAGGACATCATCTGCAAATAAACTAATCTTGAATTCTCTATCTCTCACAAATACACCAGAGACATCCGGGGCAGATCTAATTTGAGCCGCCAGGGGTTCAATACACAGTGCAAATATTAGTGGCGATAAGGGGCATCCCTGACGGGTTCCATTACGAATGGACAAGGGAAGGGAGGAAGCATTAGGAAGCTTAACAACTGCTGAGGGGTGAGAATAAAGAGCCCTTATAGCCGTGAGGAAGGCCCCCGAGAACCCGTAGCTTTCAAGAGTGGCCATCATAAACGACCAATCAAGGCGGTCAAAGGCCTTCTCAGCGTCCAAACTTAGAAGCAAGGTGGGGGTAGAGTGACGGTTGGCCACGTCGATCAAATCCACTGCCCTTCTAGTGTTATCTCCCCTGACGACAGGGGACAAATCCCACCTGGTCCTTGTGGATGAGAGACGGAAGCCAAAGGCCAAGCCTATTTGCTAAGATTTTTGTAAAAAGTTTAAGGACCGTATTCAGGAGGGCAATGGGACAATAATTAGAGCACTCCTGATGGTCCTTGTGAGGCTTTGGAACTAGGGAAATGTGAGAGTGCAGCATAGTGTGGGGGATCGGAGCTCCCTCCAAGAATGAGTTGAAAAGCTGACACACATAAGGGAGGAGATCAGAATGGAAAGTTTTATAGTAAGCATAGGTGAACCCATCAGGGCCTGGTGCTTTACCATTTGGGAGAGCCTCCAGAACGGCAGCCAACTCCTCTCTCGATACCGGGGCATTAAGCGAAGAGAGGGCTGAGGACGGGAGGGCCGGGAGTCGACACGAGGCTAGGTAAGAGTGCAAGTCTGTCTCTACATTGGTGGGGCTTCTCCTAGTAGGCGAGGGAAGGTTATACAGTTTAGTATAATAATCCCTAAACAAGGTCGCTATGGCATCGGGATGGTGCTGAAGGGTGCCCTGGGAATCTCGAACGGCATGGGGTGTAGACGAAACCTGACGGTCCTTCAGGGTTCTAGCTAGAAGTGTGTGGGCCTTATTTCCCCTCTCATAGTATCTCTGGCGACTGTAGAGGAGGAGGCGTCGGGTAGCCTGGGTGGCGAGGTCGCGGAGGTCAGCCCTGGCCGCTACTAATTGACGCAGTAAAAATAACGAGGGTCGCGTTGTTAGTCGCTCAGTGAGGGATCTAATCTTGTCAGTCAAAGCCTCCTCTCTGGCCCTCCGGTTTCTCTTAGTCTGTGTTCCCAACACAATACAGTGACCTCTCATTACTGCCTTATGGGCTTCCCACAGTGTGGACACTGCGGAAACTGAGTTAGAATTAACTCGGAAGTATTCTTGGAGGTGAGCTCGAAGTTTACCCTGGGTCTCTCGTGAATGAAGGAGGGATTCGTTAAGTCGCCAGTGGCAGCGTTTAGTCGGGAGAGGGGTGGAGGACAGTGTAAGCTTCACAGGAGCATGGTCTGACCAGGATATGGGGCCTATGTCAGCCGACTTTAGTAAACGAAGGGCTAACGTATTTCCAAAAAAGTAGTCTATTCTAGAGTGGGTTTTATGTGGGTGGGAGTAAAATGTAAAGGAGCGGGCAGAGGGATTATCCACCCGCCAAAGATCATAAAGGGCAGCTGACCGTACAAGGCAGCGGAACTGTCTAGCTAGTCTCATCTGGGAGGGTCCAGGAGGTCCATTAGTGAGGGTGGATCTATCCATATTTTCCAAAAAGATCATATTAAAGTCTCCACCGAGTAATAATGCGGATCCTTCAAACTTTTGCAGTTTCCCCAGGACCTGTTTAAGGAAGGGGATCTGTGAAGAATTAGGGGCATATATATTGCATAAAATAATAGGTCGACCATATAAAAGCCCCTCCAAAATAATATATCGACCCTGGGGATCTAGATGAGAGGCCGAGACAGTGATAGGGCAGGTACGGGAAAGCAAAATAGCTACTCCTCCCTTCCTGCGACTACAATGTGCAGAGTAAGCAGAGGGGAAGTAATGTCGGGCAAAATTAAACGTGCCAGTTTGGTCATAGTGAGTCTCCTGGAGAAAGGCTACCTCTGCCTGTAGGGAGCGAAGCTCCCGTAGGACCATTCGCCGTTTTGTGTTGGAGCCCAGGCCCTTAACATTTAGTGTAATGCACCTAACCATTGGGAATACAAGGTGAGTGTATTGCTAATGTAGGAGAAAATGAGGTAGAGAAGATCTCACCCAGCCAACGATGTTCCGAATCCCCGAAAAAGTAAAGGTGGAGGGTCCGGGCCACTGTAGCCAGACGGGTCTCCGAACCTGAAGAAGGAAAGGAAGGGAAAGGGATAGAAGGGAAAGGGAAAGAGACAAAGGACATACACAAAGAACAAAGCATAACAAATAAAAAAACAAAACAAAAATATTGAAATAACACATCTAAACTAAATTTAGTGGTCAGGACTAAATCTCCTGGCCGGGGGCAAAAAAAAAATTGTCCAAGGTAGGGCCACAAGTGACCCTACTAGGGCCCAACCAGTGGGTCCACAGCTGGACGAAGCCCCCATAGCAAAAAGGGGGGTGGGTGGGAGACGGGGGGGAGATCAGCAATAGGCAGATCCAAAGCATCAATTGGGGACCTAAAGAAAATAACATCTATCAGTCACTGGGGGGGGGGGGAGTCTAACCCGCCCGACCGATAATACTAAAGCGTGAATATGATGCAGAACAGTTGTGGGACCATAAAAAACTGCATATAAATGTAAATAACAATAGGAACAGGACACCCCTAGTAATCAAAGTAGACGTATCCCTCCCAGGAACTAGGAGGTCCAAGAAAAAAAGATACAATCACGGGGGTGGGGCCTCCACCCTCGATCTTCTGGAAGAACGTTGCTGACGTCTAGCTGGATTCTGGGCCGTCCAGACCGGGGGTGGAGGCGGTGGTGGGGCAACCAACTCCCAATTCTGAAGGTTGGGAGGAGGAATATCCATAGCAATGCAGAATGGTTCCAGATCTGCAAAGAACCGTAGGGTAGCAGAGCGTCCATTGTGCCTAGCCGTTAAAGAGAAGGGGAAGCCCCAGCGATACGGTATCTGTCGGTCGCACAGAAGCTGCAGCAGAGGGCGCAGGTATCGCCTCTTCTGTAGCGTAATCCAGGAGAGATCTTGGTAAAGCTGAATCTTGGCTCCTGCAAATTCAAAGTCTTTAAGACGACGGGCCTTGGAAAGGATAGTTTCTTTTAGTGCAAAGTCGTGCACATAGCAAATAACATCGCGTGGTGTGGGGCCCGATCCCCTGGGGCGCAGGGCCCTGTGCGCTCTATCCAGCTTAATTTTATGTGTAGCTGGTTCCTGTAAAATGAAGTTGAAAAACTCCTCCAAGGTAGCATGTAAATCCTCCTCTTGGTTAGCCTCAGGCAGCCCCCTGATTCTGATATTGTTGCGTCTGCCCCGGTTATCCAAGTCCTCCAAATGGCGTTGCATGTCATTAACCACCTGGCATTGGGAGAGGACAGTGTCCTGGAGGTGAGACACATGAGATCGGGTCTGGTCATGATCGTCTTCAAGGGTATCAACCCGGTTAGCAATATGTTGGAGATCTTGCCGCAGGACAGCGATTTCTGTGCGTATCTCTGAACGACATGTCGTTGTGACTTTAGGAACCAAGGAATCAAAGTCCTCTTTTGACGGTAGGTGAGCAAGGTAATCAAGCCACGGTGGAGGATCAGAGGAGGCTGCCTGAGCAGAGTGTGGAGGAAGTCGGGGTAGCGGGGCAGACGGAGAAGGCAGCTGGGTGTGAATAGCATAGGGGGAGAGGGATGGAGTTGCCCCCAGGTCTGCTTCTTCATCTCTGAGAAGGAATGGAGGCTGCTGTGAGGACACAGGACTAAAAGGTTGCGGAGGCAGCTGAGGGGTTAAATCCTCCTCCACAGGGTCAGGAGGGTGCTCAAGGCCAGAAGAAGGCTTGTGGAGCTGAGAGGCCGCCACTGATGCCTCCTGAGATGTTGGGTCCCCCTGATTCTGTGTGGGGGAACCCACTGACATAAGCGCCGGTCGGAGCAGCGGGGGAGGGGGGGCCGTCAGCGCTGCGGTGCGAGCAACCGCCGCGCCTGACTTACCCGGCGGTGAAGGGGTCCGCTGGAGCCCAGCGCTTGGACTCTGGAGCTCTGTCTCTGGCAGGGCTGGAGGCCTGGTAAGATGGCCTCTCTGCAGGGTGGATGCTGCTCGTGTCGCTAGCGGGGCCATTGCAGATGTCGTAGCGGAGGCGGCCGGCGCGGCAGAGGAAGATGGCCGCCGCCTCGTGGAGGCCCGCGCTGTGGATGCTATCGGCTGCAGGAACGCGGACAAGGTAGGCTGAACGGACCTGTCCGCTGATGCACAGTCCCCTGTAGCAGGTGCCCGGGTGGTTTTCTTAGCCATGGGGGTCCTATTCAGGCTAGTGGTCCCACACTAAAAACGGTCAGGCAGGAGCTCCCCAAATGAGTGTCTCACCGCATCAAGTCCCTGGCCACGCTGTGGGGGTCAGTCTTATGTGTCTTGGTAATGAGTTCGACAGTATGGGGGATGCACGGGAGAAGTCTTGGAGACGGTTGTGTGAAAAGCGGATAAGAGCAGAGTGGAGTAGGAAGTCTTTGGAGGATCAGAGGTTACGTGTGGGCAGGTATTGGGAGATTAGGTCGGAGATATATGGAGGGGACAGGTTGTGGATGGCTTTGTATGTCAGCGTTAGTAATTTGAACTCTATTCGCTGGGCAACGGGTAGCCAGTGAAGGGATTGGCAGAAGGGAGCGGGTGATGAAGAATGGGGTGAGAGGTGTATTAAGCGAGAGGCAAAATTTAAGGTGGACTGGAGTGGGGCGAGCGTATTTGCTGGGAGGCCATGGAGAAGGGTGTTACAGTAGTCTAAGCGGGAAATTATGAGGGCATGGACTAGCATCTTTGTAGTTTCTGGGGTGAGAAAGGACCGGATTCGATGGATGTTCTTGAGTTGGAGGCGGCAGGAGGTGTTGCGGCTTTGGATGTGCGGCTTGAAGGATAATACTGTTTTGATAAATGGTCTGCAACTTTATACTGGTAACAAAATGGCGAATATGGTCGTTATGTCTTTCCCCACATTAAAGGCTTTTTTTACAGATCCGTGCAGGTATAATTGGATGATAATTCAGTTTTCTTTGACACAATAGTACTGACAAATGTAATGTTATGCCTTGGAAGAACAGTGAATAAGCCCCTTATAATAAACGCCTTTAAAAAGGCTTTTTTTTACAGATACGTGCAAATATTATTGGATGATGATTCAGTTTTCTTTGGCACAATAGTACTGACAAATGTAATGTTATACTGTGGAAGAACAGTGAATAAGCCCCTTATAATAATCGCCTTTAAAAAGCGGTTTTTACAGATATGTGCAGATATTAGTGTATGATAATTCACTGTTTTTTGCTGTACTGCACTGCAAAAGGCTTGTTGTGTTCCACCTTGAATACACAGATATAAGAAAAGAGCAGCAGTATAACGGCAGTGAGTGCTGCAATGTGAATTATGCTGCAAATTCTTGCTGTAAATGACCCTGCAACCACCCCAAATTCTTCTCTCAATTCTTCCCTATCCTTCCCCTACACTTGTAATCCTCTTTCCATGAACTTCTATATGTTTTCTAAGTCTTTCCCTAGCTCCTGCCGACGACTGTCCCTACAGTAAGAGCGTTGTGGAATGACTGTACCTAAAATGGCCGAGGGTTTTTATAGGGCTGTGACATCACAGGTCCTGCTGGCTGCTGATCAGCTGCACGATTGGCTTTGTGAGTCATACCGCGCTCCCAAAGTCCCTTCACCCTTGTCCTAACGTGTGGTGGCCATTTTATAAAAAAAAATGCGATTCGAAGCATGAGGAAACCCGGAATCGTGGCGAATCAAAGATTTCCTGAAATTCGGATCGAATTCCACTTCTGCAGCTTCAATTCGCTCATCTCTATTTGTGATCCTTCACTCAACCTCAATGAGTGGAGCCAAATTCTTCCCAATGACTACTAATCAGTAGTCCAGTACAACCACACCCTGACTTCTCCTACTGTCTCTTGGGCTGCCATCCACAGTTGCTGACACTGTATCCCTCCCATCTTGGCTTTGTGGAATTCTTTTCTCTCCTGATTGCCTCTTTCTTATCCTGCTACCTTTTTCCCTAAGACTTCTTCAGTGCAATATACACTTATCTTATTCAAAGGAGACTTTAAAGGTCAGTTAGAGATTTCCAGGGATCACTATGTCCCTTTGTCACGAGACTACTAATTTTCCACAAAATCCAAATGAGAAATGCTTCAGCCCAAGCTTCCGTTTAGCAACACTAAAACAATATACTGGCCATTTTAAGGTTTTTATCAGGCTCGAGGTTAAATATAAGATTATATACCTACTTTTACAGGAAAACAAGAAGCACTTTAGAAGCACAGATCTATTTGGCAAGATAAAAGCTCTTACCATGCAGTGCTGACTTATGGATCTGTGGTTCCACGGGCCACTGTAGTCCTCTCTAGGTCTGAGGGTTTAGCAGGGTACCTCCTTAATCCTCGAGCCCCACGTTGAAGTGTCATATTTGTTAAGGACAACAAAGGGGTCCCTCAGTATGTTGTAGAGATCCATTGAAATCAATGGAGACCCAAACTTTGTGACTGTAAAATGGCTGTAAAACTTTTTTTTTTTTTTTTTTTTTTTACTTTTTATTGATTGATTTTTTTTTTTTTTTTTTCCCCCCTATGGGACCTGAACCAGCGATACACTGATTGCTGGTTCAGCACTATAGACTGCAATACATGTGTATAGGCTGACTTCCTCAGTCTCGGCAGGATCAACCAGGTACTGGGGGCTCCTAGCAGCCTAGGGTCACTGGCCAGACCTCAGGCTGCAGAACATACATATGGGCACCCCACTGGGGGGTGCTGAGGGGGACGTTTGGCATGGCAGAATCCCTTGGATGTTTGACCTCATGTTTGACCTCGGCATTCAAGGGGTTAAAACCCCCGATCAGAGGTCAGCTCTGATCGGGGGTTAATGAGCAGGGTGTTAGCTGTCAGTTACAGCTAACACCCGCTTCCGATACTGCCCGGGGCATTCAGTTCCCTGACAAACACCTAAGATGCCACGGTCGCTATTGACCATGGAATCTTAAGGGTTAAACAGCGGGGATCGGTGTTTTCACCGTCCCCGCTGTTGCAGCAGTAGCCTGGTTGTCAGATATAGCTGGGCTCTCACGGTGATCGCAGGGAGTTAAAGCAGATTTAGGTATGAGCCGAACCCGGACCAGGAACTTCAGCGCTGACATTCGTTCAACACTAATTACAATGTGTCTTATATTCACTATGTTCTATGATTGCATACCATGGGCAACAAGGCTACGTTTTCTGGTAGACCATTTGATAAATGTGGCCCATTGAGCTATGTTGTGTATCTCAGGTCCTCGCACTTGCCAAGTGCTAGCTGTAACAAGGCCATGAAGTTCAACCTAGTGCACTTTATTATAGATGATTTGCTGCTGGGGATTATATTTTTAGAGGGTTATGTCTTTTCTGTTATGTTCCCGGAAAGAAGACATGCAGTGTATCCCGGTTCCTCACTGTGCCCGTTTAAGAATTTTCTGTTTGCAATGTAATACATTGAATTTCTACTCTGCAGCATTCACCAGGTGTTTTGCTGCCACAGTCATTCTCATTGTGGCGTAAATTCAAATCTGTGTCCAGGTATTGGCAAAATATTAATGACCTCTGGTCCGGCTGTCCAAAAGCCATCGCTCTTGTGGGTAATGTGGACAGGTGCATTCATGAGCGTGTGATTGAGTTTGGGTCTGCAGAGACTTAGAGATGGACCTTCAGATGAGGCATCAGATCACCTCTGGCACAAAACTGGTGTTCAACACAAATACACAAACTTTCTTTTTTTCTTTCCCTGTCAGCCGCAGGAATGTTCAGTACAAAGTGAAAGATTTGTAATTGCAGACTTAGCTGCACGGCTTTCCTTGGGAAATCATAAAATGGTGAGCAGAAGACGATTTATGCTGCTCATCTCAGCCAGGCCACCAGAGTCTCCATGCTCCTGCCTCTGCAAACATATATCTTGCTGCTTTGCCTTTTAAGTAATTATGAAGTTTCTTAACGCTGCAAGCAATCATTATAAAGGATGAACTGAACAGGTTGCATTATTGCTTCTTTTATGGGAAAACATATGTCTGAATATATTTCAGTGCATAAGAATGGAGGATGGGAAAATTGGACAGAGAGAGAGAGAGAGAGAGAGAGAAAATGTCTGTTCTGTCCCCATCTTCTTTGACTCTTCTCCCTGCTCTCACATAACTCCCCACACTCTTGTCTACCTGCTCTCTCTCGTAACTCCCTGTTCTCTCTTGTGTCTATTTGCTTTCTTTCTCATAGCTCCCCACACTCTGTCTCTTGCATCACCCTGCTTCTCTCTCATAACTACCCATACTGTCTCTTTTGCCTCCCCGCCTTCTTTTGTGATGACATGATTTAGATGGCAGGCAGATTATATGCAGAATTACACATAGGCAGTGTTGTTATGGTTGAAATTGGTGGTTTTTCAGGAAACCGATAAAGTTGAACATGGTGTCCTATCTGTAGGCAGCATGTTATTGATCAGGAGTGGCTGTACAGAATGATATAGTTCTGCAATAAAAAAAAAAATCAGTGTAACTCTTGTATTCTACTCCTCAAGTCCCCATTTAGTCAGTGGGCAGAACCACTTAATCAGAGACTGAAACAGACAGTAGATGGCCCTGTGCAGGAACGAGATATGGGCCCCTTTTTATTTCACCCTGGCCTAACCTAGACACATCAAATTCAGTGCGGGGGTCATACCAGAGGACATGCCAAATAATTCCCCCAGGGTGCCACACCTAGGTGCAACCCCGGTTTCACCTCTTTGGCACTTTTTCATTGCAGGAACAAGTAATCTGGCACAAAACAGTTACACAGATTTGCAGAGCATTGATACAACAATCACACAGTGGTCAGTGAAGCAAACATAATGCCGAATATAACTCTCCACAGAGGGCATGCGTACTTGTCATGGGTAGGGACCCCAACACGCCATCAACACACACTTAAGATGGACTGTTTGGCCTTCAACCCTCTACATGTCCGCCCGTAGACTTAAAGTGGTTTTCTCATCTCCCTCTCTCGCTAGTTTGTCTGCTCTCACTTCTTCTATAGACATTGCCCTTACCATGAAAGGTTCATTTATGATTATTAGAAATCTATAATAATGCAGATCAAATATGCATAGTAAGTGTATATTACATTACACAGGTTAGGAAATGCAGTGTAAAACAAAGGGAAGAATAATCTCACATAAAAGGCAAACGAAGCAGCATTACTAAAGCAATGTATTTAGGAAAACTCTTGAATTTACATTAGTTTAGATAGAATCCTTGAGATGGGAATACCCCTTTTAATTGACAACCTTCCTTGTGTGAGTATGCCTACAAAGATAGGTATCAGTCACTGAATAGGACCAACCAGCATAATTTAATAACAGAGAGTTATGCTAATTATTTTCCCCAAAAACTACTTGACTTCTCCAGCTGTAAAACACACAGGTGTGGTGCGTGTTTCATGTGACAATTTTCCCTTTAAACTATTTCTCCCTTTCCATTGGTTTCATTCCAACTCCTGATCCTGTTGTGGATTTTTGTTCCTGTCCTGTGTACAGTCACTGGTTTACAAGCTTTTACCCTATGGAGTTAAGTGGTGTCTCCAGCTATTGTCAGGGCTTTGTCCTATCGCTTAATCCCCAACTAAACCTTATTTACAGCACAGCATGGGCACCAGCAAAACTGTTCCACATATTTATATATCTCCCTGTTTAAAGACAACTGAAGAGCAATTGCTTAAACAGCAGGATTTCTAGAAAAGAAAAATTTTTAAAGATTAAAGCAAGCAAAATCTTAAGCAATAGACACGGTGAAAAAAATTTGGTCTTTACTTAGTACAATCCTCTTATCACTTCTTGTTGCCCTCAGTAAAGCATTTAGAATACATTGAAATCTGTCAAAAGACATTTTCTTGCTATATGTGTTTCTTTCTGTTTACGTTAATTTTGTCACCTTCCCTTATTTTATGATGCTACTGGCTGCGGTATGCAAGTAAAGAACTTACTGTTTGGTCTGCTAGTGGACTTATGTATACTAATGGTGGTGTAAACTGGTTTAACATCTCAGTGTTTGTCTGTTTTTAACCATCCATCACTAGTTTCCTTGCCGACATCATGCCCTTTTTCCGAGGAGCCCTGAGGCAGATGCATGGGCTACCCCTTAGGTACACCCTTGTTAGCCAAGAATGTTTTATTATTTTGGTGTTAGTTCAGTGCTAAAGGATCTTTTTTAGTATTTGGTAATAATATTAGTACTCATTTAAAAAAAAAATGATAATAAATAAGAGTTGGGCATGTAGAGCTTGATTCACAATAAACTGTCCATTAGTGTTCCTCGGGCAGTCATTGTAGATCAGATTTCATTCCTCTCTAGAACATCACAAAGACCCTTTAGATGTTTAATGACTTCTTGTCTTGAGAGCAAAGTTTAATATTTCTGTGGTGAAGAATTATTTGCACCCTCCTTAGCAATGCCTATAATGCAGCCATGTATATGGCAGCCTGAGAAAAATACCCTTGTCACATTCATGTGTAAAATGCTGAATTAATTCCTCTTGCACTCCTTTCCATTTCTTAATCAATTGGCCCTAACAATAGTCATTGGCTCAGAATTATAATCTCATTTACTTCTAGCCAAGAGGAATAATTTGAAATAAATGGAATTGTGCACCCTTTAAAACCTTTATAGAGGACAGGACCTTTGACTGTGAGAGTCTGATCTCTGTTTATGATTTTTAATTGTTCTGGTTTTCTCTTGTATTTTAGCAGATTTTTCTTCCTTGCCAGACATTGGTTTCCTTTTGTAAATACCAATTCATGCTAATTTATCTCTTCCAAGAGCTTCGTATTGATGTAGATTTTTATATAAAACTAGGAAAATGTAGGCATATATTAGCCCAAAGTATATTCTAATTTTTAGATCTTCATATTTTAGATTTTTTATATCTTTAAAAAAAAAAAAATCTTAAACTATGAGTATATGTACCAAGGTTACCACACAGCTTTTTGACACACATTAACAAGTTGCTTGCCGTGTAAGTTTGCCATTCTGGCTATAGTGGCAGCTAAAGTGATTGTCCCAGTTTAGGAAAAAAGTCTTGTGCCCCTTCCCAATAAACTGTGCTACTTTTTATCTGTGTTTGTTTCTTATATTGTAGTTTGAGTGATGGAGTTAAACAATACCATAACTAACTCGCCAATTTTCCTAAATTTCCCAGGGTTGTCCTGAAATTTTAGAAATCATCTTCAAATCTGTCATGTCCCTACCCAAAAGGGGTGAGGTTTATGCACTCTCCACCCAAAATGAGTTGGCCCTTCCCAGTTTGGGGTGGTCCTGGGAGCAGGATTTAAATGCCTTGACTTTTACCAACTGAAATATTTGCATCTATACTAGGTACCACCTATGGGTAGTAGGGCTGTTTCTAGAAAAGATAAGATTTCTACTCTTAGACGGCTCCTTTTAAAGTCTTACATGCACCCATGATGTGGCCACATTATAGCATCTGTATTATGTCGCCAGCCTTCAGACCCATTGGTTCTAATAAAGTAAACAAAGCTTAGTTTTGGAAACCTAGAGATAACCATAGATTTGCTTAGCGTTGTGGCTGTGATGTAGACACTAAAATGCAGTCTGAAAATCTAAGGCGAAAATCTAACCTGAAAATACATATAAAGGGTAGAATTTTTTTTTTTTTTTTTTTTTTTAACTCTTTGGAATCCACCCCTGGCTTTTGATGTAAAAACCATTAAAAAAAAGTCAGAAAAACTGCATTTATGATTTTGGCTTAATGGTATTTCTTTTTGTGAAAAATAAAAAGGCTCTTGGCTGTTTTCATGTTTCAGGTTATTTTAATTGTATCTACTTAGAATTTCAGAACAATTTTTGAAAACTTTACTTTTATGATCCTAGGGGGGAATTTCTGTGCACAAATCTGAAGCCCAAGTAGACTGTTATGCTACTTTATTTCTGCTATTTTATACTGTTATATCTTATAGGAAATGACCCTTGAGGAGCGCATGGTGATTATGGATCTGGCAAAGTGCGATTTTACAGAAATATTTAATTATCATAAAAAAATAACGGAGGAAAGGAAAAATTGCACCAAAGATGAAAAATTGGTAAATACATTACAGTATATAAAATTACAGTTTACTAACCTAACTAAACCCTTTATCTATAATCTTGTAGACATTCAAAAGTTCTGCAAATGCTTGACTGTGTTTTCACGCTAGCCATGGGAGTACCTACAATAGGCTGATGTTTACGGTATTTTGTAGCACACTTTTCAGCTTTGTTGTGTATATTGGGACAGAGTTGCTTTGTGATCGTTAGGGCAAGGAATCCAAGGAATAGTTGTTCTAGGTCATAATCATAGTTTGTTGCCATCATATCTCCCTGTGCAAATTGGAATGGGCTGACAAGATTAGTGAAACTCTATTTGAATGAACAATCACAGTATGGATTGTTTGGTCTCATACAGTCCCAATGATTGCTCACCATAAATGGAACTAAGTAGTGGCGAGTTACTTATTGTCAGTCACGTAATCGGCTAATATCCTCCTCAATCCACTGCTTGATATATGGGCAGAAAGTCTTCAGATGTAAAAGGATAGCAACTCCCTAGACTTTGAAGGAGGGACAGAGTTCCATCACTATCTGCAGATTGTGATAGTCTATCGACTCTTATTCGTTGCAGTTGATATAAGACATGCACACCCTGCAGAAATACATCAAGGATGTGTGTATCTTTCCATTTACAGCCCCCAGAATTTAAAATTAAATGAAAAAAAAGAATATAAAAAAATTGGCCCAGATTTTATTATAGTTAGACAACGTAAACTTAGGTAGTATAAAAATGCGCCAGATTTATTACAGTGGCTGATGCTGGATTTTAACTCGTATCTTTAGAATGAGAAGTCAAAATTTGTACTACCATTTTCTTCACTTTGAGACAGAATTATACAACACAATCAGGGTCGGACTGGCCCACCGGGGAACCGGTGAATCCACCGGTGGGCCCCGAGCCCCGACTATTATTCCTCATGTCATGGGGGCCCGATTGGGATCCTGACCATCCTGATCGGGCCCCTGACCAGAGGCGTAACGATCGCGGTCGCAGGGGGTGTGACCACGACCGGGCTCAGCGGGGTATGGGACCCGCGGCCAGCTGGAGATGGCTGGGCCCCGGACCATTATGATAGCGGTCGGGGAAAGCCTGGTTCCCCGACCGCTATACATACTGTTATTGGAAAGGGGCCCTGGCATATTGCCAGGCCCCTTTGCAATAGATGGCAGCCCAGGGGAGGTGACTGAAAATAATAAATACATATTCTCACCTCTCCTGGGCGCAGCGTCCTCTCCGGCGCTCTTCCGTCATGACTGAGGCCTGTGATTAGGCCCCAGCGGTCACATGGGGCGCGGCCGCGTAATGACGTCAGTGCGCCCCCACGTGACCGCTGAGGCCCAATCATAGGCCTCAGCAGCGACGTCGGAAAAGGGCCTGAAGACGCTGAAGACGGCAGGATGGAGCGAGGATGCCAAGGAAAGGTAAGACAAGGTGAGTATGAATGTTTGTTGTTTTTAGTCACTTCCCCTGGGCCTCCGATTATTATACTCTGGGGTCTGAGGAGACCCCAGAGTATAATAATAGCACTGAAGCAGAGGGGGGCTGTTGGGTGCATATAATACTGGATGGGGGCCACTGTGGAGCTTATAATACTGGATGGGGGCCCCTGTAGAGAGCATATAATACTGGGTGGGGGCCACTGTGGAGCTTATAATACTGGGTGGGGGCCACTGTGGAGCTTATAATACTGGGTGGGGGCCACTGTGGAGCTTATAATACTGGGTGGGGGCCACTGTGGAGCTTATAATACTGGGTGGGGGCCACTGTGGAGCTTATAATACTGGGTGGGGGCCACTGTGGAGCTTATAATACTGGGTGGGGGCCACTGTGGAGCTTATAATACTGGGTGGGGGCCACTGTGGAGCTTATAATACTGGGTGGGGGCCACTGTGGAGCTTATACTCCATACAGTGGCTCCTTCATTTTTTTTTTAAATTACGCTGGGGCAGGTGAAAAAAACAAAACAAAAAAAAAACCCAAACTTTCTTTCCTGTCCCCAGTGTCTCCCAGCGCAGTTCGGTCCTGCAGTTCTGTTTTCTTCCAGCTGAAGTTCCCTCTGCACATGACTACCTGTGACGTCACGTGACCCCTGAGGCCAATCAGCGGCCTAAGGGAAGGGACCTGGGACGTCACAGCCAGTGAGGAATTCCGGGAAAAAGAAGACAGCGGAGCTGCAGGACCGGACCGTGCTGGGAGGACACCAGAGCACCGGAGACAGGTGAATATGTTTAGTGTGTTTTTTTTTGTTTTTTTGGGGGGGGGGGGAGAGTAGGGGGGACTCTCCCGGACTAATTATTAAAAAAAGAAAAAAATTATACTGGAAAACCTCTTTAAAGTGTGGCGCATTAGGGGGGCCCTGGGGGGTATATTAAAGGGGTTGTCCAGGCATAATTTGTTATGGTTTATCCTCAGGATAGGCCATAGATACCTGATCTGTAGGGGGCTGACCACGGACCGATCAGCTGTATGGAGCCACTTCTGATGCCCGTCCTGTACACAATACAGGGCCAGAAGCAGAAAGCTCTGTCCAATGTAAAGGGGCCGGGCACCTTCACTGCATCTCAGCACTTATTGAAGTCAGTAGGAGCTGAGCTGCAGTGAAGGCGCCGGGCTGCTATACAGCAGATGGAGCTTTCTGCTTCCAGCCCTGTGTTGTGTACAGAATGGGCTCCGGAAGTGGCTCTGAACAGCTGATGGAGCCATGTGTCAGCCCCCTACCGATCAGGTATTTATGGCCTATCCTGAGTATAGGCCATAAAAAAGATTAACCCTGGACAACCCCTTTAATATGCCCCACACAGTTTAATGTCCCCCCCACAGGATGTCAGCCCCCATCACTGCTCCCACACAATATAATGACCACATCACTGTTCCCCATACAGTATGGGGGACCAGTGAAGAGGCCACTATGTGGGGGGACCAGTGAAGTGACCATAGAAATATTTGGCCCAGACAACCCCTTAAAATAGGTTGTCCATAAACTGGAGCGACCACTGTGTCGGTCACCAGGGAGGTGTAAAAATAAGAAAATTTAAAAAAAAAAAAAAAGCAAACTCACCTGTCCCCAGCACCCCGATGTCCCCTGCCTGTGTCTGTTTGGTCTCATGGCGGCGCCTCATTTCTGGAAATCCTGTACCTAATTGGTCTTAGCGATCACATGAGGTGCAGGACTCCCAGCAAGGAGTCGCCGGCACGAGACTGAATGGACACTGACAGCGGACAACAGAGCGCCGGGGACAGGTGAGTATGCTTTTTAATTTACTTATTTTTTTACTTTACACCTCCCGCCAGCTACATTGGTTGCTCCAATGCCTGGACAACCTCTTTTAAAGGATTTATCCATCTTTCTAATATTGATGGCCTGTCCTTAGGATAGGCCATCAATATTACATCTGCGATGATACAACAGCCAGGACCTCTGCAGATCAGCTTTTCCAGGACAGTGCGGCTATAGGTAAAGGTAACAATTCTTGGAGCCACGCTGCTTACTTGCCATACAAGGTGTAGCAGTAGGTTTAGGTAGTGCAGTGGTGCACATGGTATAGTGGTTGAGCAGCGTGGCTCCCAACATGTTATTACCTTTAGTCGCCCTGTCTCGGTACCGCTGATCTGCAGGGGTCCTGATGGTGGGCCCCTAGAAACAATTCCACTGGTGGGCCCTAGACATCCTAGTCCGACACTGAACACAATTTTGGCACATTTTAGCTTCTGAGAATTCACGCCCACCTATCTAGCAAGTCAAAAGAAATTTTAGCCCAAACTACATGTGCCAAGATGCACCAAATTTGAGCGACTATCTTCTGGAGGATTTAATGGAATTAAAATTACATAAATAATAAAACATTCCAGTTACATATTTAAGATAATAGAGAATATTTCAGTTTTACCAGGCCAGACAAGGACTGCTGGAACTTCTTGTTCTACAATCACTCTCATATGTTGAGTTACTGAAGCCTGGAGTTAACTAGACCACTTTCAAAATGCTCAGTAAAAGTTGGTAAAGAATGGCCATTCTTTACCAACCTAAGAAAGTGAGCTTAAATTATCCATGTCACCAAGATGCCATCTTCCCATAGAGTCAGATTATAAAAGAATGTTTTTCTGCAATTTTTGTCTGACAGAAATATACAGCAAAAAGTTGTGATTTATTTTTATTTCTCTTCTGGAAGATAAATGAGGCCTAGTTTTAAGTCGCCTGGATTTTGTGGATTTCACTTGGGATGATTAATTGCTTAGATCTCGGGCAGAGCAGATATCGGCAGCCTCTGTACACATTCTTGCCAGCGTTGCTAAAACTTGATGAACAGGAACACCTGTCACTTAATTCCTCTGCCTGTCTGCTGTTCTCGACCATAAGTCTCAGATGCGGAGTAATATCTGCAGAGGCTATTTCCAAACAACTGAGGGTATTTAACAGCACTGCCACCCAGTTTACATTGTTTAATAGGCAAGGTTAGGTTCTAATGGACTGATTAGCTTTATTCTGTAACTATGTAGCACATAAGTTTGCATAGGAGCTGTATACACAAACTGTAGAATATTTTTAACCAAACCTATTTGCAAAATTGCTTATTTTTATAGTAGAGTCAAAAGTGGATATAGTTTTTGTGTTTGGGCCATCAGGACACTATTTTATCTATATGTACAGTTTTTGAATGCCTGAAAGTTTAAAAAACTCTTTCAGGCCTCCATCATGCTGCTCTAATAGATGCTGGACACTTACGATTTTGCTACTCATTCTTTTTATTCCTTATGTGATTTCTGTTCACAATATTTCCATTCTGTTGTATTTTATACTCTATTTAGAGCTGATTTTAAAAAAATAGCACCGCAAATGTATTTGCACCACACATAGGGGCACATGGCACATTAGTGTTGTGGCTACCACCTGATCTCCCATACTACCTTGCTCTTTAACTGGGGGAACCAGCTGAAATGGGAATGTGACTTTTGATGTTAAAGGAGAAGGGACTTCATGTAGCTAAAAATCAATACAAGATTGGTGACCTAAAATGGTTGCAAAATGTTATATGTACATTTATGCTGTGAAATGTGGAGGAAGCGAACTATGGGAGGGACTGTGCCAAAGGTGGTGGGGAGAGGGGTATAATGATGATTAAAGAAGACTTTTCACCACCTTCAACAAGTCCAGTTCTTTACATCATTTAAAAGGCACTGCTCCATTGATTCAAGCAATGTTGGAATTTTTCCTCTAGCCCCCACCGTTCCCAGGTATCAATGCTGTTAGTTTTGGTCCCTGATATGCTATTTAGTCTCTCTACTGCCAGGAGGGCGGTGTCAGGCAGGAGCAGACAAGGGGTGTGATTCTGAGCTGTGACACTGGCTGCCTCTGATTGGAGCTCTGAATCACACCCACTGTCTGACACTGGCCTTCTGACACTACAGACCTTAAATAGCACATCAGGCATCAAGGCTACCTGGGCTTGTTGCTTGGCAACAGTGAGGGCTATAGAGGAAATTCCAACTGTGCTGAAATCAGTGGAGCGGCGACTATTAACGGATACCACAAACTTGAGTTGGTGGAGGTGGTAAAAGGTTTTCTTTTAAGTAATAAAATAGTAGTATGCATTCTTGAAGTTTAATAAGAATCTTAAAGCTGCTGAAGGTATACCGAGGACAGTAACTAATTTTAGACTTGAAGACCTTGAGAGGTCTGGATAATCAGAGCCCCATTGTGTTTCTGCTCTACCAGGGGCTGATTGACTGTTTGTGGAGGAACATAAATAACTTCCTCCCGCTGCTGAAGGTTTTGGACAATGTTTACTGCAACAGCGAGGGGGGATATACATATACATATAAACTAGAGATTTTATGTTAATGCCTGATGGGGAAAAGAACCACTGTACTTGCATAGTAAAACTGAGAACACCAAAATCACTGCAAGACCTAACCAGTATATTAGTATTGATACTAGAATACTAGTAATGTGAAAGAAAATGACATTTTATAGAACCAGCTTGTCACCACTGGCTCTCTGCTGTTCTTCTCCCTGCCTACTCCTCCTCCATGGCTACTTTAATTACAAGCCCAGCTAGTACTTACCCCTAAAAGTCCACCGTGATTTAGATACAGATATTTCCTCTTTATAAATTATGTTCTGTGGCAGCTGAGTAATAACATCCCAGGCTCCTGAAGTAACTTTGAGACAAGGATGTTCTAATTTTTTTTTTTTATAGGGAAGCTTTACATTTGTCTCTTTTAAAATAGGTTTTTTATCAGCAGGAGTTAACATTTATAAGGCATATGGTATTCTTTACACTACAGAATTTACAACAGGGTACACAGAATCTCATGTATGTGTATACCAGGGATGTAAATGCAGTGGGTGCCGGAGGGGTACCAAAGGACCATCTACCACAAGGGATAACTTTAAATGCCACACACAGGGGGAGTTAAAGTTTTTACATTGGGGCTAGAAGCTTTTGCCTATAGTATGTGTGTTTATGTACACAACTACAGGTAGTGTAGAGGTTGTAGACACACCTAGGCCAGGGCCCAAAAGACCCCTCTGCCGCATATTAGGAGGTCAGTGTTATTAGCTGGGAGACCCTATCATGGATTCTGCATTCTGAGCTTGAAGTTACACCTCTTTGTATGTACCATATATGTTAATATATTGATATACAGTATTTTATGTATATATTTCTGTATATAGGAAATTGTGCATAAACAGCAATTTCTTTATAAACATTTCCCAGAACCGATCTGATAATATAGCAGAAAATCTGCCTGGGTATGTAAATAGCCTGTAGCCTCCTTGTCAGCCAACCAGCAGTCAGTCTGTATCCTACTTGTAAAGGATGAGATTATACTAATAAATATATATTAGGGACTGGATGTTTATGCAGTTTCATGATATATTACTCAAGTTTTTCTGCAGACTGCTCAGATGGCTTTTTTTCCCCTTAGATATTAAAGTTACAAATCTTAATCTTGTCTGATTTCTATCACTTGGCAGAAATTGAAGGAAGAAAATGCAAAGCTTGTGGAGGAATTTGGCTTCTGCGTCATGGATCACCACAGGGAACGGATTGGGAACTTTAAAGTTGAGCCCCCAGGATTGTTCCGTGGGAGAGGTGACCACCCCAAACAGGGTATGTTGAAGAAGCGAATTCTCCCAGAAGATGTGATCATCAACTGCAGCAAGTATGTGGTGGAGTAAATTCATTTGTCTTTAATTAGATTTAGAATTTTAATGTTATGTCTTAGTCCAGTGATTCTCATGGTCACACCAAGTCTTCCAGATTGGAAGCTACTCTTACTAGCACTCTGATCTGGCTAACCGTGGGATTCCAAGTGACCCTAATAAAACATATATATGTAGACAATGGTTGCATATATTTTAATGATTTGTAATATTTTGGTATTTTATTTGCATTTTTTTCTTTCATTTGTTAAATTTCCCCTCTAACACGTCTAGTGCAGTGGATATTACACCATCATCATGACCACAGTGGTATCGTAATAAAGGCATCTGACTGTAGTAAAATGTTCCACAAACCTAAAACTCAGCTATGATGGGTTTTACCATTTTATCTTTAATTGTGCTGTAATGAAGCCTTGATTATAACCAATTAAAGGGAGTTTATCATTAGAAAAATGACCTTTTGAAGTAATGGCATGCCGGAATAGCCTTTAAAAAGGCTATTCTACTCCTACCTTCCATTTTCTTCTGCTCCCCGTTTCTGTAAATATCCGGTTCTTGTGATATACAAATTAAGCTCAGGGAGCGTTCCCCCTGTGATCCGAGCACACCTGCCTCATCACCTCTCTCCACCCCTTAGTTCATTCTCTTCACGCCCCCTTGCATCTTCTCCTGATCTTCTGCCTTCCGTAGGCATCCGATGCTGTGCTATATGTGGTTGAAATCCCGTGCATGCGTAGTCGACTCTGCCACTTTGGGTTCGGGCAGAGCTGACTGCGCATGCTACGTCCGCAAAATGGTCATTATGTTAGTAGTTGTTATTCAGATTTCAGGTGTTTTCTCTGAGACCATCTGGATTAGTTCTCAATGGGTTAGTGGTATATCTGGGGCTCTACCCAACGGTGTGAAAAGTAGCTGAGGCCGAAACTGAAAATGAACTGAAAAATGGTTTTACACTAGCTGAGGTAGCAAGCTTAGTGGTTACAAAAGTGTCTTACAGAAGAAGAGTCTTACATGAGGTAACTAACATTAATAATGTAACCATGGGTTAGGGTCGCCTGAATCAAAGTGTTTTCCCCTTGTGAATCAGAGCATCCGTTGATGAATGAGTGCTGTTTCAATATGCAAATTAGTTCTTTGGAGAAATGAGGACATTGACAATTACTACTTTGGAGCAACAGCAACATCCTAATTGTTCCAAAGAGCTCTTTTGCATATTGACAAAGGCTGCAATATTTCTGCTATGGAAGCACCATTTCACAAGATAAAAACAGTAATTCAGCTAACATTAACCTATCTGCAGGGTCAGGCTGATATGCTGAGTTCTAGTGACCATCCTTTTACAAACTGCTTAGAAAGTAATGGGCTGCAGTAGCTTCAAAAAATATATTGCTGGAAAACCAAAGAATATTTACAGGTGTTTATGTGTTGAGTTGTGTTTTTTTTTTTTTGTTTTTTTTTACTGTCTGACAGTGTACCTTTAGCAACCAGGCTGTCAAACAACCACTGTTTTTTTCAGTTTAGATGTCAGGCAGGAGTCTCTAGCAATCAGTCTGTCTAAGAATATTCAGGTTTTTTTTTAACTCAAAACTGTGAATGGAGAACAGAAGAGGGGCAAGTAAGGCTTCACAGGATGTCTCTCCCCTTTTATTACTGCCATATTTTATACTAATACATTTTAAAAGAGAACCGCTTAAAGAGTAGTAAGGACCAGCCAGCATATACAGTGGGTACGGAAAGTATTCAGACCCCTTTAAATTTTTCACTCTTTGTTTCATTGCAGCCATTTGTTAAAAGCAAAAAAGTTCATTTTCTTTCTCATTAATGTACACTCAGCACCCCATCCTGACAGAAAAAAAAATGTAGATATTTTTGCAAATTTATTAAAAAAAGAAAAACTGAAACATCACATGGTCATAAGTATTCAGACCCTTTGCTGTGACACTCATATTTAACTCACATGCTGTCCATTTCCTTCTTATCCTCCTTGAGATGGTTCTACTTCTTCATTGGACTCCAGCTGTGTTTAATTAAACTGATTGGACTTGATTAGGAAAGGCACACACCTGTCTATATAAAACCTCACAGCTCACAGTGCATGTCAGAGCAAATGAGAATCATGAGGTCAAAGGAACTGCTCAAGGAGCTCAGAGACAGAATTGCGGCAAGGCACAGATCTGGCTAAGGTTACAGAAGAATTTCTGCAGCACTCAAGGTTCCTAAGAGCACAGTGGCCTCCATAATCCTTAAGTGGAAGAAGTTTGAGATGACCAGAACTCTTCCTAGACCTGGCCGTCCAGCCAAACTGAGCAATCGTGGGAGAAGAGCCTTGGTGAGAGAGGTAAAGAATAACCCCAAGATCAATGTGGCTGAGCTCCAGAGATGCAGTAGGGAGATGGGAGAAAGTTCCACAAAATCAACTATCACTGCAGCCCTCCACCAGTCGGGGCTTTATGGCAAAGTGGCGCGAAGGAAGCCTCTCCTCAGTGCAAGAGATATGAAAGCCGCATAGTTTGCCAAAAAACACATGAAGGACTCCCAGACTATGAGAAATAAGATTCTCTGGTTTGATGAGACGAAGATTCAACTTTTTGGCATTAATTCTAAGCGGCATGTATGGAGAAAACCAGGCACTGCTCATCACCTGCCCAATACAATCCCAACAGTGAAACATGGTGGTGGCAGCCTCATGCTATGGGGGTGTTTTTCAGCTGCAGGGACAGGACGATTGGTTGTAATTGAAGGAAAGATGAATGCGGCCAAGTGCAGAGATATCCTGGAAGAAAACCTCTTCCAGAGTGCTCTTGACCTCAGACTGGGCCGAAGGTTCACCTTCCAACAAGACAATGACCCTAAGCACGCAGCTAAAATAACAAAGGAGTGGCTTCGGAACAACTCTGTGAACATTCCTGACAGGCCCAGCCAGAGCCCTGACCTCAACCCAATTGAGCATCTCTGGAGAGACCTGAAAATGGCTGTCCACCAAGGTTCACCATCCAACCTGACGGGACTGGAGAGGATCTGCAAGGAAGAATGGCAGAGGATCCCCAAATCCAGATGTGAAAAACTTGTTGCATCATTCCCAAGAAGACTCATGGCTGTACTAGATCAAAAGGGTGCTTCTACTCAATACTGAGCAAAGGGTCTGAATACTTATGACCATGTGATATTTCAGTTTTTCTTTTTTAATAAATTTGCAAAAATATCTACATTTCTGTTTTTTTTCTGTCAAAATGATGTGCTGAGTGTACATTATCGAGAAATAACATGAACTTTTTTGCTTTTAGCAAATGGCTGCAATGAAACAAAGAGTGAAAAATTTAAAGGGGTCTGAATACTTTCCGTACTCACTGTACAGAAGCTAAACATTCATACTATATTGTTCCTAGCTAACTAGGACAAAGCTAAGTTTTCTTTCATTTGGGGCAAAAATTCTAATCCTTCTCTGCTGTTGAGCATTCAGGAAGTTGTTCAATCGCTCTGTGGTAGCACTGTTGTTACTGGGCGGTAGCAATGTTAAAGGGAGCCTGTCAATTAAAAATGTCCAAACTGTATGCATCATGTTGTAGACCAGATTGATACATCGTGGGAAAAGAATCAGTATAACTTGTTTGCCTATTTAAATCGCTGTTTTTTCTACACATAGACCAACCTTCTCAACTTCTATCAGTGATTGAAAGCCTGCCCTCTGACTGTCATAGACAGGACCACCTCCTTGACTATTTGACATAGAGCAGAGGTTTTACTGGATAAATGACAGGTTATAATAAATTGTCTTCCACAAAATTGTATATCACTGTTTTTATTTATTCAGTGGTTAGCACTGCAGCCTTGCAGCGCTGGAGTCCTGGGTTCAAATCCTGTCAAGGACAACATCTGCAAGGAGTTTGTATGTTCTCCCCGTGTTTGCGTGGGTTTCCTCTGGGTACTTGGGTTACCTCCCACACTCCAAAGACATACTGATAGGGAACGTAGATTGTGAGCCCTATATGAGACAGTGACTGACAATGTCGGTAAAGTACTGCGGAATATGATGGCGCTATATAAGTAAGCATAATAATACCACTGTTCAGCTCCTTCTGATTTATAACATGCTGCCTGCAGATCGAACAGCATTTTTTATGTGACCCTTTAAAGGTTATTAATCATGAGAGATTAGCTCTTGCTCATTGAGGCACCATACTACCTCCCATAAAGCGCTTGGGCACATACACTGCCAACATCATGACAATTTCACCCTTTGATTTCAAATCTTTTCAGCACAAGAGTTGCAGAACATCTAGTGCTAACAAGATAGCCACACAAGACTGATCAATATGCAAACACAATTATTCAGTTGTCTACAGGACAGCTAATAATCCTAATACAATTAGAAGGTGTATCCTGTTTCGAGAACAATATTGACAGGACTACTCTTGAAATAAAATCTCTGAGGACTGCTGGATGTACTGAACTTCTCAGGCACATTCCATTAAAAGCTTGCCTCTTACTGACAGACCTTTGTATAACGTGAATTATTTTTTGGTTAGTGCGGCTTAATGCCTGGTTGGCTTAAAAATGAATTCTAAATAATGTTTTTCTACAGTAGGTAGAAAGCTATAGCTGTCGTTCTGAAAAAGTACTGTAAAAAATAGAGGGGATGCAGTCCTTTATCAGAAAGAGAAGAAAGTGCAATTAAATAACAGACTACAAAGAAACTTGAGTATGTGAGCACAGGCAGTTACTGTAAAGGAGTCTGGAAAGACCTCTGAATACTGAATCACAGCTGGATACTTTAGAAATCCTGGAATTCATATAAGTGGTTCAGTAATTATTGCCAATACAGCTACAATAGTTAGAAAATTAGTCTCCACCCCCATAGACCCGCAGAACAGCAATGTGACTAACTTGTTCAGTAGTAGTATAATGTTGTACCGTGTTAGCCATTGAAAGTAGTGGAAGAGTGAAGAAATCAGGCGATACCTTTTAGAGGCTAACTGAGTATATTTATAAGTAAGCTTTCAGGAGTACTCGCTCCCTTCATCAGACATGGTGTGATACAAGAACTGAAAATTAACAGATTTTTATACACATGGTTTTCAAAGCATTTTAGAGTCCTTAAAAAAAATTGCAATCTAAGTAGAGAAGTTATTTACAACAGGTCAAAAAAACAGTCTGGAAACTTGTGGTGCGTGACGGAGGGATCAGTAATTCTTGCTGTTATCTGTTTGCTATCAGGAGGTGATTTGTGTCCCTCACAGTTCATACATAGTGTGATTTGAAGCTGGCATGAATATTGAGTTCAGTTCATGGTTCAAACATAGTGTGACATGAAGCTGGCATGAATATTAAGTCCAAATTGCAGAGTTTGAAATTTTTGCATAAATTTGTACTCCATTTCTTTCCTTTTCTCCTGTGTCTTAAAATGTCCCATTAAAACCACAACCCGCAAATCTTCAATAGAGTGGTTTTCTCCGGAGAAATGTGCGGCCACTGGGAGATCTGTTCTGCTGTTATTAATGGTGGATCTGTGTGAGTTCATTCGTTGACTGAGTCTCTGCCCTGTTTCCCCCACATAGAGGCCTGTGGTGGGACATTGCACACACATTATGAGGTACACCACATTGGAAGACCTGCAGGAAAATGTCCCCCTAATTCTGTGCACCTGTTGTGACTGTGGGATAGGTACACTGTCAGCGGTGTGGATGTGCTTGCAGGTCATGCACCTTTTATGTAGGCAAGGTGAGGTGCCATTTTCAGTTGGGGCCTTCAGGGCACTCCGGACGATAATGCGCCTCAGGTTTGGTGGTTGTCGAAAGGAGAGGAGAGGGGGGACTGGAAATATGTCCTTGAGTCTGTTGTCCCTATGTAGCACAGGTTGGAGCTCCTTGGCAATCCTTCGTAGGATCTCCAGCTGTGGGTTGTAGGTGACAACTAGGGGCACTCGGGCATCTTTCTGGGTCTCTCTATATGTGAGCAGACTGTCTCTGTTAATGGCTGCCGCTTTGTTTAATTGGTTGTCTGTCACTTTTGGTTTGTATCCCAATCTGAGAAATTTCATCCTCAGATCCAGGAGGTGCTTGTCCAGGTCTGTTTTGTCGGAGCAAATACGATTGTATCGTATAGCCTGGCTGTAGATTATAGATTGTCTTGTGTGCTTGGGGTGGAAGCTGTCGTTTCTCAGGTAGGCCGTTCTGTCTGTGGGTTTGTGGTATATTGATGTGAGTAGCCGGTGGTCTTTAATGTATATTGTGGTATCCAGAAAGTGAATTTCACTCCCTGAATAGCTAAGTTTAAGGTTGATGGTCGGGTGAAAGTCATTGAAGTCATTATGGAATTGAAGTAGGGCCTCCTCACCTGCAGTCCAGATGACAAGGATATCATCGATATAACGAAGGTAAATCATAGGTTTGGTGGTGCATGTTGATAAATATGTTCCTTCCATTTCTGCCATAAAGAGATTTGCATATTGGGGTGCACATCTGGTCCCCATTGAAGTTCCCATTCGCTGTAGATATAGATATAGATTGGGATACAAACCAAAAGTGACAGACAACCAATTAAACAAAGTGGCAGCCATTAACAGAGACAGTCTGCTCACATATAGAGAGACCCAGAAAGATGCCCGAGTGCCCCTAGTTGTCACCTACAACCCACAGCTGGAGATCCTACGAAGGATTGCCAAGGAGCTCCAACCTGTGCTACATAGGGACAACAGACTCAAGGACATATTTCCAGTCCCCCCTCTCCTCTCCTTTCGACAACCACCAAACCTGAGGCGCATTATCGTCCGGAGTGCCCTGAAGGCCCCAACTGAAAATGGCACCTCACCTTGCCTACATAAAAGGTGCATGACCTGCAAGCACATCCACACCGCTGACAGTGTACCTATCCCACAGTCACAACAGGTGCACAGAATTAGGGGGACATTTTCCTGCAGGTCTTCCAATGTGGTGTACCTCATAATGTGTGTGCAATGTCCCACCACAGGCCTCTATGTGGGGGAAACAGGGCAGAGACTCAGTCAACGAATGAACTCACACAGATCCACCATTAATAACAGCAGAACAGATCTCCCAGTGGCCGCACATTTCTCCGGAGAAAACCACTGTATTGAAGATTTGCGGGTTGTGGTTTTAATGGGACATTTTAAGACACAGGAGAAAAGCAAAGAAATGGAGTACAAATTTATGCAAAAATTTCAAACTCTGCAATTTGGACTTAATATTCATGCCAGCTTCATGTCACACTATGTTTGAACCATGAACTGAACTCAATATTCATGCCAGCTTCAAATCACACTATGTATGAACTGTGAGGGACACAAATCACCTCCTGATAGCAAACAGATAACAGCAAGAATTACTGATCCCTCTGTCACGCACCACAAGTTTCCAGACTGTTTTTTTGACCTGTTGTAAATAACTTCTCTACTTAGATTGCAATTTTTTTAAGGACTCTAAAATGCTTTGAAAACCATGTGTATAAAAATCTGTTAATTTTCAGTTCTTGTATCACACCATGTCTGATGAAGGGAGCGAGTACTCCTGAAAGCTTACTTATAAATATACTCAGTTAGCCTCTAACTTGTTCAGTGTCTGCATAATCCTCCAAAAAGCTCTGGTGTGTCAAGGGAGAAGGGTCGGCTGCTTCAGAACCAAGGACAGCTCCCATCTCATTAAAAGAAGATCTTCTCTGCCAGGTTTTATGGAAATGCTTCATCAATGTATAAATGAAAAGTTCTACAACTTTCTAATAAGCTTCTCTTTCCTGTTCATCACCATTTTCAAGCTATTCTGCTGCAGTACTTTGCTGTCAGTGAATGAGAACATGTACATTTTATAGCCAGCAAACCTGTACATATCTGATCTTGCTCAAGTGGATACAATTTTAGCAGTCTAACGTTAGACAATACTCTGTACTAAACATTGGCAGCAGTTGCACAAATTTCTGGGGTAGTTTGCTACAATGTAGCAGTATGGAGTGCAGGTTGTTTAGCTGCTGAAGCATTAGCTAGACTCAAAACAATTGTATTCACTTCTCTGCTCAGAGCACAATTAGGTATGTGCAGGCAGGGACGCAGCTGTAGGGGGTTCAGCAGTAGCAGTCGCTACTGGGCCCTGGATCCAGAAGGGGCCCCCAAAAATCTGCTACATAAAATATGCCAGTATGCTGAATGGCACAAGGTTAGGTAGGGGCTCCATTACAAATTTTGCATCAGGGCACAGGAGCTGCAAGGTACATCTGTGTGTGCAGGTAACACCTTAGTCACACAACTGAGCTGAAATTCAGAAGTGTGGTCAACAGATTCATGTGGGATCTATTTTTTTTTAGTGGACTGATTTGACGTCAATGAGTGAATTGGGTCTGTGAAAAAACATGCTCTATGCTCGCATGGTGGCTCTCAATCCTCTCCAAAAACTGTTCCTATTCTGCCTCCCATTGTTCTCAATGCTTCAAAATCAATTCCAAAAGCCACTGTATGAACATACCCATACCCTAACAACCAAATATTCTATTTTTGTGTTGAAAAGTATTATTCTCACATGGCAAGGGTTCCTGCCCTTGAGTTTTGCAGCTTAGTTTTATCAAAGGCAGCCTTGGCAAAATAAAAAGATTTCATCTCTAGCTTTCAGCTTTCCAGTACAGATCAGGAGACACCTGTCCCAAATATAACACTGAGCTGTTAAAGGAACACTCATGGTTGTTTTTTTTTTTTTTTTTTTTACTAATATTGTCTGAAGGACCATCCTGTCAATAGCAATAGATGTCTACTCACAGTGTCTTTCCTTATTCACCTTCTCCAATAAGTGACATGTTCATAGTGTGATCTCCTCTACTTCTCTCATAATCTGCTTACTATAGTCCCCCTCTCTCAATTACTGCACATAGCTCCCCCCACAGTCAGGTTACCATGCCTCCATTACCTTTCCCAGTGTTATCAGCACCTTTCAGGACCTCGATTGACATCCTCAAACCCTTAGGTCCTCAAAGGTCCGTTTTAGTAGTAGCTCTGCAATGTTTAGCAGAAACCGTATCCAGAAATGGTACAAGTACTAGACACGGGTACATGTACCAGACATAGGTGACAGCATCAGCAATAGCAGATTTTACAGATTTTATTTTTTTTTTTTTAGTTATTCTAAAGCAGGAAGAATTGATATAGGGGCTGTCTTTGAAGATTTTCTACTGCATGCGTGTAACATATGATAACTAAGTGGCTCAGGGGCTTTAAGTTCACCTATATTTTAGTTTCAGATTCTGATTATTAATACAGCCTCATAGGGATTATTATGGCTTGACTGCTTCTCCCTTAGTTGGGCACAGTGTCTTCCAGATGTTGTGATTACAGGCAAACTATATATCCTTAGGTAGTCTACCTAAAAGCTGGATTGTCACTAGGCACATCATCTCCATTGAATGACAGTAGCTCGGTATAGGTGTCTGCTGGCCATGGTGGTTTGCTAATTGCCAAGAATTGGTCAAAATATGCCTAGAATGTTGTTGAACTACAGGGTCAAACTTTTTTTCAGGCATGTTTCAGACAGCCATAACACTGCTGCATTTTAGTGTCTGCAATACCTGGACACATGGTTTGCTTGAACAGGGTTCTATGGAGATCTAACTTCAGTTTGGCATATCATTTGGTTAGCGTCAGTAACTACAATAGGTAGCCTTGGTACTTCCTTGAAGTATCCCTTTTAATATAAGATGATGCATACAACTAAATAAAATAATATCTAGAACTATGCTATTAGTGCTAAGCTTTCCACGAATTCTAAAACCAATTTTCATATATGAATAGTTTAAACTGATATGAAAAAAATTTTGTAATATATCTTATTAAAGAAAAATGCTTCTTTCAATTTATCGGGCTGTTCCACCTCCTTTATTCCACCGGCTATAACTAATAGAGTGGATATGGACTGTCGGGAGAGGGAGGATGCAGCTGCTGTGAGCTCTAGTAGGCTCAGTTAGTATGATCTCTTACTAGCCTGCAGCAGCCTTCTCTTTCCTCTCTTCATAGATGTGTGTGTGAGGTTAAGAGTCCACATCTGCTCTTTAGATACGGGTTCCATTAGTGATAAGAGACTGTAATATATCTTATTAAAAGAAAAATGCTTCTGTCTCCATTTATCATAGTGCCTTTCTTTTGCCTCCCTTCATTCAAAGTTTCTTATATTCACCTTTCTAGTCACTTATGAAAAGTTGTTTTATAATGAAAGCTACACTTAGACTCTTTCTTTTTCTCAGAAATACAAGACGATAAGACGCATTGTAGTGGTGTGAAATCCAGTAACTCCCAAGGACAGTGCGTGTGATTGTGGGCTTTATGCTTACCGCGTACTGTGCTCTGCCTGCTGAGTATGGTCTTAAATGGGATTAGTGCACTGCTTGTCTCTCTGACCTGTGATGTCAAAACATCTCACATTGAAGACAGGACAGTTAGGCAAATTAGAAAGATTTTGTTACTTGCAGGGAGCAGCAGGAAGGTACAGAAACTGCAGACAAGGGGATTACACAGAGAAAGCTCAGTTCCAAGTATCCTCAGCAGGAATATAATCCAATTCAACACTCCGACCAGGTTTAGCATGTTTGGTATTTCAAAGATTATTTTAAAAGGCGACTGAAACCACTATATGACATGCCTATCTTATCAAAGGCTGCCAGTTACTAAGCTATGCTCTAAATGCTTCTATCTCAAGCAGCAACCTTCTATGTTCTGGTGCATTCATAGAGGTGTTATACAAAATTAGAGAAAAAAGGCTGCCGCCTTCCAGGAACAGCGCCATTCTTGTCTGTAGGTTGTGTCTGCTTTTGCAGCTCAATCCAAGTCCGAAGGGCTGAGCAATAGCGGACACATACTATAGAAATGACTGGTAATGTTTTTTCTAATCATGAATAATGCTTTTAAAGGGAGGTCTAGACCTCTCTTATGCATATATAACCTATAAGTAAAAAGATGCTGTACACCAAAATATACACAGGAAAAACCGTTTTCATTAAATCTTGGTTAAAAACATATTAAGAAGTCCAAAGATTGGATGAACATGGACCCACTCCATGGTCTACAATGATGTTCATATTATGTTTCTGAGACCACTGGATGACATTCAACCCAATACACACTTCAGTGCAATTGCCTTCATTGTTGGTATACATTTGGGCTGTGCTGGTTTATCTTATAATCAATTAACTTCTATACATATGGCTTAGGGTGCATTAGTGTACATTCAGTGATAGAAGTCATTTTCTCTACTAGGAACCCCAGCTCCCCACCACTGGATGGCATTGGTGGCATTTACTTGGACATACACGCCATACAATGCTATGTTTTCCATTCGGCACAGCACAACAGCTGACTAATCCCTACTCCAGGATGACCCGAAGTAATCACATATAAATACATTTACAGTATGGTGGTACCAGCTCTTTGGTACACCAATAAGATTTGGCATGATCAGGTATGCCACATCCTTTATGTGAGTCTTAAAGGGAATCTGTCAGGGCAATTTGGGACAATAAACACATATGGACCTGGGGTTTAGTGTCCCAAATCACCTTGTTATAACGCAATCCATGACCGCATTAAAAATAAAAAAGGTTTATACTCACCCTGCCGCTGTACTCCCCATTACTGCGCAGTTCTTCAATGAAGCCAGAGGAGTACGCCTCGGCTTCAGTGCGCATGCCCCGCAATTACGCAGTGAAGTTGGGGTGTCCATCTTTGGCTTCACTGAAGAACAGCGCAGGCGCCGGGAGGCGTGCCTCATGAATAAGCCAGACTATTCTCACCAAACAGCGTCGATTGGACCCTTATCTAGGTAAATATAAAGGTTTTTTTTATTTTTAATGCGCCTGCGGATTGCATTACAACAGGGCGATTTTGGACACTAAACCCCAGGTCTATAAAGACCTGTGGGTGGTTTAGTGTCCCAAATTGGCCTGACAGATTCCCTTTAATGTAAATGATAAAACTCTGCAGCCCTTGGGGATTGTGCACTCACACCCTTCCTTCTCCTATGAAGCAGTCACATTTAAATGTTGTTCCTTGCTGTAAAGCTTTATCATTCCCAATTTAGGGGTTGAAAAAATGGCAACTATTGTAGCAGCATCTCCTATTGGACAACATTCCTTTGCTGCTAGGGATGGTAGAAGTAATGTCATCTGATAAATGCTACAATAATATTTTGGAGCAGCTTGATACAAAGCATCAGAAATAATTCCACGATTCAGCTGTGGTGTTTGTTTCTCATACAGGCAGAATGTAGCATCATTATGGAAATGCAGAGATGGAGGGAGATCTGAGTAACTGTAGAAAAGTATTGATGGTGGCGAATAACCAGACAGCTACTTCTGAATTATAGTTCTGATCTCTAAGCAGCCTGGCTCTGAGAACTGTAATACTAACCACAGAGTCTGGGGTATGAGGGGGATCAGGGAGACCTGGTTACATATAATTGAGATTGTTCTCTGCAATGTAATCTTATGTAATGTCCAAAAATTCAATTTGTCAATGAGTCAGAGTCACTGACTGTTTCTTTCTGTTCCAAATGTGTGCGACCTGTGGTACTGTGGGTACAGAAGTGCAAGAATCAGTCGCTTACAATTAGAATAAGGCTGAGGCCCCACATTGCGGAAACGCAGCTTTTTTTGCTGCAGATTTTGCTGCATTTTTTTGAGCCAACGCCAGGATTTTTTTTGAGCAGAAGGTAGAAGTATAAGAAATTCCTATATATTTTCCATTCCTTTTGTAGACATTCTTGGCTTTGGCTCAAAAAACCGCAACAAAATCTGCAACAAAAAAAGCTGCGTTTCCGCAACATGGGGCCTCGGCCTAAAAAGGTTTTGCAGGAAAACCCAGCAATGTGTGATCACAGGGGGGGGGATGATGGTGAGCCCCACAGTCATCAGAATGTTTGTGCCAATTTACCAGTGCATCCATATACACTGCTCAAAAAATGTAAGGGAACACAGTATAATTCCAAGTCAATGAAACATCAGGAATTTCAATCTGTCCAGTTAAGCTGTGGTCAGTGTTCTAGCTGCACAACATGGCCGCAGTCATAGGGGTGTTCCATTATTAGTGACTTGCAAAACTGCATAACCAGTAAAGCTGGGGCTGGGTTTACATGGTGCTGCTTTCCTGAATAACTGCATGCAGTTTTTAATTGAAATAATGTCTAGAACATATGTATTTTATCTGTATGCTAACAAACAGTAAACCAATTTAATGGGTGTTACTATACAGGTGAAATGCATGGTAAAATGTGCTAGGCACTACTGCAATTTAAAAACTGCACGCAGGTCTTCAGCAAAAGAAAAAAGCTCTACGTATACTTAGCCTAATAAGGAAATGGTGCTGATCAGTTAGTGCTTTCACTTCATTGAAAGCATAAGTGGCCCTGACGTGGACTGTGGCTGTGGTGCGGATGTAACACTCTGTGGCAGCACTACAGCAATCTTAGGCTAGATTCACACCTGTGCCCAGTCTCCACCTGGGGATTCCGTTCCCCATTCTGCTTTAAAAATGCGGAGAGAAAAGACTTTTGTAAGCAGCGCTTTTCTCTCCACATTTTCTGCCCTTTTGGGCGGAAACCCGTCGGACCCCATTATAGTCTATGGGGTCTGCAGGTTTCCGAAGATAACCGCTTTTTTTTTTTTAAGCGGATTAGGTTTCTGTTTGGGGGTCCTCTTGGGGAAACCCGAATGCAGGTATGAACCTAGCGTTAGACTGGGTTCACAATTTGCTTTTTATAATCAATATCTGCATGTTTTTTATTGCAGTAATGAGCAGCACATTTTATTGTACACCAGTTTAGTAACACATTTTACTTTGCCAGTAAACAAGATGTTTTCAATTTGATGGCGATTAGATTTAAGGGTGCCCGTGAGGTATGTACAATTAAAAATGCATGAAAATACATTAGAAAAATGCATAGAAAAGGGCACGTATTTTCCTTTTATGCAATGAACATGTGTTTTTTACCTTCATTTTACAAATGGTTTTTCATGCATTTTTTTTTACCTGAAAAGCACATTGTGTAAGGGCATCTAATGCATAGTGCATTATCTATAACCCCTAGTTACTAAATCCTTGGTTACCTTAAGCTTTTTATTTGCATTTTAAAATCTTTCAGCCTGAAATGAGAACCTTCAGAATTGCAGAATCCTGCTCTACATTACAGTGATCATAATAAAGCAAGCAGATCCATCATTGTGCCATTTCATATACAACAGTGCCACCTGCAGGGAAATTTATTTAGCAGAAAAGGACAATAAAGTCTAACACAATAGACCAAACTATTTTTTTTCCTTATATAACTCATTTCTTACTCCTTCAACCAGATCGTGAACTTGTGACCTGCCAGGTAATTCACAATTCACTTGCTTCTTGGTCTGAACTTCCGACACACCGCTCTGAGCTGCAAGGTTGAATTTGTTTGAAATTGCGGTTCTTGTGTTCTGTGGAGATTTAATAACCTGTGATACGATTGAAAGATTACATTATGGACTGTGAAGCATCGGTCCTGTTTCATTTAGATAAAGGGAATGTTTATCTTTACAGTTAAGGTGAACATTTGGCAAATTCTTTCAGCTCCCGGTGTATATTACATTTCCTGTGCGCTCAATAAGAGCTTTAAGGTGAGCTATTTCCAGTAGAACAGTATCTTGGGCATCAAGCACCCTTTGACCCAGTACGATATAGAATGTGAAATGCAAGGCTCCAAAGCCGTGTGCATGAAGGTTATATATTGTAACCATAAAATGTCTGCACAGTTCTGTATTAGGCTAGGTTCACACTATCATTATTTAATGTCCGTTGCTCTCATCCATCACAGGATCAATGGACATTAAATGACAGATGCAGATGGAGCCGCCTCCATCGAGTATCCGTCTGCATTCGCCTAAATGCAAAAAAACCTGACAACCTTTCTTCTATCATGTTTTTTACTTTTCTGATGGAAGAAAAAGTCCTGCATGCAGGACTTTTTCTTCTGTTACCAAAGTAAACTTAACAGAAGACAGCGCCCATCATGTTGTTTACATAAGAGCCAATGGGAACAGACACAGATGGAGGGGGCTCTGTGTCTGTTACTCTGCTACCATTAATGTCCATTGCGGTCATCCTATGACTGATAACAGCAACAGACATTAATAACAGTAGTGTGAACATAGCCTAATAAGCCAGCAGACTCTGTAAACCTAATACTTTGTATTCGGTTACATACAGTATGGCCCTATAGACATTATAGGGGTCCTATTAAAGAGGACCTTTCATGTCCTCATCGAGGTGCAGTATTATATATTCCTAGATAGCCGACAGTGCACTGAATTCAGTGCACTGTAGGCTTTCCTGGTATGGGTGGTGGAGATATCTGTGCCGTTAATTTCGGCACCAATATCTCCCCACTGTCAGAAGGGAGGGCCTTACAGCTTAGCGTCATCGCTGGGCTGTGAGGAACGCCCCCACCTGACTGTACTCTGTACATGCCCTTCTATTGTGATGATGATTGTGTATTGTCTTGTATTGTATTGCGATGATGCTGAACTGTAAGGAACGCCCCCTCTGACAATACAAGGCTATGTGAAGAGTACAGTCAGGGGGGCCATTCCTCACAGCCCAGCGAAGATGCTAGGCTGTTAGGCCCGACTTTCTGACAGTGGGGAGATATCGGCACCGATATCTCCAGCACCGAGGCAAATACCCGGAAAGTCTACAGTGCACTGAATTCAGTGCATGAGGACATGAAAGGTCCTCTTTAAGTCATCTCAGACAGTTTCTAAAATCAGTGTCTGTGTGTATGAGGCCTGTGCAATTTATTCGTGCAATAAATCTCCGTATAATTTTTGTAATATACTGTAAATTGTAGATGTAGGTTTGAACTGCCTGCATGATACACATGATCATATATGTGACTGTGTATATCATCTAATATATCTTTTAAAATAAAATATTGCAATGTTTACATACAATGTACATATCACAGTTATGACCCACACAATAAAAGCATGTAGACTCCTTTTAAACTGGATGTCCAGGATTACGAAAAGGTTTGTTCTTCCATAATCCGCACCACACCTGACCACAGGTTGTATTGTAACTCCTCAGTTACAATGTCACACACCACCTTTGGATGGGTATGGCACTGTTTTGGGGAAAATGCAGACATATTTTTTTTTCTAATCCTGTAAAAACCCTTTTTAAGTGTAGCTTCTTGTTCATCTATAAGTGGTTGACTCATTGAGTTTCTGTGTGTGTATTTTTTGTTGTGTTTTTTAATTTTACCCTCCTCTTTAATCTAGAGACTCAAAAATTCCAGTGCCTCCTAGTGGTCATAAATGGAAAGAAGTTCGTCATGACAACACTGTTACTTGGTTGGCTTCCTGGACTGAAAATGTGCAGGGATCAGTGAAATATGTGATGCTGAATGCAAATTCTAAGTTGAAGGTATGAAACCACTTAACTTACACTGTATCGGAGCTTGTTGCTGGACATATGCCAGAATGACCTCTGCCACTGGGTGGTAATGCCCTACTTCTGAACATCCTGCTACATTCATTATCTTGGTTACCTGTGCTCAGTTTACATCCACTCACATAAATCAGTCCAGCCAGAGGACAATGATCATTAATAGTGGAGGAGAAAGCTGTGTACTGGGTGGATAGAAGCATCCTGGGATGTTCTTCACCTTTTTATCTAGTTATCAACATCTTGACATCCTGAAGACTGAATTAAGGACCTTTCAATAAACTTCTCTAAATATCTTACTGCTAGATCACTCTGTAGCCCCGAGAGCTGACACCTAGAGTACAATGCAAGTAGCAGTGAAAGGAGCACAATTTCAGAATATCACGTTTCAACACTTTTAACCCAGACATCTCTTTAGGATAGGCTGTCCACATATGACTGGTGGGGTCTAAACCCTGTGAAATCCCCACTGGTCAGTAGAACAAATAAGCCATAGCTCAAATATTTGCATACCAGTGTGGATGGTAATGGTACTGCAGCTCAGACCCATTCACTTCAGTGAGCTAAGCTGCAGTACCAGCTATGACAGCTATACAATGGGCTTAATTTCTGGATGAAAAAAGAATGGACTCCCACGTTCTGTAGATAAGTTGGACCCCCACAGATCTAACACTGATGGCCTATCCTAAGGATAATGCATCAATTTAAAATCTTGGAAACCCTCCCTTCTTTTAATGTAAAGCTCTAATTACTGTAGAACTGCAAATCTCAGCATGCCCTGAAGACAAGTAAACTCCCACAAGGCCTAGTTCTTCTGTTCTGAACTGTTTGCTAGCATTCAAGCCTTTGTGAAGCAAGAGTACAGCTCTGCGTGTATAGGGCAGAAAGGTATGCTCCTGCTAACCTGTATGGATATGGATGGGGGTGCTTTTTAGCTTTCCTTTTTTTTTTTTTTTTTTTGCATGCAGAGTTACCATTAACTCTTACACTACAATGAATCTTATCCCAGGCAAAATACTCCAATTTCCATTTTATATCTCCTAGAAATTAGATTTTACTACCCAGGGCTTTGCTGTGCCCCGCTCCACACATCGGCGCTTCCTATGTTCAGCAGAGCACATTCAGTTCATTTCTAGGCCCGTTGGGATCTATAGATTGAAAATGAAGTCATATTTTCAATCTGCAGCCAAACACTAACATTTGCTGAGAAGGGTTCAAATATTCCCAAGTCAAATAACTGCAAATATAGTCTCATTTACCAGGAGAGCGGGCGCGTGCACACTTGTGGGACCTCCTAAGCATGTATTTAAGATGTGAAGATGTAATAGGAATGTGGTTTAATGGTACAGGGGATCTCAGCAGGTTCTGTGCTGCTGAATAGCTACAGGGGTGCAGGTTATAACTGGGATCTTATACATGGGGGGGGGCACATAAGATAATGAGAATGCGAAGATGAAGTGAAATAGATACACAATGATATAATCCCTAGATGGAGGCACCCCCTAGAAAAGAACACTTTATTATGGAAGACTGTATTGCTCTGGGCATCAGGGCCACAACTCTAAGTATATACCTCTTAAATATGGTTTGCATTTTATATTGATACAATCATTTTATAATCTTTTTATATGCAGACTATTGCTTCCTGTTGTCAGCTGTTCAACTGATAGATCAGACCCACAGCGCTTATTGCAGTCTTAAAAATGTCACAAATCCTTTAGCATGTGCATAGAGATTCTTGTGTCCAACCTCCTCTGCACAGATAATTCCATGGTTTTATGTGCTTTGGCATGCTACAACATTGGGCCTGTTTGCCTCTCAATATTTGATGAATGGCTTCACCCTTTGTATATGGGTGCAGGTGCCATACATCTGACACTTCTACAGAAGTGGTACAGCAGTAGATTAGACCATGTCATGGCTGCAGCTGATGGATATTGTGAGCAGTAGCCATCTGAGGTGCAATGTTTTGTCATTTTATTACCACTCACAAGTGCCCATTTCTCATAATTAGAGTAAATCTCGGCAGGAAAAAAGCAGTGAATTAAGTCAGGGAATGAGCAGAACTGGCTTCAGTCATTGGCAGCCTTGGAAAGCTTTGATTTTTGCTTTGCCACAGGTAATAAAAATGGAAAAACATTTGTGAAGATCATTCTGAACTGCTATCCAGTGACAATAAATAGGGAGTCAAGAGCAAGGGCAAAGGGCAACCTGGATCTAGTGCCAGGCTTCTGGGTTTAGGTCATCATTGTATAATTTCTTAAGACACACTAAGTAGAAGACATGATTTTTTTTTTTCCAAGATGTCACAATGTCATACCAGCTTGTAGAACACAGAACTGCAATTTTATGGGTCCATGAGCTTGGCGGGGTGCACCACTACCCTTAATAAAGAGACAAAAGAGAGTAGCAGTGATCCGCTCCCAGAAGATGGCAGGCAATTGAAGGGAGGGAGATAGTTGAAGGCTTCCATGTGCAGGGAAATGTGTGAAGGGCATGAAGAGACACTGTAAGGAAATAGGATACATGGTGGAGAAGGAAAACACACCATCCATAGGCTATTTTTCTATTCTACAAGATGCTTTGGGAAATTTTCCTATACATTACCCTTAAGCTCTGTGTTTGGGAATATTTTGTTTTTGTGTAAATTTCTCTTAATCCAAGGGTGAAAAAGACTGGGAAAAATATGAAGTGGCCAGAAAGCTGAAGAATCATGTGGACAAAATTAGGAGAACATATCGGGAGGACTTTAAGTCAAAAGAGATGAGGATACGACAGAGGGCAGTAGCTCTATATTTTATTGACAAGGTACAAGATTTTCTATATATTTTCAGACTTAATTCCATATAGACAAAATTTTGCTACTAGTAAAAGACTGTCCTATACTTGACTTGTTCATGTAGTGCAGGGCGCCATCTTCATGTTCACTTTTATGTCTGATACTCAGTTGCATTGAATAGGTAGATGTAAACTTGAGTGTTCTGTTTATTACATGAATAGACAATGCAGTCACAAATGCAAGTTCTTGGTAGTAGTAGGTACCAGAAGTGGGGACTAAGCTGAAAAGACACAGACTGTTGATAAAATGGAGTTCCCCCTTAGTTTTATGTTGATGGATTTGTACTGTCATCCCCTCAGCTGGCTCTGAGAGCAGGTAATGAAAAGGAAGAAGGAGAGACGGCAGACACTGTAGGTTGTTGTTCATTGAGAGTCGAGCATATTAAACTTTACCCAGAACTTGATGGAGAGAAACATGTGGTCGAGTTTGACTTCCTGGGTAAAGACTCCATCCGGTATTACAACAAGGTTCCAGTGGAAAAAAAGGTAAATCTGTCCAAATAACAAAACCTAACATTTACATTGTAACATTAGGTTGTCAGTTGGAACATCTATCACAAATATAATCTAATATATATATCCAAGCTTATCAACCACATAGCAGCCAGGTGCACCCCTACATTTGAAATCTGTGGTTTTTGGTGGTGGTAAACTAGGCAGTTGCCCAGTTCTCTCATTTCCTAGGGAGTTCTCAAGGACTTAACCCCCATTACTAACTTTTACTGCCTTGGGTCTCCAGCCATTTCACTGTCCCAGAAAAAAGGGACTTTAATATTAACATCTTCACTATTCAGGCATTTTAGTATTGGGATACTGACTTGTGTGGGAGGGCACTAAATGGCGGCTGTGGGTGAGTAGGTGGGTCATTAAATGGCAGCATTGGGGGGACAGGTTGACAGCATTGGGATGTAAATATTTGGGTTAAATTAGAAATATATTTATTTCTATATAGTTCTAGTATGTATTTATTTTATTTTTTTAATTATGGGATCAGGGTCCCCATGGTATCTTGGGGTCCCAAATGCTTTGTTCCCAGAGTCCCTTTCTCTGTCACCCTGATCCTTGGGTATGGCCCACTTCAGGTGCTTGTTAAATGACTGCCTGATGTAATTTCTTTTTCAGGTGTTTAAAAACCTGCATCTGTTTATGGAGAATAAGCAGGATGGAGATGATCTCTTTGACAGACTGAACGTGAGTGTATTAACCCCTTTAGACCCTTCTCTGAGGATACTGATTAACAGAGATCTATTAAAACTGGCAGCTCTTGGCCACTTTATTGTCACCAGCTGGTATAAGGAGTCCCATTGAGAGGGAATAGTTGTTGCCAATTTGTGCCAATGTCTCACCTCGTGGAAGGGTTAGTGGGCAGCATGGGGCACTGAAACTTTGCCATGCCTATGATAAAACCTGAAAAGACCTGGAAAATAGCAGTCATTGAATGTCTGTGCCTCAGATCTGTAATAACTGTGAGGCTTCACTGATACAGGGAGCAAGGAGCGGGTGTTATCACTGCTCAGAGATAATCGCGTGTGGCAGTCGTCCAAATTGAGGGAAATATGCTTTGTTCTGCAAATTAATTTAGTTGTCGTCCTGGTGTGTGAGAAATGTACAACTGGCACACAGATCGGAGACACAGATAAGTTGGTGTGTAATGTGTAGAATGGACCTTTTTATCATGCCATTATTTTGTGCTTTAAGAACTGTCTGGCTCCCATGTGTTGACCACTTTCTTTACTCCTTGCCAAATCCTCCTTGATACGTTTATAAAGGAGGAGGGTGAAGAAAACAAGAACAAGGGGATAGAAAGGTATTAAAACAGTTGCCGCAATCTTAAGAGGACCTTTTACCACCTGCTCCAACTTATTGCAGCCTCCAATAGGTGCCACGCCACTGATTCCGACACAGTCGGAATATTTATCTATCCCTCACTGTTCCCAAGCAGTTATTTCCTGCACAATTATACTCTGTTAGGTGGGCGGTCCTGGGATGGAGCAGACAGACAGGGACTTACTTTTCTAGCATTAAAGAGCATAATTGTGCTGAAACTAACAAATGGTTTAGTAATGGTAAAAACTAGAGGAAAAAAAAAATCTGTGGCACCTACACTGAAGGATGCACAGAGTTAAAGTTGATTGAGTTGGTATAAGGTCCACTTTAAGTGCTATGATGTTTGCAAATGTATAGCTCTCAGTTTGGCCACAGGCTTTACAACACCTGGAGAGCCATAGGTTGGGGAACACTGAGTATTTTGGTGTGACCTAGATTTATGAGTCACTGAAAGTGCGAGGAAGAAAAACACAATAAAACTTTCTTAATATTAGAGCCAGTAAAATGAACATAACCACGTATGAATATTCTAAAAGCAACTTATTGCTAACACCGGGTAATATTCTGGTGAAAGCTGTAACATACTCCTAGAGAAGGGAATACTAAGAGGAAACGATAAGGACGGAAGTGCACCACATCATTCACTATAAATTGAGGATATATATTCTTAGTCCTTCAGTTAACCTAAATAGAACACAGATTTTGGGTTATCACAGGCAAAGTATGGCAGAGTACAGGTAATACAGTGTAGCTATTGAGGAGGGTTTCAATAAACATAACCTCATTAATTAAAATCGCCTGAATAGGATCAGAGTCTCTGCTATAGATGGAGCAAAGCAAAGGTATAAACTATGGCACCATTGAGGAGTTCTGTATTAAACATGCCCCGACTTGTTAGCCTAAAAAGCCTCATTGTGTTTCCCCCTACTAAAGGCTGTTAGAGGGGTTCCTCAGGACAAAGATAGTGAGATTCCATAGACAGATATTCCCTAAATCAGGTATAGTGCGGTTAAAACTGCATTTCCTGACTCCCTGATAGTGGGAACCGGTACTAAGAGTGATGCCTGTGAACCTAGATTTATGGACGTTACCATAACCTAGTAGTCAGTAGTCAATGAGTAAACAAAGCACTTAGACTAAATGGGGCAAGCCATTGACACGAGTGTGAACATTGCCTGACAGGTTCCTCCAAGATGCCCATTGTTTTGACATTGTTTTAAATTGTAAGCCCAAATACAAAAGACCCATTGGTGTGTTACTAGCTGCTTCATCTTAGACAGTGTAGCTTACAGGATTTTTCTATGGGTTTTCTATTTTCAAACTCAGTGAATGGAAATTGTATGTTAGGCCAGTCATGAAAATATAACTCCTGTTGTCTGTTTTTGCAGACACCAATGCTGAACAAACACTTGCAGTCCTTAATGGAAGGACTGACTGCAAAGGTTTTCAGGACGTACAACGCCTCGGTCACGCTGCAACAGCAGCTGCAGGAACTGACAGATCGTAAGAATCCATCACTTGATCCGAAGCCCTGTTTGCACTGTGCGGTGATGTTATACCAGGCTTTGCATTAAAACCTCCTTTTGCTAATGGCTAGTTGTTAAATAAAGTGCTACTGTTTATAGATTTACATAAATTCCCCAGATCGGGCAGTGGGTATAATGCATCTGTGTTAAAACAGTATATTAAATTTAATGAGCAATTCTTTGCTTGTTTTGACATAAATCCCATGAATACTTCTGAGATATGGTAATAGATATTAAACTAGCAATTTTATTTTATATCTTAAACAAATATTAGGATAAAATGAATGAACTGCCTGAAGACTGAGAATATAGTTAAAGGATCTCAAGTAGCACGACTGGGCACAGCACCTAGTGCTACAGGAGAGTCCCTTGTGCATGGGTGGCCACACTGTATATGTGCATCTACCCAGAGGTTCTCATCTGCATTGGAGTCTCCATAGGAGACTCCGCTACAGATTCTGTCTAAAATTGGTGTAGAGAAAAGTCCTGCACGGAGGACTTTTCTCTTCGCCGATTTTATACTGAAACCAGGGGAGAGAAAAGTCCTTCGATGGACCACATTATAGTCTATGGGGCCTGCAGATGTCCACTTTTTTCCAAAAACAGCACCACACCTATCTACAAGTTGCGTATGGTATTGTAGTTCATACCTATTAAATTTCAGTGGAAGTGGCCATGTTTTTCTAAACTTGTACAGTCCGTCCTGGTAAATCCAAGGATGAGGAAGTCATATGACCAGCAGCCTAGTTTCATTAAATTACCAAAGGAATGTAAATGGCCTACACTGGCTATTGTCCTTGCACCGGGGCTGTTGTCTTTTCGTGATCCCCCCCATTTGTGTTCTAAAAGGCATCCATTTTCTAAAACCTTTCACAAAATAAAGCTTTGACCTTTGACTCTAGCTGGGGGCAGCTTGCTGCAAAATAAACTTTCTCCCCAATACTCTGACTATACTAGAGGTGAGGCAGGGCAGGCACCAATCATTTATTGAAGTATCACATCCTTAGACGTGGAGTGCTTGAAGAAAGTGGTTTCTGTTTTGTGTTCCCTCCTTCCCTCACATCTAGTATGTCAGCCTTTGTCAATAGTTTAGTTTATTTTGTCAACTAACAAACTGCGAAGTGAATGAACAAAAGAGAGATCTAAATCATATCAATTTTTGGTGTGACCTCCCTTTGGAGGAGTCATCCTGAAGTGATGTGAGATGGTCCTGATCTCAACATCGAATCTGTCTGGGATTACATGAAGAGACAGAAGGATCCGAGCAAGCATACATCCATAGAAGATGTTTGATACAGCCTCCCTGCAGAGTTCCTTCACAAGCTCTGTGCAAGTGTACCTAGAAGAATAGATGCTGGTTTTGAAGGTAAAGGATAGTCATACCAAATACTGATGTGATTTAGATTTATCTCTTGTTTGTTCACTTCATTTTATTTTAACTGACAAAAATAAACTATATCGTTTCTATTTTAAAAAGCATTCTGACCTGGCAGTCTTTTCTACACCTGCCTAAAATTTTTGCACTACATTTTATATGATTGAGGATAAGAAATTTTACAATATAGGATGGCTTTTTTTTCTCCACCATTTATCTTTTCCTTTACTACCTTTATATATTCTAAACATATATTTATATTTACCCCAGCGGAAGACACGGCCCCAGGAAAGATCTTGTCTTACAACAGAGCCAACAGAGCGGTTGCTATACTTTGCAACCATCAACGTGCACCACCGAAAACATTTGATCAATCCATGGCTAATCTGAGATCCAAGGTGGGAAATATAACAATGTGCATGTGTAACAACGTGCATAATGAAAAGTTGTACAACTTCATGTTAATTCCTTGTCATTTCCAGACTTCAGCTTGTTTTCAAGGAATGGAATGGATCATTATTTACATTTCGAGGCTGCAAACTTGTACAAACCCTATACTTATCACAACTGAGTGTAGATGGGCTACACTATCCTCTCTGCATTGAATAAATCAGCCTCAATCCGTCTTCTGTCCTGCTAGTTTTCTGCAGTGTATGATCATTGTAGAGTCCACAGTGCAGGGGATGCTCTAGACTGAATACAGTTGTAGCAAATGCTCAGCTGTTAGCAGTATTAAGTTTGGACCAGTTTTAACCTCTGATTTTCAATAACTGATGACAATAATGAAGTGTGAATTGCATAAAACTGGAAAACTCCTTTACTTATACTCCTGATATGCTGTATATATTGTCTTGTATTTTTCCAGATCGAAGCCAAAAAGGAACAGATTTTATTGGCAAAGAAGGAGCTGAAAGAAGCGAAGAAAGAAGCTAAAGAAAACGACACTGAGAAGCTCAGGAAGTATGTCATTTGCCAACACTACCCCTAAATGTCAATTTAATAGGATTGTGATCTATACATTCCAATAAGCTGCAAGGAATTTACATTGCAGCTATTTATACAGGGTGTTTCACTTGAAGATTAGTAGATCCCTCCTGTGTATCAGGAATCCTATCAAAACTGGTGAAAGTGGATGTCTAAAATTTGGTTGCCATGAGTCATTACACCACTTTATTTTCTTGCACAAGATGTGATAAATCTCAACCTGGGAGTTTAGAATACCATTGGTAAAGTGATATTCTTAGATTCTCCCCATATATATAGTTACCATGTTAGTCCCATATATCATGTGTTAAGTTTATTGTTTAAATGCTTTATTCATTTATTCATAAGTGTAACATGTAATATTTGCCGACTTTATATTGTTTACATTTTACAGCAGAGACCGAAATCTTGTGTACCTAGTCCTCTCAAGCTCTAAATGTCTTTTTACCTAGCATTTGGCGTTATTCCATTCACTGCTGTATTATACTCCTGTTGTGCCTTTTCTTTCCCTCTGTCATCAATAAATCCCTTTTTGAAACTATGTATGACTGGCAACTAATAGTAAGTAGTAGTCTAGTCTAAGAAGTGAAGCAGATGTGATATCCGTTACTTGTTACCTTCATATAGATGATCATCCTTGTAATACAAGGACAGCTTGAATTGACTAGAACAGGAGCCACTCCTACATTGTAGCTCTGAATCATGGCTCTTTAAGGGAGGTCCAAGCAGGGGACCTGTCTGTGATGCCCATATGCCCTAATATGGCATACAGACAGGGGTTGTCTTCGAGACCAACCTTTTAAGGTGCCCATACGCCTTAGATAGCTGTCGACTGAACAAACTTAGAACTATTCCTCTTGATTCCCCCAAGCACGTGCACAGGTCCAGGTATGTGTGCTTTTAAGTTCAGAGAGACTTCAGGCTGTTGCTAAGTCTACTGCCCAAAAATCTTGTCTAAACCTTATATGCTGTGAAATTTTGCTGATGAGAGTCTGTTTTTAATCTGTAAGCAAGAGAGTTGTACAGTGCACTTGGGGCTGGTGTCTGAATCTTTAGGTGCACTACACATTAGCACCTGTCAATCTTTGTTAGGAGGCAGCACTTAGGGAAGACCACAGGTGAAAACTGGTGCTCTGCCCGGCCTTGACCATGCCATGGGTGCGCCAAAAAGGCTCCTTTGTATACAAATTAACAGCCCTCCCCTACAACAGCATATAAGTAGTTTATAAGAGATCTTGGTGGTAGATTAACTTTTTGATTCCTTTCTAATTTAGCATCCTGGTCTGCTGTCACTGAATAGAACTCTTATTTGAATTCAGTGACTGGAAACCTGTCTAACCCTGGGGACCCACGTTACATACTAAGCCCCTGCAAAGTACCCACGTTTAATGGTTTTGAACAGGCAGCATGTCTGTTATTGCTGCAGGGTGAGACTCAGTTTTCAACCTTTGCTGGTTTTTGACAAGGCTTCGCATTGCAGTTTCTGGCTGTTTGTTGTTGTGGGTGGGTATGTGGGATATGTGCAGTGAACATTTTGCAGTGCACCCGACATGTGGTCTTGGCCTTAAAGCAGCCTCTCCGCTCCCTGTACATGTGTGTTTTTTTTGTTTTAGTAAATAATTGTATTCTCTATAATATAACAATTGGGGAACATATTTTCTTACAACTCTGCTTTGTACCATTCCTCTGTTATGCCTACTAGAAATTTATGAAAAAGTTAACAACTAGGTGTTACCAGTTGTGGGCCTGTCTCTACACAGTCTGATACTGTCCATTCCATGCTCACTTTGTAGGGACACGCCTCTGACCAGACCAATGATAATAGTTGTCAATTTATTCATAAACTCTGAGGTGAGTTATACCTTAAATCTATGCCAGTTCCTGATGGATGTAGATTTCATTTCTGGCACCCATGACCTCCCGTCATGCAGCTGAATTAAGAGGCTAGGGGGAAATTGATTAAGACTGGCATATGAAACGCCAGTCTTAATAAATCCCACAATAATCTTGGTTATCTTTCCTTTATCCCATAGAGTTGTGGAAAGCAAGAAGAAAGCAGTCATGAGAGCTGAGGAGCAGCTAATGAAATTGGAGGTACAGGCAACTGACAGAGAAGAGAATAAACAGATTGCCTTGAGCACCTCCAAGCTAAATTATCTGGATCCTAGGATATCAGTGGCCTGGTGAGTTTTATTCCTTGTGGAAAGTCTATATACTGTATTTTTCTATACACATGTAATATCTGCAACTTGTTTATGTGTACTGCATGCTTTCACAAGTAAAACTGAAGGTGGCCATACAGCAATTCCTCTTGACCTTCTCATATACATGTATGCTCTGCTTGGCTAATCGTCTGTCTGTGATCTCACTAGTGAGAGAGGGAGTAAGCCACTGCCAGTCACTGTGATGACAAAGGATTGGATATGTTGAAATCTGGCATGCCCAGTCTGTCTTTATGGACAGCACCATAAACATTAGATGGTTGTAACATATGTGAGGTTATATTGCTTCCTACCATACAATTTACCTTGTGGATATTGTTCATAATATGAGAATTCTCCATTTCAGGAGTAAATCTATGTGTCTATGACCACTTCATATGATGCCTATTACCTAATATCATATTAGAAAATTATGAATTGTAGAAAAGGTACTCATTCAGGACCTTCTGCTATCCAGAACAGAGAATAGCTAGTATCTCAAGGACCACATATGTCCTGCATTGCACACAGCCCATTCGTCTCAGTAGGATCTGTGTAAGACTTTAATTTTTCTGTAGTACCACCATAGTTGAATTTAACAATGCTTGAATTGTTCATATGTATACTTGTTTAGGCCTCATGCACATTGTCAGTGTGCTAGCTGTGTTTTTCATAGCTAGCACACGGACCCATACGTTTCTATGGCCCCATACACACGACTCCCGTGCTCACTGACCTCATTGAATGGGGCCATGGAGGCATGGGCAGCACACATTTGTCATCCATGTGCCGATTAATCACGGCCTGGTGGCACACACAGTCGTGTGCATGTCACCTTTAATCTTTTTTTTTTTTTGGTTTGGTTTTTCCGCTAGGTGTAAGAAATGGGATGTGGGTCTGGACAAAATCTATAATAAGACCTATCGGGACAAGTTTGCATGGGCTGTGCACATGACAGAGACTGACTTTACCTTTTAACTATTAAATAGACATACTTTTGTTTTACTCTGACTTTAATGGCACTGAACATTACACAAGACTTTTGTGAATATTTTTATATTTTAGCTTTTATCTGCATGTACTTTATTAAACATTGTCTGGATTGAATCTATTTTATAAATGTTATTAAAATCTGCAGCATGGTTTATTTATTGAAAATACTTTAAATGTTTGCCATGGGATGTCAAATTGTTATTTCATGTAAAATGAAGCTATCAGCCACCTCAGGATGGGGTGGAGGGGGGGATGCTGGCTTGCCACATGACAACTGCTTCTATACGTGACTCTAGTGCTGAGAACAGAAGTAACTGGAAGCTCCTGGACCCCAATGAAAATTCTGCAACAGCCACCAAAAAGCTATCTATAGCACTATCTGCCTGCTATAGCACTGCTGTCTTCTAATGTGATAGAGGAGCCTTTGAGCCACCTCCTGACACCAGGCCCATGCTGTGACCGCTGCAGGCGCTATAGCTACAGCAGAGGTGAACCTAGCCTCTTTGCTGCCTGAGGCGGACTATCGAAAGACGCCCCCCCCCCCCAAAAAAAAAAAAAAAAAAAAATTATAAAATTGCGTTTACATGCTGTTAGCGTCACACACTGTTATTGTTGTACAATAAACATAAACAAACTTATGAAACAGTTTTTAAGAATTCTTCTTACTGTATTACTTCAGTATCAGATCAACAACACGGCATTAACAATGAAAGTAACTTCACACATCTTCTGCTTGGTGAATGGACGAGCCCACGTGGCCCCCATTCTCTATAATAGGAGCGCCGCAGATACCTGAGTACTGGACTTCAGGTATCTTCGGCACTCCCATTGAAGTGAAGGAGAGCCACGTGGGTTTGTCCATCCACCAAGCATATCCACACCTATATATGGCTGCAGCCAGGCTGGATTCCCACCCGGGGGGGGAACCCAATTCTCAGGCTCAGTGGGGGTCTCAGCAGACAGACCTCCATCAATCAGGTATTTATCCTCTATCATTTAGGTGAATACAGGGCAGTAACATTTTGTGACTTACAGGTGACGTCTCTGACTAATCGGTCACATTTCCCTTCTCTTCCCTTTGGACCACCATGACCACTTCTTCCAGCTGTGACTTGTCTCTGTAAAGTTTACAACACAGACATCTTTGGCTCCTCACTTTTCCAGGCATCCAACCCACATTGTCCTCACCTACACAAAGCTCCCATCCTGCTGCTACCCCAATTATAAAATATATGATATAACCCCCATAATGAATAATACTCCCAAGTGCATCTTTATATTAATAATGTCTGTGTGTACCCTGTATAAATAGTGCCCCTTAATAATAATGCCCCAGGAGTTAACTAATTAAAAGGTTTTCCAGGTCATTAATAAACTAATCAGTTGGGCTTAAAAACCCAGGACCCCTACTGATCAGCTGTTTGAATGAACCATGGTACCTGTGTAAGCGCCGTGACCACTTCTCTGTTTACATAGTGTCTTTCCTCTCATAGCGGCCATGTAATGTAACTACAGCCTCGTCTTATACATGTCTATGTGACAAGACTGTAATTACATCACAAGGTCACTATAAACAGACAGCGTGTGATATAAACAGGCGCCATAGCCCCCCATACAACTGATCAGAGGCGGGGTCCACTGATCTCTTATTGATTATCTGTCCTAAGGATAGAACAACAATAAAAATGAGCTGGAAAGACCCTTTAATAAAGCCCAAGTGCCACCATAAAGGGGTTGTCCAGGATAACCACTTTTTTAATATGAGGCTGGTGGGGAAGGTGCTCCGGTGTTTTCCAGCGCGTTCCAGTCCTGCGGCTCTGGTGTTTTCTTCCCCTTAGCGGTCATGTGTGGTGGGGACTTCCGCCAGAAGAGAACACCAGAGCAGCAGAACCAGACTGCGGTGGGAGACATCGGAGCACAAGGAACAGGTGAGTAGATGTGTGGTTTTTTTTTTTTTGGTTTTTTTTTTAATACAGTATTACACGGTATTATGGCCCACAGCGGCCCCTGCACAGAGTATTACATGGTATTATGCCCCGCAGCAGCCCCTGCATACGGTATTATGCCCAGCAGCGGCCCCTGCACACGGTATTATGCCCAGCAGCGGCCCCTGCACACGGTATTATGCCCAGCAGCAGACCCTGTACACGGTATTATGCTCCATACTGGCCCCTGCACACGGTATTATGCCCCGCAGCGGCCCCTGCACACGGAATTATGCTCCATAGTGGCCCCTGCACACGGTATTATGTCCCATAGTGGCCCCTGCACTCGGTATTATACTCCATAGTGACCCACCCATGAACGATTATTATACTCTGGGGTCTAAAAGACCTCCCCGCTTTCGGCCCTCTTCAATGTCGCACAGACCGGCGTCGCAACATAATGACGTCGGGCTGGCTCACGTGATGCCTGGGACGTCACCAAAGAAGGCCGAAGCCTGCTGGGAGTAACATTGGATCGCCGGAGAGGTGAGTAACATTGTTTTTTATGTTTATCACCTCCCCTGGGTCTCAGATTATTATACTCCGGGGTCTGAAAAGACCCCGGACTATAATAATAGTAGTATTTGGCCTCACTTGGCGATCCCCGCTGCCGCTCACAGCCGCTTCTGATTCCCCCTTCTGCATCCGATAGCTTCACCTTAAGCGGGGGTGGCCACAGCAGGTGCGGGGATTGATAAGTAAATAGGCCGTTACCTGCTGGGGATACTCCAGCAGGTTACGGCCTATTTATGTATAAAAAAAAAAAGTTGTCACCTACCTGCAATCCCATGATGGAGCCGCCACCGCCTCCTCTTCTTGTCCACGACGTCTGTGTCTCAGCGTAGGAGGCGCGATGACGTCATTGTATCGCCGCCTGCGCTGACATGCAGAAGTTTCGTAAACCAGCCCAGGATAGGCTCCGCTCAGCTTTGCTTTTTTTAAAGCGGCCTGTCCTGGGCTGGTTTACATTAAATAAATGGTAAAAATGCCGCCCCCCAGACAGTGACGGACAGTGCCGCCTGAGGCAGCCGTCTCACTTCGCCTTCTTGTGAAAGTATTCGGCCCCCTTGAACTTTTCAACCTTTTGCCACATTTCAGGCTTCAAACATAAAGATATAAAATTTTAATTTTTTGGTGAAGAATCAACAAGTGGGACACAATTGTGAAGTGGAATGAAATTTATTGGTTATTTTAAACTTTTGTAAAAAATAAAAAACTGAAAAGTGGGGCGTGCAATATTATTCGGCCCCTTTTACTTTCAGTGCAGCAAACTCACTCCAGAAGTTCAGTGAGGATCTCTGAATGATCCAATGTTGTCCTAAATGACTGATGATGATAAATATAATCCACCTGTGTGTAATCAAGTCTCCGTATAAATGCACCTGCTCTGTGATAGTCTCAGGGTTCTGTTTAAAGCGCAGAGAGCATCATGAAGACCAAGGAACACACCAGGCAGGTCCGTGATACTGTTGTGGAGAAGTTTAAAGCTGGATTTGGAAACAAAAAGATTTCCCAAACTTTAAACATCCCAAGGAGCACTGTGCAAGCGATCATATTGAAATCTAACAAGACCCGGCCGTCCCTCTAAACTTTCATCTCAAACAAGGAGAAGACTGATCAGAGATGCAGCCAAGAGGCCCATGATCACTCTGGATGAACTGCAGAGATCTACAGCTGAGGTGGGAGAGTCTGTCCATAGGACAACAATCAGTTGTACACTGCACAAATCTGGCCTTTATGGAAGAATGGCAAGAAGAAAGACATTTCTCAAAGATGTCCATAAAAAGTCTTGTTTAAAGTTTGCCACAAGCCACCTGGGAGACACACCAAGCATGTGGAAGAAGGTGCTCTGGTCAGATGAAACCAAAATCGAACTTTTTGGCCACAATGCAAAACGATATGTTTGGCGTAAAAGCAACACAGCTCATCACCCTGAACACACCATCCCCACTGTCAAACATGGTGGTGGCAGCATCATGGTTTGGGCCTGCTTTTCTTCAGCAGAGACAGGGAAGATGGTTAAAATTGATGGGAAGATGGATGGAGCCAAATACAGGACCATTCTGGAAGAAAACCTGTTGGAGTCTGCAAAAGACCTGAGACTGGGACGGAGATTTATCTTCCAACAAGACAATGATCCCAAACATAAAGCAAAATCTACAATGGAATGGTTCACAAATAAACGTATCCTGGTGTTAGAATGGCCAAGTCAAAGTCCAGACCTGAATCCAATCGAGAATCTGTGGCAAGAGCTGAAAACTGCTGTTCACAAACGCTCTCCATCCAACCTCACTGAGCTCGAGCTGTTTTCCAAGGAAGAATGGGCAAGAATTTCAGTCTCTCGATGTGCAAAACTGATAGTGACATACCCCAAGCGACTTGCAGCTGTAATTGCAGCAAAAGGTGGCGCTACAAAGTATTAACTTAAGGGGGCCGAATAATTTGGCACGCCCCACTTTTCAGTTTTTTATTTTTTACAAAAGTTTAAAATATCCAATAAATTTTGTTCCACTTCACGATTGTGTCCCACTTGTTGTTGATTCTTCACCAAAAAATTTAAATTTTATATCCTTATGTTTGAAGCCTGAAATGTGGCAAAAGGTTGAAAAGTTCAAGGGGGCTGAATACTTTCGCAAGGCACTGTATATCCTTTCAAAAGAATGGAGTAGACACCAGAAAATGTTCAAAGTTACGTTTGCAAGAGGCCAGAAAGCTGAGATTGATGCTGCTGTGTAGAGATCTTTTTTTTTTTTTTTTTTTTTTGAGCTCAGACCATGTGTTTTTTTTGGAAATTACATAGTGGGTTTGTCCAGTTTCAGCAAATAAATGTTATTGTTTATATAATGTAAAGTTATACAATTTTTCCAATATACTTTCTATATCCATTCCAGTTTTCTAGATCTCTGCTTGATTCTTTGTTTACTATCAGTGGATAAAACTCTGTGCATAGTCATGTGATGGACACACAGATGCACAGAGTTTTATCCACTGGATGTAAGTAGAATGGCGGCAAGAAGATTTAGAAAAATGTGCTGAATTGGTACAGTATATTGGATAATTGTATACCTTTTCATTATACAAGCAATGACAATTATTTGTTGAAACTGGACAACCCCTTTAAGCTAACATAATAGTAGTTCTGTGTAGTCAATGATAGGACAAAAAAGTAAAACTCCATCATAGGGACCATATAAGGCTCAGATGTGCGATAATAAAAGGTTTTTACATCTAACTGTTCAGACAACTTAGGATACATTCTTACAAGTAATGGCTCTGTGACGTCTGTTTTCCTTTAATGGACGCTACACGTCAGCATTAATTTCACGGTTAGTGAATGGGGCTATTCACATGACTGTGATTTTGATGGTCCGTTGTCACAGACAACAAATATCATGTCCTATTTTTGGTTGTTTTCACAGATCCCTCCATACATGTATAGGGGATCCATGAAAACTAGTTCCCCTTGAGTGCTGTGACTGCCGTGAAAAATGTAAATTTTTTGCTGTTTGGCACCTATTTTGTGAACCTAGCCTTAGTCTCATTTACTAGTGCATGTGATTCTGGACCAAAATGTAATGTACTTTAAAGCTGGGCTGGAGCTGGGCTTTCTTCACACAGTTAATAAAGAGCGGATGATTCCATATAAATTTTCCAGTATCTCTACTGCACAGACGTTTCTCATAATCAAAGTTAGTACATTTATTTTTGACTAGCTGCTTGTGGTATTGCAGATGGGATGTTATTCATGGACAGTAAGAAGCTTTCCTGATAATGCTCAGATCTCTTTTTGTGTCTGGGATCTTTATAGCTGCATCCAGGGCCGCTTTAACCATAGGTGCAGCCGCACCGCGCCCTATGGTTTGCAGGGGCCCCCTCAGCCGCCCCAGATCGAGCGGGACACTCCCATATTTGGGGTGATGTCCCGCTGTTCTGGGCGGCAGGCAGTGATTTCAGCTCTATCTGTGCCCTTAGGACACAGAGAGAGGTTGAATACTATAGTGGAGCACTGAGCTATCAGCTTCGGCTGCTAATGTCTGCGGCAGGGAAGCGCAATGATCACCAAGCCACAGACATTACAGTCAGAGCCTGCAGGTCCACAGGAACGCGGTTCGGTGAGCATTTTTTTTCATTTATTTTTTTTTTTTTTAAATGTAACATTGGTGGTTGAGGGGGGAAAGGGAAATTAAGTTATGGGGGGGGGGGGGGGGAGTCCCACTTTCAAAAGGTTTTCACAGGGACCCGAATGCATTAAAACGGCCTTGGCTGCATCATAACCCGGGTTTGTAGTCCAGTGTCCCTGGATCTCCTATATTATATTATTTTAGGCTATTCTTGCTATTTGTTATTTTACAGATATTCTCAGCAGAATTACATGTGTAAAGAAAGTGGGATAAGTAAATAAGGCTGTATAAAGACTAAAGCCCAACCTATAAACCAATATGATCCAGAGGAAGGCAAAAAAACCTACAAGGCTGATGTCAATTGCCCCATCAGAGGAATAAATTCCTTCCCAACTCCAAATATGGCAATTGGACTAAGTCCCTGGATCAACATCCTACCCCCAAAAAACTCTACTTCCTATAACCCATGATATTCATACTTTCATGAAAGGCATTCAGGCCCCTTTTGAATTTGTGTAAGTTATCAGACATCACATATTCATGTGGAAGAAAACCTTTTGCTTTCACTCACCTACTCAGCTTATTATACTCTGGGGTCTGAGGAGACGGTGCAGTGCATGGACAGTCGTCACTTCCAGCCACCAGCGTCTCTTAAGCCATGCTCTGCTGTCGTGGTGTGCACTCTAGTCGGGCAGCAGAGTTCTGGCACAGGAAGAGTAAGGGCTTGTGTATTTTCATCCTACTCTGCTTTATAGGACTTGGACTTTGGGGTGTCCCTGAGTTTGTCCTCTCCCTTCTGTGTCACTGTGCTTCTCTCTTGCTCTGGTGGTAACTAGTGTATTAATTGTGCTTTTCTTTCCCAGATGTCATTTTCCAGGGATTCTTGAAAGAGACTAAGGAAAGAAAGACACAGGATCTGTATAGAATGCTCTCAACCTCAAAGGATTGGGTTCCTGATGCGTGCTAGAATTGCTCTTCAACGGAAGTCCCTGCTTTCTCTGATGAAACCCATATGTTTTTTTGGATGGTTTAAAGATAAACTGTGGAAGTGGAAAGCTCTCATAAAGAGACGTAAAGTTATACCCCCTTCATCTTCTATGGTGTTATAATCTCCTGGTTCAGATTCTGAAATAGCCTCTGAGGGTCAAGTGGAGTTTTCTGATGAATCTGACTCAGGGGATACTGAGGATTTTTATCTTTTCCACAAAGATAGAATGCCTGTATTAATGAAAGCAGTCAAGCAAACTGTGGAGTCTGAACCCTTTAGTCAAGATCTCCCTAAAAAGAAGCTCTTTGCCATTTTCCCAAGAACCGTTCTCATGTCCTACAAAGTTCAACCTTCCCCTAAGGATTTCATGCAACACTCATGTGTCGATCCTACGCTTCCAGAGAAGATTCTGTCAATTGGCCATAGCCATAGATCAGGCATTACCAATTTCCTTGTCTCCCATTCGGCCTCTCCTCAGCGCCTCAGGTGTTTATGAAGATCACAGTTGTCATTGCAGCTTGGCTAAGGCTTCAAAGTATATTTTTGGTCCCCTACAAGCACAACTGGATGGTCAAAGCAAGCTTTGAAAGCATGTTGAACCATCATCTGGATCTTACCATCAGAATGCTACAAAAACATGGCTTTATAGTGAATTTCCAGTCTCGCCTCATTCCGTCCAGAATTTGCACATTCGGGGCTTCATTGTAAACTTCTCCAGCATGACGCTTTTCCTCACTGAAAACAGAGTATCGGCAGTGTCAAATCTGATTGCCTCAGGCTGTGTCCCTTTTCAGATAGCAATGTAGATCCTAGGTCTGATGACTTTGTCCCTGGATGCAGTTCCTTGGGAAAGAGCTCTCTCCAGACATTTCGAGTCAATGGAATCACCATCCTTCAGGCCTCGATTTCTTAATGAATCTCTCTCCATTAACCATGCAAGAGCTTTAATGGTGGCTCAGGACAGAGAAAATATGTCAAGGCAGGAGTCTAGTTCCAGTCCCCAAAATCCTGGTGACAACAGATGCATCCAGGACAGGTTAGGGAGCACGTATGCAAGCTCAGTGGATTCAACACAAATGGTTCAAGAAGAAGAATCTGTTCTCTTCCAACCTTTGGTAGCTGAGGGCAATCCACCCAGCTCTTTGTGCCTTTCAGGAATCACTCAAAGGCAATGAAGTAACTGTTCAGTCTGGCAATTTAGTCTCTGTGTTTAACCTGAACAAGTATGAAGGCACCAGGTCCAAGCCCCTGTTGGGCCATTATGTCATGGGCAGAAACATTGGTGCAGCGTATCAAGGCAGTTCATATCAAAGGCTCCGTGAATATCAGGGGGGACTGGCTCAGCAGGAATATGGTTCAGCTATTGAACCAAGACGTCTTCCAGCAGGTAGTGATCAGATTTGGAATGCCAACCTGAGACCTGATGGCCACCAGACAGAACAGGAAAACTCTCAGTTTCTGCTCCATCTTCAGAGAGTATCTTCCAGACTTTCTGGATGATGCAGGTGCTGATAAAGATCCAGGAAGAGCTTTAGGCGTAGAAATTCTTCCCTTCTGCGCCAGAAGGGCCTGGTTTTGGCTCACATTAAGTCTTTTGAGAGGAATCTTCTGGGAAATCCCTCTACATCCAGATCTCCTTGTACAAGGGTAAGTATTTCATCTGAGTCTGCAGTCCCTTCGGCTGACAAACGGGTCACTGAATGGAAATCGAACATCAATGTAGGCCTGGCAGAAAAGGTCTTGATATTGTGGCTTTATCTTAGAGACCTTCCAGAAATTAATCATTTTTCTGCCTGGTGTGATCAACATTCCATAGATCCTCCTGCTCTTCAGCATGTGTTTAAATTTCTTCAGAAATGTTTTGCCAAGGGTCTAAACTGTAAAACCTTCAAGATCCAATTCTTGGCTATCAACACAGCGTTTGAAGGGGAATCTCCAATAATTCCTTGGTTAAGAGATTCTTCAAAGGAATAAAGACCAATTCGTCCGTCCTGCAATCTCCGAACTGCTCTGGAAGGACTGGTCTATAGTCCATTTGAGCCCATGTCCTCCTCTGATATAAAGTGTATGTCCTGAAAAAAACACTTTTTTTGGTAGCTATCAACTCTGCTAAGCGGGTGAGCGAAATCCAATCCTTATCGGTTTAAGAGCCATATCTGATTATTGGTCAAGAGAGCCTAATTCTTTGCCTTTCTCCAGGGTTTCTTAAAGTGGAATCTTTGGGGAATCTCAACCAAGAGATCATACTTCCATCTTTTTTTCCCCCTTCCTGAGGATGAAACGCAGGCCAGGCTTCATGTTCTTGATGTCAAAAGAGTGATGCTGACTTCTCTAGATAAATGCCAGCTCTTCAGATAAGTGGATGCTCTGTTCCTACAATTTCAGGGCCCCAAAAAGGGGAAAGTGGCTTCTACAACTTCCTTTTTACGCTGTATCAAAGTTACTATTATTTTCTGCTACTCTGCAGGACCTTCCACCTCCTAGTCTCATCAGAGCTCATTCTACAAGATTTACATGTACCTCTTGGGTGGAGTTAGGCAATGTATCCTTTTGATTAAAGACGACCATGTGGCAGCACAGCAAATCTGTTCACTTTTAACACACACTGTAAGGCAGGGTTCACACTACTGTGATGTCCGTTATGATAGTGTCTATTAAAAAAACAAACAAACTGATACCTATCATAACAGACAATAACAGAAGTCTAACTGAAGTCCGCAACGCGTGGTGTCAGGTGCAGAGAAGAGGAAGCCAGTGTCGGCGAGATCCCAGAGTATAATATAATAATAGCACTGAGGGAGTCTGTAGGGCCACTGTGGAGCATTAAACTGGGAGGGCCCCTCTGGATAGCATATTTATACTGTGTGTGGCCACTGTGGAGCATTATATTGGGGGGGCCCTCTAGAGAGCATATTATACTGTGTGGGGCCACCGTGGAGCATTATACTGGGGGCACCTCTGGGCAGTATATTATACTGTGTGGAGGCCATTCTGGAGCATATTATACTGTGTGGGGTCCCTGTGGAGCATTATTCTGGGGGGAGGGCATCTGCAGAGCATATTATATTGCGTGGCGCCACTGTGAGTCATTATTCGGGGGGGGGAACTAAGGAGCATTATACTAGGGGAGCCCTCTGGGGAGCATATTATACTGTGGGCCACTATGGATCTTTATACTGGGGGGAAGGGGCAATATGGAGAGTCTGTTATACTGTGTGGGGCCACTGTGGAGTGTGTTATATTGTGTGGGGCTTCTTGGAAGCATATTATACTCCGTGGGGCCATTGTAGAACATTATACTGAGGGGAGCATACTACACTGTGTGGAGGCCATTGTGGAGCATGTTATACGGTGTTAGGCCACTGTGGAAGCATTATATTGGGGGGACACTGTGGGGTGCACATTATACTGTATGGAGCATATTATATTGTGTGGGGCTGTTGGGGAGCATATTGTACTGTCTGGGGCTACTAAGAGGTAGTATACTGTGTGTGCCACTGTGGAGTATTATACTGTGTGGAGCCTTATATACCATGTGGGGCCACTATGGAGGGCTCAGGGGAGCATTTTATACTGTGTGGGGCCACTGTGGAGCATTATATACCATGTGGGAAAACTGTGGAGGGCTCAGGGGAGCATTTTATACTGTGGAGCATTATACAGTGGGTACGGAAAGTATTCAGCCCCCTTTAAATTTTTCACTCTTTGTTTCATTGCAGCCATTTGCTAAAAGCAAAAAAGTTCATTTTCTTTCTCATTAACGTACACTCAGCACCCCCATCTTGACAGAAAAAAAAAAGAAATGTAGATATTTTAATTAAAAAAAAAAAAAAATGAAATATCACATGGTCATAAGTATTCAGACCCTTTGCTGTGACACTCATATTTAACTCACATGCTGTCCATTTCCTTCTGATCCTCTTTAAGATGGTTTACCCATCTATTGGAGTCCAGCTGTGTTTAATTAAACTGATTGGACTTGATTAGGAAAGGCACATACTCATCTATATAAGGCCTCACAGCTCACAGTGCATGTCAGAGCAAATGAGAATCATGAGGTCAAAGGAACTGCCCAAGGAGCTCAGAGACAGAATTGTGGCAAGGCACAGATCTGGCCAAAGTTACGAAAAGATTTCTGCTGCACTCAAGGTTCCTAAGAGCACAGTGGCCTCCATAATCCTTAAATGGAAGTTTGGGACGACCAGAACTCTTCCTAGACCTGGCTGTCCAGCCAAACTGAACAATCGTGGGAGAAGAGCCTTGGTGAGAGAGGTAAAGAAGAACCCAAAGATCACTGTGGCTGAGCTCCAGAGATGCAGTAGGGAGATGGGAGAAAGTTCCACAAAGTCAACTATCACCGCAGCCCTCCACCAGTTGGGGCTTTATGGCAGAGTGGCCCTAAGGAAGCCTCTCCTCAGTGCAAGTTATATGAAAGCCTGCATAGAGTTTGCCAAAAAATACATGAAGAACTCCCAGACTATGAGAAATAAGATTCTCTGGTTTGATGAGACGAAGATTGAACTGCTCATCACCTGCCCAATACAATCCCAACAGTGAAACATGGTGGTGGCAGCATCATGCTATGGGGGTGTTTTTCAGCTGCAGGGACAGAACGACTGGTTGCAATTGAAGGAAAGATGAATGCGGCCAAGTACAGAGAGATCCTGGAAGAAAACCTCTTCCAGAGGGCTCTGGACCTCAGACTGGGCTGAAGGTTCACCTTCCAACAAGACAATGACCCTAAGCACACAGCTAAAATAACAAAGGAGAGGCTTCGTAACAACTCTGTTACCATTCTTGACAGGCCCAGCCAGAGCCCTGACCTCAACCCAATTCAGCATCTCTGGAGAGACCTGAAAATGGCTGTCCACCAACGTTCACCATCCAACCTGACGGAACTGGAGAGGATCTGCAAAGTAGAATGGCAGAGGATCCCCAAATCCAGATGTGAAAAACTTGTTGCATCATTCCCAAGAATGGCTGTACTAGCTCAAAAGGGTGCTTCTACTCAATACTGAGCAAAGGGTCTGAATACTTATGACCATGTGATATTTCAGTTTTTCTTTTTTAATAAATTTGCAAAAATATCTACATTTCTGGGTTTTTTTTCTGTCAAGATGGGGTGCTGAGTGTACATTAATGAGAAATAAAATGAACTTTTTTGCTTTTAGCAAATGGCTGCAATGAAACAGAGTGAATATTTTAAAGGGGTCTGAATACTTTCTGTACCCACTGTATATTATGTGGAGCATACTGTGGGGGTGGGGGATGGGGGCTCAAAATTCCTGCTGGCAGCCTTGTGTGCTATGTCTGTGTCACAGCTCCCTCACTATAATCTTGCACATACGTGTAGTGCTCCATGGCCATGTCATTCCCCATACAGTTATTGGGGCCTGCACAGTACTATAGGGGCTGACTATACTGGGAACATATTCCATAACACCAGATAGTCAGCACATATGTAAGACTTCAGTGAAGGAGCCGTGGTATAGGCTATTAGCAGGAAGCTGTTTAGTGGGGCCCCAGAACAAGTTCCTCCGGTGGGCCTAAGGCCCTTCAGTCTGACACTATATAACGGAGAATTATTATATATAAGGGTTGGTTACTATATATAATTGGGAAACTTAAATATGAGGGGGTTATTATTAGGGGGAACTATTATTTATAAGACGGGCTATTATTTATAAGGGGGGAACTACAGTCATGGCCAAAAGTTTTGAGAATGACACAAATATTATATTTTCACATGATCTGCTGCCCTCTGGTTTTTATGTGTGTTTGTCAGATGTTTTTATCACATACAGAAATATAATTGCATTCATATTATGAGTAACAGAAGCTTATATTGACAGTTAGAATGAGTTAATGCAGCAAGTCAATATTTGCAGTGTTGACCCTTCTTCTTCAGGACCTCTGCAATTCTCCCTGGCATGCTCTCAATCAACTTCTGGACCAAATCCTGACTGATAGCAGTCCATTCTTGCAGAATCAATGCTTTAATTTTGTCTGAATTTGTTGGTTTTTGTTTGTCCACCCGTCTCTTGATGATTGACCACAAGTTCTCAATGGGATTAAGATCTGGGGAGTTTCCAGGCCATGGACCCAAAATCTCTATGTTTTGTTCCCTGAGCCATTTAGTTATCACCTTTGCTTTATGGCAAGGTGCTCCATCATGCTGGAAAAGGCATTGTTGAGCGCCAAACTGCTCTTGGACGGTTGGGAGAAGTTGCTCTTGGAGGACATTCTGGTACCATTCTTTATTCATGGCTGTGTTTTTAGGCAAGACTGTGAGAGAGCCGATTCCCTTGGCTGAGAAGCAACCCCACACATGAATGGTTTCAGGATGCTTTACAGTTGGCATGAGACAAGACTGGTAGTAGCGCTCACCTCTTCTTCTCCGAATAAGCTGTTTTCCAGATGTTCCAAACAATCGAAAAGGGGCTTCATCAGAGAAAATGACTTTACCCCAGTCCTCAGCAGTCCACTCCCTGTACCTTTTGCAGAATATCAGTCTGTCCCTGATGTTTTTTCTGGAGAGAAGTGGCTTCTTTGCTGCCCTCCTTGAGACCAGGCCTTGCTCCAAGAGTCTCCGCCTCACAGTGCGTGCAGATGCACTCACACCTGCCTGCTTCCATTCCTCAGCAAGCTCTGCACTGCTGGTAGCCAAATCCCTCAGCTGAAACACTTTTAAGAGATGGTCCTGCCGCTTGCTGGTCTTTCTTGGGCGCCCTGGAGCCTTTTTGGCACCAATGGAACCTCTCTCCTTGAAGTTCTTGATGATGCGATAGATTGTTGACTGAGGTGCAATCTTTCTAGCTGCAATACTCTTCCCAGTTAGGCCATTTTTGTGCAGTGCAATGATGACTGCACGTGTTTCTTTAGAGATAACCATGGTTAACAGAAGAGAAACAATGATGGCAAGCACCAGCCTCCTTTTAAAGTGTCCAGTGGTGTCATTCTTACTTAATCATGACAGATTGATCTCCAGCCCTGTCCTCATCAACACCCACACCTGTGTTAATGGAGCAATCACTGAAACGATGTTAGGTGGTCCTTTTAAGGCAGGGCTGCAATGATTTGGGGGATAAAGTTCATTTTCTAGGCAAATATTGACTTTGCAAGTAATTGCTGTTAAGCTGATCACTCTTTATAACATTCTGGAGTATATGCAAATTGCCATTAGAAAAACTGAAGCAGTAGACTTTGTAAAAATTAATATTTGTATCATTCTCAAAACTTTTGGCCATGACTGTATACAGTCATATGAAAAAGTTTGGGCACCCCTATTAATCTTAATCATTTTTAGTTCTAAATATTTGGGTGTTTGCAACAGCCATTTCAATTTGATATATCTAATAACTGATGGACACAGTAATATTTCAGGATTGAAATGAGGTTTATTGTACTAACAGAAAATGTGCAATATGCATTAAACCAAAATTTGACCGGTGCAAAAGTATGGGCACCTCAACAGAAAAGTGACATTAATATTTAGTAGATCCTCCTTTTGCAAAAATAACAGCCTCTAGTCGCTTCCTGTAGCTTTTAATCAGTTCCTGGATCCTGGATGAAGGTATTTTTGACCATTCCTCTTTACAAAACAATTCCAGTTCAGTTAAGTTTGATGGTCTCCGAGCATGGACAGCCCGCTTCAAATTATCCCACAGATGTTCAATGATATTCAGGTCTGGGGACTGGGATGGCCATTCCAGAACATTGTAATTGTTCCTCTGCATGAATGCCTGAGTAGATTTGGAGCTGTGTTTTGGATCATTGTCTTGCTGAAATATCCATCCCCGGCGTAACTTCAAATTCGTCACTGATTCTTGTACATTATTCTCAAGAATCTGCTGATACTGAGTTGAATCCATGCGACCCTCAACTTTAACAAGATTCCCGGTGCCGGCATTGGCCACACAGCCCCAAAGCATGATGGAACCTCCACCAAATTTTACAGTGGGTAGCAAGTGTTTTTCTTGGAATGCTGTGTTTTTTTGATGCCATGCATAACGCCTTTTTGTATGACCAAACAATTCAATCTTTGTTTCATCAGTCCATAGGCCCTTCTTCCAAAATGAAGCTGGCTTGTCCAAATGTGCTTTTGCATACCTCAGGCGACTCTGTTTGTGGCGTGCTTTCAGAAACCGCTTCTTTCGCATCACTCTCCCATACAGCTTCTCCTTGTGCAAAGTGTGCTGTATTGTTGACCAATGCACAGTGACACCATCTGCAGCAAGATGATGCTGCAGCTCTTTGGAGGTGGTCTGTGGATTGTCCTTGACTGTTCTCACCATTCTTCTTCTCTGCCTTTCTGATATTTTTCTTGGCCTGCCACTTCTGGGCTTAACAAGAACTGTCCCTGTGGTCTTCCATTTCCTTACTATGTTCCTCACAGTGGAAACTGACAGGTTAAATCTCTGAGACAACTTTTTGTATCCTTCCCCTGAACAACTATGTTGAACAATCTTTGTTTTCAGATCATTTGAGAGTTGTTTTGAGGAGCCCATGATGCCACTCTTCAGAGGAGATTCAAATAGGAGAACAACTTGCAATTGGCCACCTTAAATACCTTTTCTCATGATTGGATACACCTGGCTATGAAGTTCAAAGCTCAGTGAGGTTACAAAACCAATTTTGTGCTTCAGTAAGTCAGTAAAAAGTAGTTAGGAGTATTCAAATCAATAAAATGATAAGGGTACCCAAATTTTTGCACCGGTCAAATTTTGGTTTAATGCATATTGCACATTTTCTGTTAGTACAATAAACCTCATTTCAATCCTGAAATATTACTGTGTCCATCAGTTATTAGATATATCAAATTGAAATGGCTGTTGCAAACACCCAAATATTTAGAACTAAAAATGATTAAGATTAATAGGGGTGCCCAAACTTTTTCATATGACTGTATATAAGAGGCCTATAATAAGGGAGAAAACTCTTATATATAAAGCATCCATTATAAAGGGGAGCTATTATTTATAAGAGGGGAACTGTTTATAAGGGAGGTAGAATTGTTAAGTGGGCTTATTTATAAAAGGGGCTATTAGTGATAATGGAGACTATTATTTTATAAGAGTAACTATTATTTATGAGGGGGCTATTATTTATAAGGGAGCAGTATTATTTTTACGGGGTGACTGTTACTGATAAGGGGAATATTACTGATACAGGGCACTATTTATCATTTATAAGGGAGCTATTACTGATAAAGGTGTAAGATTATTTATAAGCAGAGACTTATTTATAAGGAGGCGCTATAATAACTGATGGCTGGGTGCAAAAATCTATTAGGTGGTACTAAGGTGCTCATTTGAATTGTGTGTGGGGAAAATGGGGCGTATTACTTTTTTGTTGGCAGAAAGGAGGCGTTATTATAGGGGTTGCCACTGGAAGATGATGGTGTTGTTTGCATATCAGCATTTGAGGCCCCGCTTTTAATTTTGCCCAGGGCCACACTTTGTCTAAAAACGGCCCTGACGGACAGTAACGGACACCCGACTTTAATATTAAAAAATAACAGATGCTTGACGTCCATCATGAAAACGTTTTTTTTAACGGACACAAAAGCCCTGCATGTAGGAATTTTTTTGGCCTCGAAAAAATAACGGACTCTAACGGTCACTAATGTAAACAAGATAAAATCCCATTGAAAT